>CM022493.1:16117904-16274046 GCA_011952105.1 Coreoperca whiteheadi
ACACACACACACACACACTCATTGGCCCCTCCGCTTGCGTCAGGCGTGCCCCTGAATCGCCCCACTCACTCTCTCCTTGAGTGTATCTCAGAGCACTGCCAACCCCCTGCATCACACTGCTGTACTCACACACACACACAGAGGAGACAAGAGAGAGGAAAGAGGTCAGTGGGTCTCCTCAAACACAAAGAACCTCTTGAGGAGCACTGACTAGTTTACACTGCACTCAATTACCTGTAGCCTATTTGATTATTGGCTTCTCTGACGGTTGGCTTGTAGAAGTGCTGTTGGTGAAGAGCACTGCGTTAAGACACTGTACCCTCATACTTTTTCTTTCAACTCACCTATCCACCTTCCTCTTCTTTTGTCTTTGCCACCATCCATATTATTACATATCAGTCTAGGTGTGTCTCATTTTTCGGTTTTTCATCTTTTAGCATGTCATTACTACCTAGCAACCATCCCCCCCCCCCCCACCTTCTTTATTTCTTTCCATATGCTTCTTACTGCTTTTCTTTATTTTTTCCCTCCCTTGCCATCTCTAATATTTGGCACATCATCTGGCACACACTCGAGGAGGTAGTTCTATGTAGAAATATGAAAAGAAAATATATCATAAGATGTAAGCAGTCTCTGGAATATTCCCTGCACTTACCCACATTCTTTCACTGGGCATAATAAAGTGACACACTGTAGTTATTAATATAACACAGTATTGTATAGAATAAGCAAGCCCTTCGATAACTACACTTATCCAAATGGCTGAATGCACTGGAGAACCTTTTAGTATTAGGGTTTTCATCATTGAGATACATAACATTTCATAATGAGCAGGCTGAGCAGTGTTTAGTCCACAGCTAAGTTGCTATTCTCAAGAGTTTGCCCAAGATTGCCATGGTCGAATGATTTGTAGTTGTCAGCCTAAGAATAAATGGTGAAAAGGGGATAAAACACTGGGTTAAAAAATTGCAGTGTGGAGAACACTATGAGTAATATATCTTTGTGAAAGCCCTTAATGCTTTACCAGCTGCCAGTGCTTAATATACTGTAAATCCAGGCCCGATTTTGTGACTTAAATTAACGTCAAATCTGCACAAACATGATTACACGGGAAAGCTGCATTTTAAGATTTTAATTGAAAGGTAACATTTCAAAGAGAGACATCTCGATTTTCCCAGAAAACTTCACACATTCTAAATGATATGATCAAATTTGAATTATTGAAAGATAATGCATTGAAAACAACACTGTTTTCATGTTGCAGACATAATACATGATTGGCAACCCCAGTCAGACATAAATATAATTTTAAATGGAATACAGAGACTCATTCACAAGAATCCTGAAAATGTCATTACTTTTAATATGCTGTTCTATGATAAGTAAGGGGTAGGCAAAGTGTAGCACATCTTCTTTCTCATGAATTATAATCTATTCGACAGTTAAACTCTAACACGGAAGATGTTGTGAATCTGCCAGGTCCTCAGAATATTTTCATACCAAATGAAACTGTATTGCTGAAGCATTAGATGGCAGTTAGTGGTCCATGCTTTATTCAAATCCTGCAAAATAGTGGTTAAAAAAAAAAAAACATGCATCTTTCAAGAGAAGAGGTAAAGCCATAGTTCAACACACACCAACATTTTCTTTATCTAATATTCCTCAACAGACTAAGGTATATTAATTTAAATTATTTCTACTGTTTTGTTTTTCCCATCCATCCATACCTCGGTCTATGCATCTATCCTCTAAGTCGTTACCTGTGCACTATGTGTGCACGTAGGTTTGCTTCACCTTAAGGAGCAACGTTCACCTAATTAGCTTCAAACCGAGCTGAGCTTCCCTCTGTCAGGGGTGTGGCACCATCACAGACACAATATCATCCTCCCTATATTCTGTGATAGGAAAAAAACCCTCTATCACACATTACATGCCTGACAGACCAAGCACCCATAGGCTGCCACCACTACCACCCCTTTTTTCTTGTCTTCTCCACTCTCTGTATATCTCTGTGTCTGTCACTCTGTCGCTACCTTTCTCCCCTCCAAGCCCCCTTCTTCCTTCCTTTTCCTCCCTCTCTTCTTGTCACCTGCCTTCACCGCCTACACAGCAGTTGGCTGTACATAGCAGCACCAAGATAACACAGAGGCCCGGACAGTCAGACACCTCACTTATCAGCTCATACAGCTTGTTATTCGCTGTAAAGCCACAACAACCCTGCAAGAGGCTACTTGATGAGCTCACACAAATTAGGATATGAAATCTGTTGGAAAGTCATCTAAATAGTCATCATTTAAATAAACGTACAGACACAAAACAATTTTCACCCCCATTCATAAGCACGACTCAGCTGCAAGTTTGTTTTATTGAAAGGACAGATATGCTGTTGCCTGAAGTCCTCAACGCATGTATATCAATATTCAAAGTGATCACATCCATACTACTAAAGAAATGTTAATGCATCACTTCACATCAGAGGAATGCTGGAAAACGTGTGGAAAACAAAGGATGTTGGAAAATCAAAAAATCTAGTCCCCCCCCCTGCCAATATTCTCTTAATATTTAAATAAAGCCAGTTATTAGGGAGATTTTACAATCTAGTCCTTACTAGGGGTGTCTGCACTGCGTTCTATCAATATGCAAATATTTCAGTTCAGGGGAGCCATGGTGTTATTACTGTAACCTCCTATGTAAAGAGTGTTACCTGTGTGAGAAACAGCCAGTAGTTTCTGATATTCCTCTTTCTATGAGATAATGAAGTTGGGTGGTGGTGCAATTACTGTAATATGTGTAGAGATAATGTATGCTGTGCAAATCAACCTCTCTAATTTGTGGCTAAATTGGAGCAGATACAAATTCACACAACATTGGTCTCTACAGAAATTTTTGCTGCACTTGCTTTCTTCAAAATCCTTTTACTTTTCTAGAGGAATGGATGCCAGACTACATCTTTATCTTGTTTGATGAGCTGAGTTTGTGTCTCATGATCTTTCATAAGTAAAACATTAGTTAAAGACTACTTTATATATATATATACTAGGTATACTTGATAAATCCAGTTCCACTACATCTACCACAGCAATAATATCCTACATGACCCATTTTATTCAACTCTCACAGGATCACAGACAGGGCACTTTTACACTACACATTAATGTGTCTTGATTCCTGATTTTGTCTAACTTCCACGATGTTCCTGGATTACATGGAATTTAGTTCCCAGTAGAGTACATATTACATTCATCCAAATATGCTTTTTTCAAATACCCCTAGTGGTATCTGGCCATGCTGATGATTTTGGTTTTATGTGCTGAGGTTTTGAGGTATCCACCTCTGAAACATCTGCTGCATTTTGTTACAGCTATATGTGTTTCCCTGTGCTGTTTGTCCCTTTTCCTCTTCTGTCCTCTCTAGTCCTGCCCAGGTGTGAGACATCTGATTGCTCAATGAGGTGCACCTGGCCTGGGAATAAAGTGGTTTAAAGCTCCTATGCCAGCATCAGAGAGTCTTCTGTCGTGGGGACTGGGATTTCGTGTTGCTGTTGTGTTTTGACTTTGTTTCTTTTGGTAGTCTTGATTCAGTGTCTTTGGGTGTAACACATTCCTATTCAAAAGTGTGAATGGACTATATTTTTGGTAGAAAGAAGTTCCGATTAAAACAGTTCACAGCAGGATCTGCAAGTTATTCACAGTAACAGGGACCTTGTTCCTGAAAAGACAATTGGCTGTGAGATGAAATCTCATTTTTCAATACTTTGAGCACCACAAATGTAATGTATTCACCCCCATTGTACTAGAGTACTAGCCGAAATTTCAGAGACAAATATTTCAAATCTTTGGGGCCTAAAAATAGAACCTGACTTATAATTTGGCCAGCCAATCTAATATACATTGTATTAGCTTATCACTGATATATACTGTACATATTGGTACCAGTACATATTTACAAGGAACTGAATCCTTCACTGAAGAATTAAAAATGACTAATAATGAACACCTAATTTTCACAGGGCAGTTACTTCCTGCAGTAGGTCCATCTAATGTGAGTGAATTACTTTTTCATTTTCAGAGTTTAATTTATGTGGATTGAACTTAGCAAATGAGTTGATTGCATTCAAACTTCTCTAATATGCTCCAGACTTGGTTTAAGTGTTATAATGCAGTTACACTTGGGTTTTTACGTTTGGTTCAGTTCAGAGCTAATGTTAATGTCAGATGTAACTGTGTTGAATTGGCCTTAATGCCGTGATCGAGCCACATTCAGACTGAAGGTTTCCCAAAAGATGCCAGGACACATTTAGTCCTCTATTTTTGGAGACAGATTGGTTAAACAGGAGAATCCTACACCTACCACAGATTCTGGGTGGTTCTGCAGCGCCACCCCAACACCCTCAATCATCAGAGTCGACTTCTCCTGCATTTTAAGTCTCAACTTCTGCTACACCCCCTTGTCCATCCATCCATCCATCTGATTGACAGGTTATGAGCCAATCCCTGCATAAATGACTCTGACAGACTAGGAATCTGGAGCAGCTGGGTTCAATCAATCTCACTTAAACTATTCTCCATCGCAACCACGCTCTCTAATACTGAGACAGCGGAGAGGGCAGTTCCACAGTAATGTTATCAAATCTTTTCTGGAGGGATGGGGTGATCAGTCTCCTGCAGACAAAAGGGGGAAGTGGAAAGAGAATTTGTTTGTGAGGGGGAAAGAGGAGAGGAGAAAGGTTATTGTGCTTTTGGTTTTTGTGTTTGGATTGTGAAAGCAATCATGGACAAGTCATGGAAAAAGGGAAGGGCGATACAGCAGATACAGTGTCCGACATCAGTTAGGTATGAGGAAAAACTCATAACAACTGCTGTGATTCTGTTAATAGGGGTGATAAAACTGAACGGACATAGCAATCTGTGTTTGGGCCGAGCAATGTGGCATTGTGAAACCCCTAAGGCTTATGTCATAACAAACATTGTGATTACAAACACTTGTAAACAATCACTCAGATTGTATTGACAGTGCTTCCTCTGCTGAGGGTTCGCTCCCTTTGTTCCTGGTCTGGTGTCATGGGGAAAGTAAATTTACTCACAAACCCTCAGTGGTGAACAAGTGAACTTTCATTATTGCCAATTCTGTTGACCCACAAATAACTTCACACAAGAGACAGAATGATTGATACTCTTCATCATCTCTGCCTCCCTCACCAACCCCCCCCTAATTCAATTCCAAATAACTGCGAAGCTGTGTCACCCGTACCAAGGAACTCACCAATGGAGCAATACTATTGATCCACAAACACAACAGAACCGTATGCATTTTTTCAGACAGAATGAAAGAGGGAGAAAATAGACCTCCATCCTTGCAATCTTTTCACAAAGCTTAAAAGCAGAAATTGAGTAAGGAATGGGCCCAGGTGTAACTTGCTTTTCACATTTCACGAAGGAAACATCATCCCAGATAAATGTTCTTAATTTTAGCCTCTCATTATAATGAATCGGACCCCCCTTCGGAGCACACACACAGCTTCTCAGCCTTCATTTCACTGTCCTTTTCCTGAGGTTACTACCAGTCAGCATCCTTCTCTACTCCTGAATAGTCATCATTTTTGTAGCCACAGCGGTATAATCGGCCCCCGATCACGAAGCCCCCGGACTCTGAACGAAGCACTTTTTATGCAGAAAAGCCTAACAGCTACAGTCTCATCTTTCTGTTTTCAGGAGGGAAGGGTGGGAGTATAGCACAACAGCATTGATGGTTGCTCACAGACCCTCTAGTCTGTGTACATTTCAGTAGGGCTTCAAATTTATCACATCAAAGACACAGCAAATTGCTACATAATTCAGTTTAGAAAGAATCTGCCAAGGCTGCACAAAAAAGGTGAGGGGGGGGGGTATCTTAATTTTGCAAGAAAATGAAGCATTTATGCACAAGATTATTCGAGGCGTTGAAGAGAACAAAGATGAGAACAAAAGTTTTTAGAGTTTAGGGCAAATTCTCGTTCACTTTTGCTTCCCCTGTGTTGATGACCACCTGATTTCATCTGCTGCTCAGCGGAGATGACAGTTCCCACGATGCTTTACTCAAACAGCTTAGCTCAGCAACCAGGAAAAAACGAATCGAGACTCCAAAGACACACCCAGGAATACAACATCTGGCTTAGTCTCAGTTTCCTTATCTGTCCCATCGTATTCATCTACACAGACGTTCACTCCGCAATTTAGACTTTGTTTTTGAATTCTATCTCCCCTGACATTAGGGTACAAACTTAGTTTATGATGGAGCTCTATGTGATTTAATATTACCGGATGACATAATGCATTTAACAATGCACCCGGGTAAATATTATCAGTGAGGAATGGCTCATAAAGTGTCATCAGTCTGCGGTAGCGACGCACAAGTGTGAGATTAGGTGACGTCAGAGATGAGTAACTGACCTGATTAGACCACTTTGATAAACACTGAGAGGATTGTCTCTCATACTCACCTCCTCTCTCTACCTTGGTTTGCCTCGCTTGTTAGCTGCCTGAATGGCACTGCATGAGAACATTTGTTTACATTTGAAATCATCCCCACCTTCACACAGATTGAATTAGTGCCAGAAGAAGAAGAAAATAGCCTGGTAGAAACAACAGATGCACTGCATTTTCATACACTCCTTCTGGAATCATCTCTTTTCTAACCTCTGTGTTTGCACATCCCACCATCTCTTAATGCCCCTAACATACTGTAGGATGAGGGTGAATGTAAATGAAAAATACATTATTCATATTCCCACAAAGCCATCTAAGAGTGTGGTTCCCGTGCCAGGATGCCTCACCCTTGCACAGAAAGGCAAAGAAAGACAAAGCACGCCTACACAATTTATTATCAGTTTCATTGATTTTCTCTTTTTGGGGTTGGGTAGGGATGTCTGCAACTATATTGTACCCAGAATCTATTTTTTTTCTGCTCCCAAAATAAGTTATGTGTAGCAAGTCAAAAGCCTAACTTAGGCGGCCAATGTTTTTCCACCTTTTCTTTTAAAAGGATGCACTTGAATAACAATGAGGGAGAAATGACGACAGCTAAGAGTCAAATTTAAAAATGTAGTGCAGAGATACGAAAGACAAAAACATTACCTCCTTCTCCCATCCCAATGTGATTTATGACTCAGCGGGAGAATTACATGTAATGATTCAGCATGTTGATCAAGGGTTTGTACGAAGAAATATTGCAGTGGAACCGAGAACAGACAGCAATGCAGATCAATTACTCCACAGCTCCACATTGTGCATTCTGGCATTCTACCTGCGGCGACGGCCTACACCCTCACTACATCACAGCACAATCACCCTGCCACTTTCTACAACATGCAACAAAAATATGCATTCTGCTCAGATACACTTTACTCACTCTAATTGTCTTAAAAAAGGAAAAAGAAAACCAATTGTGTGCATTTTCAAAGACATCTTAGAGGGGAAGAGAGGTGAGTTTTTCAACCTCTCTTTCATATTTCAATATCGCTGTGCGATTCATAGAAAAGGCCCACCAGGAAGACATGTAAATAATTAAGTAGTGACTTGGTCACAAGGTGCTGTATCTACAAAATGAGCAATTACTTCTCTCCTCCTGGGATGGGAGGCCGTTTATAGCACTGGGTCAAAGGTGAAGACGAGCTCCACAGGGCAAAATAGCATCAAATCCCTCCATTACTGATTTATCATATACAGCCGGGGCTGACGTGAGATGGGGAAACCTTTGTATGGACAGTGTGATGCTATTATACATAGCCATGGGCATCCATAGCGAGTCCATCGAGAGCTAAAGTTCTTCATGATATAAACATCATTGACCCTTGCTGTCCAGTAGTCTTTAATTTTTCATTTTTTGAATGCTGTTAGGGGGGACTGGTTAACAAAGTGTGCCCAGCTCGTTCTCCTCTTTTATTTTATTTTACCCCTCAACACAACTGATTACAGGTGGGAGCTGGAAAAGGTCACTTGTTTGTTTCTGGTGAGTGGAGTTGATGGAGAGGAATGACATTTACATTTGGACAAGTCAAAGGAGTGGAGGTGAGGCTGATTTTAGAACACCAAAACCACCCATCCACTCATTAACCAGTGTTTTAAGGGTTTCAGTGGATAATTTTGACATCATGATCTTTTCACTGAACATGAAAGGATTATGGTGTTTGTATTGTATGCCACAGACAGTGAGTAAAAGGATAGCATTGGAAAAAGTGTCAGCCCAGAAAGCAAAGATAAACTCTGGTTTAGAACTGGAATTGCAAACACATCCATAACGTTACATAAATGTTTGCACACATTCAGCGCCTAAAATGGGAGAGAAGTAATCCAGACATATGGTGCTATTTAATCCATCTTGTTATAGCAAACCTTGTAAAATCTGGCATCTGTTTCTTTAATAGGCTTAAGGAGGAAAGACCTTGCCCCAACCATATCCACCCACCTCTCTCCACTAACCTCAGGTGTTTTGTGCATGTCAATGTGTCTGCAGCGACAACGATCTGCTCCCTTAATCAGAAGCAAATCTTGTTTTCAATAATTAGCTGACAGACAAAAAGGAGAGAAGCCTCATTTTCCTACGAGACTCGACACTGCTGCACAATCAATATAATGAATGTCTAATGGCAAGCCTGTTAGGCTCCACCAGGAAGATGTTAATGTGGAATTAAAAACATGTCAGACCTATCACATGTCAGACCTACACACCCCCCCTTAAAATCCATATCGGCTGTCAGGATTCCCACTAATAAACATACTCTGCAGTGGTGTTAAATGATGTGCTGTTCAAAGCGGGAGTTTTATAAATCATCTTTCTTGTAAATATTTTGTTAATCTCACATGTCAAATCATATAAATGCCAAATGAAGAAAGAAGAAACCATATCATTCAAAACTATGGGATGATTCTGCTTTATAGTACCAAAGTATGTCATTTAAGAAAAACAATGCTTCTGACAGTCACAACAAAAACAGCTTTCACTGACTTTATTTGACATTCAGCTCTTCTGCTATTCAGTGCTTGCTCTCCTACTGTCTGTTTCTTTATCCCATTCAACTCCACAGAATCTACTGCACTTGTGCCTGTAATGACAATGCCGAGTGTAGATAACCCCTGGAATCCAGTGTGTGAGACAGATTGTAAATGCTTATGCATCTTCGAGTGATATCAGCTTCTGATTAATGCAGTCGTCTCGCAGCATGCTGACAGGAGTATATTAGGCCTGGAGTCGACATCCAGGAAAAGCAGTAGTGATAAAGAACTAATTAAAGGTGGTAAAAGGTGAATATGATTTTGGGGATCTGTCAGTAATTGGGCACATGAAAGATACTGGCAGGGTGCAGAAGCCGCTGCTGCTCTCCCTTATTAGGCTCTAATGTGAAAATTAATGTATTTCAAGCTGGTGCCCAGACACCTGGAGGAAAGCTATGGCATGGCCTCCTATACCCCTCACAGGGTGGGAGCCCCAAGGGACCACTTGTAAGTGGTAGGAACATCGCTTCCTCTCCTTAGTTTTAATTCAGAGCAACAGCTCAGAGAGACAAAGACCAAGTTCACAAGAAATTGATTGGGGTAAAGTATTCTGCAACAAAGAGCTGGAAAGAGTCAGGATATTTTGGGAAACATGACAGATATGATAATGTATCAATCTTCACATCTAACGCTCGGCAAGAAAGGATATAAGAATATTTTCCCAAAATGTTGAACTATAGCGTTACACAAAAATAGCCAACAAAATAGCCTAAATAGAGAAATGGGCAGAATGATTAAAAAGTATCAGACCTTTTCATTGTCCAGCTGTCTCACTTTCAACCTAATAAATTCGCTTACTCCGGGTTGACTAATCAACTACTTGTTAAATTCTTTAACAAATAACTTTTGAAGTGTATCATGGCATTATATATTAGTACAACATAAGTCATCCATCCATCCATCCATCCATTTTCTACCGCTTATCCGGGGCCGGGTCGCGGGGGCAGCAGTCTAAGCAGAGACGCCCAGACTTCCCTCTCCCCCGACACTTCCTCCAGCTCTTCCGGGGGAATACCGAGGCGTTCCCAGGCCAGCCGAGAGACGTAGTCCCTCCAGCGTGACCTAGGTCTTCCCCGGGGCCTCCTCCCGGTTGGACATGCCCGGAACACCTCCCCAGGGAGGCGTCCAGGAGGCATCCGGGACAGATGCCCGAGCCACCTCAGCTGACTCCTCTCGATGTGGAGGAGCAGCGGCTCTACTCTGAGCTCCTCCCGAGTGACCGAGCTCCTCACCCTATCTCTAAGGGAGCGCCCAGCCACCCTGCGGAGGAAACTCATTTCGGCCGCCTGTATCCGGGATCTTGTCCTTTCGGTCATGACCCAAAGCTCATGACCATAGGTGAGAGTAGGAACGTAGATCGACTGGTAAATAGAGAGCTTTGCCTTGCAGCTCAGCTCCTTCTTCACCACGACAGACCGGTACATCGACCGCATCACTGCGGAGGATGCACCGATCCGCCTGTCAATCTCCCGCTCCGTCCTTCCCTCACTCGTGAACAAGACCCCAAGATACTTAAACTCCTCCACTTGGGCCAGGAGCTCTCCACCAACCTGAAGGGGACAAGCCACCCTTTTCCGACTGAGAACCATGGCCTCGGATTTGGAGGTGCTGATTCTCATCCCCGCCGCTTCACACTCGGCTGCAAACCGTCCCAATGCACGCTGAAGGTCCTGATTTGAAGAAGCCAACAGGACAACATCATCCGCAAAAAGCAGAGATGAAATCCTGTGGTCCCCAAACTGGACTCCCTCCGGCCCCCGACTGCGCCTAGAAATCCTGTCCATATAAGCAATGAACAGGACCGGTGACAAAGGGCAGCCCTGCCGGAGTCCAACATGCACCGGGAACAAATCTGACTTACTGCCGGCAATGCGAACCAAACTCCTGCTCCGGTCATACAGGGACCGGACAGCCCTTAGCAGAGGGCCCCGGACCCCGTACTCCCAGAGAACCCCCCACAGGTCGCCGCGAGGGACACAGTCGAATGCCTTCTCCAAATCCACAAAGCACATGTGGACTGGTTGGGCAAACTCCCATGAACCCTCCAGCAACCTGGAGAGGGTGTAGAGATGGTCCAGTGTTCCACGACCGGGACGAAAACCGCATTGTTCCTCCTGAATCCGAGGTTCGACTATCGGCCGAATTCTCCTCTCCAGTACCCTGGCATAGACTTTTCCGGGGAGGCTGAGGAGTGTGATCCCCCTGTAGTTGGAACACACCCTCTGGTCCCCCTTTTTAAACAGAGGGACCACCACCCCAGTCTGCCAGTCCAGAGGCACTGTCCCCAGCCGCCACGCGACGTTGCAGAGGCGCGTCAACCAAGACAGCCCCACAACATCCAAAGACTTGAGGTACTCAGGGCGGATCTCATCCACCCCCGGTGCCCTGCCACCGAGGAGCTTCTCAACTACCTCAGTGACCTCAGCCCGGGAGATCGACGGGCCCGCAACCGAGACCCCAGCCTCTGCTTCCGCAATGGAAGACATGCCGGTGGGGTTGAGGAGATCCTCGAAGTACTCCTTCCACCGTCCAAGGATGTCCCCAGTCGAAGTCAGCAGATTCCCACCCCCACTGTAAACAGTGTGAGCAGGGCACTGCTTCCCCCTCCTGAGGCGCCGGATGGTTTGCCAGAATCTCCTCGAGGCCGACCGATAGTCCTTCTCCATGGCCTCACCGAACTCCTCCCAGACCCGAGTTTTTGCCTCCGCAACCACCCGGGCCGAGGCCTGCTTGGCCCTCCGGTACCCATCAGCTGCCTCCGGAGTCCCCCAAGCCAACCTGGCTCGATAGGACTCTTTCTTCAGCTTGACGGCATCCCTTACTTCCGGGGTCCACCACCGGGTTCTGGGACTGCCGCCACGACAGGCACCGGAGACCCTGCGGCCACAGCTCCGAGCGGCCGCGTCGACAATGGAGGTGGAGAACATGGTCCACTCGGACTCCATGTCTCCAGCCTCCCTCGGGATGAGGTTGAAGCTCTGCCGGAGGTGGGAGTTGAAGATCTCTCTGACTGGAGAGTCTGCCAAACGTTCCCAGCAGACCCTCACAGTACGTTTGGGTCTGCCAAGTCTGTCCAGCTTCCTCCCCCGCCATCGGATCCAACTCACCACCAGGTGGTGATCAGTTGACAGCTCCGCCCCTCTCTTCACCCGAGTGTCCAAGACATATGGCCGAAGGTCAGATGAAACAACCACAAAGTCGATCATCGACCTCCGACCTAGGGTGTCCTGGTGCCACGTGCACTGATGGACACCCTTATGCTTGAACATGGTGTTCGTTATGGACAAACCGTGACTAGCACAGAAGTCCAATAACAGAACACCACTCGGGTTCAGGTCGGGGGGGCCGTTCCTCCCAATCACGCCCCTCCAGGTATCACTGTCGCTGCCCACGTGAGCATTGAAGTCCCCCAGTAGAACCACGTCGGAGTCCCCGGTCGGAGCACTTTCCAGCACCCCTCCCAGAGACGCCAAGAAGGTCGGGTACTCTACACTGCCATTCGGCCCGTAAGCACAAATAACAGTGAGAGACCTATCCCCAACCCGAAGGCGAAGGGAAACGACCCTCTCGTTCACCGGGGTAAACTCCAACACATGGCGGCTGAGCTGGGGGGCTATAAGCAAGCCCACACCAGCCCGCCGCCTCTCACCGCGAGCAACTCCAGAGTAGTAGAGAGTCCAGCCTCTCTCAAGGAGTTGGGTTCCAGAGCCCAAGCCGTGCGTGGAGGCGAGCCCGACTATCTCTAGTCGGTATCTCTCAACCTCCCGCACCAGCTCAGGCTCCTTCCCCCCCAGCGAGGTGACATTCCATGTCCCTAGAGCCAGATTCCGTGTCCGGGGATTGGGTTGCCGAGGCCCCCGCCTTCGACTGCCACCCAATCCACAAAGCACCGGCCCCCTACGGTTCCTCCTGCAGGTGGTGGGCCCACGGGAGGTCGGCCCCACGTCGCTAGTTCGGGCTGAGCCCGGCCGGGCCCCATGGGGCAAGACCCGGCCACCAGGCGCTCGCGTTCGAGCCCCAACCCCGGGCCTGGCTCCAGGGTGGGGCCCCGGTTGCGCCGTACCGGGCGACGTCACGGACCTAGTTTTTATATTCACCATTAGGGGGGATTCGAACCGCTCTTTGTCTGGCCTGTCACCCAGGACCTGTTTGCCTTGGGAGACCCTACCAGGGGCAATAGCCCCAGACAACATAGCTCCTAGGTTCATTCAGGCACGCAAACCCCTCCACCACAGTAAGGTGGCGGTTCTGACATAAGTCATAATAAATAAATAGCTACTACAATTTTTTTTGGGAATTTTACACCTTTATTAGACAGTGCCAGTAGAGAAATAACCAGAAAGGGGGGAGGAAGAGATGCAACAAAGGTCCCCAGCCAGACTCAAACAAACAGGGATGTTGTGGTCTTAATCCCTTAGCCACGTGGAAACTGCAAGACTGACTTATTTTACTGAAATTCTTCTCATATCCCATAATCAGCCACATCTAACTGCAAGTAGTAGGAATACAGTGACTCCATACACACATCATGTGGTACCGCCCATTAGAGGCTGCTATACTGACATCTTCCATCCCACATCTTCCATTATATTCCCATTGGGAAAGTCTGTATGTGGAGGTGGCATGACTTTTTATGTAAGGGTTCTCTAAACATTGCATATACTCCAGCCTTACAGTTTGCCAGTTGTATTAAAACAGCTGCATTGTAGCTGATTAAAATTCACCAGTGATAGCAGAATATTTGTGCATCATGCTGCAGCAGCATGAAAGTCTCTAATATAAAAATCTATTGCCTAATTAACTGTCGTGCTTGAATTAATGAAGTGAGCTGAAAAATATCTTTAAAGAGGCATTGCACCATTCAGGCTTGAAAGGGATATAACATGTATGGTAACCTTTTCCCAGACATAATTTGTCCTATTTACCAAGTTCTATTGGTCCTAAGCCCTGTCAATCAGAGACACAGATCTTAGAGGCTTCATTAAAGCTTGAAGAGGGGGCTGCTGATTTTCAGTAAATCCTTCTCTTAATAATGTATGCTATCGTGAGTATCTTTCCTTACTAAAACAGCAGGATTGTTGCCCAGGTTAATGCTGAACACAATCTTTTTTTTGCCAGACAGGACTGCTTTTTCTTAATTGAAGCTCAGACTATTGAGGCTAATGGCAGCTTTTATGGGTTCTTGAAATGCCCTCAAGCCTTATTAGCTTTTCAGTTTTTTTTCCCCCATCCTGTAGTTTATTTTTACTCTTCACTTACTGAGACACAGATAGTAAGTTTACAAAGTTTCTGTGGATTCATTTATTGTTTAATCGCTCCCTGAGGAGACAGGTGTCAGCCTGGATGTTATCGGTTGTTGCATAATGAGTAAAAATGATGGAGCTGGGTTGCATCCTGCAAAGGTCACACAATCACACCCTTTTACAGAAACAAATGGAATTAATGAAAGCAGTTTGTCTGGACCCCCTCGACTCCCTCTCCCTTCCTCTATGTTGCACTCCTTTAGCCCCTCATTATTCTCTCTCCCTCTCTGTCTTTGTGACACACTGCATTCACTGTCAATGCCTCTCTTTACCAGATCATCTCACTGCGCAACTTTAAGATCACAGCGAGCACATTGCCATATGTATAAGCTGTTTCAGCAGTGTCTCTGTCCCTCTATCCCAGCTGAATTTCATAAAATCATTTTAATAAAGCCAGACATAATCTTGGAAGGGAAAAAAATGAAATTAATGGGTTTTGTATATAAGGAAACAAAAAATAACAATAAAACATACCAAGGAAATGGAACATGATTGGATTATTTCCTGCAAATGTATTCTCAGAGTGGGGTAAGATATTGCAGCCTGTAATATAAACAAGAATTTAGCAAAGTTTGAACTGCTGGGTGTTTCACTGCAGATGGGAAGGAACAAAGGTAGCAAACAGCTTTGAGGCAGTGGAGAGGGCATGACAGCTCAAACATTGTATTTCCTGCCCAAAGTTTTTCATCTAATGTACTGCATTCTTAAAGGTTTAGAAAACAAGGCTTAGGGAAGTGTCTGACATGGATAGTGAGCACATCAGGGTCGCACAGAGACTCACAATTCAGTGCTTATCAATTTTCCTTTGGTCCAGCATGAAAGGAATGTACACCTTGCGTAGCATGAGTTTATCTTAGCATGTGGTAGCCTTCTTCCGCAGATCAAAAGATCTCCAAACCCGGACAGAGGGACAGAGGGAAGCCTCGAGGCCATGCCACCCTCAAGCTGTTTGCTAGATGGGAATCAGATACTGAGGTTTTCTCAATGGACTCTGCACTGTTATCATCCATGCACAATGAATATGTGCTGTCATAGAGAGGATTATTTCAACTGAGAAAGGTAGGATATCTGTGTTTACAAAAGATATGGAAAAAAAAGAGGAAACCTAACGACTCTAAAGAGTTGAATCATCCTGTCGATATTCTGGGATTTCACCTGGGGGGTCCTCCGCCGTTGTGTTTTGCACTACTGACTCACAGTATGTGTATGGAACACAGCTAAGTTTAGACTTGTGTATGTTTTCACCACAAACGAATCTAGTTTGTAATTGGCAGATGCAAGGGGTGAAATATTGACTGTGTTTGTGTGCTTGTGTGTGTGCAAATGTATTTTGTGTGTGAGTGTGTGTGTGTGTCTGAGTGTTTTTGTTTTTGGCTGCCATCCTGGTTTCAACTCAGTGTGCTACCAAGGAGACATAAGCCACTTCCATCTGCCTCGTGTTCCAAGTTTCTTTGTGTTCCTAATAAAAGACAGGAAGTTGAATTTAAATAAATTTTTTAACACCACTCCCTCTCCAATTAAAGGATTAAGGCGGTATAAGAAGATTACTTTTTCTCAACTTCACTGACTGACATAAATCATGCTAGAACAGAACATGAAATATCAACATACTGTACAGACTGACCATACTACAGATGTGCATCCAAAAGAGACAACATCAACTTAATAATTAGATGTTTTCTTTTGTAGTATTTGTGCGCTGTGCAAGATTTTATTTTTAATTTGATTTGATTTGTTTTGTATTTTGTTGCTGTTATGACTTGTTGACAGTGTTTGTGCTACAGTTACATCTGTCCTGCAAAGGTATTTAAACTGATTGGTAGACAAGTGTGTGTTCACACAGTGGTTGAAGAAGTACTCAGACCTTTTAAAGGAGCAGTGTGTAAGAATTAGTGGAATCTAGTGTCGAAATTGCAGTTTGCAACCATTTGAATACTGCTCACATCACCCTCTCCTTCCAAGCGTGTAGGAGAAACTACGGTGGCCATTAAAAATTATAATTAAAACTACAAAAGTATTAGCATATAAATATACTTAAAAATAAAGTACCAAAAGTAAAAGTGCATATTATGCTGAACGGCCTATTTCAATATAATGTATTATTATCTTACTGAATTATATTTATTGATGCATTAATGACTGGATCACTGTAATGTTGCAGCTGGTAAAGGTGGGGTAATTTGAATTATGTTATATACTTCTGCATAGGTTTAGCTATAATAATACATCAAAATTAGTTTTTTGATGAATCTGAATCTCTGAATGAACTGTTGGCATAAGCAAACAACCCCATAAGCGTCATCACTTTTTGATTAAAATGTTGCGAAACCAATTTTCCACCTTTTTCCATCTGAGCCCATCCCACTTCAGACCAGTGAGAAAGGCAAGGACAAATACTCAAATACAGAAATTTCTCACGTGAAATGACCAAGACTGTTGTAACTTTGGCGGAAAATGTTGTGCTTCCTCTATGTTGCTCTATATAGGACCCCATTGCTCATAATGAGAAGCTGGTTTTCAGGGCATCTAAGTGTTAACAAGGAACAGGGCAGCTGTGAGGCCTGTTAATATTATGAGTGTAGGGCTATGAATCCCTAGTAGTGATGGTTTGTTTCCTATAACTCAAATGACTTCAATTCCGGTCAGTTGCAGTAAACCGATTTATCTACGGACTGTTACTAGAGGGGCTGAAGGTGTAGCTGTCTCATAGAACAGGGTTTGAGATTGTTGAGACAAAATATGCAATCACCATTCTGTTTTATTTCCCTCTCAAAGCACTGAAGAAACAGAATGGATCACTGATCAGATAAACAATCAGAAACAAATGGATATGGTCAGGGTTTAGCCGTCACTGGTGTTATCAACATTGTTGTCATTAATTAAGGAAACACAACTTCTATTTTATTCTCTGTCTACAGCAATGTTCAACAGTCATACAGGGAGAAATCACTAGAGCCCCCTTAAGGTCATGGAGAGAATCGTTTGGAGGACTATTGCATTGCATTGAATGGAAGAAGAAAAGTATTGCGAGGGAAGGCAAAATTTTGCGAGGTAGTGCAAAACATATTGTGGGATGTGGGAAGCCAGAAGTAGGAAGCACATACTACTTCTGGCTTAGGTGGGGAAAACATGGCCGTCTGCAGTAAATGTTTGTTGGCTTTACCACAAACTTTTACTTTCAACAATTTCACCAGCTTTTGTTAATATATTGGTATGTTCATTGATATAAAAGCTTATCATCTTATAAATACATATAAAAATGACACTGTTGTAGTATTAAGTCATTCTGTCAACTGTTGACTTTGTGCACAAACGTGCAGTTGACATCATGTCGTTTGAGAATATATGCTGAAGGTCCCAATTGTACTATTCCTTCTAGGGAGCAGAACATGCACATTTCAGACTTATGATCCAAATCCCACTTTTCAGTGGGTCTAAGAGTCAAAGGGCATTTTAGCGAAAGTAGGAATTCTCAAAATTAAAGAAAAGTAAATGAGGCAGGTGCACAGTCACAGAGTGATATCTAACAGTGTGATGGTATTTTAGGGTGGAAGAAGTGGGGCAGTGATCACTTAAAGAAGCCTATTATAAAAAAGATTGTTGATATAATACCTATATCCATAGGGAAATATTGGGATAAGGGGAAGTGAAAGCATTTATTAAATGTAACAGCAAACAGTGAAAACAAGGGGTTTAAGGCTGTGAAGGGCCATTTGTAGCACTGATAAATATTTGGAAAGTGATTGACGGCCACAGTTTTGGACCGTTATAGACAATTTCAAATATATAAATACTTGGCTGACTGTTTTGTTGGACTGGTATCATGTGGCAAGTATGGTGCATATTGACTATTGAAAAAAAGAATTAAAAAAAGAACAGTGTTAATTGGACTTAAAACCATCTCAAATTTGGCCTTTGAAATGTTTGGAAATGTCACCACAGCTCCTCACTCGGCCCCATTTGGACAAACTTTGGCAGGCATGTTTGAAATGATTTCCAAGATGTCAATGCCATGTTTGGTGCTGATTTTCGAAAAGCAACTCATTGTACAATCAACACTCATAATGATCAAAATTGAACAAATTCTATCCTCAGGAATGGAACTGAGTGTTTTGGCCTCTTTGGGGGCCCCTTGCTTTTGTGAAGCTGTTGCTGCAGGCTTACTGAACATTTTCACCTGAACTGAGCTTTATGTTGACTAAACAAATGGGCACCAAGTTCTGGCCAGTTTTGTGTTAGGCCACATCAATTTCCACACAGCCCTCTGATGGCAATTTATAAATATTACAAAGAGGTGATGGGGCCACAATCCTTCACCATAAACAAAGCATGTGACTTTTAGCAAATTTATGAGCAGCTAACCTTGCTGGTCCTGGGAGGCTGCTTCTATGGGAGGCCATTAACAGTAAAAGTTATTACGCAGTTGCCCTGGGTAAAAACTGGGTGTCGATTTGTGTGACTGCATGTGTTTCTACCAAGACTATGAGTCTACAGTCATGCTAACGTCAGCAGACTAACATGCTCACAATGACAACATTAACATGGTAATAATTAGCAGGTATAATGTGTAGCATGTTCACCATCTTGGTTTAGCATGTTAGCATGCTAAATGGCACTACAGTAGATGATAAGTCATTGGATCACCAAAGTAATTATAATTAATTCTCAGACATAACAATGTCTGTACCACATTTCATGGCAATCCATCCAAACCCTGTTAAGACATATTACTAAAAGCCAAAAATTTCAACCTGCTGGTGGCACTAGGGTAAAAGTCAGTGGTCACTTAAGTCAGTAGTTCATCCTCTGGGGATCATGAATAGATGCACAAAACAATCCATCCTATCATTGTTGAGATATTTCAATCTGGACCAAAGTAGCTGACCGGCTGACATTGGCATCACTAAGCCCATGCTGCTAGCATGGCTAAACACCCAACTAATAAGTATGAGACAAGGTTTGGAAGAAAGTTACCAAATAAGCTTCAAAGAGACAAATGCTGTTTGACTGGATTTCATTAGAATATTGGTTTTTCAGTTTTCAGGTAATAATTCTTGTTCCAATTATGTTTGCACGTTTTGTGGAAATGTCAATATATTGAAACAAAGGTTGTCTACTGAAGTCAGTGGTGAGTGAATACCAGAAACAAAAGGCAAACAAAATATTAAATATGACCCAAGTGGCCAAAAGCAGGGTCCAAACCCATGGGACAAATTATGTGACAGTCATAATATATAACTGTATTATAGAGAAGTTACATGTCAATGACAGGACAATGCAATGAGAGACTTGCAACTGCAGATGAAATGGTCCCTGACATTTTGCCATTAGAAAAATTGCCAATTTTCCTTGGTGGTTGTGTTATTCAGTGTGACCAAATGTGGTCTGACAGACTTCGAGGGCCAGAATGACTTCTGTTGTCTCAGGCCTGTAGGGCAGTGACCGCTTACAGGGCTGGTAATCACTTGTGTGATCAGTCTTTCTGCAATGAGCTGATCACAAGTGTTGAGCACAAAATGATCCAGTTAGCAGACTAGCTACCTAAGAGGTTTGAATGTTTTAAAATTCAGGTATTCTTTAGGTCAGTAAGACCTTGAACATTTAATCTAACTTCAAATCTAGACTTCCAAAAGAAAACAAAAGATCTTCTATGGATGACTTGTAATTACACCAATCTGAAATTAAATATATGGCAAAGGAGGCCCAACTGGTTCATACAAAATAATTAAGTACCATAGCAAAGACAAGAGACATTTTACTTCACTGCACTTCAATGTAGTTAACGCTATTATGGGGGAGTAGCTTTATCACAGATCCCATAACACTACAGGGAGTGTTTCCATGTTTTAATCAGGTGCTAAGTGGCTAAAGCTCAACAGCACATGGCTGTACCTGGAAAGAGCCTTGGCTGCTGTCTAATGAGGAATCACATTTAGCTCTGCCTCGGAGTATGAATATCAAACACAACTCAAATAATCTCTCTTTACTTCTTCTTCTTCTTCATCTATTTCTCATCACCCCTTCCTTGTTTAAGCCTGAAGGTTTTCATTTCTGATGATGGTACTGTGAAAAGACAGACAGGGATGGAACCTGGTAAAGACTTGTGTGTAGTGTGTGTGTGTGTGTGTGTAACAGCTTCAGCAACATCTTCGCTCATCAAGCAAATGTTCTGATTAGCAAAAACATGTTTGCAGTTATTTTGACAGTTGGAAAATAAGATTAGCAACCAAATGATTATTCCATGCTTGTGTTTAGGAAATAAAATTAGATTGGCATTAAAAAGAGTTTTCCCCCTCAACAAGTACAGTATATGTAGCTTCTTCCATTAATCATCATTAATCATGAATCTCAAGACAGCCCATTTACAAATCAGTGCTTGTGTCAGTGTCCACATTCGAAATTATAAACTGGGGAACATCTTGGAAAGTAAAGACAAAACCAGTTTGAATTCAGTTTCCCATTAGAAAATGGAAATGTTAAGCTAATTTGAATGTTGTGGTGTCCTTTATTTATGAAATTAATACCCCCTTGCAGCTTTTACTGTACATATTAAAATGGGATTTACAGCATTTTCAGTACTGTATTTCTAAAATATGCAATTTTGTATGCAATAAATGTGTATTTTTCTCCAGTGATGTCTCCATTTCATAGCCTTGTTTATTCTACATGGGTTGCAACAGATAATTGTGCAGATTCTGGATAACCTTTGCTAAACAGCAATGTGTTCAGTAATGATGATGTCGACACAATAACCTCTGCTGATATGCAGGCCAGATGGCCAGCCAAGTTGCCCTTTCAGAACCCTGCTACGCTCAGTGAGGGATGGTGACAGCCTGTGTGTGTGTATTTGCATGTGCAACTGCATGTGGATGAGTGCTACTCTAACAGATGGAAGAAATGATATGTTTTATCTACAGTAGTACAATACAATTCCACATCACATCACTATTTAAAGGATAAGACTGGTGTTATCCTTTATTTACATTTTTGTCAGCAAATCCTATGAAAAGTCCAAAACTAACAATGCATTTGTTCCTAAACATTACTTCAAGACTATGTCTGTAGAACTCAGCCAAAAATCCATTCATTACTACAGAAGGTGTAAGTCTGTACAAATTTGTCACAGATATTTAGTTTCATTTGAAAAAAAGGCTAAGTAGATTTTAGCAAACTTTACTCAAACAGGATTCAACTGTGCATTTGTTGGGGACTATTTTTAGCCGTAGATGAATAGAATAAAGACACAAAAGCATTCTGGAGAAAAAGGCTTATTCTCTTTCTTTTCTTAGCCGGGGGTCTCGGCTGGGTGCCTGGCAACCTTATAGTCAGGACAAGAATCCAGGAAGTCACTCAAGCAATTGTCGCGCAATTGTCATTTTTACACTTCGGTTTTTGTACATTAAACAAATTAGATATAATTCTTTAATTATTGAGAATTAGAGGTGCTGACTAGCAGATTATTTTACCATTGGACAGAGCCAGAGTAGCTATTTCCCACTATTTCCAGTCTTTATGCTAAGCCAAGCTACGGTTGTAGCTTCATGTTAAACGCAGAGATATAAGAGTGGTATCAGTCTTTTCTTCCAACTTTAGGGAAAAAAGTGAATGTGAACTATTCTTTTATGGCTTTATTCAGGCAGACAACATCAAGAAATGCAGCCCCCTCATTCATTTTATTGATATCATTGCATTGCAAAAATGCAAAAAACAAAAACAAAAACTTTACAAGACTCCAGAATCTGGCAACATTTGCCACAATGCAGTACAATGTCATCTGAAAAGGCGCTGCATTGGTCAATCAAATACATGCAAGGGATCAATGCAATGAAAACTAAAATGATTGTCACTTTGATGACTTTCTAAAGTTGTAAAATCCTGTGTCATAGCATTTTAAACCTCTGTGCAGTTTGTTAGAATCTGATATGCCTTCAAACTAATGGATCTGTTACTCAGACTGGATTGTATTTCATGTCTCACTGGCACTTGAAACAACACCCCCCCACTAACGCAGCAGCCGCTTGCAGTTGTTTAACACATGGTTAAATTAGTCCAATAATACACATTTGGTGTGCTTGGAAGACTGTGTATGTAGGATTGACTCACAATAAACTACAGTGCCCATGTTCACCATGATGAAAGTTTGGCACATTAATGTGTTTTTATTAGTTTTTAGAACTTTGAGCCACAGAGGAATAAGCTACAGTATATCAGGCTTTGGCCTGACCATACTTGATTGAAGGATCAATACATCATTGGTTTTGGTCTTTTTGTTGGATTTGTGGACAATAATAAAAGAAAATATAGAATCTCGCCAGTCACGGTTTTGATTTACCTTTTGGTTTTTAATTTGGATGTTATGGAATGATCCATTTAATTTATAAAGACAGACAAAATGGGAGAGAGGAAGAAATCCTCAATTTCTGTGGGATTCAGACGGAATACGAAAGCTGTGTGAGCAGGTGAGGAGAGGTCTGGAAAGCTCATTGGGTTCTTAACTTGTCAGAGTAATCCAGGTCCAACCCTAAGGGGGAGATGGCTACTGGCATTTTCCCTGCAATTTGTTATAAGAGTGAGTTTACATTTTGATTTAATAAGGCCCATAGGCATGGCCCCAAACAAGAATCAATCATCAGACTGAAGCCAACGAGGCTCTGGCCAGCGGAGAACAAGTTGACTGGCTGGGATCAGTACAGCTAGCACTAACTCACCCTCTCTCTGCTCTCCATTTTCCCATATCCCGTTCTTCTTTTATCCACACACACACACACACACACACACACACACACACACACACACACACACCCACACACACACACACACACACACACACACACACACACACAGAGCTAACGTGCGGTACAATTGTGCCAATCCATATCGGACATAAATGAGACGGTTTTCATCTAAACCAAGAATCAAAGGCTTTGTCTACCCACATGATTGTTAGAGGCGCATGAAGGAAGGTGTTTCACTTTAATAAAATATGGCCTTCTTGTGAATTGAATGAATGCAAATGTATTTAAACCACTGAATCACATGCTGCATGGAGACATCAGAGCCTGCAGGGCCATACTTCTCAGTGTTCCATTTCTCATTACTGTCTAATACCTAGCTCCCTTGATATGGCCCCAAAGCCTCCTGATGGAACATTCATAATTGATTCTGATTTGAGTTGCTCATTACCAACAAGTGACTCTGTATTGGTGTGTGCACATTCAGCTCCAGAGGGCAAGTCCTTTGGAGTCTGAGTTTTAGCTTCACTTTCACCCTGATCTGTCTGTGTCCCTCTCCCTGAATACACGCAAGGAAAGAGAGTCTGTGAAAGTGAGGAAGGCTTGACATCCTTTGGAGTGTGAATTTCTAGTTTCTTTCTATCCTACGCCCTGTCTCATATCCTTTGTTGCACAAGCCCACACATGCACTCACACATACACACACACACAGGCACCTGTCTTATACTCTGTTCATTTTGTGCACGTCTTTTTTCTGCATCTCACACAAAACAGAAGCAGCAGGATGGTCTGTTTTGCAGATTGAGGCAAAACGGTAATGATATCAAAACTGCCAGGGTGACATTTACAGAGGCAAAGTATTTGCACTCTTTTACAAAAAAATACAACAAATAAACAGCAGCCCATAAATGGGATTAAAGGTACAATAAACAATGTTTCCTGTGTAATTTTCCCTCGTTGAGGGTGTAACGCTTAAGGCACAACATCTCCTCAGGACTGGTCCATCTTAAATAAATAAATAAATCCAAAATAAATTGTTATCATTCCTTTAGCAGGTGAAGGGGCCAGGGACTGGTGTGCTCAACACTGAAAACACTACACACATGCAATGTGATAACAAGCTTAGTGGCCCTGACCTTGTCTAATGGCACCTCCGTCATATTTACCAAATGGTATTTGGAGCAATCACCACCGTTGAGATGGATAGATTGACAACAAAGCAATCAGATCCACAAGGGTGTGTGCTCCCCCTGCGGCTTACCCCGACTACAACCTGTTCATAATGCAGGGCAAACAAGAAGGATTTCATCACTGACACACCGAGCTCCCCCTCTCCTTTGTCAGGGCAAGGGCACCATCAGTGCTTTGTTCTACACTCTGATTTCATCACACGTGATCAAGTCAGAGAGTGAATGTTTAAACAACAGGTTGCACCCTCTCCACCTTTTTCTCTTTCCTCGTCCTCAAATCTCCTCGCCTCCCCTTCCTTGCTTTTGTTAAATGCATGAATGCTTGAATGCGAATGAAGTCTTTGGGCAACATTTTCATCTCCATCTTTGATGTTTCCCCCTCCCACACCGGAGAGTCAGGACAGGAGAGGGGTGGCAGCAGGAGCAGGGAGAGACCATCAAAATTCTGTAGGAATCGTCCAGGACAGTCCCTTACAGACTGCCCTCCTTGGAGGACGGCCTGGAAATGGCTCCTGGTCTTGTCAGCCATGGTAACACAGTGCAAGACACTGCAGGGATAAATACCTGGGTGACAAATAAATGTGTTGTAAAAGAGGCATTAATCGCCAGCTTTGTGAGACGTGTGTCCTTATGACAAAGGAGGGAGACATTTGTCAGTCTGTTCCACAGATGGCCCCACGGAGCCCTTGATGAATCACCTCCACCTTGCTTTAACTGGCCACAGAGGCGGCGGCACCACAGCCGCTCAATCTGCAGCTGCCTGGCACCCAATCTACTACAAAACAAGCAAAACACACACATTCTCCTCAACCAATCTATCGCTGCTTTTATCTTAAAGGGATAGTTTGACATTTTGGAAGAATATGCTTATTCAGTTTCCTGCCAAGAATTACATGAGTAGATTGATATCAATCTCATATCAGTCTGTTAAGTAAGCTAGAATCAAGAGGTTATTAGCTTAGCATGAGGACTGGAATCACTGGGAAAAAAATAGCCTGGCTCTGTCCAACGTTAGACCCCCCCACCTACCAGCACCTCTAAAGCTTAACACATTGTATCATGTTTGTTTAATCTGTAGATTGAAATGTGGTTGCCTGGGTACAGTGACTTCCTACAAAAATAAAAAGAATATTGTACAAAAAATACAAAAAAGATCCAAGTTGTGATATACCCATATTAAGCTTTAATGACCTTTAGGAAATATTGTTTATTATTCATGTTCCTTGGCAAGTGTTTTGACCCTAATAACTAATTTAGCCTGAAATGGTTGTCCGCTGGTTTGCCTGTGTGTGAATATTTCATGTTCAACCAAAACGAGTGTTTTACATTGTTTAAAATCTTCAGAGTATGACATGAGTTTCTGACCTACTGCAGTGTGGCACTAATGGGAATGTTCCATCTCAGCAAGTCTGACGTTGTCTACTCTCACTCTGCTCCCTCTCAGGTCACAAGCACTATTTTGTACAACAGAACGAGCCACAGTCTGACATAACTCCTCCTGATGTTTTTTTGTGGTGTGAGACATTTCGTTGATGGACCCAGGAAGTGAACCACACTCACGCTGACAGAGCAGGGTGGCCCTGGCTCCCTTAATTGGTCATGCAGTTCACAGTGGACGCGATTAATCACTGACCAATTAGCCACTGGCACCTGTGCCAACACTGGAGGAGGCTGGGAGTGTAGGCAACTCAAGTGAGAGTCAGTACCACTCTGCTCACTACTTCTCTAAAACTGTTTTAATGACTTTCCCACTTCATGTTTTATTTTTATGTCTTCAGTGCTCAGCGTATACTGCAAAGGACTCCCTGCGAGCGAAAACGATCAATTATGCATGCCATTAAATATGTATATCTGTGCCTTTGTTTATTCGATTGGAGTACACTGATATTTCTTTTTCTCCTCCCAATAATTTACTAAAAAAATTAAAGCGGCCTCTCTTCCTTACTTGTAACTGCACCTGATTCTGTTGAGCTTGGACAATGTCGACAAACATGACCCACAGATGACTTCCTGTGTGACATCACTGCAAATCTCCTTTCCGCCTCTGCCTGCCAGCCAATCAATACTGTCTGCTTCCTCCTTCCAAGCCTACAGGGACACTTCCTTTGGCACCTCGGAGTATCTAAATCCTTTTACAGTGAAGCCTTTTGGCCGTCTCACAGCTGACTGATGATCCTGTATTACACGTTGAACTGACACAGAGAATAGGCACTTGGTGGAAAACCTCCACTCTGAGAGAGAGAGCGGGGGTAAGAGAGAGAGAAAGGAGGAGAGTCTAAATGCTGGCTTGGGATGGATGCCTAGTCTACTCATGACTCAAAGACATGTGTTTGGGCTGGAGGTTGGAGGGATTAGAGTGCATAATAGATTTCAGAGCAAGGGAGCACTGATGCAGCCCCAATTCAAACACTGCCTGGGGCCTGTAAGCTTTCCTCACCAAAGATTGCAGGAGAAATAATGGTAAGTTCTTTTTTGCTGGTGGGGAGGCACTAATAGCCTCTTAAGAAAATCCCCGACTAGTGTCAGACAGCCCAGCTTCGTTTCAGTGGCAAAGCTGCACTGAAACATTCAAAGGGCTCTCCTTGGCCATCGTGGACTCGCCAGCGTCTCATTTCTCAGATCTCCTGGAGTTCCCTCTCAAAGATGAATGTGAGAGAACGTCAAGTGCTCCTCTTCAGCATTGAAAAAGACACCCATCTCTTCTGAGCTTGTATCTAAACTAAAAGTAAAGTCATAGATAAGAGGCCTACTGTTACTTTTTAATGATGCAAATTAAAGTGACACAATGTTGTTGTTGCTCTTTTGTTTATCTCAATGTTGAAGATCTGCGGTGTGTTAATGTGATCTGAGCAGAAAGATTAGGCCCTGACCACTGACCCTAAACGCCGCGAAGCCACATGGAGACAGATAGGGCTATTAAAGTACCATAATGGAGGGAGAAAAGTGACACCAATTAGATTAAATGTGCTAGATATTCACCAGGCCTTTTCCCTTGTAATTTCTCTTGGCAGAGAACCAGAGAGCAACTCAGACTGGATAACAGAAGATAATGATCTCATTACAGTACACACTTCTTGTAGTCCGCGTAGAACCTGAGAGAGGAGGGGAGAATCGGCCATGACTGACACACAAACACACACACACTGGTCAAACAGTACACACAGCTGAGGCAACAAAAAAAATCTTCTCTACAGCCTGTGTGATAACTGAGTGAATATTTAATCCAAGGCCAGACAGACTATCTAAAAAAACAGAGCATGCTACAGCTTGTGCTCCTTGAATAATTAAGCATTTTAAAATCTTCTCCATCCCCAAAAGTTCTCACTGCATTAATTAAAATAGTTCAGTTGAAGAAGCTGTGTAACATCCCCCTTGATGAAGGTAGACAAGGTACAACCATTACATAGCACTCTAGAGAGCATTTATGCTTGCCAGAGCTCTGCACAGCTTTGTTGCCTTGTCTATATACTTATATGAAGGGGGAAAAAAAACTATAAGCAGGACTGAGTAAAAGAGTATTACCCGGTTGCCAAAGTCACACACTGGCAGGTGTATCCATTACCATGAGAGGAATTAAGATAGAGGTTGTTAAATCTTCAAGACCCAGACTCCCAGTGGATCTGCTCAGGAACTGTGTGTCATAAACACCTTCTGTGTAATTATTAGTAATCATGAAAAAAGGCTCTGCTTAGCCTCCAAAATTACAACTTTTTTAACCAAAATGTTGGGAAACACTGACTAAACAATAAGACAAAAAGTGTTCATTTGTGAGCTTTAGAGGTGGTGGCGGACGGCATTGTTATCTTTGGGATTGATCAAGCTAGCTCAGTGTTGCTAAGTATTTTCAATGGAAAGTAGCTAAGGCCTGCTCGAAAAGTTGATTCATATGCTAATTCAAATATCTGTGACATCATAACATAACTATTTAAATACTGTATCTAAATGTCCAAAAAGTCAAACTAAACTCACACTAACTAGCTTCATCATTAGCTTTTGTTTCAGGCTACCATCATCTCACCAATATGAATCTAAATTACCTCTAATTTGAAGTATCATGAATAGAAAGAGTTACTTAATTTAGAACAAAACCAAAGGAGAAGGACAATTAAAGGGGATTTGTGATCAGTCGTTAGGTACACACATTCACACCTCGTTACGTTTTTGTCTGGTTGATTGGCCGACTGAACATGCCGCTGCTGTCCTCCACTCAGTGACTACAGTCAGTCCAGAGAGCCATTCATATTGGCGACTCTCTTCATGGGAGAGCAGTTAAGGTCAGCCCAAAAAGTCATTACATTTGTTGTTGGGCTACATTTCCAAATTTTGAACAATTTCTTTTAAATTGAAACAGAATAAAACCTTCTGCCTTGACAAGTAGCCATTTGGTGTGACATAATGCGTAAACTACTCAGATCCAGCCTTTTATGAAAGTTCCATCTTGAAAACCAAATGTTTAACTTCCTGTGTCAGACACTGTGGTGCCAAACTTTGAACAGTTCAGACTTTGAAGCAGATGCCACAAGTTGAAAGGCAGAAGTCATGAGTCACATTTGGTCTGATGAGTTATTGGGGCACTGTGGTCCATCTGCTCTCATAAGACACTGGCACTCTGTTTGCCAGACTCCCACCAGTCCGACTACACTCTGTTGTAGTGTTGTTTAGAGCCCACTCATTAGAGTTGAGAGGAGCACATAAAAATAATTCAGGACAGTCTTGAGCAACAAAATTCACTCTTTCTATTCCAGATAACTCCGTTTGGACACCATGATCATAATGGGATGAGTACATCATTTATTTAAATGGGAAACATTACCTACCACACATTTTAAAATGAAATTACACTTTAAAAATCAGCAGCAGAGGAGAGAACAAGACAAAATACTGCATTCTTATAGGAAGCAGCTCCAAAGGGATCCTTCATGCAGCAGAAAATATAAATAGATTTATAGAAATCCTGAGTTAGCATTTTGTTTGTGTTTCTTGCTGAATATGAGCTTAATAAAGAATGCTCTATCAAATTCTTAATACTTGGGTCAATATATTCTGGTTTGAATATAACATAAACTTACAAAGCTGACAAATGATTGGCTGAATTTAAATTATGCGAAATAATTAAATTGACGGGCAAGCAGCTCAGCTTCTGCTGTAAAATATGAAAGATTGTATGTACTTTGTTTTGGTATTTTCTAAACATTCAATCTACCAAATAAACTGCCTGCCTCTTGAAGATTCTGTATTTTTCCACTTTGTTTTCTGCCCAACTTTAACTTGAGTTGCCTCATAATTCAACATGTAGAGGGGGCTCAAAATTCCTGAACCCATAACAGGAACTTAAAGGTAACGCTCAATCTCATTCAAGATTCAAGGCACCATTTTGCCCTTTTGTCTTAAACATGAATGACAGAATTAGACAGCATTTTTTTCCATTAAAAGCACTATTTACAAACCGTTAAACTTGTCAAAAGTTGGTGAGTGGACTTTTTTGCCTCACAGCCTGTAGAATTATTGTTGCAAGCTTGGATTTGAATGCTTGAAAGAAAGTTTACAGCAGGAAATATAAACGTACAAAACTTTACAGACAGATTTAAAAATCTATATGTTAGAGACATTACATTTACTAAGAATCTATGGATTCGTCTTCAACTTTTGGCATAAAAGACTCAAGAAAACATCTTTGATAATAGAGTTTCACTGTAAAAGGAAACATTCATTAGATCTCATTTTTCGTCCAGATAGTTGTAGATATATTTGACTATACCGTCCCTTCTGATGTAAGGTCTTATATAAGCGCAGTGGTCCATCATTAAACACAAAGGCATGACTTTGATTGGCACATCGGTAGGAAGGAAAGTGCAGATACTAAATTCTCATATCTTTCAGTGGCTCAATTCTTGGAAATGTTGCTATCAGTTTTTCTTTCCTCCCTTCAATCACATAAAGTGGTCCTATCATTAAGAAGTCACTGCTTCATTCATTTGCTTTAGACTTTCTCCCTCTCACTACCTTTGTTCCTTTCTTCTGCGCTCACTTGCGACTTCTCTCTTTCTCTCGCTCTGCCTTCAGATTGGCAGCGAGAAAGAGGATAAGTGCATGGCAGCAGTTGGTTTCAGTGCTCCAACATCATGCTAATCATTGGCAGGGGAAAAATGATGGTAGGGGAAAAAAATATGATTCAGACCTAATCTTACGACTTGCTGTGGCAGCTTACCAGTGAGTTATTGTGCCCCAAGGGCGGATTCGGCATCCAGTTCTTTACCTCTCCTTCATCTTCATCATAGTCTACAGTGTATGTGTGAGTGTCTGTGTTTGTGGGTGTATGCGGCTTGCCCTTGTGTGATCGTATTGACACCGATGTCAGTGTGTCACTCACATCTTTTCACTCGTGTGCATGTGTACGCTAACACCTATTAATTCACACAGTTATAGCCATCATTTCATTCTCAGCTTTTTGCCCGCGTAAATAACTGCTTAACAAGATTTTTAATAAGGTTTTGCTGACATTCATGTTTGGACAGAAGGTCAGCTACAAACTGTGGCCTTAGTCACAATAAAAACACTTTTCCACAACGTCAGGAAACCTGAGAGGTTTCATTCCACATGAGATTTGATAAAAGGTGACACATACCCTCAAGAATGATTGATGCTACAAAATTAAAAGAAGTTTTTGGCACATTTGAAAAAAAACCAAGTAACAATTCTATTGGTTGGTTCAATAATAACATTTTTACGGGGTGACTCACCCAGATTTTCAAGATATTGAATGATAAACCCCAGGTAATTGGAGCACTTCATCTGTCGCTGTCCTTGCTACAGGGAATGGAGTGAATGCAATTGCCACAGATAATAATGACTTTCTCTAACAATCACTGAAAGGTGCACAAAGAAAAAAAACAGAAACCCTGGCTTTCCCAGGTAATAATTAAAGGAGAAAAAATAACCCTGTGTTTCATTGAACTGTTAGGCCTCCACATCATGTACAGTGGGAAGGAGGGCAGAAGGAGAGTCTACATGTGAAGCCGTTCTAGGGGTTTGTTTCTCAGCGAGGCCAGATGGCATCAACCTCCTCCTCTCCTCCGTGTGTAAACAACTGTTCACAGCTTGGTCCTGCTAACTGAAACTCAATTCTGTCAGGCAATGGCAAGTGTGCAAAGATTCCTGTAATCACGTCTCTTTCCCTGCAATTGAAACACACCGGGCGAAGGACAATGTAGGATCGGACTTGGGGGAAAAGGCGGAATAAAGAATGAGATTGTTGCGGGGCATGTGTGCAATTTGAATCGTCTGGGTTTTGGGTTATTTTTTGTTTTTGTCATGTTCTTCCTTAACTGTGTTGTGTTTAAGACAGCTTGCAATCCCAAGGAAACGGGACTCAACCAACACAGACAAAGGTCACACAGCAGATCCAGAGTCAGTCAGAACCATTCTCAGCATCCTATCTTCTCCTTTTTCTGTTTTCAGTGTCTTTATCTCCTGACGCCAGCTTTCCAAATGGAAAAAGGGGCCTTTGTCTCCTAGCTGAAGCCAAATACCGAGGGAAGGTAAAATAGAGTAAGAGCATATTACTGTGAAGAGTTCCATGGATACATAAAAAGGGGGGAAAAATCATCCATCTCATTTCCCTGTTGAGGGCCTCTATGAATTTTCTGAATGATGCTGGAAGCAGATTCTCTCCCGTCAATCGTCCAACTGTGAATGTGCTCTGAAGATGACCATAATAAGAGGGGCGGGATCTGAAAACCATCAAATCCTCTGGAGTGCATTGATAAGGAGCTGACTGTGTGTGCATGTGTTGTGTATGTGTGTTTGGGATGGTATGGGCTGGCTGGGGTTGGGTATGCCAGCAGAGAATAATCAAAATAACGTCACCAGCACAGTTTACTTCCCCACTCCCATATTCTCAACTTCTTTCTTAATTTTTATTTAATTGGTCCATCAAAGTGAAATATCTCAACAACTATCAGATGAATTGCCATGGAATTTTGTGCAAACATTTGCGCAGCTGTGGCTCGGTGGCAGAGCGGGTGTCCACCAATTGGAAGATTGGCAGTTTGATGCTGGCTTCCCCCAGCCATGTGTCAAAGTATACTTGAGCAAGATACTGTACTCCAAATTGCTCCTGAAGCTGTGCCTTTGGTGTAAGTTGCTTTGGATAAACGCGTCTGCTAAATGACTAAATCTAAGGCCCCCACAGGTTGAATATTAATGACTTTGGCAATTCCCTGACTTTTCATGTAGCGCCACCAGTAGGTTTTCATTTATCCTGTGGTTTTTACGGAAATTACTCAACATCGACTAGCTAGATTGGAACAAAACTTTGTAAAGGGTATTTATGGTTCCCAGAGGATGAATTCGAATGACTTCAGTGATCCCTGACCGTTGCTTTAGCACCACTATGCCATTTATTTTCAATACATCGACATCTATTGGAAGTATTGCCTTAACATTATCCCACAGGAAAAATATGCCTTAGTTCAGATTCATATGCTTCAGAAGTACATTTAGTTTTCTACTTGTCTTTCTTCTCAGACACAGCATCAACACAAAGAATCACTGCACACAAAAACAATTTTCAACTCTTTACTGCCAGAAAAGTTGGAAGTGCGCTTTGTGATATGTAGCTCTCGCCCATATTTCAAAATGATGACTATCGGTTTGAGTCTACAGTAATCAGACAAGAGCTACATTGTAAATCTAATAAAACCAAAACACAATTAATCACTTCAGACTGCTTGTATCTGAATTAAGTTTTACCTCTATATTGACAGAATTTAGGCTTATTGCATATCTCACAATCCTAGGGGATCATTATTCAACTCTCATTTCATTTGTTTTGTCTGGTGATATATGACTGTGTTCTTGGGTCTCATTTCTGTTGTGCTACTGAGAACACTATTGTAACCCTGTGACTTATTAAGTTACTAACCATTTGATTATCACTTTACTCATTGTTAACATTGTACTTAAGCTATTTATGTTCCAACAAATATTTGTGCTTACAGGATAAACTTTCATTCATTTCAATTTCACCACTTTTCAGGCAATCAATGCATCTTGGGGCATCATTAAATGACTTTCTGCAAGCATTCAGAGTAATGTGGCGCGATAACATATATAACACACAATATGGACTTTGCAGTGTCATTTGTGGATGCTGTGAATTTCGCTATAATTCAGACATGAAGCTTGGACATGTGTTTGCTAGTTTAAAATAATCCACTAAAGCTTATTTTGAAAATAATTTGTTTTCACTATAATAGATTAGCTGACTCCTTATTCCTCTTTTTCAATAATTATTAATAAGTCTGCGATTGTAATATTTCCCTCGCAAATCATTCATACCCATTAGATGTGTTGAGTATAATTAATGGTTTTTAATAAAGAAAAAGAGATTCTTCATAAGGCAGCAGGGGCAGGAAAAGGTGCAGTGCAACACTGTATTAAAACATATTGCAATGCTGAGAAAGGGGAAAATAGTCATTCATCATGCCGTGGTAATGTCCATGCTTCAGTATCCACAAATTCACAGCTATTGCCTATGTGTGTGTGTGTGCGTGCACATAGACATATTCACACGCTTTGGTGCTATCTGAGTTACTGGTGTGTGGTTATCTATGATGTAGCTCCTCATTACGACATAATTGGCCTGGTGATAAAATGATCATGGTTAGGCTAAATCACTCAGTCCATACACACCGAAATAGACTCTGCTCTGTGAAGCTATTACTGTCAGCGACTACAGGCTCTTCGTGCAGAAATACACAATCTGAAGTCCTGCATGTGGTGCTTGAGGGATGTCTGAAAAGAGAATGCATCTAGGATGGAGAGCTGTCACTTTGATTTTCATACCTTTAGCTTGTTTACATTCTGTTTTTGTCTCATAAATTTGTTAATTAAAAGATCCTATCTTTAAAGATTTTGATATGGTACCATCTGGCAACTAAAGAAAATCGGAATAGATTTAGTTACAGAGTCTCCAGTCTGAATCAATACATCGCCATTGAATCTTCAATATGAAACATTTTGCTCTGACAAAGAAAGTGTATTTCTAGTCTTAGTCTTCTCCTTCTCAGTTGGTAAGTTTTACAACCCCAACACTTGACACTTGTCTTGATGAGCTGCAAACACATCTACCATGTGGCATCTGTGAAGCACACAACAAACATTTATCAAACCACTGCCGAATGCAGCTATTCTGCAATAGAAAATGTAACAGTGATTGTTCATCGTTTTTCACTGTCTTTTGGCTACAGCACATTATTGTTTTGTTGCTGACACGTTATGGTCAATGTTGATTTCTCTTAACTCAAACCTACCACTTAAAATAGGCCACATGCAAACATTATACACCAAAAAATGTAAAGTGAGCCCATAAAACTTGTACTAAACAGAGGCCACTGCGGCAAGTGTCAATTACATGATAATGATAAATGCCAGAACATCTAACAACATTTGCTGATACCGAGTCCCATCCGATTGTGGTTACAGAGTGATGCTTCTTTTATCTCATAAACTATCTTTGGCTGAGTACAGACTGGCTGCAGAGAGCTCACAAATTTGACAACAGAGAGTTTAATTTTGGCCTCCCACCGACTTACTCACAGAATTAACGTTAATTAATGTCAGCTGAGACCTGCTGCCGCCACGGCCTTGTCATTTTAACTGGCGAAAGTGACGGTCTCTAAAAAGGAGAAGCTAACTGAAGGTTTGGTACACTGAGCTTTGCTATTAGGAGGAAAGACAAGAGATTTATAACTGTCAGAGTTTAGCGAATTTTGCCAACCCGGGTGTAAGAACAGTGTCAATCCCCTGTGCGACCACATTCACACACTCTAATTTTCACCCTTATATGTGATGCCAAATTTTATTTTTGATGCCAAATTTTAACGTCACTGTCCTGGCCCCATAAAGGTTTGTGGTATAGTGGGGGATGGAGATTTTTTTTCCGCATGTAGCCAAAAGATTTAACATTTCTAACTGCGTTAATGGTTTTGTAACATAAAGCGTGTCAATCAAACCACTCTTAAACTTGCTTTCTGGTATAGGGTGTATCCTCAAATATGGAAACATAATGAGCAAATAGTGTTTGCACCATAGATGCTCCTGGTCCTTTTAAATTGCCTCATATTCCTTGGCTACCACAAGGTGAATACCATTATGAATCCCAACTCCAATGTTTAACAGTTGGCAACAGACATAGTGGCCTGAAGCCCTGGCTGACTATAAATTGGCCAAAAGTAAACTGATCAGGATGTAGGACATACAGACTAATAGAAATATGAATACATTAGATATGATTTTGCTCCAGTTGATGCATCTTTGTACAGACACTTTGCATAAAAGAGGTCTGATCATGGAAGCCATACATTTGCCATAAATGTCAATTCTGTGGAGCTCAAAACCTACAATTTAGGTTGTTATTGGGTAACAGAGAATTAAACTGTGTAACGTTTCTTCTAAGCTTTTGCATTTGTCGGATGTAACCACTATCTTGTTAAATGTTTGTTCCTGTCACTGATCTTCAGCAGTTTGTCAGTGTTAGGCATAGTCATCATTTTCATGACTACAAAAAAAGCAAACTCGATGATTACACTTTTAAACAATGTGTCTGATTTTGTAAAAGTGAAATCCATTGTTCTCATGTTTTTCACAACAGAAAGAGTGAGCACTGAGGGAAAAAAGAATATTTATTGCTCAATGAGCAGCTGAAGAACACATATTATTGTAACTAAGTCAACAATGTGGACTTAAATCATGACTTAAATAAATCTTCTAAAGTTTATATCCATTACCTTGAAACCTCTTTGAGGTTAAACTATATCAATTGTCCCAGAAAATTTAGATTTTACTTATTATGCCATGATAATAATGAAAATATTGAAACACATACAATTGCTCTCTACACATGGGGAATTGGCCTTCTTGAGATCTTTAAATACACCGAAATAGATTGTAATTCAGACACAATGGGTGTGCGCTACCGGTCATCGTATCCTTCCCTGTCCCTCAATAGGCCTCCCCTTGGTGCTGAACCCCTTGTGAAAGAGCAGCCTCCATCTGCAGCAGGTGCAGGTCTAATGATGCTTTGATGCCATATGTCAAATCTCATCACTTGCTGAGTTGACTGACATTTCCATCGATGGCACCTAGCAACAGCATTGCAAGTGGCCGACGCTCAGCCCGCATGCAAAAAATGAACCACTTATTCAGAACCACTTTACATTTTGTACACATGTGACAACACTTCCGTTTTCAGTTCCACAACAGATTTTAGGATATAAATTATTCTGAGACCCTTTGAGAACATATGGTGGTACACTCTTTTTTAAAGTTTGTTGGCATGTTTTACTGTCTTTGTATCGTTGATTACATGCAAATGCATGAATGTGTGTACCTGTGTGTGTGCATGCAATTTGTGTACACCCATGTCTGTCGTCGTCTCATGTTGTCAGCAGACAACTTCTGATTATTGCATCAACAGCAGTCGTGTCTTTAATGTCCCCCTAAATTGTGCTTTTTTTGTCAAATCATAGCTTCACAGCCTACACTTGGCTGGCTGAGTAACTAGTAATCATTCCACTTCTGTTTGATGTGTGGGGCGCTGTCTAGTCACAGGCAGCCCATCAGAGTCAAGTGGTATGGAGTGATTGCCTGCATTGTGTCAGTGATGGAGATAGAAGACACTGTTTGTCCTTGTGCAGTGTGTATAAAAAAACAAAGACGATAAAAAACTCAACAGAGCCATTTGTATGTGTGTGTTTGGGAGTATTCAAGGCCATCTTTGTCCTGTGTGGTGAAATGGTTGCCAGAAAACACATGACACTCCTAGCAGAAATGGTGAAGCCACCAACCAAGTCACAACAGCGGGAAAGTTGATGTTCCTTTCCCCTTTATTACACCGGCCACTTCAAGAGTCTATGGGCTAAGCATATTTACAGCGTATTATACCTCATTTGAATTAAATTAGGAGAAGGAGCCACTGACTTTTTTTTCTCACACTGTATAATCTCACATTCAATTTAATTCAATAAATGCATCCCTTATCATTAACTTTATTTACATAAATATTTCAGATTCAAATCAAGGATGAAAATCAGTGTTTCTGATTTGAACCTGTAACCACACCCAATAGTGATGTCAGAGCCATTGCTTCTGTTTATTATTATTATTGTGCCTTATTACTATTTGTGCCTGTTGTCATTCTACTCGCTATTGTTGTGTTGTGCCGATGACTTTAATTTGTATAGCACTTGGGTGAATTCAAGTTGTTTTTAATCGTGCTATATAAATAAATTTGATATGAATGTACTGACACACCATGGAGTACACATCTACATCACTGCTGAAAAGTTAAAGAATTCAAGACTTTCAGCTGATGTTAAGTTGTTCCTTTGATTTGTCACATTCAGGACCATTTCAGAACTTATACAGAAACACTGTTAGCTTATTAGTTTACTTCCCAGCTTGCATTGTATTTGGGTTCAATTTCACCAGAAAGCCTTTTTTTCTAAGTTGAAGAAAGGTATACCATGGAAGCTCTTTGTGTCTTTTCATACCCTTGTCTTTGATGAGTCACATGGTCCCCTGTCTGATCATAATTAAAACAATGCAAACCTCGATGAAGAAAGGTTTCCACTTCAACAGTGCTGGAAATTAGGGATTGGTTTGCTGATTTGAAACATTTTGTTCACTTCCATTCAAAGATTCATAGTCACTGGCTGTATAGTTTGTTCACGTATTTTCTAAGCTGAGTGAATGCATCATTCATACTCCCACTTCAATTCAGTAGTATGTTCAATATTAAGTTCAGTTCCATACAAAACTAGGCCTATACAAGCACTGTTTATAAGTTTAATAGCTCAGCAGCCAGCAGTTTGCAACAAAGATACCAGTGAGTTCACTTTGAACATTCGTTGCTTAAGATTTGTTCACAAGTGTATGAACACCTCTATCGGCAAGCCCGATAACTCTAAAGTCATTTTATGTTCATGTTGTTTTTTCTTAGCTGGTTAACTAGCTAGTGATAAGCATTCAGGAAACACCTGGATTTGTCAAATCTAGGCTTTCTCCTTATTAAACCATAATGTCTCGTTCGTGTTTCTACATGTGTTACATGATACAGAACATGTGAGCTGTGGGTGTGGAAGATTTGGAGTTGTTTAAAGCCACTTTAACTGAGGTGGGCTGAGTAATGGAAAGTAATGTAATAAATATTTTCAACTATAAATCTGTGATGGGTACTTGATTACCTTTTGAAGTAATTTGCCCAGCACTGATCAACAGCTTTACTGGTAAAAAAATAAATATGCTAACTAGCATATTGTCAATATAGCTAAACAGTTGTTTGCTGGACCTTATTTCTACAGTTTGTCTAACTTATTTTCTCAATTTCCATCAAGTTGACTCACTTTTATATTAAAATTATAATAAATAGAATAATAATGAATTGGTTGAACTAACCATTTACAACAACAGTAGTTCAATGAACTTGAAAAGACTGCTAAGTTACTTATGTTTTTGTGGTTTAGTTTTGTTGTTTTGTACTGTGCAGAGACTATTAATCTTCCACAAGTGTTAACAGTGGTCGCCTTTGTTTATTTGCTTGTAATTCATAATTGGGACTGTCAAGGTGAGGTGCCATTTATCAAAGCCAAGAGGAATTTGTGAAATCAAAGGAGCAAGACTGTAACAATATTTTTCCTTACTGTTGCTGTATAATTGACTGCTAAACTGTTTCCATCAAACAAATACAGTGATCTACATGGCCCATAGCTAAGATGTATGCTAATAAAGCTCCTCTCTGAGCTTCGGCATCAATGTTGTTAAAGGTGTATTCTCTCCTCTGATTGCTTCTAATCAGCTCCGCTCAGCCAAGCTTACTCCACCTGGAGGACTGGCTACTGATTTTCTGTCAGAAGGAAAAGCACACCATAATTATTCTGCCATTTGAAATTCCATCACTCTCCTTTTGCAACAGAAATAAGATGCATCTCATTGAAATGTATGTGGAATGCTGGAGGGTTATATTCTCGGGTAAACCTTGTCTTTTTAATTAAACACACGGTGGCCTTGGTGGATTGCTTGTGACACAGGGAATGATTGGGGCACTTAGAGGGCTGCAGTTCAGGTAAATACGCCTTTAATGTCCCAGAGGGCAGCTGGAGGGGCATGACTTAGCATGTGTTTGGAACTTTGGAGTTTGGAAAGCATATCTTAAACACACAGAATACAATAAAAATGGTAACCTTTTCACCCTGAAGTTAAACTGCAAAACACAGCTAAATTATAAAATAAGCACAGTTAAAAGCCTGTGCTGATATTTTTCTTAGTATTCATAGCTTCACCAGGAATATCTTGTCTAAAAAATGAACTGCATCAGGCTGCTCACACATATCCATCCCATATTAAACCTGTGGGTAGATGATGAGAGACCCATTCTTTATGATATATGCAGATTATGAAGAATGATACAGGATCACGTTCTCCCAGGTCCCATTACTGGCATCCCACTAGCATTTACAAATCCCAAACAAAGCCCGCTTCCAACAAACTCTGCTCCCAGACATGACTCTGCTGTCTCTCTGTCTGTCTCAAAGCCACTCTGACTAGTGCGGGAACAATACATTCATATTCATCTGGATTATCTCATTAATCTTTTCTTTTTATGATAAAAAATAAGAAGAAATGAAACAGGTTCTAACAGGCAGAGAGAAAAGATGACACCCAGATCAGTAATTCTAGAAAGACAAAGTCGAATGACCTTGACATTTCACTTCGCCGAAATGCCAGTAGATTATTCAGTCAACTGAAGAACGGGAGAGACAGACAGGAGGAGAGAGGAAAAACAAAAATAGAATTATTCTGAGGGGAAACAGACATTTGAATTCCCGGTGATATGCCAAATATAATTTTAGCTGCATTTACTGACAAGTTTTTGTTGGCATAGCTGGGAGAAGCTACAGTATGTGACTCACTTTACACATTATATAGCTTAATGAGTGATGGACGACAATTCTGGGTCATCTTTAAAAAACGTACTGTTTTCATATATGCATTTATACAGTACATGGGTATTTGCTGAAGGGATGTGGAGAGGGGGGCGGATGCTGTGGGCTCTTTGAGTCAGCCGTTACCCCCTCACTCTCCTCTCGCTTCACTGCCTCTCACCTCTCACCTGCCCCGTGGCCGGCCGCCTGCAGACAGGTGCTGGCTAATCTTACCCTCCTTCCTCTTCTCCCTCTTTTTTTTCTTTTACTCCTTCACTTTCTCCTCAGTAGCCTCTCTCAATCAGGACAACAAGGTCTGACTACTAACCTCACACTCCTGACCACATCATTCACCTCACAGAGCCTCAGAAAACCTGTTTATTCCACTTATATAGTGTCAGTTGGTGGGAAATAAATAACCTTGAACAATTGCCAGGGTAAAACATCACAATAGAAACAACTTCAAATATAGATTTCTGCTCAGGAAACATGAGTACATTGCTCACTTGTTATTTCACACCGAACAGACAGGGTTTGAATAACATTAAATTCTGTATGTTGTATTTCAGTGTTGTGGATGCTACGTTGTCATGTTGAACTGATCTATGCTCATTGTGCTCCGTGTCCCTGTCTTGTTTAATAAATGCAGTGTGCGACCCTGCTTCCCTCCTGTCCGCATTGTTTTGCCAGCAGTGCTGTGTCGCTCCGGCTCGTCTCTCTGAAATGTGCATCTGCATCACCTGTCACTCACAGGGAGGCATGCCATGTGCTGTTCGATTGACGTCTGGATCTGCTTGAGGAGAAGGGACTGTCTCTCACACGGTTCAGTGCGCCAAAATATGTGTGAACAGAAAAGAGGACATTTATGGAGAATAAGAAACTGTGAAAAAGAAGAAAAAAATATTGCTAAAATTATATGAGCATGTTTTAGACAAATTCTGGTCTCCTGTGTGTGTTGTGGGTTTATTTAACAGAGCGTGAGTGGTTGCTTGTGTGTGTCTGCATGTATTCCTGAGTGTATACCTGTATGCATAGCTGTGTGTGAAGGCGAGACTGTGAGATATTTCTCTTTTGTGCCTCATCTAATGTTTCCAAGCCAAGCCAAGCGCCCTGGCAGAAAGTGACAGGTGCTCCAGGTGTGGTTTGACAGGGCTCATCTGCAGGCTGTACATGCTGTACAGGACCATAGGATGCATTTACACCCTCAGGTCAGACTGGGGAGCACTGAGACACACGCACACACACATGTCTTCTCTCTACAGAGGGATAGTATGTTTTAGACTTTGATGTTCTTCAATCATTCAGTGTTCTTGTTAGTCACATGTAACTTTTTGCAGGGCAATGGCTCTTAAAGCAGTGCCCAAATCAAAGCGCTGCATGCCCTACTGATGTTAGGGAAGGTCAGCACAGCAATCTCTTTTTAAAAAAATCTAATTTTGGGTAGGTTGATGCTGTGGGAGATCCTCTTTTGCATCTAGAGTGCCTTAGAAAAATATTTTTCTTTTGCTCTAATCCATTAATGAGGAGTTCCATTTAATGTCAGAATAGTTCAGTTCTTCTTTTGATGGACTTTTGTCTGTTTGTTTGTGGAGGCTACAGTTTACCCGCAGAATTACTATATTGACATGTTAATTGTAATGCTTTGGTTTTTCATCTCTAAGCTCAGTTAACAGTCACATTCTGCAGTGTAAGCCATAGAAAGCTTTGCAGAAAGCCAACCGGCAAGTTAACAATGTCTCATCTGCCTATGTGTTTTATTTATTCAACAGTCGGTGGGTTGGCATTCTTCGATACAGTGAGGCTGTGTGTTTTGATGAAAGAATTCACAAACTGGCTGAATTCACCAAAAATGAAAGGTTCACCTTTGAAAGCAACAATGTGCCGTTTGAAAATGTGTCTCTGACAGTTGCAGAACACCCCCCACAAGATTTTTGAAAGAGTGGGAACTTGACAGTTTTGTGACTGTCTCCATGGAAACGGTGAGAGGGTCTCATTAGGGTAGTACCAGAAAAATCTGTTTTGGAGGAACAAAACCCCAGACAAAAAAAAGCTGAGACCGGCATGATTTTAAAAAAAGAAGCTAAACGACAAAAAACAACAAAGGAATGATACATTTTGCTTGGAATTCTGAAAAAAAGTCAAACTTCAAAAACAGAGGACAGCAGAGGACTGTGATTATTAAACATATTTGCAGAGCTGCAGATTCAAAATGGCTCTTGACACAGACTGAGTTTGCTGTTGCATCAGACAAAGCTAGTTTTCAAGGGCAATCTCTCTCCCATATCTGATGGGGTTTGCCAACTATTTCACAGGCATCACCATCATCTACAGTATTTTGTCTGCATCTCTCCTTCAGCTTCGCAATGTATTTTCGCACAGTTAAATTTTACACCTCGTACTATTTTCCCGCCCACATACAGATGTAACAGGCACAGAAATTTTTACAAGACACCTTTTTTATGTATGCAGAGCATCTTATAGATATTACTGCACTGCACTTTCCCTGGAAGAAATATGAGATGTTGGAACTTGATTCTCTTCTCAGCTGACACACTGAAGTCTTACACATTTCGCTTAAACATGTAAAAGACATTCAGTGACGGTACGTATGCTTTGTAAGCTGTGGTATCCGCAGCAATATTTAATGTAGAACACGCAGATTTAATTCATCACTACTTATTCACTTCGTGATTCAGCACCGCCATTTGTTTTCAGATAACAAAAAGACAAAATCAGGAGGAATGAACGGCTGTGGCTTTTGGCTCCTGATAATTAATTTCCTATGATGCTTGTATCTTAAATGCAATCTTATTCAAATCATGTCATGTTTTTTTTATATTTATATCATTATCCCAGCAGAATGTACAATAATATGTATTTTAATTCAGGAATCAATGTTACTAAATAATGAACTAATATTCAACTTGCATTGCATATTTCTTTTTTATCTCCATGAAATGTCCTCAGGACGTAGCATAATGTAAAACAATGACAAAGCTGTGCCAGAGGAGAATGTGAGGAACAACTTAGACTCATCATTAAGAAATATTTCACTCATTTTATTTATGGAAGTCGGGGGCAACTTTTCACCCAGTCTGAGATTTAATGGAGCAGATGGTTCCTAATGAGTTGACTGAGAAATGTATCAGAAGGTATTTGTCACTATCACCATGTGCTGTAATGATGGTGAATACAGTTAAAACAAAACGATTATACAAGATCATACCTTGTTTGTGAATGAAATAAATAAAAAGTGGAGAAGGTCCAGCTGCTGTGTTTATTTCCTGGGAGCAAATCTTACAAAAGCAGGATGTTGAGATGCTTCCTGTGTCTCTTCAGAGGTGTGCAGCCTTGTATGCAAATGACCATTGTGTTTTTGCATTTTGAGGTGGTGCCACTTTTATTTGCTAATAGAGGTATAAACAGTGGCAGCATTTATAATAATGTTTATCACATATCGTAAAATTGTGTATATCAATAATAAGAAAGTGTCTCCACTGTTATTGCCTTTTCTCAAATATTTTAAAGAACACACAAAGGCCATTTATGAGTACTCATTAAATACAATTTTCCACACATCTTACGTCCTCATGCCTCTATGTAGAACAACATCATTAATGTTAAATTGAAAGTAAGTGAAAGGGTGAAACGTTTGCATTTTTGCATCCGGCGCAGGAAGCTTACTACAGCTAAGCACAGAGCCGGCGAAAGGGCCACAGCATGCCTCGTGGAAAGCTGGGAATTAAGATGTATTATGCCAGGAAGAGAGGACTTTATTTATGGGAGCATCCGGAGTAAGCAGAAGGAAATATGGTAGCAATACCTGGGGACAGTACTAAATAGTGTGAGACCATTCCCAGGACAGGGATACTGCAGGAAAACCAGGGGAAGAGCTGGATATGGCTAATGAGAGTGGTGCTAGATCCAACACACTTTATACAAAGGGAACAAAACACAACTAAACTAAATGAAAAGTTGATGGCTACAGTCAGCTTTCTCACATTATACACCTTTTACACTGCATGTTTACATGTCAGCTGGCAACGTGTGTATTCTGCTGTACCTCTTACCTCACATATGATATTAATTACAGTTAACACTGAAGCAGTCAAGCTTGAATCTCATTATCAACACACCACACAAACCACAGCTCAGAGAGGAAGGTGTGTGTGTGTGTGTGTATATATATATATATATATATATATATATATATATATATATATATATCATTATGGTGTGCATCTGAATTTTAACAGTATGTTAATACTGTATGTGTCGTGCATGTAAGAGTGTGTGCATTTATCACATGTGAAGGGGGTGATGAAGTGTGAGTGTTTGGAAGGTATACACTCATTTAAAAAAGAAAAGAGAGTAATTGCTGAGTCATGTTGGGGGGGGTGAAGGCAAAAACAGGGAAAGGCGCTTGTGAGACAAGTCCAAGAAAGAACTCTACCCCAATTTGGCTACCAGCTCAAGTCTGTTTTTCTTTTTTTGCCTTTTGACATGGTCTTCACTCCTGTGTGTTGGCCCTGATGGCCTGCAGTGTGTAGGGTGGAGGCGAGCTTGCACTTCCCCACCCAGCCTCCGCCTTAGCCTCTCCTGAGAACACATGACAGGGAGCAAAGCAACTAGCCTTCCCGAGCCATATTCCCTTGCCTGCCAGAGCAAGCCAAACCAGCTCCCTTCTACCCATTCCTCGTTCTGCCCCAGACTATTTACACTCAGGAGAGAGACAGACAAAACATTTACTAATCTTCACAGCTGAACTGTAAGGGGTGGGGGTATAGTATGAGGCTTGACAGCAAATTAGTGCCCTGCCATGACACATGCGGTGGTGTGGCTCGACAGGTCCTCTCTTTTCCCATTTTTATTATCATCCATGCTTGAATTATTCAGTGGCAGCCATTAGCATAACACCATCCATTTTATATTTAGTTCCCTCCTATGTTGACTGCATCAACATTTCACTCCAAATATTACGCTTACATCCCTGACAAGAGGAAAGAGGCAGTGGTTCAGAACCGAGTGCAATTAGTGACCAAGAAGAAGAATAAAAAGCAGATTTTCTTTTGGGTCTTTCATTTCTGAAATCACAAGACTAATGTCTTTTCAGTTCCTAACAGGAAAAAAAGAAATTTTGATTAGCATGGCAAACTGGTAGATTCTAATGGCATTTGCCAAAAAGAAACTGCCGCACATTTATAGATGTGCTGTAGCTATCACCCAGTCTCATTTGTCACTATTAGCTGTAATATGAAAGATCCCTCATCTCATCTTGGAGGTCTAATTTGTTAGCTTGCAATGGGGAGCCGGACTGAGCAGACGGGAGCTACAATGATGAAAGCGCTCAGTGCTCTTTTTCCTTACTGAGTGTGAAATTAAAACCTTTCCATAGCTGTTAAGGTTGATCTGTATGAGCCACTCTGCACTGACATTTTTAAAGTCTATTTAACTGAATAGCATTCAATTTCAGGGTATGATATGTGGAGGAAGAGGGTTATATAGACTCACATCTACAAATGTGTATGTGAAACTAAGAGACTGTGTGTGACTGTATGTCCGCAATATGCTTGTAACTGGCATGTGATCCCATCTCTCCGCTGCGTTTTGTGCTCTCCTCATCCCCACCAGCTGTACACTTTGACCTCCCACTCATCTTTGATCCACTGTCAAAGAGCTCGCTCTCTGCCGTCGCTCAGCTTCACTCTGCAAACCTTCACTTCTTGCTCCAGATTTGGGCCTGGAGTCACTTGGTGTGAGCTTCTGACAGTCTGTTTGAGGCAGCTCCCTGGTTTTGCCCTTAGAAGAGAGAAGATCCATTTGTAATTCACTCAAACCAGAAAAACAGGCGCGTACAGCCAAGGCGCCACAATATATGCAGTTTGTTAACTTAATTAAACTGCAAAATGTTATGGAATCAGGGGAAATAAAGCTGTCATTCCCTGCTCATAGCTGGTTTGACAGAACTGAAGCCCAAGGTGGTGATTTCTTTTAAACCTTTTCATACGGTGTCACATGCTATGTCTTAAAGTCAACATTTTGATAAAATATATTTAGAGATTGTAGTTATTATAGAGAGCGTCTCGCCTTCATCTATAAATTAGAGAAAGAATTGCTGACCATGAGAATGTATACATGGTAAAATTATGAATAAATAAATACAGTTTGTATGTTATTTATGTGCTATTCCAATGCAGCTTATAATTCATCACTCATGTTGACCCTGTTGATTTTAACTTAATCATAGTGTGGTGAAGTGAGCAGTCTGAGGAAACGCCAGAGGACCATAGCTGAAACAGTATTTCAGTCTCTGTTCTTTGTTGGTAGCAGAGGTACAGATTTTTTTAGGTTCACTATTGTTACATTTTGATGTTAAAAATGTTTTCTTGAAAATAGTCCAAGAGAAATATATAAAAAAGGTGAAATGAAGCACAGTAGTCCTGCTCTCTGGTATTACAAATGTATAAAATGTGGATAAACTAAGAGCTGCAGTTTAACCTCAGTCAGCAAATCGGCCATTTGTATGCTAGCAGCATAAAAATTGCCTGTCTCTAACAGAACTGTAAACGAACAATAAAATCAAGCCCTCCTCCTCATGAGCAGGAATTCAGAGGTGACTGTCGCATCGAGGCCTCTGTGCAAATTTGGACAGCACCGATACCCAATAATCCCACACTGATCCCCTGGTATATGAGCGAATATTTCTCCTTCTCCCCGGGGCAAGGCTGTGTTTTTCTGTCTCTCTTTGAACTTTCTGAATTTGATTTACAGCGCACTCAATACTGGCGCAGGACCCGCTTTTCACTCCTGTCCTTTCTCTCTGAATTAGCATAGGAAAGTATGCAATATGGATTCTTCCCTTCCTGCACTCACACTGCAATGTACACTAAAAAGTTTCACGAACACCTTAAACTTTTTAACACCTGTGTCACGCAGTTACAGGATCTGTTGTTTTCTGGGTGTCTGACACAGTAGAAAGTTCTTTGCTGCAGACTGTATGCAGCGCACATATTTGCGTATTGTAAAACAAATGGTACGTGCATCTTAATATTGACAGTCACATCCTGAATGTTGTCTGATGAAACCTTGCCTGTGCTAGAGATTGAGGGGATGCGTGTCACCATTCCTCAGGCTGTGACACATGTCTTGTTGGGCCGGCAAAGCTCCTCTCTGTCTCCCCCTCTCACTTTATCTCTCAGTGCAGGAGAGGAACATGCTCTCTTTCTTTGCGCTCCACAGCCTCCTTGTTCTCTCCTCTCACTGTAACACTGCAGTATTTCAGCATACCAATAACTGGGACTGTGGGGGATCCTCTCCTCCTCACTGTGCTGCCAGCCAACCAGGTGTGACTACATGTCAGGGAACAGTCTCACTACAACCACAATTACACTCTCCTCCTGACTTTGCTGTGCCTGCCCTTCTTATTAATCCATAACCCATAGAAACTGCTGTTCCATATGTGTAACCTTTTGCTGTTGTGTATTAAGCAGGGATGTACCTGCACTTACAGGTACAGTAGCTGATATATATGCATGTGCACACTTACAGTAAATATGCAATTTTTGTTGTGAAGATAACAGGAGCATGGTTTGTTTGAAGGACTGGGGTAATTGCAGCTGTAGTGACACACAAAGGGATTAGGTGTGGGTGTGAAGGTGAGGACAGGTTTAATGGACAGAGAAGAATAGGTTTAAATGAGAATATTAGTATCATTTATAGTTATGGTCCATTTACAGACTGCAACTTGTTTATGCTTCAACACATCCGATATGTGATTACATGTCTTCCAGCTTTTCCTTGATTCTTAGTCATTTTTAACAAACTTTGCAGTCTCAAATCAATCCTCAAATTATCTAAAATAAGACGACATGGATAGTTTGTGAGGCAAAATGTTTTATTATGTTTAATTATTTCCTGGTGGAGTCTTCCATTCTTTCCTGTGGGCGTCAGGTGATTGACAGTAAGAAGAGTGTAATGTAATGCGTACACTGACATGAAAACATTCATCTCAGTCACAACAGAATAACAATAAAACAGAGATGAAATGAAATTATGACTTCACACAGACTATAATGGATTATCTTGCTTGGGGAATTTCAAAGTCTGTACAAAAATGTATGCCAGTAAATGGCAGCTTCTATTTTCTAGGGAGTTAGCCCTGATATCTCCAGCTATGTTGAGGGTGAGTAGATACTTGGGTGGTATAAACCAAAAACACACACACATATAAAGTTACTGCTTTGAATTAATAAATAAAACAGATTGAATTCAACATTAAACAGTGTAAGAAAGTATGTTCAAATAATAGGTTTTTTATGTTCTGTACACAATTTTATCTAAAGTTTGTCTTAACAAAATCTAAATCACCAAATTTGAAAATACATGGTTTTCACTGGACATTGAGAATGTACTGTATACTTATCTTTATGCTGTATATACTGTTTTTGCACTTAGTATACAAGTTATCGACAGACTTCCCCATATGTACTAACAGGAAATGATACAATAAGTGAGTTTTTAATATCAATCTGGGACTTTTAGGATCCATACTGACTCTTTTGTGTATTCATCAGTTGGTCCCCTTTCCAGTGTGAACAGACTACATTCTCAAAACCTGCTTAGAATTGGTGCTTATGAAATTGGGGCACAGCTATAGTCCCTCCTCCCATACCCACTGTGCATTTTTGTCAGGTCGGAGCTGCTGTCATTGTCAAACTGTGAGCATCATGGGCCAGCCAACACTGCAGGTCAGCGCGATTCAATAGGTGTGAGATGTGCAGTGTAGAGTGAGCACAGGTATATTTTAACATGAAATGGGTGCAGGTCAGACGACAGTTTGATATGGCTCAAACAAAAGGAAATTCATTGAAAAATATATACAAATCATTTTTGGCTCCCCACTTGACTGGTGTTATGCCCAAATATAGGCCACCCAGGACCACAAGGATTTGATCTGCTGATGAAAAATATTGAAAACACACTCACACTTCATTTAGGTGAATTTTTACCAGGAGAATTAGTTTACCAGCCTATTTGATTCCACCATTTTTGGTGGCAGAAAAGGAACTATACATGTGGTAATGATGTACAGCTTCTTATTTTTTACTGGGAATTCCCCTTCGAGTAGGAACAGGTTGGCATTCGCTGACTTGCTCAAGGGCAGTGCAGCAGGGTGGATGCTTGTTGACACATGCAGAATTGAAAGGTGATCCTTCTTACTCACAAAACCATCAGGTTGGCCACACCATACATTTTGAGAGCAATAAAGAAGAAGTAAGAGTGTAAGAGGGGGAAAAAACAATAGTGGGAGGTTAAAATGCAAATGAGGGGGCAGAGATCGCAGAATTTCAGGTTAAATCAGAAAAGGGAGGGAGAGCGAAGAGGGTTTGGCTGCTGGGGGATGAGGAGGAAGGGGGGTGAGATGTGGTGGTGGTAGGGTGGAGGGTAGGGTGTCTGACATAACCCCCACGGTCATAACAGCAAGGTCTGCATAGGAGCAGCTGCTGTGCCCTCTGCTTCCTCCCTGGAAAATATGGCTGGAATATTAATTGCACTGCTAATTCTGCTTATCGCAGCTTTTCGTGACGCTCAGAAAGTCCAGTGAGCCATGTTACGTTCGCCTGTCAGAAATGATGATTGTCTCGCCCAAGCATGAGTTAGACCACCAGAAAAAAGCTTTATCAAAGCTTTATCTCTGGAATCAGAATACTTTATTGGACCAGACACTACAACAAGCAATAAAAAAGATCATCTTTTTATTTACAGGAGTATTTAGCAGTTTGCTTCTCAGTTGGCTCCTCTGTGTGCAGAAATTATTTAAAAATAACTGAAAAAAAGGCTCTCCTCACATCACTTTGATGCAATCTGTTTCAGTTTCTACCTTTGGCATTACCTCCGTTTCTGTCTCACATTGTCAGCTCATTGTCTGACATCAGATCAGCTTGATTGGCTGCGATGTACTTATACAAGAGTTGGGCTAATTTGAAGTAAACTCTGCACAAGTGGCTGAGTCGTTGTTTTGTGACCCTGTTTGTGTTGGATGAGCGCACCGTGCCTCTCTTGGGAGCAGCCTACAGGCATCCCACAGATCTGACACGCAGCTCCGCACGCTCACAGAGAAAGAGAGAGGAAGGGAAAGAAGAAAAAAAATACAGTTCCACAATCCTGGCTGAATACATTACAGAGAAATAAAAACTAACTTTATCAAGTTTTTTTTTCCAAAGCTGGGGTCAAAATAAGTAAAGATCAAACATGCAATATACTCAAGAGCATGGCAAAAAAACCTACAAGGTTTTTGAGATTGTAAATGTAAACCTTCTATATTTCAAATGCTTTTCACACCCTATTGTGTATGGGTACATAATCTTGTGAAGAAAGGGAAAAAGCATTTTGTGATATTCATGCTGGGGTACAATTCAAACTCCCCTTCTCAGTGACAACACAGTGATATCTTTGCAAAATCAGAAAATATTCAGGACCTTTGTGAATGTATACATAAGGGCCTGCAGGGATTTTTGGGTGCCCCCCCCCACACACACACACAGACACACACACACACACACACACACACACACACACGCCCCCTCGTGCCACTGAAGCACCTCAGCACTCAGCAGGACCTCTCAAATGACAGAAGAAGCCGAAATGTCAAAAGAAGGATAGAAGGAGAGGTGTTGGCAAAGAGAGAGGGTGGGAGAGGGTGTGGACCCCAGGGATCCTTGTGTGGGGTGGTATATGCAGGGGAGGGGCAGGGAGGTCAGAATAAGTGAGTGCCAGTTTAATCTGATAGAAGTTCATCCATGCAGAGGAGCTGGAGAACCATGCAGAGAAGCAACAGCGATATGCACAAATGTTACACCGGTGAGAGAAGACAGACAGGGGAAAATATAGGGACGTGTGAGTGGAATGTAGATGATTTGTGACAGAGGAGGGGAGAGAGAGAAAAGAGGCATCATGGGGTGCTTTGAAAACATGACAGCTGGAGTCATGCACAGGTAAATGTGTAAGGTATATCTCAGTTGCTTAACAAACCTAATCATTAAATGCATAGCTTGGTATGTGATGGAAACAGAGGAAGAAAAGGAAGTAGTAGGTCTATGATTTGTGATCAATAAAGGTAAACCCCCTCCTTCCTCCCTCACCAAACAGCGAGGGTCACCCCTATTTTCCTCTCTTCTTCCGCATCACTGCATCCCCTCGTCATGCTCTGTAATTAAAACCACAGGTGGGACCCGTAACACTGCCTGGCTGCTCCCAGCATGCAACAGGTACCATCTGGTTCACAGGAGGGGTGTTTTTTCCCTCTAAACAGCCAGGGGTTAAAACATCAAAGGATCTGATCTTTGATCGGACCTCAGCGGGGTAGAGAGCAGAGGGAATAATATCCACTGTCTTTGGAATCTTTCTGCATCACAAAGCATGAAATGGGAACTCGAGCTTTAGCTTGTAAGCCACCAGGTCAGCTACCTGCCATTCGGGACCTTTTGCCGTCACCTATACCTCCTTTCCTGGCATCATGTCCTCCTAAAATATCTGCCTGCTAACCTGTTAGAGAGTATTCTCCAAAGACTCCTGCAGTGCTGATTACTTTTGCTTCGGTGCATGCTTCGCTAAAGCGAACATGCTCACTACTCCTTGAAACATGGCAGAAGTCATAAGAAAACATGCACTGTCTAGGTCACAGCACATCACAGAGCTTTGAATATGATGAGATCTCTGGCGTATTTCTATGTTTTCCAGTGTTTGTTTTTTTTTAGCCTTTGTTCAGTGAATGTGAAATTTAAAAATAATTTTTTTGTAAGGTAAGGCATGGTAAACTGTTGTTAAAAGAATCTTGCTTGGCAAGTGGGAAAATCTGTCTTTCAAATCAATATCTGATATGAAAAGTTACGAGGAAGACAAAATCATCTCTCAAAGCCTTCACTCTCCCCCACCACTGTAATAGAGCCTTTAAACAAAGCATTTTGCTGCTGTCTCTAGACACAAGATGACAGACCAGTTTTGAATTATTTTCACTGACAGGAAAGTGTTACGGCACATTGATAGAAAAGCTCATTTGAGATCAGCACAGAGAAGGACAGAGTTTTACCTGGGGCGTTGGCAGATTGCAGATGTCTGCCTCTGTTCACTCCACTATGCATGGTGCAAGTGGCATTCACGGAACAACCCCCTTGGTGGAGAAATTCACTTTAAGTTTGGTCTCTGAGGAACAATAAAGACCGCAAACAGCGTGCCTAAATTTAAGCTAGCATGAAATCCCCCCGCTGCTCCTGGGTGGCTGGTTTGCCTCCTCCCTCCTCTTTCAGTGATGTGACACAACGTTTCAGATGTCGCAATGCAATTTGTATTTGCATGTTAGTTTTATGTACCGGGAGGTTTAGAGCAACAAAAGCACCAGTTGTGTGTGTGTGTGTGTGTGTGTGTGTGTGTGAGTTAACTGAATGTGTCCAGAGCATCTGTTGTAGAAAAGAGCCTAATAGAGGTGGGTTTAGAGCCGACTAGAAACAGGGGGAGCACCGGTGCATTATATAGCATGTTGAACCTTTACAGCACTAGTGATTGAAAAGACTCGGTCAGAGTGGCAATGGTCTGTGATACAACTTAATAACAGTGTAATAAAGTATAATAAAAGCTTGTGGTAATAGCATGAAAGCCAATTTAAACAAATAATTTCTGTTTAAACATCAATATAAGCATTCATCAGAATGGTACCTTCTGTCAATTGGTACAGAAAAGTGATTGTCCAATCATAGCTTAGCAACCATAACTAGGCACACCAGGCCTGTAAAGCTTTGTATTTCTCCCCATGTTTAATTGGTGTGCATAGGCTTTTTTTCACCAAACCTAAAAATACCAGACTGGATTATAAACTGTGTTAATCTGCTCTATGGTAAGCTGTAAACATTAGCAAGTCTGGCTAACTACTAGTTTACTACCTACAGTAATAACCTAAACCAGCATTACTTCCAAGGAGAAAGAGCATTTCATTATACATTATTTTGTGGGGTTAGAGGTTACTTTAAAAAAAAAAAAATTACTAGCACGTCCACTGTGTGGTATTTCCACCCACTCCAATATCCTGGTTGCTACAATATCAGAGTGTATGTTAACATTAGCTGCACTGTCCTGCTCTTTATTGGATTTGGGGAAGCTGCAACACCAGCCAAACAAATTTTCCCGAGATAGCCTTACATATAAGTTCACCAAACACCAAAAATGTCACCTTATTGTAAATTGCATTAAGCGTTGTGTGAGAATGGAAAACTTGACAGGTGTAGCAACAGTAAGGGAGATGGGGCTTAGTGAACAGTCAGTTACAAAGTTAGTGATGAATTACTGTATAGTGCTGTGTTTTAAGAGTACCATGGCTTTACTGAATATCCAAGCAAAAGACTGCCTTTCCAAAAGTCCTTATTAATACGGAAGTGCAATGTTGTATAGAAGCTGCAGTTAAGCCTAAGGAATTTTAAATTATGGAAGGCATGCTATACCTGTGGGAAATCTGTCAAAATGATTTAGAAATAGCAACCTTTTCTGATTCACAGAGCACTCAGACAGAGCATATATGGAAAGAGAGGGGCACTATTTCTTTTGATGTGATCACCGACCTTGATCCAGATCTCTTTGTGGAGTAGGAGACATTCTCTCTCTGGTATTTCAGGGGAAGAGTAAAAGTGACGCATTCAATGGCACACTATCCATTAAGTCAGGGCGCAGCAGGGGTATTTTTATCAAAATGCAACGCTTATTGATGGATTGAGATTCATGTCTCGCAGTTCAGATATGATAACCCAAGCTACTTGGCCTTCAATTCACATCTCTTTTTGCCTCACAATTCATCCCTCTCCTCTCTCTCTACACTTGTTCTCCCTCCACACTTTCACTCTCACTCCATCATCCCCCATCTGTTCTTTACCCCATGTGTCATATCTCTTTGCCCCCTACCCACCGCCTCCACCACTCTCTTCTCTAGCTATTCTCCTCCCTCTCCACCATTTTTTCACCTCTTCTTCCATGCCCAGCGAGAAACTGTTGGAACTAGCAGCTCCAGAATTCTGATCAGCCACTTTGTGGTCTAAGAAGGCTTGCCAAACTGCCTTTCCGATTAATCAATAGTTCCATTGGCAGCGGTTAACACCTGTAACCTGTGTATTACATGGAGGGAAATTTTCAGTCCAGGAGCAGAATAGCAAACATCTAACTTATCCTGGCTACAGCCAAATCCTGCTTATTGCAAAACATTTTACCCACTGAGAAGATAAATTCTCTGGGATTAGAAACATGGAGGTCTCTCGCTCTATTTTTCGTCTTTCATTTATTTTGAGTGAGTGTGTGAACGAGTTAAGGAGTGAGCGAGTATGTGCTGATCAAAAAAAGCCTACCTGTGGGCTGTTTTTGTATCCTCTCCAGTTCCATGGTTACCATATGGATGTGTAAGGAAAGTGAGGTACACTTAGATGCTGCGATAGAGGTAAATGAAATTCATACTGCAGTATCTAGGTCATTTGTAAGGCCCAAAGCAACATCTCCTTCCCTGCCTGCCTGCCTTTTCCGTGTGTTCCTTGAGTCTGTGGAACATCAAGGAGATAAAAACACTCCACATCCTGTATATGCAACAGCTCACACAAGAATTGCGTGCTGCAAGCATGCCAACATGGCCCTTGGAGTTTCTTTTGACAGTTTATAGATAGAATGAGCTATTATTGTATCACTGAATGCATCCATATGCATTTGTTGAAATGATGTGCACAACTAAATCAATGGAAGCTAGCCATCCTGATACATCAAATAAGTCTCTAAACCAATTAAGGAGCAAATAAGCTTTTGTTTAATTAAATCATTAAACTCACCAAAACTCTTTTAGTTATTTCCTTGTAAACATTCCTGTTTAAAACAGATAATAGTTTGGTTTGGTTTTCTTTTTTTCATAAACAAAAGATGCATACAGTAACATCCTTTCAGAAATATACACAATACAAAGAGACATACAGTATCTTACACACCTGGGTTATATACAAATGTACACAAAATACAATATGACAAAGAATGACACAATCATGCTCTTACATTAAAACATGACACATACAAATAAAACCTCAAGCTACCCTAATTTTTTTACCATTGTGGTCTGGGAAAGATTAGCTTGGAATAACTAAATACCTGTTCATTTAAACCTGCATGAACTGATTTTTTGGCCACTAAGGTGCAGTGGAAACAAGCTGTGAGCACAACACAATCATATTATGATCTTAAAAAGTTAATAAGGTTGTGTTTCTTTCCACTTGATGAATGTAACACCTAACACCGAACTGAGTGTGAGCTTCTGACTTTTGCGTCGCATGGAGTAACATGGCACGCTGTCTGTCCACACTGAATCCGTTTAATATGCACATCGGCAAAAGTCTAATGGAATTTTTCCTATGGACTGACACAGAAAACAAACTCTGTGGCCAACAAAGTCTTGATGACACTTACAGGTAGGGCCTAAAAAAATATATTATCCTATTTCCAGAGTTTAGGACTCATTTCTGCGGAACTCTATGTTTTTAGGACTGTAAGCTATAACCTACACTGTTTTAGGTTATCTAAAACTAAAGCCATATAATCTAATAATACATAACCCTTAATGTATTTAATTTTAAACCCACCTCCACCTCCCCTTATAGAAGGACAACTTTATTTATGTTATAAATATGCTAATTTATGCTAATTATCTAGTCTTACATGGACTGTTATATTAAAAATAAGATATCTGCCTTAATCCAGTATAGTTTTCTAGTCTGCTAATATATTTTCTATTTAAATCTGAAGCTACAATGTAATTGTCAATTTTAAAATAAAAGTGCTTGGTGCTTCAAGGCTTCCTATTTCAAAGAAATAATGCTTCCTCAACATCATCAACAGCCCTGATGCCTCTGTGCACATATCCACCTCTGCTGCACTGTCCCTCGAAACCTCTGAAAGGATGATGCAAATAGCATTCTGATTTTCCATAAGGCACTTGGTCACATCATGGTGACTTGTCCGCCTTATCTCCAACAGGCATTTAAGGGAGGGGAAATCATAGTTTTGTGACACATAATGACAATGAAATAAGGAGTGCAGCGATCCTGAGAGATCCAAAAAAACTAATTTGTACATGGCTCTGCTTGCATTGCATGGACCACTGCTAAGTGCAGCTGGTGGCTATAGCAGTGGATATATCGTAGGATATCGTTCCCTACCTTCTTTTGCAACAAGGCCTGAACCCCACCCCTGATCCCACTCATGACAGAAGCTCTATCGTAGCATTGACTGATGATTTCATCTGCACAGTAGCCTGAGTTAGAAAGATGTTGAAGAATTTGGGTGGTCATACATTCTGCATTTAACTGACTAAGATCAAGCAGACCATTCAGGTGTTCCACTGGAAAACTATTACAGACAAACTGAATCATAAATGATTCCATAGTGTTTAATGGTGAACCCTGCATTGTTATATTTATTTTTGACCTCATGCAATACTAAATTGGTGCGGCTGTGGCTTGGTGGCAGAGCAGTCGTTCACTAATCGGAAGGTCGGTGGTTCGATCCCGGCTTCCCCCGGCCATGTGTCGAAGCATTCTTGAGCAAGATACTGAACCCCAAATTGCTCCCTGAAGCTGTGCCTTTGGTATGTGAATGTGTAAGTTGCTTTAGATATAAGTGTCTGCTAAATGTAAATTATTTCATTTTGGATGTGTATTTTGCATAATCCCCAGTTACCTCTCTTTGCTTCATTTACGACCAGGCTACAGCACTCTTCAAATGGCATGGACTAGATGCATGCTTGCTGAATCCTTTGTTTTTCTCCAATGCAGTTTTCCAGTTATTAAAACCTTGCTTGGTAAAAACGAGATCTATTTGCACCATATTTGCGACTGGGGAAACAGAAAGACAGCTTTGTGGAGTACTCAGGCCATGGTCTCGTATGCAGTCTGGCCAAACGGTGCTGCTGTTCAAGCCGTGGTTATTATCAACCATTACTGCGTCGCTGTAGAGTGTAAGTAACTGAGTAATGTTACTGACAAAGGGAAATGATAGCAAAGTAACTACTCTCCCTGCTTTTTATATAGCCAAACCAACCAATCAGAGATAAGTAAATTCAGATTTTGTGATGTGGCCTGTTTATGAGCTCTGCCTCCCATTAAGGAGATCGTCGGTTTGAATCCCAGACCAGACCAACGTCACACGATCTCTCTGGGTGGAGTCTGCATGTCCTCCCCGTGGGTTCTCTCCGGGTTCTCCGGCTTCCTCCCACCGAAGGTTAATTGATAACTCTAAATTGTCCCTAGTGGATAAATGTGAGAGTGAATGGTTGTCTGTCTATGTGTCAGCCCTGCAACGAGTTGGCCACTGTCCAGGGTGTACCCCGCCTAAGGCCCGAAGTCACTGGGATAGGCTCCAGTCACCCACAACCCCTAATCTGCGGAACAAGCGGTAGAAAATGACTGACTGATTGACTATATTTTTAAATTTTGGGAAGAAGCGGGATCACTTTGGTGGGGCAGTCTGAGCATTTGGTGGGGCATTGGGTCTGTGCCTAGAACCGTTTTTAATCTGTTTGTAAATTGTAATAACAATTGTTAATATAAGGAAATATTGATTATAGCAGTTTTGAAGACAAACCCACTTTAAATCCCTTCAAAGCTGAAATCCATAACTTTCTGCATGCTGTTGACCTTGCGAGGGACAAGAGGTAACTAGTCATGTTTCCATTGAAATACTGCACAGGTTTTAGGCAAAGTTCAGAAACCTTTGGCAAAATAACATGTGAATGAGTGTGTCCCTTTATCAACTACCTTTATGCAAATATATAGCCTACAAAACAATGTGACAAAGCTACATTAAGCACAAACAACTCTGATATATGATGGCATTTCTTTGCTGCTTCCCACCTATGATTTAATGAATGAATTTCTCTCTCTTCATCATGTGTTCCATTTGTTATTTTTGTCAGCCCCTATGGTGATAGATAGGGAGATAAGGAACACATAAAAACAATTGGATGGAAACTGAAACAATGTTAAAATGACAAGAAGATCATAGAGTGGTTGGGTAAGTTTGTTTAGGAGCCTTCTGTTGAAACCTGAAAGATGTGCCAGTTCACAGTGTGATGTTGAACACTATTAAAGTATACTAACAGCTTGTACAATGTAACTTTAATCTTTAATCTCAGCCTGTTTTATGCTTTTTAGTTATTCATTTATTTTTTTCCCTGTGGATAACTGGCCAAAAAATATTTCAAACCTATTTCAGTTTCACCTGTTTAATATGGGAAACCTTTTCAATAATCTTTGAATATTAACACATAAATAAACACAGAATAAAGGAATTAATAAATGATACAAGTCTACTCTAGAGAAAGTAGAGATGCCCTCTTCTTTACTGACTCAATAGACCAGAATGCAGTGCAGCCACAAAACATGTTCATGCACCTTCTCAGTCAGTTACTACTAATACTATCATCATTGCTTTCTTCTCATTGCAGGGTTTTGTTTTTTTTATGAAATGCATTCTGGAAAAGTTGCAAGTTGATGCAAGTGTGTACAAAGACAAACTAAATTACAGCACTTTATCATAAAGATGCACTGAGTATCACAAGCTTATGATATGCAGTGTGAGTGAATCTGAGGGTGGAATTCTCCTTTAATGTCGTGGCATAAACACGGTGGCTCTCATCCATTTAACTGCATGCTGGATGTTTTCACTGCTCATAGATCACTGTTGCCTTTCTGCTTGGCCCCTCAGCTCCTCTGCCTGGATGAATTCCTATCAGATTAAGTAGCTCTACCACTCATACATAAAGACAAACATCCTCCATACACACATTCATTACAATTTAGGGGGGGACCACGAACGTGGAATTTTCCCAAGAGTATTTTCAATATCACCAACGTATATAAAATTATGCATTCTCCGAAAATACACAGAGAGGTATTTTGAACGTTTATTCTGTTAATGGGTAGAAGTAACAAACAAGTCAGAGACTTTATCTTTGTTTGAACAAAATTACTTACGAAGCATCTGTCACAGGACTTACTGAAGACGCAACTCACGTGCTACAGAGATGCTACAGAGATGGAATCTGGGAAACATAGTCCAATACAGGGCTTAATTTGGAACAGGAGCCAATGATCTCCCAGACTGGGACTGGCACCTGTTTGATTGAATCCGGCACCTCCTTTGTCACTATCAAAATTGATCTAATATACTGGTAGATGCACTGAATGTTGGCAAGTGGTTTAATGCTTTATGGTGTCTAAATATTTTTGCTTATGACTTTTGCATATTCTCCACACAGCTAAACAGTGGGCGTTTGTGCTGTGAAATGGTAAAAAGAGTATGGCTAAATTAGGGGGTGCGTGTGTAGGTGCAGTCCATAGGACTGAAACGGAGGGGAGAAGATCGATAGACAGAACAAGTAACTTAGTTTGGTTTCTTAACTTGATTGCCTTTTGTGGTTGTAAATAGAACTTTCGACCCTAATTCCATTCTCCCCATTGTAGCAGCAATCCACAGACAGAAGGGAAACAACAGGGAAATGAAGGGACAATGAGAGACAGAGCTGCAAACCGTAAACAGCTGTTTAACTACGTTCCTCCCCCCTGCTGATTTTGAGTGATTATTGTGAATGCCAGATTAATGAATGTAGAAAAATAATGCTTTTTTTATGGTAAAGTTTAGTTTAGTTTCAACAGCTGGCACCTGGGCACCAATGTGCTCCAGGCACTGTGGATGTTTGATGCGCTCCATGACTTTTTCTCTCCCCCTGAACCTCCGGAACAGCACCCTCTCTGTGTTCCGAGGCCTCCTGTTTGCAAATTAAGCACTGGTCCAATAGCTCTGACCCCCCCGGGATCTGCGGGAAAGCATACATACATACTGTACACACAAAAATGGACCATGAAGTAAGCTTCTGGGAGCTTCTAGTGCACGTCTCAATCACACCTCAGCAGCATTTAGTCCTTGAGTGGATGATTATGATGCTATGAAGATGAATTTGATGAAGGACATAATTTGATCAGTATTGAGCTTACAATTCCACATTTCACTTCTTACACATTAATATGCATGCAATCCACAATAATGCCCACTAATTATGTTAAACAGTACAAGACATCACACTGGAGACTGAAGGTTTGCACCATGGTTGTATCACATTGTGACTTTATTTCTTAAAGAAATTCTTCCCCACCTCTGATGTTATTTTTATTTGCATTGAGTGAATGATGCAACACACACACAAATCACAACCAAAAGTTACTTTACAGTGCTTTTCATTTCCCAAACATACTTGACAATAGCTCAGTAGCAGGTAACTCAGTCTGGGAAGCAGATTTCCAGCCCAGACAGAGATGGTACCTGGAAATAAAAACAGATTGTGGCAGTTGACAGGTGCAATGAAAAGTGGGTATTTTCCTTGATGTCGAAAAGGCTCAGAAGAACCCAGATCAAAGTTTCAAGTGACTTTTAATATTCATCCAAGAAAAATATTTCTGAAAACATCAGTAGTTGTTTTTCCCCTTTCATTTTAACTGTTTACTTTACTAAAAGGCCAAAAAATGTGGCATCATTTTAAACAACATTCACTTATAGTGTTTCTTCTGAAAAAGCCAGCTAGAGGTGGGAGAAACTTAAGTGCTTAAGTGTTTTTAAATTGTTATTTTTAAATTATACAGAAAATGTACTGTATCCAGATACTTTTGTAGGTAGGTTTATACACATGCAACAGAAGGATGCCTCACTGTTATAAAATCACCCGTCTTCGTCCAAGTCTTTCACGAAACACTATAAATTCAGAAAATAGAGAAGATGGAGACAAGCTAAAATCATTCCTACAGACAGTTTATTGACTTACTGATTTCGATCATGGTTGCAGTGGTGGGGCGGGGTTGGTGAGCTCCTAGTGAAACTTCACAATATTTACATTTTGCTCTCATTAGTCACATATTTTACCCAAACTTTGAGACTTAATTATCGGGCCCTGGTGCCAACTAAGTTTCATTGATTTCCTCTCTTTTCTCTGAAATTATAGAAATTATATCACTCAAGCATAATGCAGGGACATACAGCTCTCGGCAGACGTGGATTCACAATGCATATTTCAGAAGAGGAGGAGGTGCGAGTTTGTCAGTGTGTGTGTGTGAGAGAGAGAGCGGGAGATCCATAGTTTTGTTTGTCTGCGGTTTAGTTTCTGCCACTATAAAATATCTATGATTGGTTTTGAACAGACGCCTAATGTTTAAACAGTAGGAAATATATGATCACGACACGTTTTAATAAGTATTCTAAAATTAGACTCAATTGATGATCCATCTATAATCAGTGTAAGAAAGTGAGAAATAATATATTGGGATTAATGTTATTCTGTAGTACTCTGTGTGGAGTCAAATGCTAATGAGAATTTTAATAAAGAACAAATGTTTTGATCTACTAATATGATTGATGGTGATGAATATGATGGAGATGATGGTTTGTATCAATATTTCAAATTAAAGTGTGAAATCCTCGTTTTTATTTTTTGCTCTATTCTTTTCTCTCACTGCTTTCCATTTCGAGTCGCAGGTGATATTCCCTCGTTCCCCGCTGGATTGTCATCAACTGTCATCAACAGCAGTGGACCTTGAACCAGATATAGGATGAGGGATTTCTCTTCCCTGCTTAAGTGTGTGTGTGGCAGCCAGACTGAGAATGAGTCTGGGGCTGAGAAAGGGAAACACAGAGCGCTGTGTCTGACGCCTACCAGGAGACCTCCGATAGCCAGTGCACCGTGTCTTAAATCTCTACTCTAGTGTCATCTCCCCTCATGTTCCCACACACAGCTCGCCCCAAACAACGGTCTATAGAGGGCTGAGAAGCAGCTGGGAGGTTACAGAACTGTGTGGATGGAAATGTGGGCTTTATGCTTCATCGGCAATAGTGTTATTCCTCGACTGCTCCTCATTTTTATTTATATTTACCAAGATTTTGGTCACTTCTACAGCAGTAACTGTATCTATGGTAACTATTGGCAGAATAATCATTTAACCCATATTTAGCCAATTGCAACCACAGTTAGGTGTAGATCCAAAATGAATAATATTATTTAATCAACTTGATTGGAATGTGAATTATACTAATTTAATAAGACTTGCTTATAAACCTGATTTTGAAATTTATTTTGATGATTTTTCAGATGTCCACTACAGAAGCACTACTTCTGCTATTAAAACCAGCTGTAAAATATTGTTAAATTCAATGGAATTGTTTGTATGTTTGTTTGTCTGTCAGAAGGATGCGGAAAAACTACTGGCCCGATTTATATGAAACTTGGTGGAAGTGTACAGCATGGGCCAAAGAAGAATCCATAACAATGGTCGTGCTAGCTTCTCTGTCCTCTCCTCTTTCCCCGTGGGTGAGGCTCAGCTCCTGCACACACACACACACACACACACACACACACACACACACACACACACAGTGGACAGCAGAGCAGAGAAGCTGCCGTGGAGGGGTCATTCCTATGCTCCCATGTTCCCCAGATTTATTTGGTACATAATGGGAACATGACAAAGAGTCCTATGTTCCCAGGGCCCTGTGTTCCCCAGTTCTAGGGTTAGGATCAGGTGGTCAGGGAACTCAGGACCCCAGGAACATAGATATGTTAAAAGTAGACAAAGTAGAAAAGTTATATTTCCACCTGCTTTGTCTGCAGTTATTGTTACAACCACATCGTGCTCGTTAAACTGATAGCGAAGTCTTACGAACATTCTAAAACGAAAGCTGACTGTTTACCTTGCAAATTCTTGTAAACTTGGCTACTGGCTGAAACCCAGCCCCTCCTCTCTCCAAGTGGTGCAGCAGAGGGAGGAGGACAGTGGACAGGGGGAAGGACTGATACTGACCGATGTCTGAATGTTAGACTTTTTACTGACATTTTAGATTTCTTTCCACTGACAAATTATTGAGTGTATATGGTGACTTTGCTGTTGTAAATTTTACTGTTGCTGCTCTAGAAACAATATTTAGTTACATTTGAAATCAATCATTCTAATCCTGTTCTGAATTTATTAATTTTTAAAAATGATAAGTAAAAATAACTCATTTAGTAATGAAAAAGAACCGGTAAGAGTAATGATAAAGAACCAGGTCAGTAAAAGTATAGATAAGATAAAGAAACAATCCTAATGATACCCACCCCTACAACTGGTTAGTGGCTTCACCCTGACTTTGTGAGGATGAGCAAATCACAGTTCAAATCTCTTCACTATAAGCCCTGTTTAACCAATGTTATTTTGTGATTATTATTTTTTATGGCATACACTGAAGTGTCCCTCACTAAAATGTGAAGGATAACTGCAGGACTTACTTCAACAGTAAGCATATTTGTTTCACTTTTGTCCTTGCTGTCTGAGTGTAATGTGAAAAGCTACAACCTGTGTGTTTTTCTATAAATCTTAATGTAATGATTAATGTCTAAAATTATGTGAAAATGAATAGCTTCTAGTCAAATAACATGTAATTTTCTTTGGGGAGGACCCCCAAACCCCACAACCACATATTAGTGGTTGCATTTGCAGATTTGCATATGATAGAAGACAGGATTATTGGCATTGGCAGAGGTCGGCACGCTGAGTGCCCTTCTTGTTTTATAACATTGAGATGAAGGAGATTTAATGTGACTTTTTTGACACTGACCAACAGGAAAATACCCTTTATTGTCAAGGTGAAAACATGTATTACAAATATAAAATACAAAACACTTGTCTTCATAATATTCCCCCCTTTTCTTAGGACACACTTAAATTATCACTAATTTCAGCCAATTGATTTTAGAAGTCACATGGCTAGTTAAATAGAGATCACATGTGTGTAGTCAAGGTGGTTTTAATTGATTGTAGTATAAATACACCTGTAGTAGATCCAACTTTTGGTGAACCAGTATTGTGCCAAAACCTGCAGCAAGCTAGGGTTACTATTGGCAGAAAAGTATTTTAAATCCACAAAAAGTAGCTGTACTGTTAAATGTCATTAAATTGAACAAGAATTCCCAATGTAATCGCAATGAAGAATGTAAAGCTGCAGTATGACCTCTCAGGCAAAAGTATGAGGTGGTGTCCTTTGTCCTGAAGGCGATGACAGAAGTCTTGGATGTGTTCATCGGTGTTTGTGTTTTCGCTGCACCTCGCAGCCTCTGTCTGTACTCAGCCTGCTCCCTGAGCGCTGCACAGCTGTGGGTGTCGAAGGTGACAAGTCAGCTAATTAGACCGGTGCAGCGTCTGTCTGAAGCTGCTGCAGGGAGCTGCTGGACACATGACTCAGTGCACGCTCATCCAGACCCCAGCCCCACGCAGGCACACACACACACACACACACACACACACACACTGATGCATTCAGAAATGTTCTTACATGTATGTATTAACTTAACATAACATTAACATAAAAAAACGTAACTTCTTGAGCTTTTGCAATCTTTCTTATGCTACAAGAGGGTTGACTGGATACATTCATGGATTTGTTTACTTAAAATATATTCAAAATACAAATTTCTATCAATGTGAGCTGGAAATTTGTGAATATTTGGACTATTATTTTTATAATTTACTGTGGAAGTCAATTAAGAAATTTGGGGGTAAAAGTAGATCAATAATTGTTACATAATTGAATACATTTATAAAGCAAAATACATATTTGAATGCAAATATTGTATCAATAAAACAACAAAAATAAACACAAAGTGTTAAAAAAAGTCAAGTGGAGTGAAACTTTTTATAGTCACTGTAAAACTTACAAAACTCACATTATTATAATCATGTGGCTCACCTTGAAGCAGGAAGCTTTATTAATAGTAAAGTTATATGTATTGTGGACAACCATTAGCCAGCCTGACCTTCAGTGACGCTGCGTCACCACGACAACAACCACGACCATTTCCATCTCTCCAAGCTCGCCTGACCTCCCCAAGCTACGACGCTTCGTCATAACCTGACACCTCCCTGTGACACACAGTTTGACCCTTTGCCCCAAGCAATGACCATACTGTAGAAACAGATGGAAGCAAACACACACTGACACATAAAACACATGTAAGTGTGGAATACTGTACTTGGACGTCTCTAGAAAAAAAGACATGCTCACACACATGGCCCTTTACTGTATCTTGGTATATAAACTATCAAACTGTGCTAAATGAAATCTCTAATACAGTATGACCTTTAAACCTTTAACAGATTCCAGGTGATTGGATTTGAATTCCAGGACATGACAGTATCTAGACACTATCAGATCTTTACGAGTTGCATTCCGTGTGAACGTCCACTTTAATATTATCAAGTATGCCATTGAACATGGTCCATTTGACAGTGGTGTATCTATAGTGCTGCAGTATCCAGGTCTTTCTGAGTTGCTGCCAAGGGAGGTCTTCGAGGTGAGCTTCTTTTCTCTCAGATAAATTGCTTATTTTTCCTCCTTCTTCCTCCATGAACTGGACCTTTTGCCCTGGTCGGGCCCTTTGGTGGCTCCGGAGTCATCTACTTTTATTGAACTTAATGCTCCAAGGTACAAAACGGCAGTGATGCACAGGGAGTTTCTAGCCCTGGCACCCAACGTAAGTGCCAATCAATTTTTAATCACAGCTGAATCAATAGTAGAGGCTTATTTTTAAATAAGAAAAAAGCACTAATGGAAAAATGGAACACAAATATAAGATCTGATGCACTGTCTTTAATTCAATTAGGTCAGTGGTTATCTGCATACTCAAGAAACCTGATCTCAAGTCTGCTGCTGAAGTTCCTGGCAATGGCACAAGCTGCTGTCGTATAGCAAACAACATATTAAATATCTGAAATATTTAAATATTAATTTGTGCATTTTCATTTGATATATGCTGGAGGAATAAATTGAGATTAAAAGGCCTATTTTAGAGTTTTTTAACTTGTGCCTAATGGATTGGGGAAATTGTTATGACACACTTTGTCCCTGTTGTAGTAATGGCAATGTTTCCTATTTTTTATTCCCCAGGTCATAAAATTATACTTGAATGCTTAATAGAGCAAAGCCTGAATAGGCTGGAACCCTAATTGTATGGATCCGAAACATTCATGTTAGAATACACATAATGGTGCGAGACAAACCGTCGTATTCACAGCATCTGTATAAAAATGCTCTCCACTTTTAAAACTGTATCCCCAACACTCGTGTTTAGCCAACACTTGCTTTCGGTGTTAACACAGATGACAAGGAAACGTTGTGTTCCTGCCTACAAAAGGTACATGGTGTTGATATACAATTGCTCATCTTGAAAAAGACGTAATCAACAATTTGTCTTGCATGCAAATATGTAAATGACAAGGCTGCATCTAAGTGGCTGATTGTGAAAAAAAAACAACCACTGTAATAAATGAGTGGCATATGGTTCCAATCGTCTCTTTGTTGGCAATTCCTATACACAAGGCAATATATATGGGTGGAACTGCAGAGGCAGCAGAAACCTTAACTGGAGCCTTATGCTGCCTTGCTATAATGACAAAATGAAGTTTTGAGTTTGGGAGTTTTGCTCCAGTGTGTGTTTTGTTGAAATAAAAAAAGGAAAAACGTTATTTCAAAATGATTGTGGTTACTCTGTAAATAATCATAATCTGTATTTAGCATGCTGCACCATGCTCTTCAGCCTCTAAGTTTAAATTAATGTAATTCCTATTTTGTTTGTCTACTAAAGTGTACTAAGCTCCATTATTACTGCATCTCGATCATAACCTAAGAGGCTGTGGCCCGCTGAGTGCCAAGATGTAAAAGCTGTCCGATGAGTCTCAACGATATGCAAAGCTCCCCTGTTAATAATTCATGTCTGAGTTTACAAATGGCACTGTTGCGCAGAGACGAATCAGTCGAGTCGTTGAAATGCTGTTTGGAGGAGATGAAAGTTTAATTCCTGTCCTAGATTACTCCTCCTCGTATCTAAGCAGGCCCAATATTTTGCCCCCACCAATGTTTTTCCACCAGATGTAATGGGAAATGAAGGGAGACGTAGGCTGCGGTGGTGGGACACGACCGGCACAGAGGATCCTCCCTGATAGGTGACAGCTGGGGCGACTATTTGCATCACTGTTCGAGGGAGAGTCCTGTTAGGCCACAAGCTGCTGGAGGGAAAACATAGCCAGTACAGTAAATGTTGCATGTCAATGTGTGTGTGTGTGGTACATACTGTATGTGACCAAAGGGAGAGATTAAGAGAACGACTGAGCGGAAGACAGAAAGAAGGATACCTGTTAAAGGAACAGAGTGGCCAAGAAGACATACATTGAAAAGATGCCTGTTCAACCACTGATGCCTTTTAAAAGTTGCTAGAATTGACCATTTGCCAAGCCTTAGTTACTGTTCTTACGCTTGTCAGTTTACAATAAGAGTGGCAGGTTTGCCACTCAAAATTTGCAAGAATGGGTCTTTGATTTCAGACAGAGGTAGACAAAAGCAGCTTCTCATTTCTGGCCACCGACTGCAAATTTTACTACCTGAAATTACAACTGTTGCTTTCAGGTTTCATCAGCTGTAGTTAGCTGGCTAAATAAGCTAACATCAGCGTCATGAGTTGGTTGATAACCTCATCTATCTCACTTTTCAATGTTTCCAGCTGACTAGTTTTAAAAGGAGAATCTGTTAAAAGGGGCCTTAAATATGCACTTGATGGACTGAAAGATGAACTTGAAAGATTGAGGCATAGTGATCCATACTGACCATGATCCATTTAGAAGAAATGTAAAGCTAATGCTAAATAAAGAAGCAGCATTGTTATTGTATTGCTGTGTAGTTAGATCAGGCTATTCAGCTATCAAGCTCCTCTCCTGTGGAATCAGATCCCAGTTTGGGTTCGGGAGGCAGACACCATCTCCACATTTAAGAGTGGGCTAAAGACCTTCCTCTATGATACAGCGTATAGTTAGGGCAGGCTCAGGTGAGTCCTGAACCATCCCTTAGTTATGCTGCTATAGGCCTAGACTGCTGAGGGACTTCCCAGGATGCACCTCTCTCTTCACCTCTCTCCTCCTCTCCATCCGTATGCATTCTCATCCCATAAATGCATGTTACTAACTCGAAATCTTCTCTCTCCCGTTGCCCCTTCTTTTTTACTGTCACTTTCAGCAGGTATTTCAACCTCTGGAGATGTATCTGGATCTGGGACTATGGGGACCTTCTGGGGCCGTGCTGCTGTGTCTACGGTGGAGGGGGCGAGTGGCTTGGGTCCTGCTCGTTGGGCTCCGCCTGGAGCTGCTAGTCTGTTCGTCTGGACCCATCCTCTTCCCTTATGTTTTACATCCTACACTTTTCATCATAACTATATATACTAAAATTTCACCATTGTCATCATAATTGTATGATTTTCTGTTATGAATCTATTCTATACTTACGACATATATTGCATGTCTCTCCGTCCTGGGAGAGGGACCCCTCCTCTGTTGCTCTTCCTGAGGTTTCTATAATTTTTTTCCCCTGTTAAAATAACTTTTTTTTTGGGTAGTTTTTCCTTAGTCAAATCGAGGGTCAAAGGACAGAGGGTGTCGTATGTTACAGATTATAAAGCCCTTTGAGGCAAAATTGTGATTTGTGATATAGGGCTATATAAATAAAATTTAATTGAATTGAATTGTTTAGTAGGTTATTTTGTTATAGCACAACTCTTTTTGGCTGCTTGATCGGGTAGTTGATTGTCAGAATCGTTTTGATAATTGATTAATCATTTAGTCATGCAATTTAGAAAGCAAAAATGCCAAACATTTGCTGATCAGAATTTATTCAAATGTATGAATTTGCTGCTTCACATTGTTGTATATCATTGTAAATTGAATACCTTTGGGTTTTGGCTGTTGGACAGACAAAAAAAGCAATGTGAAGGTGTCACCTTGGGCATTCAGAAATGAATTTTAAAGACTTTAATTGATTAATCGGAAAAGCAGTCTACAGATGAATTTGAATCAGTCATGATAATCATCTTTAGTTGCAGCCCAACTGTACATATCTACTCCCTCAATATACCAGCTCGACCGTTTTTACAGTACTAAAGAGCTTTGTTTGGCATTACACACATCACCCCAACCTTGGGGAGATCTCTCTGTGTCTCTGCGTGGGCTCCTGTAAATCAGTATGCTGCCGTGGCATGTGAGGAAGTCTTGTCAAAGGCTCTGAAAAGCTCTTTGATAAATGCTGAGGGCCACCCCAACTCTCCCTATCTCTCTCCTGGTTCCTCTCTCTCTCAACTTGCAGAAAACTGAATCAGATGTGATAAAAGGTATATTTGAATTGTTTCTTTGCCTCAAGGTCTGAGGTCAAAACTTTTATAGTGTTTCAGATAAGAGAGCGTAAGGTGAGAGTCTCAGCACTGCAATCCCCCGAATTGACCAGTTTTCTTCCTACAACTCTCTGATACTGGATCTTTGGATACATAGTCTCACAACTACAAATAAGTGTTAAAGTGAAATATGAGGCATTACTTCACACATAGGAGTGCAACTTAATATACACATTTACACTTGGCAGCACAGGCACATACACACTCACACCCCCCTCACACTGTAACAGGCATGGAATCATCTAATTTGGTAGTTCATCTAAATTGCAGGTTTTAGTGTCAGATGACACGAAAAACAACAACTTGTTCATCATGTATATCATAAGTGACGCACTGTTAACACATGGGTATATTCTTAGCCAGATTTCATGCTCCCTAATGAAAATGAAAGCAGGTCCAGCAATTGATTAGGTTAAGCTGAACAAGATGAGTGGTATTAGAAATATACTGTTTTTAGTGTTTATTTATGCATTTGTGCAAATAAATCCATCAATCTATAAATGACTCATGTTGCACCAATACTTTATTTTTCCATCACTGCAATTACAGTATGTTTACACATATCAGATATATTAAATATAGACACATCAAAACAGCACAGTTGTGTATAATGACTTTATGCACAGTTGTGTATAATGACTTTATACACAACGGGCGGCCGTGGCTTGGTGGCAGAACGGTTGCCTGCCAATCGGAAGGTCGGCGGTTTGATCCCCCAGCCATCTGTTGAAGTATCCTTGAGCAAGATACTGAACCCCAAAATGCTCCCGAAGCTGCGCCTTCGCTTTGTGAATGTTCTCATATGTAAGGCACTTTGGATAAAAGTGTCTGCTAAATGTAAATTTACAAAGCATTCACAATGCAGCTCTTTATAAAACAACCTTATGTACTTGAAAGTCATTAAGCAGCCTACAGTGTGACTGTAGAGAAGAAAATAAAACAACAAAAGTTATCCTATTTACATGTTGTGTCTTTTTAGCTGCTAGCTAACCACTTTGCCAACATTTGGTTGGTTTAAGGATGGTTTAAGGATAGATTCCCAATTTTTTAGATCTGTCTTAATGGCCCGTTGATTTAGTGGCATCTCTGTGGAAGGTGACCCACTCCCTATGTAGATAAAACGGCTTCTTCTAAGATAATGAAAACACAACAATTCGTATTAAATATTATCTTACATTTCTGCCAGCAGCTCCTCCTAAATGTCACACACTGGAACCTTAAAACAACATAAGTACCCACAAAAACACTGAAAATAGTTTTGCTTGCTGTAATCATTCCCCATGTTAATACTGGCCAATAAGAGAGTCACGTGGGACAGCCTACCAAGATGGTCGCACAAAAAAATTGCTCACAATAAATCTCCCATTTCCCTCTTAAATTCGATAGCTAAATGATAACTACAAGTTCAAAGTTTCGAACAACTAAGTAGGGGATCAACTATGCTAGTATGGCGAGAAGGACTTCACCGAAAGCTGCAGGAATGACCCATCCAAATAGATGATTTTAGATACAAAATTAGATTCTTGTCTCCAGCTACTTCTGTAAAATCAGCAGTTAAAAATTCACATGTTGAATTTCAGTCAGTCCCTGTTTACAAATCTTCAGACTATCTCTCTCGAAACATTGAAAAACTGGTGTTAGCTTAGAAACCAACCACATGCCTCCTTGACTCCTACCAGTTAAACTTTTTAAAGATCTCTGGCCATTTCTGGGACCTACAATGCTGAATATTGTTAATTTGTCACTTCTGACTGGCACTGTCCCCACTAGCTTCAAGACTGCTGTGGTTAAAGCTCTACTTAAGAAACCACACCTTGATCCAGGGTCTCTAAATTATTTTCAACCAGTCTCTGACCTTCCATTCTTTTCAAAAGTACAAGAGAGAGCGGTGTCTCAGCAACTTTAGGCCCACATAATATTTTTTAACCTTTTCAATCTGCTTTCAGGGCCTTTCATTCCACTGAAATTGCACTTACTAAAGTGGTAAATGATCATCTGCTTACCATGATACCGAATCCACCTCAGTGTTTCTATTACTGGATCTCAGTGCGGCTTTTGACAGCGGAGATCATAGACCACCTGAAAAATCAATTTGGCATCTCTGGCCTGGCTCTTGCATGGTTAAAGTCCTACCTAACTGAAAGAAGACAGTGTGTTTCCTATAATAACATTACATCAAAATGTTCCAATGTGAAATATGGAGTAACCCAGGGCACTGTTCTTGGCCGCTGATCTTCTCTCTTTATATTTCACCTTTTTGCCAAATTATACGCAGTCGTGGAATCAATTTCCACTGCTACGCTGCTGATACTCAACTATATGTGCCTGTAAAGGCAGATGATCATTCCCAAATTATTAAATCAGATTAGAATCAGATAGAACTGATGAGTTTTGATGACCATTGCAAAGCATTGGAATCACCAAGGTATCCATACATACCCCAATGTGAGTGCGTCCACTGTGTGGTAAGAGTGAAGTCGTATACCAAAAGGCACTGATTCTGATGGGGATGTGACTTCTAAACTTGTTATTATTGTTAAGAACTTTAACTGCACTGGCTGGTGGCATAACCCTCCTTTTCATATGGATAGCTCTTACCTCGGTCGGGACTAGTTTTAAGATATAAAGTGCCTCACTAAGGGCCAGTATTGTTTAAGTTTTATCAAGATGAGGATATAATATGTAGGTGCAACTATCAACTGGATCGAGAAAGGTTTTGATTTATGTTATTTCACTAGGACTTTCTATTATGGACATGCATGGGTGAGTAGAAGCCTAAATGGATAAATTCGTTGATGATGTGTGTTGGAGGAAGAAGCGCATAAAACTACTTGGAGCATAATTGCCACCACTATCAACCCCTTTCTTTTCAAGGGTATTTTAATGTAATTATCTTGTAATCTTTTCTTTTCTTTTTAGTTTCTAATAATTTTGCCCCATGTGGTTTCTGCCATGTGGTATCAAAAAATGTCATAAGAAAGGCAAAATTAGGTAGCTACATGCTATGAAAAAGGGAGACCCTCCAAGTTGAAATGATTGTTTTATTCAATATTTAGCGTAAATGTGTATTCTTACATGCTGTTTATTGTTAACCTCATTGTCAAGACATCTGGGCACAAGATGAAACATCTTTTGAATAGAGGTACAAAAGCAGATAGAATCTTTTTGAAGGTAGAAGTACATGATAGAAAGGGCCATAAGATGCAAAAGAATGTCATCAGACAGCTTACCACTTATGGATATACCAAAGATTTAAGGCTAATTTCATTGAATATGAAGTATGCCATGAAGTATTTAGCAGTTCATTTAATAAACAAGGAGTAGCGATACTAAATTATATTTTATATTGCTGAAAAAACACAAGGATGATGGAGGATTATCTCTGTGAAAACCATAATCAATGGGGTGAAGATCGACCTCTGTAATGTACAGTATATGCTCCTGATCAGGAGGATGCAGACGTTTTTCTATCAAGTTAATAAGATAATTGGTGACTGCTGAAGATGGACGCATAATATTTGTTTGGTAATTTCAATAAGATTCTAGAGGTTATAGCTGGATGTCTGGAGGTTGACAAATCCTAGAGAGACGATTACAGCTTTGACTCACATAACCATAAAACGCATTCTACAGCAGATAACTTTTTAATATCCAAAAGCATGATCGAATCAATCAATATCAATATATAAAAAATAGTGAAGCCTTTTCAAAACATATATGTGATATTAAATATGAGTTAAACGAGATATATTACAAAACATTTGCCATGTTTAGACTCAAAACTAATTTCTACCAGGTATTAAAAATGAATCTGGACAAGTGGTGACTACACCGCAGGAAATTAACCAAGTCTTTAAACATTTTTACTCACATCTGTATACACTCCTGTTAATATGGAAGATATGAATGCATGGTTTTCAGGAATTCATCTTCCCAGGCTGTCGCATGATCAAGTAGAAATTTTGTATACTTTAGTTACAGATTATGACGTTAGGAAAGCCATTAAATGGATAAAATCAGGAAAGGCTAGATGTTTTTTCTGTTGAATATTATAAGAACTACATTGATATACTGGCACCTATTTGAACACAAGTTTATTCCGAGGCTAATACAGTCAATCAAGCAGTAATTTCAAAATGTTTCAAAAACACAAAGGACCCACTCAACCCAACCAGCTACAGGCCTAATAGTTTGGCAGATTTTCACTACAAGATATTATAGTTTTTGGCAATGCGCCTAAAGGATATTCTGCCCAACATTATACACACAGATCAGGTTGGATGTTTAAGTGGAACGTCATCCTCTAATAACCTCAGAAGATTGCTTCACTTGTGGCTAAGTAAATGGTGAATGGACGGTAGTTGTATAGCGCCTTTCTAGTCTTCCAACTACTCCAAGCGCTTTCACACTATATATCCCATTCACCCCATTCACACACTGATGGCAGGAGCTAACTGCCCATCAGTTCAAAGGAAGTAACCATTCACACACCGAAGGAACAGCCTCGGGAGCTATTTGGGGTTCAGTATCTTGCTCAAGGACGCTTCGGATCGAACCGCTGACAAAAAACCACAACCGCGTTTAGGGAGGGCAACACTCGGATCACAGCCGTCTCCCTAGATATGGAGAAGGCTGTTGATTGAGTAAGGTGGGGGTTTTGTTTTTGATTACATACTCTGGAATCTTTTAGATTTAGAATCGTTTGCGGTGGCTATTAGAGCTGACCCAAGGACTTGTGGGGTTAGAGAACACAAATAGGCTATGCAGATGACATTTTGTGGTTATCCGCAGACTCAGCCTATTTAGCCCCTATATTATTAGACTTATTTTAAACATATTCAAAGATATCAGGTTACAAAATTAATTGACGTCTCAGGTAGCTCCAGTACTGAGAACTTGTCATCGGGAAGTATATTCACTGTACTTAGATGGATAGATACAGTAATTTTATATCTTGGGTTAAAACTTCTCACCAGCATAATGAAAAATGTATATGTTACTGTTACTAATATTGATTTAAATACATTTAGATAGATGGAAACTTATCCATTTTAGTTTATTGGTAAAGATAAGAATTATTAATGGTAGTTTGATTATATTTCAGTGATGGTGCCAGTAAACATTCCTCCAGGTATTTTTAAACAGTTTAATCAGTTAATTAGGGACTTTCTGTGGAATGGGAAGAAACGACGCAGGTACTTTTCTGCATTTAATGTGGGATTGTTCTTTTGTTTCTCCTTTTTGGAAACAAGTAGTCACACGTATTGAAGAATTGTTGGATGAGCCACTGCCAGAATCCCCCCAACTGTGCTTATTCTCCTACTGGTATATCCAAACAAAACTTTGTATTTGCACTGACACGCTTCAAGGATTGAGTCAAACAAAGCCTGTTTTTGCTGAATGGTTCAAATTAAAACCCTATTTATGTGGTATTGTATTTATGCTGCCCCTTTTCTGTCTTTTGTTTTCTTTCTCTGTTGTTTTATTGGTTTGGCTTATTTTACTTTGATTATTTGCCCAGATTTGTTCTGTTTGATTAGTTACCTGTTTTTCATTGATTTACTGTAATATGTTGTAATATGATGTTTTTTATCTATTGGAAAACATCATAAAAAACTTGAATTGAGATGATACGACTGATAATTGATAATTCATTTGAGGCATCAGTCATCCAAATTACATCCTTTTTAGTACAAAAGTCATTCTTTTGGTTATTATCCCTTTACTGCAGCTTGACAGGAAAACACTTTCCTGGCAAACACAAAAAGTCAATTTTATATAAAAAAGATTAGATTAGATTATTTTGGAATATACTTATTTGATGTGAGTAACTCCGACTGCTGAAGCTTCATATTAACTTCATCTGAACTTTACAATACATTTTATTTTCCATCGTTTGCATTTGATGGGGGTAAAGTACATTAGAAAGGGATCTTTGAATGATTACAGCAAGCAAAACCGTTTTAAGACAGACTTGAAAAACTGTGAATCTTTCCTTTAACCTTCAGTTGAGTGTGGTCATTCTCTGGAGCTAAGCTAACTTTAGCTGCATGGTCAGTAAAATACCTCCAAAGTGTTGGCTCGCTGCTTCTTAAACTACAAAGTCTCATTTTCTGATTCTACATGTGGTACATATATGACGCGTGGGTGTGGAGGATTCTAAGTTGTTAAAAGGCACCTTTGATGGAGCAGGGCAGAGTAGTAAAAATAAGGTAATGAATGACATGCTAATTACTTTTGCCGTTGAGTAATTAGTAATGTAAAGTAATAACTTTGAGTAATATGTAAAGAGTAATTTAATACATTTTCAGGTAACTTCCCAAACATGTGTAAATTGTTAATAATATGCGGCCAGCCACCCTACGGAGGAAACTCATTTCGGCCGCCTGTATCCGGGATCTTGTCCTTTTGGTCATGACCCAAAGCTCATGACCATAGGTGAAAGTAGGAACGTAGATCGACCGGTAAATGGAGAGCTTCGCCTTGCAGCTCAGCTCCTTCTTTACCACAAGAGACCGGTATATCGACCGCATCACTGCAGAAGATACTCCGATATGCCTGTCAATCTCCCGCTCCATCCTTCCCTCACTCATGAACAAGACCCCAAGATACTTAAACTCCTCCACTTGAGGCAGGAGCTCTCCACCAACCTGAAGGGCCACCCTAATGCCACCCTAACCCGCTAATATGCTGTTTGAATGCAAAATTCCTTACATCAACAGCATAAAAGCTTCCAGATTTACTTTATTTACTCACATTTTTAAATGACATACCGGACAAGCTGATAAAAAACACGTTACCTATTATTGTATCCATCTGGGAGATTTGCACACACAGTGACGGTCTCATTCTCTGGGAGCTGCCCAGTATTACCAGAGAATTTCAACTGGATTATTTGGAAGATATCTGCCTTACATATGAGCACTTCAACAACAGTTGTTGAGGTAACTTGAGAGTTTTTGTCACTTACCTCCCCCATCTCAGATGTTCCCAGATGGTCTGGGGAGTCAAACTGGCAACCTTGCAGTCACAAACCCTCCTTACAAGCCTTCAGGCCACAGCTGCCCTCCTTGCTGATTGGTAATTTCTTCCTGTGGAAAACTGGATGCTTCAAAACGTAAAGTGCACTCCAGATGTTTGAAGTGTCATAACATTACAATGCAGGTGGTAGACTGACAGCGAGGTAGATAGATTTTGTGCCAGCAAATATCTTTTGTCAAGTCTCCAACACGAAAAAGGAAGCTTTATTCATTTGGAGCTGTTTGGTTGGTTAAACAAAAATCACAAGAGGAGCTTGCATTTGTACGCATATCCTATTGAATACTTCATATATTTTGATACTTTAACATCCCACTGTCATCATAGTGACCACATGTTTTATGGGATTCATGCCATCATATGATTTTGCGACTTTCATAATGCTGCCATTGAGAAGAACCGCTGAAAAAGATTGATAGACTGCACAAACACATGAACTACCACACCTCCTGTAAATACATGTCTCACCTCTTACCTCATAATATTTTTTTTACTGTTTGTCAGTCTCGTGCTCCTCTCCCCCATCGTGACTGAGTCTGTATGTACAGCAGGTGCCGTGAAACATTGCACAATTATTGTAAAAGCAAATTAATGCAGTCATGCAGTGAATCAACACATCTAATGTTGTTCCATGTCAAGTGTGGCTGTTGTCAGTGTCAGGGAGATAGCCAGAGGGAACAAAAGGTATTTATCAGAGATATCCTGCCTTTTGTCTCTTTACCAAGTGTCTCACACTTATTCAAGAGCTCGGACACACTACCAGCCCCTGTCCATCTATCTCTCTGCAAAACATTAACCCTAGGACACCATGAATTAATAACTAATTAATCTACTTAAATTTGCATTTATTGCCATCTGGCAATTCTGGTAATGAACACAAACAACTTACTAATTGATCATCACTTTATGTTTGCACATGAAAATATATTGTCACATTGGCTCACACACGTATTATAATAGTATTGGCAATGCTTTAAAGCAGTTCTTTGGGCATGCTATAAAGACGTCTTACTCACACATTTTTATAAAGTTTTATTACACACAACAAAGTGGTTCTTGATAAGTTTCTTTGTTTTAAAGAAGGTCTGATGACTGCTGATGGATGGCAAATAACTAATAATGTACTTCACACAATGATCCAAAACAAATGATTGTGCCGTGCACAGGTGTTGAAACTATAATTGGACCACTATTGTAGGGTACTCTCTTTCATCATAGAGGGATCAATAATCCCGTGGAGGGAACCCAAGAAATTATCCCAGAGATCAGCCTGTTTGGTTCAGAGCCGATGACGCCACAGGCGAACATCGGAGAAACACACCAGCCTTGAATTTAATGAAAAGTTTTCACTCAGACCACAAATATTGCTGCATTTTAGCATATAACAAGCCCTTGAAAGACAGTGCGCCCTCGGTGTGCTTGAGGAATACACTGCTTTGTCTAGACATGTTAAAATGTTATGCTTCAAAATAAAATTCATACTCTGTTCTGGGAATAAATATTCTTGTGTATTTGTATGAGTAAAGTGAGAAAGGGAAAAGAGAGAAACACGACAGACTGCTTAACAGTGTTTTACGAATAACAGCCAAGTCATATAACTTTTATAGTTTGTTTTTATTAATATCCACAAGGCAACATTAAATTTTGGGTTTGAATGTGAAACTTAAACTTTGGAGGACTCACGGGGCATGGGCGATTAACTGACATTCTATATGACTTATATTTGCAGCCAGATGACATGATGCAGTGTGGTGTGGTGATGTTTTATGTTTTTGACAGTGCCAGTATTACTCAATCAGTCTTTCCTTAAATCCTTTGTATCATCCCCTGACTGTTAACACAACCTCTCCAGCCACTTTCACATGTGGATTAAAGCAAATCCTTTGTTTTAAATAGAGGTCTCAAACAGGGAAAAAAAGATGTTTCCAGTCTAGGCCTAAGCTCTATTCATGTCTATGAAGACTAAAGGTTCACTTAAACATGATTACCATGTTTCAAAACAACAACACAGCACCTAGCTGCCTATGATCCCGGATAGGAACCACCTCAGTTCACTTTGTGCTCCTTCTGCACAAAAAAGCTGGTATTTCTAACATCTGTGCCTTTATTTCTGATGAAATCTCTGTCAAAACAAAAGAGCACACTTGCAGTATGAAGGCAACCAAGTTTAGTGATTGATAACAGTTGAATTGACCATACAGCTGCGTTTTTCTCTTTTTTATGGCAGAAATGGTTATGGTTCTCCAATAAAATCCTGCAAGACCAAATTGTTGAAGGAAATAATTTCATTGGTTCAGGTCGAGGAAAATTGATATAGTCACACTATATGTGGATTCTAATCGAACAAAGTGGACATGACAAAGCTGAAATTAGAAAAACAGGGAGATTGATGGTGGTGAAAAGCAATGAAAAAGATAGGTGAGGTTTGTGGAGGAGCTAGTTTTTTGACACAAACACCAAAAGTCTTTTATTTGTTGTAAGCCAGTTACTCAATGTCTTATTAGGATTAAGTATCTTGCCCTGGGGTTATTATGCCTTAGCTTGTGTTAATTCAAAAAGCAATGTTTCATATTGTCATCAGTGCTTACGTTTTTGTTGGAACTATTATTAAAATGTCAAAATAACCGCAAGAGCTTGTTTCTTTGTGAAAAATATTATGTTGTGGATGTATTTTGCAAAATAGAGATTGAAATGGACTCAAGTAATGTTGTCCTCAACCTAAGGTGACTATGATGCATGACTTGACAGTTTCCTCATCCCTCAAATCTGTTGTTTTAAATCGACTGTGCTTTCACACGATTCAATTATACAGTCAATATTGCCGGGCTGCCTTTCTACCGCAAAATATTTGACGATATGAGAACCTTGTGTGACCCATTTATTTTGATTTGGGAAAACAATTGTATCTCACCCCTAATGTCTGTTGTAGGCAGGGTTCATATATCACTCTGCCAGCTGCGTACAACTATCTGATAGGTGCTGTGAATTCAGCAACATCAAAAATGAGAAATTAACATAGATTATGTCATGTATTCATCAGTGATGTGTTTATAATAAAGCAGCAATGCAGGCTGTTATTTACATGCCGCCCCACTTTTTTGATATCTCCTCTATAGCAGGAGCCAAAAGTTGAGCTATACCTTTACAGAATAAAGCTTTCTAATCAGAATAAATTCCTTAGAAGATCTTTGAAGTATTTTTTTTTCAAAAACGCAGTGTCACTCACTGTATGTTTTACGCAAAACAGAAGAAAAGACGGGCATGAGCTTTAACACTGACAAAAGATCAAACCTCTCTGCGTTACCAATACGCTGTCTGCTATTTTCTTGCTCTGTTGTCTTTTTTTCCCATGAAAGAGAATTATAAAAAAGACCTCCCAACACTGCAAGAGAGAAAAGGAAAAAGTGAGTGCAAGGGGGGAAAGTGAGAGAGTGCAGAGAGATAGTGTTTATTGCTTGTGGGAGGTGAATGATGGCGCAGCATAAAAACCCCACCAAACCGAGCAGATGGAGCCTATGTGACAGTAAAACCCCAAACGTCCGCTGAAGGTTTTTACCAGTGACTTATGAAAGCTATCTGTCAAAACAAAGGCAAGAGTTAGCAGGATGATATGATAATGAAGCAGCATTGCTCCAGTGACAAATTATGTTCAAAAGGTAAATTGTTTCTCATAAGAGCCCTCAGTGTGAGCAAGGACAGCGGTGAGTGCGAGATTATTGTTCCAGGAAGTGACATGGAACAAGTGGTTAGTGAAGTTCGCAGCGAAATGGAAACCATAAATCCTTGCTTTTTGGAGGAGGAAGTGCTCCAAAGAAAAGAAAGTGTCTCAATAAAAAATAAATTAATAAATAACTGGAAAAATATATGGTTTCGAGCTGTTAAATCGCCCAAAAATCAATGATGACTTCTACACACAATGCTACAATATATTCTACATCCAGGCATACTGTAGATAGAATTCTAGCTCTTATTTTAGTACAGGCAGTGGCGGAAAGTAACATTTACTCAAGTATTGTACTTAAGTACAATTCTGAGGTACTTGTACTTGAGTACAATGATCTTTTCAAACCGGTGGATAATGGGTGAGCAATTGCACAATGAAACTGTAACAGACGTTGATAAAGTAGGCTACATTTTCATGAGTCCGGATCCAGAAGTAAAAATAAAAGCAGTGAAAGTTGAGAGAAAAAGGAGGTTGCTGTGAACAGAGGGGGCATTGTGTCTGCAGCCAAAACCTATGAAGGTAAGAAAGGGCAAACCTGCAGGAGGTTTTATGACTGAGTTATTGTCAATGTTTACATGCCAGGTGTCAATGGTGTCACAGATTGCCAACCCAGTGTTCTCAGCAAGGCTTCGGCATGGTAAACAGACTTCAAAGGAGACGGCTCTGGGCTGATACAGGAATACATATGCACGAATGCACAAGCACACACACACACACACACACACACACACATGCATGATGATACATAAATGCATTCTGTGTAGAAATGGCCACTGTATCCAACCATTAAATCTGTGTCAGCATGAGGCATCCAGTTAGCTTGAATACAGTAAAATCATATGATTTGATGTGTGCTTCTCTAAGGCTATATTTGCACTTTATGTACTGTGATGTACATGTGTGCAAGCCAAATACTTTGTGCGCTTGTGAGCACAGTATACAGTATTTGTTTCTCAAGTTTACCCAAATGGATTGTAGGGATTGCGTACTCTGCTGCATGCACTATTTAATTAGGATGAACTGTTCAAATAATCCATTATTAGCAAGAGTGGATCATAAAGGGAAAACAAAGATGAGACTAAGTTTTATTACTTTCCTGCTGCCTTACGATGCCTTAGTATTTTTCTTTCTTTAAATTAAGATTCCACTTTCTTATTGTTTACACTGTGAAGCTGTTTTTCTAAATAGGTAAAAGAGCAAATAAGACAACATTACATGGCATTGCGACAATATTTCAATTATTAATAAACTCAAATGACTTACAATTCTGTGTTGTCTTTGTATGCTATAGGCAAATTGCTATTCCAATTGTATGCAATGTTTTATGAATTACAAGGCCGATAGCTTCTGGTGAAATATTTTCCACATCATAAAGAATCTGCTCATATATGCGCAGCAGTTGTGAGGACAAAGCTGAAGAATTTGGTGGAGCAGTTAAGGTTTGATGTTTTCGGGGGTTTGAAGGTTTGTAAATCTAAAAAAAAATAAAATACCATCTCTCATCTCTTATGCAGGCAAAGTGGATGTGCCTTGAGATATGCGTTTTGCTGAGCCATGGAAGAGTGTTTGATTTCAAACCAATTTTTAGCTGATCATTATATTTTATTAAAAGCATCTCAGTTCATTATGTAAAAGCCCTCGCCAACGTTGGGAAGACAAAAAAGAAAAAGCCTTGTATCAAAAGCCACACACAGAACTGGAGAGAGTAAGCCTTTAATAGGAATCAGAGTTTACACATTTATGAACCAAACAAATAAATGCTACCACAAGAGCTGCTGTAGCTGTCAGACTAAATGTATTATTGCTGTAATATTACAGAGTCAGAGTTTTACTCTTTCTGTTCAGATATTACACACTGTATTCTACTCCTGCATAGGTAGCTCCTCAGCTCCCGGCTTCCTTTCGGTGCCAAATTAGATGGGTCAAGATGGGACACTGAATTTATTTTCCTTCTTTTCGAATTATGCTCTTTGTTTTAAAAGATACCAGGTGAGAAAGAGTTTGAAACATTATTTGCTGCCGAGCCAAAGGGCCAATCAGAATTCAGCAAGTCCCCCCCAATATGGCCTTGTCCTAGGAGGCCATGCATACCGAGGGGGGCACTGTCATCCACACATCTTTAATATTTAATCATGATAATACACCGGCAAATCACATCAGAGGCGACGCATGCTAGATCATATTGTCTGATCCAATGGCATGCTCATGTGTTGCTATCAATTACAACTTTGGCACACAACTAATTTGTTTGAGGGCTGGATTGGTAATTTGATTTCGGGCTCACTCACTTGATTTCCCTTACCCATTAATTTCATTTGCACTTGCCCATCAGCGGCACCAGCACATGTTGAGTCACCCACGTCCCAGAGCTCATCTTAGCCCAGTCTTATTAATACCACCAGTTGTGGCAAGTGCCAACCTGACACTCACACAACATGCAGCCGCCGCTCCCATTTCAAGCCATCACAGCCTGCATCTCTCCTTCAGTGGCTTGGAACCTCTTAACCTGTCCACTCTTCACCTCACCAGCCGGCTCACGCTCGTGGCTTTGCTGAATAGGAATTCAGAGTCTGGGCCTTTTTTTCATACACTGCCTGCCAAATAGTGCCAGTTTAAAAATCCATTTTTATTCTGGGCAAAGCATTCTAATTAAAACGCATGTCTTTGGAAAGAAACTCATTATTGCAATTATTTTTAGAATAGATATTTAGTAAAGAACAACCAATTATTTGATTTTAGGGTTAAGTAAAGACATATTAATCTTTAGATGAATATAAAATGAACTAAGAGATGACAATGAGATAGTGACACTACTGTAATGAGTCTATTTGAAACATCAAGATAAGTAATTGGAAAAACACATTTGTATTGTTATTTGTATTCTGAGAATACAGTGTATACAATTAACCTCTTATGACAGTGCCATCACTGTAATCCAATCCTGCCTTTAGCTTACAGTAACGCGGAAAATAATTTAAGGGTGAAAAAATACATTATTTTGATAGCTTGTTAAAAAAGATTGAAACACACAAACAGGAAAGTCCTTAAAAATCAATAATAGGATGTAGTAATATTCCCTGATCACAAAAAGTATCCACAGTTAAGTTTACACAAATCCCACTTGTATTGATGAGCCTTCTGAAAAGTGTCATGTGCAAGAGACTTGTGTTATTGAAATTGGTGTTACAAGGACGTCTTCTGATGTAATGCTTAAATGAACTCGCCCGTAATTTGAATGCTTCTCTATTTTTCCTATTTCATACAATGCCTCTGAGTGAGTGCAATTTCTTTTCCATATGGGTACTTAGTGGTAAAGAGTGAATAATAAAGAAAGCCCATCAATTATTAAGTCATGCTTTGCTGGCCTTGGTAATGTCACTGAGAAGTGTTATGTCTTAGTTAGAAGCTCTGTTCACCCCAGGCCTTTACTGTAGATTCTTGTCTACTAACTGTTGCTGTATGACCCTTGAAGTTTCTTTATTTTTTTTTCTTCTGATGCCATGCAGATGCATTCTCTTGGCACGTGTGTGTGAGTCTCCAGGTCCAATGAGGTAACACAATCTTTAGAAAACACAGAGCAGTGCTGAAGCACACAACCTGAAGTCAGTTTCTCCACACAAAAAACTGAGATATTACATTGTGTAAAACAGAAATTATGAAAAAGCAGTTTTTCACAAACTTAAGTATTGCTTTTCTTCCCCTCTGTGTTTAATGTTGCATACTGATGTGGGGGATGAATGGGGGTTTTGGATATGGCTCTCCTGCCGAGCATCCAACCCCGCAAACCAATTCCCCTACTCCCACCCCTCCTGGTAAATTATCAGGGCCTCTTTCATAAATAAGAATGAACGGAAACACATTTGTGGTGTATAATAAGATGCAGTAATTAATGTCATCGATTCACATCTGTAAGGATACTGACTGGGAGAAATGTGATTACTTTTATCACATTTCAAAACTTGGAGTTAGTTTCGGAGCCCTGTAACTGAGTTAGCGTGCGACTGTGGAGAGAGCGAGAGGGCTGCTCTTGCTCTGTGATTGATGAGTGCACACCGGGCAGGCTATTAAAAAAGCTGCAGCATATTCCACAGACAATGGCAATAAACATATTCAGGGTGCTGAATTCAAAATGACTTATTTAGGAAAAGGAAATGATTTTTTTTTTGCACCAACCATAACCATAAACCTTGGATTAATGGGGATTTCCGTGTGCACATTTAAATATGCTGCTACACAAAAACATCCTATAACACACACAGACGCGAACGCAAACGTGTTCCTCTTTGCTCCCTTGTATATAAAGTTTACAGATCTCTGTTACAATCAGCAAGACCATAAGAGAATAATAATGTCTATGAAGCACATTGTACTGACACTCACTGTCCAAGGATTTACATTTTAGGGAAATACACTCTTTCACTTTCTTGCTAAGAGTGATACTACTTTCATGTCCGTATGGTAAATATGAAGCTACTGCCAGCAGCGGGTTAGCTTAGCTTAGCATAAAGACTGGAAACAGGGGGAAACAGCTAGCTACCTCTGACCGAAGGTAACAAAATCAGCCTACCAGCACCTCGATAAGTACTACAAAAGTGTAAAAACAGCTAAATTGGCTCTTGGGCACAGTGATTACCTGAAGTCTGTGCTGGTTGCCTGGCAACCTCATGGTGACAATAGGACTTTTGTAAGGATTAAACAAATGCGACATAACGTGTTAATTAGTGAGCTTTAGACGTGCTGGTATGCAGATTTTGTTACCTTTGAGCCAGGCCAGCTGTTCCCCCATTTCCATAAGCTGACCGTATGCTAGCTGTAGCTTCATATTTACCATACAGACTTGTTGTATTGATCTTATTATCTAACTCTCAGCAATAAAGCATATACGCGTAGTTCCCAAACTATTCTTTGTAACACAGGAACAAAAATTAAGTTAGCAATTTTCAACCAACAACATCAGCAACAAAATATCAGCTACAAACGAAAAAAAAGAATGTGGCATCTGGGAGTCTGAGGAGGTTATGATTAAAATAGCAATAGAAGATGAATAATAGCCTCTTATTCAAAAAGAAATATATTTGGAGATAGAGCAGGTGATTAGCAATAATGTAGGTGCTTCACAAAATGAGGGAGCTGCTGGGTGGGGAGAGAAAGAGACAGAGAGAAATCCACAGTGTTACAAATGGATAATTTATAAATGTGCTGTTCATGGTGACATCTCCAGAGATGACAGAGTACATACATTTTCAAATTGTGGTAGATGAGAGTTTAATAGCAAAGTAATGAGTGTTTTAGCTCTAAATGTAATATGCAGCTTAAATACAGTCAAAACCCTTCGATAAATATCCTATTTGATAAAGTTCTTTGCGTGTTTGGTCTTGCCCTGGGTTTGTATTGTTTCACCAAACACACAGAAAACACGTTTACTGTACGCAGACACACACGAGTGGAAGTGGGCCTGCATGTGTTGTATGTGCGCCAACACTGGGTGCAGGTGCTCCATTATTCAAAGTATCTCCTTGGGCTTTAAAGCTCTGACAGAGAACTAGACGAGGTTTCTCCCCGCACACTCCCCGCTTTCTTCAACACCCCTCCCAAATGCAAAAATATTACCAGAGCTTCCCTGGGGAGAAGCAGAGGGGAAACGTGATCTGGAAGAGAGGGGCGAATCCACCACAACAACAGCTGCTTCCAAATCACAACAACCTGGGGAAGGGTTGTGGGTTATATTTTATGGGTGGAGAGGGACCACGGATGTTCATTTATTTATCTCCACAGTCAGCATTGAGGTGTGTGTTTGTGTGTGTGCATGACAAGATCTGTCATTCCTCACTTTTTACATATACAGGAAAAAGCCTAAGGTTACTAGTCACTGTAGAGCGGAGACCTATAACGCCACAGCTAGTCATGTGCTCAAATGATGAATATGTAAAAATAATCAATTTCATGCATCCAATATGGAACACAGAAACTCTTATTGAGCTGGTCTGACACCATTTACTTTCCTCCTCAGTCTCTTCATAGACGCCACTTCTCCACTGGTACAATTATGCTGAGAGCATTTTCATATTTCAAGTATGCAAATATCGATACTGTGTGGCCACAAACAGTCCATATTCAGAAAATATGGAGGCTGCGGCACAGTAATCCCCTTTGAAGTGTCTTGCTAGCACATCGCTTAAAATCTAAATTAGCTTGCATGTGCATTTGAACACATGCATGTATGCTCACATATGCTGACATGTGCACACAGGGATCTAGATTAGCCTAATGGCTCTCAGTAGACCTAACACCAAACACATATGCCTCTAGTCGAGTAAATGGTGGGGCATGTATTGGAGCTGAATACAAACACAAGCATTAGCAGTTGGAGCAGGCCACTCTATAGCAACGACCTTGTGACATGTGTTGGTGCCTACTCTCTCCTTCACTACACACTGTTATTAATTTGATCATCTCTGATTCTAGATGCAGAAATAATAGCTCATCTGATATTACCCACGTTGGCTAAACCAGGTGCTAAATCACCAGGGATGAACTACCATGATGAGGCTGGAGGAGGTGATAGAAGGGATATGCTGCCAAAAATCAGCACCTGGATACACCTGCCACATAAACATTGTGTTCATATAAAACTAAAGTAGTTAAGCATAAATGTTTTGTTAAAAACACAATGCTGCTGATTCGAATTGTTTCATTTAGTTCACTTCAAAGATTCATTGTCATTAACTATGTAGTTCGCCCACTTTTTTTTCTAAGCTAAGTGAACGCATCACCATCAAATGCACTTCAGTACGTACATCAGTAAGAAAACATATCACTGTTCATACCGCCGAAACATTCGCCGCTGATCGTGACTATCTTCAGTTCAGTATGTTGTCTGTTCCAGCTGTTATTTCAGTTCAGAACAAAAGGCCTATACAATCACCGTTTAAAACCTAAATAGCACAGCAGCAACAGAGTTATCTCTATGGTTGGTCTTTCAGTAAGCTTTTTACAAAATGTTGCCAGTGAACATGTATTTGGCAGGGCAGATCGCAGAGCGGTTACGGGAACTACTACATGGGCGCAAATACCCTGAGCAGTCAGTCACCGGTTTGATTCCCGGCTGGACAGATCATTTGCTGCATGTGGTTCCCATACTCTCTGTTTCCCCACATTTCCTGTCTCTTTCCACTATCACTAACAAATAAAGGCATACAATCCCCCCAAAAAATTTATTTGACAATTAAAATTTGTATATAATAAATCCAATAAATAGATTTCCTGTTCTATTGTGCTTTACATCTACAAGTACAAGCCAGGATTGACATTTGTCCCATTTTCATGATACGAATTTCAAACCAAGAGTGTTATTTGTTTAGCCAGTTTAACATCTTTAGCCAGTATAACATCATTATAGATTTAATAATAACTTCTTCTTGGATTTTTATTGCATAAATATGAGACTAAGACAATTCAAATCAGCAAGACGTTGTGCTTCGAACCAAGTCTTGAAGGGCTGCTAGAAGTTTTGCATGCCACCAGAGATCACCCCCTGCTGTGTGTGCCCTGAAGCTTCAAATCTTATTGAATTATTGAAAAGTATTGTTTAAGTTCAGTTACTGTTCCGTAATTTAAAGCTGGAAAACGGAACTTGTGTCTCCCCCTTCTGGCAGTGAGTGTAATTACACAACCTACGTTATTTACATATTAAATTACATACCTACTCCATATATTTTCCCAACGTGTCCAAGAGCAATTATGTGACATCTGTGTTTGCCCTCAGTCCCTTTTCTCAGCGCTCTCCAACAAAGCTAAAGCTGCACCAATAGTTGTCTCTGTTTGTCCTCGCCAGCGATCGCTTTCTTTTTTTGACAGTAATCCTTCCTCTGAACGTTAAGTTTCTTTGTAATCTGGAGCATCAGACACTTTTTTTTTACTAACTTCTAGTTACTGTAGCCTACACCGTTCAATTTCAAGTCAACTGACTTTATTGACATGACTGCATACAATACAATGTTGCCAAAGCATATTATCACAAACTATACAAAAATAAGAAACTAAATAAACAATAAACAATTTTTTTTTTTTACAGTAGGATTGCTCTCCACACAGCTCTTGGTTGCTTCCTGCTTCTGCTCTCGCAGACCAAATTCAATTCAATTCAATTCAATTTTATTTATATAGCCCAGTATCACAAATCACATTTGCCTCAAAGGGCTTCACAATCTGTAACATACGACACCCTCTGTCCTTAGACCCTCGATTCGATTAAGGAGAAACTACCCAAAAAAACCCTTTTAACAGGGGAAAAAATGATAGAAACCTCAGGAAGAGCAACAGAGGAGGGATCCCTCTCCCAGGACGGACAGACATGCAATAGATGTTGTAAGTACAGAATAGATCAAATCAATTGTTGGTTGACGTAAATCGCATCATTAGCTGAGAGCCAGCGTGGGAATGTCATCACAGACACCAGATTCAAAAACTTTGTATACTGCGAAATACGGAGAGATTTACACAGATTTGAACACGTCCTGCATTTATTCTCTTGCTGATGTCATCAATGTTATAATGGGTTATACCAAGTATGGGGGATCCTAATGTTATGTTGATGATTATTAAATTATTTGTTTTTGCAGTGATTGGAGATTTTTTCTTGTCAACGTGGTGCTTCCATCTTGTTTCTATACTGATGATATTTACTGATACATGTAAAATTGTTATTTACCTGTTTTAGGTATGAGACACCCCTGAAAAAAATATGGTTCTGCCTGAACAGGTGCTGTAGATTGGAGGCAAGGGTGTCTGTGTACCTGTGTCACCTTAAAGTTAGATGAGTTGAGTTTCCCTCAGCCAATTGTGGTTTTTTGGTTCTTTACACATTTGTTTCATATGTATTTGGGTTGAAACTGTGTAAATAATGTTTTTTAAGTCACTGAACCCCGCCTGTCACCTTCCTAGAGCCTCAGGCTAGGCTTCCTCACAGTCATGGATCATCGCAAGGTGGCTCAAGATTCTGGAGATGCTGATATCATCTACAAGGTGAGATTAAAAAGAAATGGTATGCCTCTGACCGCATTACACGGTCCAACAAGATCAACACCACACACTGTAACTGAGCATGTGTTTCTTTAAAGGTCTACTACTCTGTTCTTTAACCACTAGGAGGCCACCATGGCTCCTGTGTGAGAGAGCTTACAAATCTGTAGTTATATTTTTGTCCATGCTTCTTTCTTAAAGCCACTTTGTGTTTTCCCCACAGGTAGATTTCATAACTCTTATTTTAATTGTGAATCCTCTTACGTCCCCTGGGTTGCCACAACATCCTGCTATCATGGATTCCTAAATGTGTTGTTTATAAAGAGGACAGTTTTTTTCCTCTTTCCTGTTTTGAATCACAACTTTTTAACCTCAGTCAGGGACGCTGACTTTGATTCCAAGCAACTGATAGAGTGATAATGAAAATTATAATGACAATTTCTAACATTCAGAGACTGTTGTGCGTTGCTGTTCCTGTTGTATTTGAAGATGTTTTCTGGACGAGAGATCTGAGAACTGTGATGCACAACAACTTTTCACCAGGAGGATTCTCTGCCATTCTTTTTCTCTGATGTGGGCCTTCTCGCTCTTATTACCTTTTTTCTTTTTTCTACCTCTGTTTTTGTTCCGTTATACCATCTGTCTGTCCTGTGCTTGTTAAATCAGTTTGCCCATTCACGGCGCCCTCTGCCTCGGCTTCACCCCTGGCACTTTCCATTTAGTCTCCAAAACCACAGAATGATATGCAAGTCTGAGTCAATCCACCCCGAGTTCTTGGATGTTTGTCAAACAATACTAGAACAACAGCATGATTTGTTCTGCGCACAAATCTCAACAGTCCATACCCTTTTGGCATTGTTAAGGGAAGGCAGCAAAGGCAGAAACAGACATGGAGAAAATATCCTATCAATCTACAGGATATTAGCTGCAAGGCACCAGTTCATACTGCCAATGATGTAACCCTCTGTGCCAGTATGAGCAAGTGCCATAATAAATTACTTCACATCATCCGATGCTTTTATCTGATGATAGCACTCTGTGTGGGTTGTGTGATTTCAAGCTTAAGATTTTGTTGTTGTGGCAGTGGTAGCATGGTGATTAAGAGTGTGTGTGTGTGTGTGTGTGTGTGTGTATGTGTGTGTGTGAGGGGGAGAGGGAATCAGAAAACAAAACTGTGTACAAGACCGTAATTGTACAGGGTTTATAATTTATGCAAAGGATAATTTTTGAATCCGAAAACCTGGAGAACCCAGCCAGCACTCCCCCAGCTGTAGTCACATCGTATTGTTAAAAGAATACACTTATTCATCTGACACCCTTTTAAACCCAATTGGCTGTGTTTAGCCTTTTTTACTTGTGTAATTCATTAGCAAGGGGTCCGTTTTTTCTCATTTATAACAAGGGGATTTTTAAAAGGACAAATAATTCAAATTATGGACATGGTTATCAAACACAAAAATACTGTATATATTTACTTTATAGTAAGGGTTTAGTAATTACATTTGCTCAGACTTCAATCTACCTCAAACAATAGTTTATTTTGCAAATATTTACTGTGATTTCCACTCACCTTTCTGCCATGAATCCAAGTCGTGTGTTTACTGCCACAAGAAAATTGCAACCACCAAATTCTTCCCTCATTATTGAAAGCATCTTCTTACCTTTTTTCCTTTCCACCAAAACCTCCTGACTTGTTTTTAAATAACAGCAGTTTTACTTCATCCAAGCCGAGTTGGCGGCAGATGAGAGGAATATGTGGGTGGTGGGCACCTTGGCATACCTGTGCAGCCCTGGACTTGGTTGGCCAGTGGGTGACATTGCCAGACTGGAGACCTGTTGGCAAAGAAATCATCACGATCAGCTGAGGAACTGACTTCCAAGGTGGAGAGAGATTCTTCTATTTTAATTACGTAAGAAAACAAAACAGAACCTTTTTGATTTTTATTTGATTAATCGTAGAAGTAATAACTCAGTATCTAACTACAGAGGTAGAAGAGAGTGTCAGAGAGGTGGGAGTGTTGGAAGGGTTACAGTATTAATCTTTTAGCTCACTAGTATTAGCTACTGTCTGGCTGCCAACATGCAGAAACAAGTATTTGCCAAAGTGATGTTAATACCAGACAGCACATTCATCTTTGTCCCCCCACATAAATCTGCAATGCAATCCTCCCACAACATTTAACAATAAGACTTACCTATTCATTTACTGACTACTAATTTTCTGTTGTCATGCCTCATTAACCTTAAATTTATCACTATCCTCACATTACGGGCAGATGAATGTGAAATAAAGCTATGTAAACAGAAGTTACATTAAATAACTTGATCATTTACTAGCAATAACTGATCTGTTTACTTGTAATGTAACTTCAATGAGACAGTGACAAGTGAATACTTATGTGTTAGATGGGAGATTCAAGTCCTTGCTGGGATGTTGGAAAAACAAAGTATCAATTATTTATCAGTATCTTGTTAAAATGACAGAACATATTTGTAGGTCAGTAATGGTAATGAAAAACTAGATGATGTTTTGTAAAACATATCCATACAGGGGGTATAAACAATTACATGGACAACTGTGAAATAAATTGAAATCTATTATAATAATCCTGCAACGATATAGTAGAAGTGAACAAAATGTGCAGAAATCATTCTTTTTAAGATCCTGCTTTTATCTCCACCCCAATTGACTTATTTCTATAGGTTTTTTTAAAGAAAACTAAGCTTTTGCATTATTAGTTAGTCAGTTTTTCACAAGTTAATTCAATTACCCTGCTTTATAGCTATCTAACATTAGCTTGCCAGCTAACATAGTTGTGGATAAACTGTTGCCATACAGAAGCTTAGCTAGGTTGGTAGCTTTTGTGAACAGGTGCATGAATAAAAAGCTGTGAGTCATAAACCCATGCCTTTTCCACAAAAAATTTAAAATCAAAACTAAACAATGCACAAAAAAAGAGTTGGATTTGTCACCTTCATCCTTACATGAGTGAAAAAATATAATACACTTCTAACAACAGAAACCAGATTATTTTTAGTTGGATTAGTAATGACCTGTAATAAATGTACAGTACTCTACTATTTACAACACCCACACAGTTTCAATCAAAAACATTGGCTCTACTTAATGGAATAAAGAAATCAAAAGCATACATCAAATCTCCAATTTGTTTTCTGCTTGCTGCTGTTTCATCTCCAGCAACACCATGTTTACTGACCTGGCAACATGTCATGTTGTGTCAAGTCCTCAGTCCTAAGAAGACTCGCTGAACAGAAAGGTCAGAAAAGCATGCTCATAAAGGGATGTGGACAGCTTTTAGCCTGTGGCTTTGCTTTAATCAAAGCCAAATGCAGTTGCAGTCAGAAAACACTTCTGATTTATTCAAGCAACAGTGAACACTGGCTCTGAGTAAGACCTGTAGGATTTGTGGCGTTGAGGGCATTGACTAAGAAACCGCAACATTTCCTCCAGAGGTATGAGGTGTGCATGTGTGCATGTATATATATATATATGTGTGTGTGTGTGTGTGAGCATGTGTGTTTACAGGCCGTCCTTGTGGCGAGTCCATGCCTTGGGCTGTTTTTTCCTCGACTTTGTCAGAAACATGTGACATGAAGCAATACACCTGCAAGTCATGGTGTTAAGTCATTGGTGCTGTGCACTTCCCAGTCCTTGGGCCAGTCCATGGTTAACCAGATTTATTCCTTATCTTGCAGAGAACAGCTTCATAACAAAAAAATAACCTCCAATAATTTCCAAGATGCATTTAAACTTTATTCAAAATGACTGCAATAACAACCCAACGAGGCCTGTATACAACTATTATCATTTTTTGCCTAATTACGCAGATAAAGAAATGTTTCTCTGACTCCCAATATAACCGCATCACTGCTTCTATGGCAACAGATACATCTAGTGAGATTGTATGTTTTGAAGAAGAGCACTGTGTTGTGTCAGCAGAGAGCGCCCATTTGTGAAAGCTCTTCCATCATGATGAGAGACAGCCCACACAGCTCCAAATTGCTGATGAGCTTATTTTTAGTCGAGGGGCTGCCCCAGTGTCTGGTTTACATGTGGGACTGACAGAAAATGTAGAGCAGATTTCCCAGTTAATACTTGTATAGCAAGCCTGCTCCGTAATTAACCTATTAACAAGCAACATGCCCCACCAACACCGTACCTGATTCAGTTTGCAATCAGGAATGCACGTCTGCAAAGTTTTAATTGTGCCCGAGGCAATAACTTACTGTTTGTAATCACATTCTCTCTCTCCCTATATTGCACCATGGTGCGTTTGGGAGGAAAAAACTTACTGGCGCAAGCTAATTCGGTAAACCTCCATGTTGGAGGTGAGCACAGTGCACATTACCAGCAGTGCTTAGGGTTTTGCTGAGCAACAGAATGAGAGTTAATATGCTCCCCAAATTATTAACACATTGTGCATTTATAGCCTCCAATGAGAGGTGAGAGGCAGGCAGGGGAGCTTTCACTCAACATGTCCCCCCTTACAGTGAGGTTGTGTTGAGACCACAGAATGCGGACACATGCAAAGAAGAAACTCCCTGCCTCCATATTTCAAAATGAGATATTAGGTTAATACTTTCTTTAGTGCATCATAAAGAAGGCAACATCAGGGTTTGACTCGCGAACCCGCACGCTCTGCTGGTGGAGGCAAGCCCCGTGCCAGAACCAATCATCTTTCGGGAGGCAGACATGGTGCATGGACTAGATGAATCACTAAGCTGTCATGTGTCTGTTTCACATTCTGACTGTGGGAAAGCAAATTATAGGTGACTTAATGTTCCTTTTTTCTCTGCTTTCTGGTGCACTGCCAGGCCATACACTGAGCTAAAAGGCAGAAATATCGTCTGTCAGATGGAAACTGCCACTAATTGTTCAGCTCAAATCCCTCCATTTTTCTTTGGGAGACCACAGCCACCCACCACTTTAAAACATACATGGTTGACACTATTGGCTACAATAGACTTCAAGCAATTACAAGACTCATGCATTCTAATATGATGGACATAGGAGAGGCTAGTATTGGCTTTGCACTCTTGATGTTGCATTCACACACACCCTAACTGCAAAACACAAACAATCTAGGGCAGCTATTCCAAATCCAATTGTTGTGAACATGAAGCCAGCTAGTTTCAGGCAGTGGGGTGAGTTTGGCCCACACATACCAATTAGGCCCGTTTCCAAAGCAATACTGCACAATGCTGCCCAGAGGACTGCAGCAGAACAAGACTTTGATTTCCCTCAATGTAATAGTAATTTCATATTCCTCTGAAAAGCAACATGGCTACTGAGGCTTGAGTCTCGAGATGAGCAATGAAGAGCAATTCACAACAAGATGCTTGTTTGGTCATTTACATGCAATTTCTCAAGCAAATATGCAAATATGATGTGATAGTTTAGTGTGGAGGTATTGGAAGACTTGTGTAAAAACAACAGCCTCTGATACATCCTCAGACCATCCAAGCCTCTTACTGAACCCGTAGCGTCTCTGAGTAGCTTTGTTAGCGCTTGCATTTGATCAGTTATTGTCTCTTGCTTCCCCCACACGTCTGAGAGTAATCCTTGCATCTGGGATCAAAAATCAAGACCGTAACTGAGAATGCAGCCTGTGGTCTTCACGCCGACTAAACGCTGTTGAGCCCCAAGTCCCACCACAGTGCATCAGACAGATTGAGGAATAGAGAGGGAGGAGGCATGTAATGAGAGCCAGGGGAATTACTACACTCTATTTATAGGGAGTGCAGGATTGTTTACCTTCTTTCTTAGCTACTTGTTTTGACGGGTGGTGAACTGCTAATGAGAGGAGGTATCTTTCCGTTGCCATATAGCTGTATCACCTTGCGGTGCTTATTGGAATTTACCTGTGAGAGCCTAAGAGCTGTTTTCACGATACGTCTTTAAACTCTACACTTCCTCCTCATTTGATTGCACTCTCTCTTGCTTCCTGTTGTAAAATACAATCAGATTTTTGGTGCTGGGAGTCGCAGCAGCAGCAAGGCAAGTCTTTTCCATCGGGTGATACTATTTCTATGTGAGATGGTGTGGGAGAGCCTATTGTTGGAATAAATCTTCACCCTCTCATTTGAATCACTGGGAATGCTTGATCATTTGTCACAGGGGAGGAGAGAAACCAAAGTACCCCAAAGAGAGCAGAGATGTTACTGCATGGAGGCGGCCATATTAGCAGAGATATTCTTCTGGATTATGTGCCCCTTCAACCCAGGCCAGGAATTTGTCAGCAGAAGTGCAGATATGGCTCTATCAATAATCCATGGCATTGTGTATTTCCCAACTGATGCCATTATACGGCTGGGGGATGACAGCACTCACCAACTCCATCATCTTATCCACAGGGACCAGGATCTCATAAAGCGCTCTCAACATAGACATCTCATATAACGGGTAATAACTCCGGCCAGTTAATACAGGGGAATTATCAGGGAGAGGAGCGATGAACCCAGCAAAAACCAGGGCGGCCACCGCTGTATTATGGTTGTGGAGCGGAGAGAGAGAGAGAGAGAGCAAGGGAAGGTGTCAAAGGAGGGGGAGGGACAAAAAGAGGGGTAGGAAATGGAGAGGGGCAATGAGAGAGCATGTGAGATAAGAGGGGGGAGTTGGCAGAAGATAAGATGGAGGTGAGAGAAATCCAAAGTGAGTGAGCGAGGTTGTCGCATGAAGGTGTAAGGAGGAGTAAGAGAGACAAATGAGGTAATGATTTAAGAGCAGTGTGATGGCAGAGCTTCAGCAAAGTATTTATGTCATTTTTTGAACTCTCCTCTATTGAATATCATCAGAGTTTGAGGATCCTTCTCTCATACTACCACCGTTAAATAGAAGGTATCGAAGCAAAAGACTCTGTAATGAAGAGCTTAAACTAGTAATCTCCCTAATCCAAATTAAAGCTTTTAATAATTGTTTTCATTACAGTATCATTTAGAGGTGGCTTTACTGTACATGGTGCATATTACATAAAGAGATTAACTCTTTTCGATATACCTATGTCAGTTGAGATGCAACTTCTGCCAATATTAGCACTTTCACTTGTAAGAAAACTGCTAGTGGAACCCAGTAAAGGCATGATTAGCCATGGAAGAATTATGACGCCATGCCAAATGTATTTCTATTTTCTTAAAAAAAAATAAATAAATGTTGACTGTGAACAAAGTCAAGACAGGTTTACCACCACAACATAATTTGGAAAACAAATGACTGTGTGCATATAAAGATCATTTCAATCATACAGGGTTGAGATGTTTGAATCCAACAACAAAGGTAATAATGGGTATAACACAGGCTCTGGTTTAGGGTCACTGGAATTGTTTGGCCCTGCTTGGTAATCCAATCATGTGATTAGCAATAATGTCTTCCAAAGACAAAATACCAAAGGCTACAAACACATCCAGTCTTGTTTATAATCTCATCAGATGCGTCCTTTAAATGGGAAGCATAGTAGATTATTGTCTCTTTGGCGAATGCTAGGTTAGCAAGCAACTTGTGTACATAACATAGACGTCTATTCTACCTTTTGATTACACTGTAGCAGCCTCAAACACACATCAGGGGGTAAATGGAAATGAATATAGAGGAAATATGTTTTCAGAAGCCCAGCAGGACTTGGATAAATGCAAAGTGAAACCAGATATTTAGCTGACATATGTTGTGTCCAAAATCTTTCCTTCATTCACAATCCCTACATCATAAACACTTAGTTTACTCTATAGTGAGTAGTAAATCAAGATTTTGAAAACATCACCATCAATTTTCAGAAAATAAAAATAGTGCAGTAGATGGCAGTGATTTCCAACAGTTCCATAGTGTACGCTGTTATGTTGTACTGTTGCTTTTGGAAAATGTTTGTATGTGGATGCCCAAACTGTAGTGCTCTCTTATGCAAGTTCTTGGACAGTTGTGCCACCCCTTGTCATCTTTGTTCTGTGTCACTTCCCATTAAATCTTAAGCAGCCAATAATAAGCATCTGGCTCCAACCCTTTATCAGGCCTTTTAGTCTTAAATGTGGGTGGGTGCCAGCCACCAGTGCTATTAGCAGAGAGAGGGACAGGAGGGAGAAAATAAATATATAATAATGCCACCCACCAAGCAAAGATATTCAGTGTTTGCATTTCAGGGGACAATAAAGAGGGCCATCTGTTCCTGTCATTCGTGCTTTATTGTTTTCCTCTGCGGGCCACTCACTTTGGAACACCACATCAAGCCCTCCCTACCTCACATTCTTCGTGCTCCAGACCCACCAACATGCACAAACTACAGTCAAACTGTGTGTGCAGAAGCTCCACCACACATAAACACACACACAGGCACACATGCATCGCTCTCACCCTTAGTTTTGTACAGCTGTAAGACAAGGAATGGGCTCAAAGGGCTTTTGCAGTTTGGATCTTTGGTAGAAAAATTATGGCAAAAAAAAAAAGACAAGATGCTGAGGGGGGCATGGCTTTGAATATATTCTCTGTCCTCGTCCCTCATGTTGGCACCAGTGGTGGTATGGCAAATGTTGCCAAATGTTTTTCTTTCATTCCTGTAGCAGGATCATGAGAGGAGAGGAGAAGATGATGGAAAACAAACCACACTTTTTTTGTCTCGTGGCTTAGGGTTTACCAAGGAGAAACTGCAATATTGGCTTAGGAAATGAAACGCTCCTAGTGGACATACAGTATCTGCTGAGTTCCCAGTTCCACTCGTAGCATGAAAGGCCTGGCAGCTGGACGTAGTATGAGTTGGGGTCTGTGATGACATCCTAGAGTGGATGAGGGATCATTAACTCTCTCCTATCTGTAAAGTAAATGTGTAGTAAATTAATTGTAATTTTTACCGTTATATTTTTGTATGGATTGAACAAACAACATACGTGTTAATTAGTCAGCTTTAGAGGTGCAAGTAGTAGCTTTTTGCCAAAGCTAGATTAGCTGTTTCCCCCTGTTTCCAGTCTTTATGCTAAGTTAAGATAACCAGCTGCTGGCAGTAGCTCCATTTTTATCATATAGCCATGAGAATGGTATTGATCTTCTCATCTAAATGAATATGTGTATTTACGAAAATGTCGACCTATTGATTTAATAGTTTGGCGATGCAAGCCTTTCGGTTGGCAACAGTTTATATTGTTTTACCTAAGTAGAGAAGTTGGACAGCATTGGTTTTGTCGGCCAGGACAGATGTAACTGACAAACTCAGTCAACATATCTCAAAAGTACAGGAAATGTGTTTAAATGTTTTTCACCAGATCCCACCAAAAAAAATGTTTTTAATTTAAAACAGCATATTATTAAAAAACATAATATATAACTCTTAATAATTTATAATGTATTATCATCATCATGAATTAGATAGATATAGATATGCACAAAGATTGATAGCACATTCTTCTATGCATAATGTAAATTATAACAAACACAACTGCCGTGGATACATAATATCTCACACAGTCACTACAAGAAAGACAGCACTCACAAGTGATGTTTTTTCTGACTGAATGCAAGATTTGCAGGTGCTTTTCCATCACAGTCAGCAAGGTTAAACTCCAGAGAAATTAAACAAATTGCTTCTCTAATGCAGAGTAAAACAAATGGAGAACTTTAGTGCACATGTGGAACCCTCTTGGGTTCTAATTATGTAAAACTATAGACATCAGAAGGCACTGAATTCTTTAATGAGCACTTGAGAGAACAAAGGGAATTTAAGTGCATGTTAATAAGAGAGGCAAGACAACAGGAGGAGGCAAAATGCCACAGAAAGAATCACTACACATTAAATGGGGGCATTTGCTATCTTACCACCAACCAGCAGCTTCCGACAGTTACACTTGGTACCACAGAATTGTTGAGAGGAATCTATTTCCTACTGTGGTTTGTGGCAGTTAGAATGAGTACATAGCTAATGTGCTAATATGTTCTCAAACAACATACAATAAATTGAGATGAATTGAGTGTTAGGAATTGAGATTTTGCTATTAGTGCAGGAGAGGATAAGCTTGTTGGAGATTTCTCTCTCTCTCCAACCTGCAATCAGTGAACTGATCAACTTCCCCCTGACCAGTGTGTCGCATGTAGGTACAAAATTGTAGGTTAAACTCCTCTGTTAGATCCAGAGACTGCCAGCAGCTTCCTCAGTGCCACAGGCACGGTACCATTTGGATTTACTCAATAACAAACAAGATGTGATGTGTTCGGGAAGCTGTGTTCCACTTCGCTGGTCGGTAGGCTGGCCAATTAGCATTGACAAAGACTCCCGAGTGTATAGGCAGGCAGATACCCGCCCAGATAGCACATTTCTGTTCAGGAGCCAACATGGCTCGCACTGTGGGCGTTCTTTTAATCCCCACTGTTCCTCTGAATAATGTTTTAAATCAAAAAACAGTGGTGCCGGATAGCCACCTTCATGCACATATACCTGCTGTCTGCATACCATTGCACACCTTGCTAAATTACCATGTGTGCATTTGTTTGTAAGCTGCTGTGGACTGTTTGTATGCATACATGAATGTATAGATGTGCTTGTTAGTCTAGAGTGCATACATCTGATATTTTGAGAGAGAATACATGGGTACACAAATTCCTGTTACCAATGCAAGGCATAATTCAGGAATTAATAGCTAATTCGTGAATAACTAAGAAGTAGTTCCTGATTAAGGAAAATTTCAATCAGGACACTCACGTCAATGTTTTAACCACTTATTGCAGCAGAGCCTTAGATACATAACATCTAATGAACATTAACACATTAAAAAACATTCAAAATTCACATATGACTAAATGCTAATATAAGAGGAGGCTGGGGAGGTGGAAGGACTTCCATTTCTGAAAGCAGCCATCAGTGTAGCAGCAAAATGCAGAAAAGTTAATAAGTACGTTTACTCAAGTACTGTACTTAAGTACAATTTTGAGCTGCTTGTAATTTACTTGAGTAATTCCATTTTAAGTTACTTTATACTTCTACTCCACTAACTTTTGGAGGCAAATATTGTACTTTTCATTCCACTACATTTATACATATGATGTAGCATTATGGATTAAGCTACCCAGCAGTCTATACAGTAATTGAAATTAGCCACACCTTTACTAGATGCAAAATTAGTGATGCTTACACATACATGCATCAATAATTGTAATCCAATAATATAATTTAAAAGATTCTGAACATTTTGAATACAGGACTTTTATTTGTAACAATATTTCTGTATCACTGTGGTATTGTTACTTTTACAAGTAAAAGATCTGAGTACTTCTTCCCCCACTGACTAACGGAAGGCTCCGTGATAGATAACAGTAGGTGAGAATAGTCTGCTTGATGCTATTTTATGTTAATGAACCATTGTCTGATGATCAATTCAGATCTGTGGATATACTGAACACTTTCTTAAAGCTGAAATCAATAACTTTAGTTAAAAACATGAAACTAACATAACTTCTGCATGTTATACATGAATACTGGCACATTAGCCATGCCTCCATTGTTTGCAGCTTGCTATGTGGCTGCCAATGCTAAAAGATTATTTTCAAAGCAGAGCTGCATGGGAAGTGATGTGTTCTTCACCGTTTTTGTGTGCATTTCATGCACTGAAATCAACAGACAAATGCAAGTAATCGATACAGTTTTTCGGAGGCTCAATTCAATCACATGGTGGGCTTGAAACAATCTTCTACACCAGACATTGAAGAGAGGAAGCGTTTTTGTGATGCAAGCAAAGAAGCTAAAAGGGCACAGAAGTTACTTGAAGATGAGGGGCAATATTGGTTCGCACAGAAGAATAGGGATTCAGGGGTGATTGGCCTTCTTTTGTACTAATAATGTACTAGCTAATAATAAAATCTATGCATGGCTGTTCAGATAAATGACCCATACCTTGTAGTAATCTCCCTTACCATGTGCATAAATTGGGTGTTAAAGTAATAATGAGACATCACTAAATATCCAATAGTCATCAAGCAAATGTATTTGCATATTGTGGCATTATACTATATTTTCATATTTGTTAACAAACTCCATTAAAGGCCAAAACCAACAACACGTTAGTCCATCTCTCAATACTTTCCAATTTCCTCATCCAAGTTCATTTGTTCCTACTAAAGATGTAAATCTATGGATCAAAAATGAATTATAAATATATACTTTCTTTTTTTTTTATTCAGGTAATTTCCTAAAAATGTTTGGCACTAAAATTTAAGCAAACATTTGTTTTTCAGCCACAGACTAATATACATTTGGTTTTCTTGTGACTATTTATGGCGGCAGGGACGTGTATGTGGAGCTGGCTTGAGATAAACTACAGGGCCAGTGTTCATTTTAATGAAGGAACATGTCCCCCAGTGCAACAGTTTGGTCACTGATTTGTTTTCAATAGTTTTTGACAACTATATCAGACTTTGGTTACACAGGCAACACTTATTAGTATGGTGAACTCGTTGTTAATTTTAGACTTTTCATGGGATTTGTTGACAGTACAGAAAACAGAATATCACCAGCCTCATCCTCCAGCCACCTGGCTACATAAGCAACTGGCTTTATTAAACAGTAGCTGGGGACAACATGTGTAATTAGGTGTTAAATAGCACATAAACAAGAACTAAGATTTATACGTATTATAGTTCATATTCCTGTGCCTGAAGTGTCATACTAAAATTACCAGGAATGTATGTTTACTTCAACATTTCCTCACCATTACTTACCATTTATGATTCTGCTTAAGTTAAGTAGCACATCATCTCATCAAGCTGCCACGTAGCTGGAGTTTTCACATGAATGCACCATTAGTGCATACATAGCACAGACTAGAGACTCCAGAAATTAAGAAAAATGCATCATATTCAAATCACATTTACAGTGATATTAACACCCATATGTTGTATTATTTGATAAGCTACCAACTACTTAGGGATTTGAGCACCTTATTGCAAAGTGTTACCGATGCACTTACATTCTCATATCCCATATATTTGCATATGTATGAGCCTCTCCAATAAGTGCTTGGAGTAATTGCAGTGAGGGGAGCCATACCATAGCAAAGTGATTCAAGGTCTTTGATCCACAGTTGTGATCTCTGTGGTACTGCAGTTCAGGCTAAATAAGAATCTTTATTTGGCATGAATAGCGGCACATCAGTGCTGTACCTTAGAGAAACTTGAGCAAAACGATGGCCTGACCAAACAATGTTACCACAGAGATGCAGAACGATGCAGAACAGCACTAACTCAAGGTGATCCTCAAAAGACAAAATCAAAAGGTTTGTTCATTTACAAAGAATAAGTCTTCCTCTGTGACATGGAATACAATAATATTTCTGGAGTTAAAGGTCTTGTGAATTATCTATATGTTTACTCCTCCGTAGCTACATTTGGCCAACTGTGGTACAAGCATTACATCTCACACTATTTCCTCATTCACTCAAATGTCATTTATTTACTCTCACTAACCTTTCTCTGTGTACTGGCCTGGCCTTCACTCAATGATTAATCATTATCACATCAAAATGGTCTGAGCTATTTTACCTCTCCTCCAACAGCAGAATGAAAACTGGACGAGGAAAAAAGCTATGCATTTCATCCTATTCTATTCAAATTTCACAGCTTCATCTTTGATTTCCATAGTCCAAAGTAAGGTAAGCCCCAGGGCGGTGACGGACTGTCATCCCTCCCCTGGGGGCAGGAACTGCACTCTTCAGCTCCCTAATGATGCGCCTGTCTTTTGAACGAAGAAGCCCATGCCAAGGCCTATCACTTAGCAAGCTTAACTAAGCAGGGGGTGGTGGGTTAGACAGAGAGAGACAAAGACAGAAACAGAGGGAGACAGTGGTGGGATGGTGTAGGTTTGGCTTCTGGCAGATGAAAGCTGTCCCTTTTTCAGAAATTCAAGCAGAAATTAGACAGGTTTAAAGCTGGATTTCCATGACAGATTCCGTATTTAACCATGACTTGCTGTAGCAATGTGGCACACAGGTCAATTAGTTTGCCATTCATAGAAAATAAGTCAACATCTTACACATTGAACTAAACAGAATATGTTAAATGACAACAGAGCTCCTGAAAAAAATTCCACAATCTATCAGCTTCTGCAGGCAGGATTCACCGTATTGTGCTTCTTTATAAGAATGAGGTAATTGGAGACATGCTGAAATGAAATACATATTGCATAAATGACAGGCAGTAATACAGCTGCTGTTGTCCCAGTGTCATACTGTAAATATGAACATTCTCAATCTGGACTTGGCATAATCACTGTTTATCCATTATATCCTCCTCTATCCTGCTGAATTGCAGCACACACAGTTGTATTGCCCTCAATCATTCAGTAATTGATGCTGTGGCATTTCACGCTTGTATTACCCAAAACAGCCGTGGTTTACTCTCCCCCTCCACCACCCTACCAGATCTTCCTCCTTTCCCCAAATATCCCAAAGGCTTCTTTCTCTGCAATTTTAAGTTGAGATTGATTTAAGCTCTCCTGGAAGCCAATTTGGTCTGTTTGAATGTTCTTATAATCTCCTGATTTGATTCACCAGGGGACTGTTGTTAGCTGAACAGAAACAGCCTAAACAGCAAAGAATAGCATCACACACACTGTGGAGCAAAGGAAGTACAATCTGAGATAAAAGAAGAGCAGCCTAAGGGTGCGGGGAGTGGCCACGAGGACTCCCTTTCTTCCCCGGCACTATCTTTTTTTAAATTATTAAATCACGTAAATGCAGGAGCACAGAGGACAGCCCATAAAGGAGGATACAGAGTGGGGAAGAAAGGGGGTGGGACAGGTTGAAGCACCACCCTAAAGATCCTGCTATTTTGAAGAATATGTGAATATTACAGGATTCTTGTCTGTGGCAAGGATTAAATACAGCCCACACTGCTGAACATGGATCAAGTGCTCTTTTTATTCCTTTCTGCCCACCGCTAACTGAACAGTTTTACTGTGTTCTAAGAATCTAAGGGTTTCAACTCAAAACAGGCGGATCTTTTGATGTAGGACACGTTTCGAGGTTCATGTGTGGTGTGTTCTCACCCCCCATCCCTCTGTACCTCAGCACACAATGGAGGAGGGTAGAAGGGACTAAAGGAAAGCTGACTTTTCTTTAGATATATTGAAGCAGTGGAAAAGAATTCCAGAAATATGTTACTGGAGAGGTTTTGCGATTGTCTTTGCGCTCATGTGTATATGTTCTGTATATGTGTGGGTTCGACAGCTGTAGATTGCAGGGCTCGATTGCTGTTTCAGTGTTCAGAAGCTCAGTCTGAGCAACTGGCTGTATCCTCCTCATGTACATTCACATGAAAGTCAGGAAAGGTAGAACCACTTGCCTTAAAACCTCTTTGAAGTAAAGTCAGAACCAAAAAATTATACGTGCAGAGATGGGGAGGAGGGAAGAAAAGAACGTTGAGGCAGTGGTATCATCTGGTGAACCTGTGGGAGATAGAAAATCAAGAAGTGTAGGGTGAATGAGGAGAGAGAGAGAGACAGGGTGGGGGGGGGCAGACACAGAAAGTGTTTTGGGATGGGAACGCACTTGGGGAGTAGAAAAAGCACACCACCTTTGCATTTAAAAACACTCCAAAACTTTGCAATATAAAAGGCAGGAGTAGGAAAGCAGGACACAAAAGAATATTCACAATGCCTCTGCAAAGAAAAAAAAGACTCTGTTTCTTCTGCTTCCTCGCCTCTCTGCCTGGGTAGAGTCTCTTCACGTTGATCACGATTTACCGTCTGAAGATGCATTGGCAGTTGTTGACAGAGACAAAGTTTGTGATGGTAGTCACAGTTATTCCATAGAGATAGATGAGGGAGGGGCGATGAGGGGGAGTCGACTCCCCTCTCTTGTTTTCTTGCTGATTCTCTTAACTGTGTTTACTCTTTCAACACTGACATCCAAAGGTATGCAGAGGTATGATAAAACTTGCCTGCCATCTGAAATTTAATGCTGTTTTTGGTGCATTAACTTGTGTTTCCTAACCATACATTCTCTTAGTGTTCATTTAGTATTAAATCCAGACAAAATTAAACAGAATTGGATCATTTGGTGTTACAGTGAGTAGTGTTATTTTTAGGCAAGTGAAGTTTATTTTTAGATCACATTTAAAAACAACAAACATTGACCAAGGTTCTTTACAAAGAGATTAAACAAAACACAGGAATGGTGAAATGAAAACACAGACATAAATAAGAGGATGTAAGTAAATTAATAAAAGCATATAATATCTCATATAAAATCAAAAAACAAACAGCACTGGACAAAAAACAAAATTAAATATAAACAAATACAAACCAGAGTGGTCAGGTACATCTTCATAATAATAATTAAGAGGGAAAAGAAAAGAAATGGGTCTTTAGTCAGGTTTTAAAGGTATCAATGGAGGGGGAGGATTTAATTATTAGTCACAAAATAAACACAATTTAGGGCCGACAACTGAAAATGCTTGATCATCGTTGGTTTTTAACCAGGTGCATGGAATGGAGAGCAGTAATTGGTCACCAGATCTAAAGGGTCAAAGGGTGGAATAGAGCACAATTAGTTCTGAAATGTAACCTGGTGCCAATCCATGCAGTGCTTTTAAAACAAAGGCCAATATGGTCTCTCTTCCTGGTACCAGGGAGGAGTCTCGCTGCTGCATTTTGAACCATCTGCAGGCGAGATAGGGCTGACTGACTGATTCCTACATAGAGAGAATTGCAGCAATCGAGGCGAGAGGAAATAAAAGCGGGAATTATAATCTCCAAAGATTTAAGAGACAGGGATGATTTGAATTTGTGATCCAAGATGGTATATGCTAGTGTTGACAATTGAGTTGATTTGTTTATCAACTTTTAAACCAAAATCGAAGATAATGCCGAGATTTTTGCGTGGGACTTTACATTCGAAGACAGAGGCCTGAGGGTATTGATTGTGATTGCAGAGTTGTCTGATGGGCCGAAGATTAGGACTAGGTGAAAGAAACGTTTTGCCATTCAGGATTTTACATCCTTAATGCAATCTAAAAGGGAGTTAACACTGCATGGATCACAAGGTTTCAGCAGGAGATACAGCTGAGTGTCATCAGCATAACAATGGTAGGAAATATATTTTTGGAAAATAGACCCTAAAGGAAGTATATATATGTGAAATAAAATAGGGCCTAACATGGAGCCATGTGGGACTCCACAGGAGATGGGTGCAGAGGAAGAGGACACATTATCAATTCTGACAGAGGCTGATCGGTCTTGGAGGTAGGAAGCAAACCACTGAAGGCCCTGTCCCTGAATGCCAACAACATGCTTAAGAAGGTCCAAGAGAATAGAGTGATCGATTGTGTCGAAGGCAGCCGAGAGATCTAAAAAGAATTAAAATTGTGTAATTTCCATGAATCTAAAGACAAGAGCAGATCATTAGTCCACCACATGAGAGTGGAGTATGTTTGGCTTTAGCACTAAGTAAAACACATAATGGGCTTCATCATTTCATCTCACCCTGTGTATTTAATTCATGGTTCAGAACATCAAATGAGGAAGGATTTGAATTAAATTAAATTCAGTTCAGTTTTATTTATATAGCCCAATATCACAAATCACAATTTGCCTCAAAGGGCTTTACAATCTCTACAACACAGGACACCCACTGTCCTTAGACCCTCGATTTGAATATGGAAAACTACCCCCCAAAAAAACCCTTTTAACATGGAAAAAAATGGAAGCAACAACAGATGAGGTATCCCTCTCCCAAGACAGACAGACATGCAATAGATGTTGTGTGTACAGAATAGATTCACATCAGAAGATCTTAGTATCTACAATCATGATGACAAAATATAAATTGTAAAAAATAAGCAAAGAGGACGGATCCAGAAATAATAGTGTATACAATCATGATGAAAATGATGAAATCGTAGTATATATAATTATGATAAATAATGTAGATTGAATATAAGTGAAGAGGATGGATCCAGGACAACTGAGCAGCTCCAGGTGATGCCCACCAAGCAGGATCTGAACCATGCCACCTACCCTGCACCATACTGACAGCAGCACTGTTCCAGCAGGTGGCCTGCAATCAAAGAGCCAGACTAAGCATCTCCGGAGACAGTAATACCTGCTGACAGTAAGAAAGATGAGAGAAACGAGAAAGCACAAAACTATGGGAGAGAGAAGATATCGCGTTAGTAAGATGCATTACTGGGATAAGAATGCATACAGATGGAGAAGAAGAAGAGGAGAGCGGTGCATCTGGGAAATCTCCCAGCTGTCTAGGCCTATAGCAGCATAACTAAGGGATGATTCAGGACTCACCTGAGCCTGCCCTAACTATAAGCTGTATCAAAGAGGAAAGTCTTAAGCCTATTCTTAAATGGGGAGAAGGTGTCTGCCTCCTGAACACAAACTGGCACCTGATTCCACAGGAGATGAGCTTGATAGCTGAAGATTGTGTGGTCTAGTCGGGTAATAAGGTACTATGCTCTTTAAGATATGATGGTGCCTGACCATTAAGAGCTTTGTAGGTGAGGAGAAGGATTGTATATTCTCTTCTGGATTTTACAGGGAGCCAGTGCAGAGAAACTAATATTGGAGAAATATGATCTCTTTTCCTAGTTCTTGTCAGTACACGGGCCGCAGCATTTCAGATAAACTGAAGAGTCTTAAGGGACTTATTCAGGCAGCCTGATAATAGGGAATTGCAATAATCCAGTCTAGAAGTAAAAATGCATGGATTAGTTTTTCCGCATCATTTTGAGACAGGATGTTTCTGATTTTTGCAAAAAAGGCAGTCCTTGAAGTTTGCTTCGTGTGAGAGTTAAAGGATAAATCCTGATCAAAGATAATGCAGAGGATCTTTATGGTGGTCCCGGCTGGCCAGGGCAATGCCACCTAGCTAACCACCTAACTATATCTTAAGATAACATGTCTCTGGGGTGTTTGGGGCAAACAATAACTTCAGTTTTGTCTGAGTTTAACATATTATACAATTGCAGTTCATCCAGGTTTTTATGTCCTTAAGGCATGCTTGAAGTTTAGCTAATTGAGTGATTTCATCTGGCTTGATCAGTAGATATAAATGGGTATAATCTGCAAAACAATGACAGTTTGTGGAGTGTTTGCTAATGACATGGCCTATAGGCATATATAAGGTGATTAGAATTGGTCCAAGCACAAAACATGTGGAACTCCTTGACTAACTTTAGCGTGCACGGAGGATTCCTTTAAAACATGTAAAAACTGAGACCGATCTGATAGATAGAATTTAAACCAGCTTAATGCGGTTCCTTTACTGTCAATTAAATGTTCCAATATCTGGAATACGATGTGATGGTCAATGGTGTCGAATGCAGTACTAAGGTCTAACAAGACAAGTATAGGACAGGTCCAACTGATTAAAAGGTAATTTGAGTATTTCAACAGTGCTGTCTCTGTGCTATGATGCACTCTAAATCCTGAATGAAAATCCTCATATAAAGTGTTATGTTGAAAATCACGCAACTGATTGGCAACTGCTTGGTCTATAGCTGGCTAAAACAACTGGATCAAGAGTGGTCTTTTTAAGAAGAGGTTTAATTACAGTTATTTTAAAAGACTGTGGTACAAAGCCTGATAGTAAAGACAGACATCATATCTAATAAATAAGTGCTAACTAAGGGTAAATCTTCTTTAAGCAGCCTAGTTGGGATGAGCTCTAAGAGACAGGTTGATGGCTTGGATGAAGAAATCGCTGAGGTTAGTTGAAGAACATTGATATGAGAAAAGCACTTAAAGTTCACATTAGGTTTTACAGCTGTTTCTAAGGTTTCTATAAATTATACCTTTTTTTCAGGAGCTTGTCAATCACTTACCTATTCAAGATGACAATGTAGTCCATCTGTATTTTAGAGAAATATAGATAAAAGGAAATAAAACAGAACTATAAAGACCATCTTACAAGTCCTTTAGTTGACTAATGGTCTTGTAAGATGAATAAGATGAAAAAGCCCATAAAAAAACCAAGATCAAGAAAAATTAACAAATGTTGAAAAAAAAGCCTGGTACTGAGACCTAACAGTTGCATTTCCATCACAATAATCTCCCAGTCCTATTTGAGGTGAAATTTAAGAGATCCTATTGTACAAGGCCTTATTCCCACGGGGTGGGAAGGCCCTGTGAGGCACTGGTGGCGACGCAGAAGAGGCTGTGATCATTCACAAGTTTCATCTTAAGCATCTGAGCCATGATCGCAGAGAACCTTCAAGTAAAAACCGCAAGAGCAGAGAGTGGAGATGAGAGAGGAGGAAAAAAACAACTGATTTCCATCAAAACAGATTGTCAAACCAGATGGGGACTATTCGAGAACTGGGGCAGAGTGGAGAGGGACTCTGATTGGGCAAATCTCAACACAAACCAGACACTTGCATCAGAACTAAATAGATTTCATAATCACTCTGCTGCTCCACTGTCATGTAATTCTAAATGGTTTTAAATAATTCTGAATTAAGTTTTTTTTTTCAGTATCCTGAATATGAAAGTATTCAAAATTATGAAATTCAGCATGGAACTGTACATTTTGTAGATAGTATCTTTGTGTTTGTGTGGAGGATTCAGCTCTGTGGAGTTGCAGTGTCAGGGTCACTTGTGATGGCTAAGTTTAATTTCCTGGATGGAGAAAGTGGCTTCGACCTCTCACCTTTAAGTATGATTTCACTGCCTTAGCAATGATGAGCTTGTGTTGTTTGTGAGCGTGTGTGGTTTGATGTGTATTTCATTAATTCCTCCTGAACCATCAGTGCTCCTGAAATGATTTTGCATGCTCTGACCATTATCATGGTGCCTCTGGCAACACCTGAGTAAAGCTCATCAGTATGCCAGCATTGATCCCACACAAGGTTCTCCCCAAAGTGGATTGGCTCTAACGCATCCTTTAAACATGTTATATGAGCCAACGCACGCTCGAGCCTCAAACAAGAGGCTCTTTCTGTCAGCTATAGAGCACAGAGTAAATACACAAGCCCAGGCCAAGGGAGGAATGTATTAGATGTTGGGGGAAACAGTGTACAAACAACACAAAATGGGAGTTTTTTTAATTGGGTGCATTGAGAAGAGAAGCACTCTGATTAAGCAAATACATTGAGAACATGCATGTTCTACACAGAAAGTCACCGCACAGGTTCAAACCCTAAACGTTTAGGAATTAAAGGAATAGTTTGACATTTTGGGAAATATGCTTATTCACTTTTTTTTGCCAAGAGTTAGATGAGAAGATCAATACCACTCATGTCTGTATGGAAAATATGTAGATGGAGCCAGTAACCAGCTAGCATAGCTTAGCATAAAAAGTGGAATCAGGGGGAAACAGTTAGCCTGGCTCTGTCAAAAAGAAGGAAAAAATCCCCCATGCAGAATCTCTAAAGCTCACAAATTAACCCTTTATATCATTGTTTGTTTAATCCATTCACCACTTTACTGGAGGTTATGTACCAGACTATTTCTTGGCTGGGAGCAGTAACTTCCTGCAATATTCACTTGGCTGCCTGGTAACTGCTCCTGCTTCTGGCAAAGGATCCCTCGTAAAACAGTCAAAGATTTCACTTTTAAACTTTGGTCTTTGTTCTTGACTTAATAAGCAAAATATAACATGTTAAGTAATGAGCTTAAGGTGGTATTAGGTGCTGGTAGGCAGATTTTACATTTGGAAAGAGGTCAGGTTGTTTCCTCCTGTTTCTAGTCTTTCTGCTAAGCTAAGCTAGGCAGCTGCTGGCTGTAGCTTCATATTTAGCATACAGACATGAGAGTGGTTTCGATCTTCTCATCTAACTCTTTAAATTTAATTGGTGATTTACAGTAACATGAGATACAGTATACGGTATATCATGTGAATTTGGAGGCAATGGCGTAAAGAAAGACTGTTACTGATTTTGAATGTTCCCATGAATAATATGATTTAGAACAAATATTCTATTATCAAAATGACCTTCATTTCCCTTCATATTCCCGCCTTGAGCTTTTAATGTCAGGTGGGGGGAAATTGAAGGTGATTATTGACAGTGAGATGAATTTCCATCCTCACTGCAGTGTACTTATTGCAGACCAACGTCAACTCTTCAGCCTACTGAAATAATTTTTTTTTGTTTTGCCCTTAAACATGCCTGTAGCATTCCTCAAGGTCCCCATGATGCCTGAGGCTGTGGAGAAACTCAGATGAACACAGGCTCAATTCAATTCCTCCGCCAAGCCCTCTCCATCCCATATGTTTATGATAAGATGAGCTTGACATGCTCAGGCTTTTATTTCCCTTTCCGTGGAGACATTGATCTGACTTGCAGCAACATGCAATTTGTCAATATTGGAATTCTAATGAGATGAATTCCACGTCCCATGAAAAGATATGACACTTACCCTCTTGAAATGTATATTTTCCCTTTTAAACATTTTATTGAGAAATTCAGGGGCTCCTTGCCATTTCTCCTGCTACTTACAATACCTCTGAGTATAGTGTACAGCACTGTGAAGCTGGCACTATGGGTCAGGACCTCAAATCTGCCAATAAATGTACACTCTACATGACAAAAGCACTTGTATAGTTTAATGAGTTCCAGGACACGATTAAATTTCTATATTCAGCTGCCATATCTGTAAAGTTTTGTAGACAATCCCTTATGTTTCATAATTCGTCTCCTTGTCAAAAATACCACATGTAGGTGTGACTGTCAATGTGTCCACAAACAAGCAGGTAGAGGCAGTGTATGGTGAACGTCGTGAGCTGGTGTCATTATTAAAAGGCAGCATCATCCAGGAGTCCAGGACAACAGCTTATTAAAAGAAATAATGATTCCCTGAGGTTGTCCACATGGTATTATATACTTATACTATGTTCTGTATAGATGTGTTACAGTGAATGATGAGAGGCCGTGTGAGCTTGTGGAAGGACTTTGAGCAGCACCTGTAATTCATTGTTAGGGGTTATGTTGTTAGTTGCTGAGCAATAATTATGCAGGATTGTGCAGCCTGCTTAGTTTTGTCAATAGTGCTAACCTAACTGGACAATCTAAACCAATCAGCTGACATCTTTCTTCATAAGAACTTTATATTCGAGACTCTGTTTAATTTACCATACATATATGTGCTATTGATGGTATGATGAGAATGCAATGCTCAAGTCCCGCAATCTTCGCCAAGCATTCTCTAATTTATTGTCACATATTCAGGCAGCATTTGGTTCATTGTAAATTATCATAAAAATTGTTTTATGGGAAAAAAAACCCCCACTGCTTTCTTTAACCATAAATAAGCAATGATAAAAAAAAAATGTTTTCAACAAATATTTGAATTTGTTTAGGACAAGTCAATTTTATGCCCCTTTTTAAAATATTTACCTTCATCTCAAATTTTTAAATACATTTTGACACCATAGTATGAGTATGGAAAAGGGAGATTATATATGTGAAAGTTTGTTTGCAGAGAGAGGCTTAACCATGGTCTTAACCAAAACAGAGTTTTGTAGCGCCCAGCTGCAACTCAGTATGGCCCTAACAAAACAACATTATTCCACACACTGCATTTTACGCTCCAGTACGCTGACTTTCAGTATCATGGCAGTCAATTCGTCAAGATGTTTCATAAGCATGGCCACTATTGAAAAAGTTCAAAATCTTCTCAGCTAGCTTTATTTAGCTTAAACAAAAATATTTGTCAGTAAACACACTCTTTGTTACAGACTCAATACAACAGTCGCCGTATCCCAAACCCATAATACATACTGATTTTAAGGATGTCTAGTCGTAGCAAAATAAACTATACTCAAAGCAGACTGTATTGATTTTAATTTCAGATTTTCTAGTGTTTGATAAGAATGTAATTTTAGGAAAAACATTTTGATGTCTATTTGTGAAGTTTAATTTGCAATGACACTCCAAAGTCGCAGTTAGATTGGCAAACGAACGTTGCACATATTGTATAATTCCCTGTTAGTACAAAAAGGTGAAGTATGTTGATGTTTTTGTATGTTTTTGATGCTAAAAAAGTACAAAGACAATCAATACATAGAATGTGCTGTGTAGAATTTGTATGTAGTTGGATTTGGGACACAATCTTTGTAAGTGTTGGGCAAACTTTCAAAATCTCTATAATATAAAATATTCACAGGGATTTTTTCAAATAATTTTATATTCAACACCCATAGATTTATTTTACACCTATATCTGCTACATTGGGGGCATTGTACATCCTGTACCGAGCATCACTCATTATAAGGTGAGTAAGCTCCTTTTCACAGATGATAGAATGACCTAAATTTGGCTCCTGATGAACACCTTATGTGTCATGGGAATAATAACTTTCCTCTTTGCATACATTAATAATCTTTCTATTGTCTAACTACAGTATGTTGTGAAAAGTTCTCAGTTCAACTAAATCTGATTCTCTTGTAGGAACGAGGCCACATGACATCAAACATGAAAAAATCAACCAGCCATCTCTGCATGCAGGGATACAATCAATACTGACTACTAACTCTCTAGATACTTATTATCACTGCACCTTGCGTCATATTAAAAGGGGATGGCTTTTGTATGCAATCCTAAAGGTTAAACTGTCTGGTCTATCTATAAAGCAATACAGTGAGTTATAAGTAAACAGCTCACGTCTCTGTCAGTGGAGAACAACGGTGCAGAACACCAGGTTTCATGGAGTTGTGGATGCTCCACATGCCATCACAGAGCTGGGTAAATGTAATTATCTACAGGAAGGTCTTTAACATTAACATTTGTCGGGTGGCAGGAATCACGTGAGAGTTGTGTCATCCTTATAGAAATGTTTTGTTTTTTTGACGGTTTGCCTTTTCAGATCTGTTTATTGTGTTTTTATGTGTGTTGTTTTTTTGTATATTTTGCTAAAAATATTTGCAGAAATGACACTCTTCTTACTGCAGTTATATACAGCCATGCAAAAAAGTAAAAACAACATCAACAAAAAACATCACTTCACATGTGACACCTGATTTATGGCCTTGAGTTATGGATGGGTTTCCATTAGCAATATCACACATACTGGTTTCTTGGCTGTGGTTAGTGATAGTCTTTTTCCAGTTACAGGGCCAAGAAATGTAACCTTATTAAACCCAGTTTCATATCCCTTCCAAATGTTCTGTAAAATTACCATAACCAAAATCCACACCTACACCTGTAAAAATAAAAATAGTCTTATTATTCCTGTGGTGTATGTTTGTGTGCAAGTTTGTCACTTTGCACATGCCACACAAGTGTGTGTATTTCTGTGTGTGTGTGTGTGTGTGTGTGTGTGTGTGATCCAAGGTATCAACAACTTTCAGTGTGTGTTTTACCATCCACCGAAGCTAGTTGTGCTGAGGCACAGTTTTTCCCTTTCTAATGAATGTAGTTAAACTGGTTAGGTGCTGGCTCCAGGATGCTTTCTCTCAGGCTTGCTGTGCCTGAATCTAATGTGTAGACAGATGATGTATTGGAACCATCACATCAAGGAGTTGTTCATATGAGCCTGGGTTGCCTGGCTCCACGTTGCCTACTGTCTGTGTGTGATGGTGGTGGTGGTGGTTGGTGGGTGGGGCGGGCGAAGGGGGAGCCTGCTGACGGGCGGGCTTGGACGAGGTTGTATTTTCTTTGGGGAATTGCGTGTTTCAGCAGTATGGATATTGCAAGCTGTGGCAGAAGGAATAAACAGACTTTCTCTGTCTTTCTCCTCTTCCCCCCTTTTCTTCAGGGATGGGCCTGTTCACAGAGGCGGTTCTGTGACTGATGTTTGTCTGTGTTATGCGTCTATTTATTTGTTTGGCAAACAAATGCATTATTAACAAACCACTGCCACTGTTATCCTCACAGTGTGTTCTTCGTTTGCATCAGTGTCTTTCTACTCAAGTGCAAATTAGCTAGGTCACTGCAGAACCTTAACTGTAATACTAAAGCCTAAGGTGAAACTTGACTCAAAGGATATAATGAACTATGTATGTAATCTGATATAGTCTCGTAATTACGAATAAAAATATTTGAGGAAAAAATATTCCAGTGTGCCAAAGTGCTTAAGTCTGTCTTACTCCCGGGGAGAAGAGGGCACAGGTGGTTTAATGTCTTACGCCAGTTATGTCTCCATGCTTTTCCGACAAAATGCTGCCATTACCATGGCCCATGAAATTAGCAGGGCTCATTTGGAAGGAAACCCATGGAAACAGGTTTCAAAAATGATATAAAGAGGTCTGGACCATTAAAAGTGGTGATAAATCCTGACATTCAGCATGCTTTTCCTTTTAACTCGCAGCCGCATTAGATATTAGATTGAGTGGGCCCCTAAGCGTCATTTCAGACCCAAAAGGAACTGCCTGTAGGTTTGCCTGGGAACAGCTTGAATAAAAATAATGCTGTGAAAGGCTTATTCGCACTCACAATCACACATAAGGCAATTTCAGCCATAACAGGGACTAGCACTGGGAGAAAATGAATCTATGGCAAAGACACCTTTTCTGAGGGTTTTTTCCCCCCTCATGCATACCAATGTATTTAGCTCATCTGCAATCAAAAGGAAAGGTTGAAAATCTTGTTAGGGTCCCTCTCCTTTTGCAGTGTGTGTCTTGAGAAAGATACAATGTACGTCCCCAAACTGACTTCCAATGGCAGAGAAAACAAGAAAGGGGTATAGAAATCCAGGAAGCATCCAAACACAAATATTGCTTGGCTTCATTAGTCAAACTGGCCAACCAGTGAAATGCACACTTGGAAATAATTACTTAATAAATGTTAAATTGTTTGTCCATCTACACACTACACACCTCAGCTTTTCGTTATATTGCTTCCTGTGGCTCCTAGAGAAAGCAAGTAAAGCAAAAGTGCTCAACTCCTCTGCTCTTAAACTTATGGGTTGGTTTTCAAGATGGGTCAGGAAACTATTTCTTATGGGTCTCGCAGTGCGCCAACAGTATCAACATGTTTTCTTGACCTCCGGGTCTCTGAACGGAAAAGTAAATGTTGGGTATGAAGAAGACAGCTTCTCACTGTAGCAGAAAAGAAATGCCTATAGTTGAGGTCAAACTTATCCCCTGTATGTGCTGTTACTAGAATCCGTGAAGACTGAACCCTTCAAACAAGTGAAGAGATGTTTCAAGGTGAAAGTGTCCATTTATACTACCTACATCATGAAACAATATATAAGCGAACTAAAATCAGTGATCATGTCACTTGTTTTTAGGTATATTTAGCGCAGAATCCAATAGCTTTTTGACGCATGCAGGAAAAAAATCATTGGTGTGAAGCATAATTAACAATGTCATTAGCAATTGAGATATGACACAAATGGGTCATGTCAGGTAGATGAAGAGCACGCACACATTTTTGTCACACTTACACTGGTTTGTGTTACAAAGAGCAAGATAGTGAAAAACTATTTCAACATCAAGCAAGGATTAATGTTTAGTTTCTTTTCCAATAAAGGACTTTGTCATTCACTAGAACTAAGTAAATACATAAATGGTAGTGTTTTTTTGATGCGAGGAGTAGGGTTGCATTCATCTTGTTTGCACAAGTGATAAATTCATTTTTCCTGTTAATGTGTAAAAACAAAAAGCTGTGAAAAGATGACACTTTACCTGCCAGCTATCATCCTTGTTAAAACTGAACAAATCACCCTCTGAAGATATACAAAGACAATGTAATTAAATGTTTAGATGTTTCGAGACTTCATGAGGAGCTGAAATGAATGTCAAAGCTGTTTTGATCTTCAGATGACGGCTTGAAAAGCAACAACAGACAACTTTAATTCTTATTACTAAAATGTTTTTTAAATGTTGTTTTCCTACAGCGGCTTGAAGATATGTTTAGATGTTTCTAAATATGAGCCACTTTGTTCAAGGCTGAATGAGCAGGAATTACACTTGGTGAGGTGCGCAAGTATGCATGTACATAGTGGTACATGTAAGTGTGAATGTGTATCCATGTTTGAGCCTGCGTGGGTGTTTACACACTAAAACAACCTCATTAATGAATAACTGACACTCTCTATGAGAGTCTGGAACCAAAGATGACATCCGTGTAATGAGTCTATTACATAATTTAGATTCCAATGCATAGAGTGCTGCACCACCTTCCCGCTGTGAGGGGCCCACAGTGCAGCCAGCCTATGATCTTACTGCATGTGCTGTGTCCTTGAGTCATACAGTAAATATTAAAGGACCAATCCTCAAAGGATGTGAATCATGAGGACATCATCTTTAAAGAGACCAAGAAGAATAAATAAAGCTCTAAAATGCAAAAAAAAAAAACAACAACAAAAAAACAAAAAAAAAAGGCCATATGAGTTTGGGGCTTTTAAAAAGCATGTAGAAGTTTGGAAATTATCTGCATGTGGCCTACAAAGCACAGTAAAATACCATCTGTGCTTCCATAAAAAATGTACCCCATATTTGAAGACTTGTTGTACTTTTTGGTGGACAAATGGAACGTTTTTGCTCCAACATAACTGAAAATGTGGGTGAGTCTATATTTACTGCTACAAAAAAAACTGGAAGCCTTATGGTATTTCTTTTACAACAATTTGGATAAAATGTGCTTATTTCAACAAATATCTCTCATCTTGCACTTAAATAATCCCATCTATCAAAGTTCTATTCTTTACGTGATGGAAAAGATTTAGTCAGACTTAATTGATAGTATACAATAACTAAAAAGTGTTTTTGTTTCCATTTCTCATCTGCTCTGTGCACTGAGTGCGTGTTTGACGGCTATCTTAATTATCTAAGGGGATCATTTGGAAACAGACTTTTCATTCCAGTATGGGCACAATTAGCACTTTATAGGCCAATTTAATATGCTCTCCAAATCATTCTGATTTGCTGGCAGTTTCTGCTGCTTTGTGCAGTCCTATTGCTGGCATCAGCAGGCTTTGAGCAGGTCTTTCTCTTTGTTCTCAGCTGTTGTGTTCTGTTATACACAAAATGAAGGCATATATATATATATATATATATATATATATTTAAAGCCATGTAGAAGAAGCAAGCCATCAAACTCCAAGTTTTCCAGATTCTCACATGTAGGATTTTATCAATCAGTAATGCCAATGTTTTCCGGGGCCCGCAGCTGTTGGATTTCATTCTTTACCCAGAGGAACAAACAACTATTTTTGTGTTTTCTTATGTTTGTGTTTGACACAGCACAATGGTTGAATGTGTTTCAGCAAGCTAAGGATTATCATAAAATGTTGCAATAAGGCTCTTAACTCTTTTGCCAGATTTTCCACAATACTCATGAACAAAGTTGTTGTTTTTTATTGCCAATGTCATGCTGGCTTTGTTTAAAATGGGCATTTTTTCTACAGAATGACGTTCTTCATCCAGCCACTCAAGAACCTTGTTGATTTAATTAAAAAATCTGAAAAAAACAAAAGGTTTTTTGAAGCTTTGCAACCTAAATTCTTAACTTTTTTAATGCATGATTGAGAAAACCAATGCATAGTTTTCAAACAAAACGCTACAATTCCGGAAGTGTGTCCTCTCTTCTCATCACGCAAAGTTATTAAAAAACTATGCTTTGTATTCAAAAATTACTATTGTATTCTTTCCAAATCTCCTCTTACAGATGAAACAGATCTTTCAGTAAAGACATTTGCAAGCACCCCTGAGCCCAGTTTCCATACAGGAAGTTTAAAGTTGTGTCTCTATGGTGTTAGTCATTGTGTTCCCAGAGTTGACACAGTAAAGTTTATAATGCAACAATGTTCACCCCCACAGCACAACAAAGGTCAATCTAAGCTGAAGCATAAGTTAACACAGTTTGCCCTTTGACCCAGCAGTCTGACATCAGAGAGATCCACTATGGTATGTTGACCTGCTAAATTAGACAACTTAACAGCAACTTGCAACTTCTGTAATTGTTCAAAACAGTAGAGACACCTTTCTGATATTGAACTACAGCAGTGCTTTTGCTTTGGCTCAGTCCACATCTCAATTGCCCCAAACTCATCTGCAACTGGCACAGATTTAACAAGGGAAATCAATCAAAGATATGCCTTATATCTGGATTCACCTCATCACTGTGCAGCATAAGACCAGTCCCTCATTTTTTTTTTACATTTGCCTGTATGTTTCCCACAGAATGTTTTTTAGTTTTTAAAGACATGTAGCCTATGTTTAAATATTAAAATAGTTTAGTTGAATATTAAAATGCTCTAAATCTGTAATTCTCTTCAGCTGTGTGCTGTATTGTCTGATTTCAGGATAGCATTTTTTTTAAATCATTAATTTAATAGATTCTTGCAGTCAATTCTTTGCTTTGATTCAGAGTCAGAAGTGGCCTTGAATTTGGGGGTGGGATTATGTGACTGTATGTGTTTGGGAGTGGGAAAGAGAGGAGAAGGGAGAGAGAGAAGGGAGTGGGGGGGAGGGGGGTGATATCCCAAATACGTTCATTATCAAAAAAGATGGCATCCAATTATGTGATAAAGAAACTGTTTAAACCACATACCGTAACATGCCAATGTTAACTACGGTATATTGCCTTATTATTTCATATCAGCCTTAAACGTACGTGATTCTCAATCAAAATGTACGTTTTTTTCAATTGGGGTTTGTCTCTGCTCTGTAAGAGAAAGTGTTTCTCTGTAGTTTCTATCCGTCGTGCACTGCTTAAAGGCGCTCAGATGTGGAGTCGGATTGTGTTGATGCTCGTTTTACGTTCCAGCAATGGTATCGTATTTGCCAATACGTCACAACAAGACAGACGTTTTAAACATAATCTTTAAGTTAAATGTGATTAAAAAATATTTTACATCTCTATTCTTTTATATTTAGACGTAGGCCTAGTTATATTTATTTCTCGACGTGTAACAAGTGCTGCTGCGAGACTTCTTGAATGGGTCCAACAGTGTCTTTCAGCACCTCGGACAGCGACTAGAGCGAGCTGGTTCAAAGTCCCCACTGTCTGTGTCCTCCTGAGGCCTTTGGTCTCGTCTAACTTCATTTACAAAACTCTCACATCTAATAAACAAACGTTTTTTCTTCCCCTTGTTCCCTTTTAAAAGCAAAAAATGTGAATAAAAAGTGATAAATGAGCTTAGCCTATACAATACAATATCTTTTATTAAGCGGGACATATAAGGATTCTTCTATTATTTCCACAATGTACATTTGGTGAGCAACGTCACTGAACATTAAATCAGTCAAAGCTACGCAGATTCCGAAATGTAGAACACACAATAATGTGAATATGTACTTTAGAAATTATATAGTTATTTTTTAATAAAAGGGCTCTAAGTCGTCTCCGGTGGCTGAAATATGTCGCCTTTTTTTCTCTTTTAATAAACTCGTCGGCGGCCTACATTTGGCTTATTTTCAATATGTTCAGCATCCAAACGCAACACCAATGACAGCACAGAACATAAAGTAAAAACTTCCACTCGTGCAAAAAAAATGCCTTGGGCGTGAAATCACTTCTTCTCTGGTTGTCCATAATTCCATATACTTCACTTGGACGGAAACCATATATTCTTTAAGGCTATACAAACATAAAATAGAGCATAATACACTCGGCCTGTCCAGGACATCAGTTCTTCCACTCATCATCTTCTCCCGTGTCCATCTTGCCCAGGTACACCCGTTTGTCTGTTGGCAAAGTTTGTTTTCCAAGCAAGAAAAAATCCACATACCCGACAAGCACACGTCACTGGCTGATCAATACGTTTAATCATCCAGATTGCGTTAAAGTTGACTGATGGATTTGAATATATGAAACTCCAAGGAAACGTTCATATTTGACTAGATAGTGGACGAGTGTAGGTATACAGATATTCGTCGGCTTCCTTGGCTGACAGTTATTTAAGTTAAAAATAAATGGCATGGATTTTTTTTGTTCCTCGACCTAAACGGAGTCCCGTGCGACGTGGATCATCGCAGATTAGATTATAGAGGAAAGACTAGAAAGCCTGAGAAGGTGGAGTATTTCCATCCGCCCATGAGGGTGCCCCGTTCCAGCTTCAGATAGACCCGGTCCTCCCTTTCAACCATCAGCAGTACTCCGTTGCTGGCCGCCTCTCTCGTAACATCCTGGTCACCGGCGAATGCTGATATAACCGGATAATCATTCTGCATGAGGTTCACCTGCAGGAGAGGGGAGACACAGGCTTGGAGTTCAGTCTCATGCTCAGTTCTATCGGAGCGCTGAAATGTCATTAAATGTTGAATGCAGCGCAACAATTTCACAATTGCTCACCTGTATGGTCTGTCTGTTGTAGACCTTCACCACGTGAAAGCTGAAACTATATATACCCCTCCTTGGAGCCTGGAAAACACTTGCTTTGAGATCGAAATGGTTGCCGATGTTCACTAAAACCTGTGACCAAGAAGGACGCACAATGAGACAGCGCTATATTTATGTGTTGTTGTTTTTTCATCTGCATGCTTCACTTAATGTAACAGCTGGTTTTGTAGTAATGTATTGTTTGTCTCTGCCACGCACAGTGAGTACAGAGGGGCGTATTAGTCATACTCTGGTTCTGGTATGCCAAATGTTTTGGCTGCACTTCAGTCGCTGTTTGGGATGGTTCCCGATTTGATGCGTGTAACAGGCCGCTGTCCAAAGACCTCAACCGTGAAAACTTATTGGAACATCCGACCAAAAGCAACACAATGCACATGTCAATTCGGCCGAGGCCTAAGACGCATATGTGATAAATGATCCTGCATGGATGATCATTCGTTTTGGCAGCGCATCTCTTAATCGCGCCAATTACGCACAGAATAAAATAAACCCTTTTCTAAGGATAAACAGCATTGTGTTCTTTAGGTTAGAGATAGTCAGGGCTCAGATGACACAGAGGGAGTGAAATCAATAAAACGTGACCTTAAACAAGTTCTGATCGCCCACTGCAAATATATAGAATGTATAGTGCAGAGAGAGAAAAGGAGAAAACAGTAGTGGAGCAAAGATACTGGACCATATCTTATTCATATTCGACTTCTGCTGGGCTGTGTCAGTGATAAATAAGTAGCTGACCTGGTCAAAGTAGATGGTCATAGATGTGTTGCTCATCTCTGACGGCTCATGGTTGGTTCCACGCACGGCGGAAAAAGCCACCTTTGCCCCAGCAGAGCGGACTGATATGCCAAGCGAGGATGTGACCGCTCCGTCCGAAGAGGGGTTGGAGTCGCACACCACAAGACACTTCCCTTCGAGCACGATGGGCTCCGTGTCGTTCTGGCCGAGGCAGAAAGCCACACCGCATCCCAAGAGGAGGGTCAGAGCCAGCATGGCACAGGGTCCCGGGCAGCGCGCGGGCACCATGGTCGGATCGCTGGTCCTGTGCTCACTGATACAACCCGGCAGCCCCTTGGAGGTTTGTTAGTACTCGATCACCTGGTCCAGACTTACTCCCTTCTCTCGTCCCCTCTCTCTCTTCCTCTAGCTGTGATGCTTCCTCACTCTCTCAAACACCCTCTGACACACAGAAGCACTCAGACTCTCTCCGGCTGTGACTCCCCTCCCTCCTGTGCGCCTTAGTTGATTTCGGGAGAGTGTTCAGATAAGTGCTGTTGTAAATCCTGATGATTTAAGAGACAAAATGAGAGTTTGTGTCAGACAGTAGTTGGAAAATGATTTTACAGTTTAGTCATTAAACTTGAGTGTATTCTATGTGCGTAAAATGACTATCGTGTGTAAAATGAAAGACTGTCAGTCAGACGCTGTCATATATTCAGTAATATATGAATATACATTTTCTATGTGTCCGTTTTTGATTAACCCAACTATTTGTTCTACTGCGGAGTGTTCCTATAACTGCGCGCCTCAGCACTTTGTAACAAATTATAATGTCCATTGAAAATTATGTTAGTTATCTTTTCCCTCATTCTGAATGATATTTCTGGTGAAACAAGCACTTTGCACGCATTTCTGTTGAGAAAAGGTAAATCACGACCTACCTGTGCTCTCCATCTCGCTGGTATGCTCTCTGTGTCTCTCGCAGACTGTGAACTGAGCGCTCAGATCGCTGGTGCTAAAAAAGCAAGAGTCTCTGGGCTCCTTTTCGAAGGACAACTCACGCCCATTCTTTGTGTGTGTAGCCACTGCAAAAAGGCTCGTCAGAAGTATCCCGCAATTAGGAGCACATGCGTGGACTAACGGGTTTTATTTACATGTTAAGCAGTTCAATGTTTTGAGCTCAGGGGCCCCTCAGGACGGCAGCTATAACTTGCGCTCAATGTCTGTCATTTATATGCTGTGGGTTTTCTCATGTCTCTCCCCGATTAATCCGAAAGGAAGGGGGCTGCAGCGGATAACCTTGCTGTTCCATGGTACATTCAGCATGCATGTGCATGTTACTAACTTGAGAATTAAACGAGAATTTGTATGAGTCCAATAAAGATACTCGTGCGCCACCCAGTGGCAGATTTTACTTCTGCATAATGTGCTGCATTTGCTTATCCGAGGTTATTAAAGAGAAAAATCGAAAGTATAAAAGGGATTTAAAATAGGGGCGCCCGGTAGTTTACCTGGCAGCGCGTGTTCCCCATGTACATGTGCTTTTACTGCAGAGGTGCGAGTTCGAGTCCAACCCGTGGCCCTTTACTGCATGTCATCCCTCTCTTTCGCCCACATTAACTGTCTCTTTTAGCTGTTTCTACAAAATACAGGCAAAAAGGTGATTGCAATAACATACTTGCAGAGGTATCTGGCTTGCATATTTTATTGATGGGTGTGTACTGGAATATTGGCACATTATTTCACATCACACTTAACAAACACCCCATAAGCAATATGAAAGCATGTGACACTTCATGCCCACTTCACAGAGAATGACCTGCACCTCTCTGTACCACCCTTAGCCTCTCTTTTCAGTTCCTGACATGTCATCATCCTCTGACGAGCCATGTAGAGGGTCCCTATCAGTGCTCCACACCTCTGAAGAGTCTGAGAGTGGGCTTCACAAGTGGTGAACCCTCAAGTTAGACCTTTAATGAGCTGTCATTTTCCTATGACAGCTACACTAGAGATATGCTACCTGGCTACAATATGGATGGCGCTCACATTAACTAGGGAAGGTACTGTACAGACTGTCTTCCACTTCATCAGCTCAAGTAAATAGTGGGGGTAAAAGTCTGCATCTCTTTCGACATAATTCATCAAAAAAGTAATCTGTATTTTGATGCGTGCAAGCAAGAGGATAAGAGGATAGGACAAAACCAAATATTTTACTTAAAGGTACTGAATGTCACTATGAATAAGCATTAAAAGTCAGAATATGTGGCTTGAATGTCCAGCTGCGTCCATAAATTCAATATCCTTGTATAATGATCCACATCTTGCAGTACATAGAGAAGGCATTATTTTAGACTTAATCATGGTGATCCTTCCCCTTTTTCTCACCCCCATTTGACAAATACTGCACTGGTAGAGCCGACTGACAAACCAGGCGGAAGAGTGACATCAGGTATCCAAGAGCCACAACTGACCCTAGGCCTGCAGAAGGACACATAGCTTCAGAAAAAAAATCAAATGTCAAGTAGGGGGGACATGCAAGAGAAGGGATGTGGCCTACATGGCATTACCATACCAGGGGCTACCGTGGCCCTAAAAGGGACTTCACTTCCATCAGGCAAGCTGATCGGCTAGACTGACAACAGTGTTATGGTTATTTTCCCTGACAGCTAGCAGAGCCTACTGGCTTTCATGAACGGGGAGGTTGATTATGTGATGGGTCTTAAAGCGAGCCATCTGCTTTTGCAAAGAATAGGACTTGGTATCAGTCTGGTTGGTTTTGTGTTTTTGTGTACAAATCACACATTTATATTAGCATGATTCCACCCAAGACTTAGATTTAATTTTGCGCTAATGTAGGAGTCCTTTGATAGTTATCTCACTGTCACAAAGAAGTGAGTCGCCATACCATTTACTGTTTTGTCCTATAATTCATAGTTCTGGTACAAATATTATGCATCCTAAAAATCAGAAGTCCACCCTGTGTGCTCACACCACCATATGCTTCACAAGGTTTAAAATACTCACACATATCCATGTGTCCATCTGTCTGCCTGTCCATCTGTTTGTGTGCAGCCATAAATGAGTCTGAATCTTCATATCTGAAATGAGGTCAGACTCTCAAACAAGTTCATTTGAGAGAGCGCTCTCTCTCTCTCTCTCACTGCAGCCCTGAAAAGAAACCTCTGAGTGAAAGGGAGGGAGATTGTGTTATGACTCTCTTGTCTTACATCAGTAAGATGTGACCTCTATCTTAACATGTGTGAGGCGACAAATAACATCAATCTTCTCCCTGTTCCTCCCCTGCTAGTGCTGGGATAACACCCCGGTGAGGAGTTATATGCTAACCCAGAGAAAGGTTACTGCAGAATGTACTGTGCCTGACTACAGTAACTGGAATTACTTTGTGTGTGTGTGTGTGTGTGTGTGTGTGTGTGTGTGTGTGTGTGTGTGGACTGAAGGTTCCCTCAAGGTAAACCATCGAATTTTAAGGGTAAGTGAATGAAAGTAAGTCATTGCAATGTGCATATCTCAACAATTTATACCAACATCATATGAAATTGAAGTTTTTTTCGTATCTAGGTTCAAAATAATCAAAAGTATCTCTTTTGGTGTGTACTGTATTTCAGATACCATGTGTTACACAGTTGTGTTGTGGTGCAGCAGGATAATGAAGATAATATTTGAATCATTTTTATAATTAATATTCTGACACGTAAAATATCTTTAGACATTTCAAAATTACTACTCTAGAATGCCAGAAACCAGTATATTCATTCATTTGTTTGTTTAATTAATAGTGACAATACAGGTAAACATTGTTACACAGGACAAAGAAATGCAGCAGATGGAGTGTGTATATGTGTCTAGCTGGAGCTGATCTATGTGAGCCTATATGTATATGTATAGGCAGTGGGGGAAAGTAACCAAGTACATTTATGCAAATACTATATTTAAGTACAATTCTGAGGTACTTGTATTTCCATTGTATGCTACTTCATACTTCTACTCTACTTTATTATGTACTTACGTATTGTGTCTGTTACCTTGAAACTGGTAAATCTACTCTGACACTAAACACTCAGCAGAAAGGGAGGTGGCAGGCAGCTCTCTAGCTAGTGTGTGCAGTAAAACATTTTTAGATATTTTCTCTATTTGCATTTATGAACTTGCTGATTAACTTGTTTATGTATTTGTTGTACCTTAAAGGGGGGGGGTGTTTACAAGGCAGGGATGGCCTAATGAAGGACAAATCAAGTTGTCTCTTGTGAGTCCCCCAGCTTTATAGAGTTGCAATACTAAATCACATGAGTTCACTTAAGTTCAATGCTTTTCAAAACAACCGTGCAGAAATCAGACCTGGTTATTTAAAGACAATCAAGCAAACTATGCCAAAACAATATTTTATGTCATTTATTTAATTTGATTCAAATCATAGACTCTGTTTAGGCTACAATAAAATACGACAATATATACAGTTTATGATTAACGTTAACATTTTATCTGCTTTTATTTTGAAGGAAAATATCGCCACTCCCTACCGGAAAAGGTGGCTCTGCACGTGGAAGGAACTTGACCGGACGTCGCCATGGCGACTGGACGCGGACAGTTTAGAAATGTAACGTTAACCCTATGGCAGTTATTTTTGACATAACGTTAGGCCTACAGGGATATGGATTGAGAGCAAACACTATTTATTCAGCTAATGTATGGACTTTCCATAGTTGCCCCGGCCATTTGACTGTATCCTAACGTCCGCGGCCTGTAAGCTAAAACGCTGTCAAACAAACGTGGCTCTTAACGTCTTAGCAAATATAAATTATCTTGTGTCCGTCTCAAACGGGTCAAGACCAGTGAAACAAATGGCAGCACCCAAAGCAGTTACTTCCAGAGTGCGGGCAGGGAGGACGTCCAAAAGAGCTGACAAATCATCGCCAGCGTCCACTCAGAACTTTACGGAAAGGTAATCTATCAGAACATGCCCATATTTTCACCTGCGTGGCATTCAACACTTCAGCAAGGCAGTGTTCCGAAACTGTGACAAGCCAAGGCTTTATTGCTCTGTAAGTAAAAGAATTTATAGACCGTGTTCGCGGCAAAAAAAACCCACAATAAAAGTACAGCAAAAATCCATACAGATGGAAGACACTTCACCATATGTTAAAATTAAGCAATCTGATTCGTTCCCCATTGAATGTAAGTTCAACAGTGACTAGTTGGCCATCTCCTTTTTCCAAACTCTTACAAATACCAAAAAAAAAAAACTTAAAACAGAACCTCGGGATGCTGACAGCTCCAAATGAGTATTTTGACATTTTAAGGTAAAATATGTAACATTCCCCATGTTAAAGTTGCACCAAAGGTGATTTATTCATTTATTGTCGCGTGTTAGAAGTAGTTTCATCTGATTGTTCGTGTGCAGTGGAATGTCAGTGTTTGACCAGGTAGGTAATGTGAACATAAATGAATATATCACATACTGAAGTTATTTAATTAGACTGCATTGGCATAATTAACCAGGTCAGGTGCACCCAGACAAACCTGATCAGTATTTGTAAATAACAGATATGCAGGGTGTTTCAGACCAAGACAAGTGTGCCGTTTTAATACACACTAAACCATGTGTGTAATAATGATGAAAACAAAAAAAAAAATAGTTTACAGATTTTGGCTTTAATAACCAAACATTCTCATACTAATATTTACCAAAGAAAGTAAGATATCTATCATTTTGTGACTTGAGATTTTACACGGATGAGTGCTTCTTGCTCTGCTTGCTTGTTCACAGTTTCGATCTTACTCACGCTTTAGTTCATCAATTCCTGCAGCTTGAGAAAGGTCTTTTTCTGACACCACAATGTTATGTGAGCAAAGGTGGTGGATCTACTTTTGTTAAGCAGGATGTAACACACTCTTCTGTTGTTTTGTGATTTACGCTGATAAGATCTTTGAATGAAAATGTGAAGTTTTACAAAACAGTGAGGCCTGAAGTTAATATTGCATTTGTTTTATACCAAATCTACTGAATGAGAACATCGACTCGGATCATTTCATTCTGTTGTCAGAAGTGTATGATAAGATTGCCAAGTAGCCTGTCGAGAGCACATTTGTGTCATACACTGGTGCCTCTAAAGAACTGCATGCTGAACAACAGGTGGCATGAAAACGCTGGTGTCACTTCCTTGTAGTGATGTCTAATTACCTTTTCCGTAGACTGCCATCTGAGATCCTGATTAAGATTCTGTCATACCTGGATGCCTCCGCTCTTTTCAGCATCAGCCACGTAAATAAGCTCCTCTATCAGCTTGCCAATGATAAGTAAGTATCCGCCAGGTCTTGTTAATGTAACATACACAGTACATTAAATGCATGAGTATGAAGTATGAGCAAGAATGAGGAGAAATAAATGGCAGTGAGATGTCGAGTTTTGGTGTGAGAAGGACCAGTGGTGTCGGGCAGGTGTCGTGGTGGGTGACAAGCGTTAGCAGTTCTTAACGGTTTACTATTTCATTCCACTTTGTAAAGTTTGCTACCACATATGCCAAAACTCGTAGTGATCCTGTAAAACTGGCTAGAGTAATAATACTTACAACAGAAACTAATGTTCAAGGATCAGCTCGATGTCCTGACAGGTTGTAAGTTTTGCAGCCTGCACAAACACAATAATTTGCCGTGATGGTAAACAGTGTAATGCAAACCTTAACTAGTGATAAAAGACAGACTGACTATAAGACAACTGCCCAGACTCACTACCACCTGCAACTGCGGGATACAGACTCCCTTATGTGACGTTTTGTGAAGCAGTGTTTTTCAGGGCATTGTTCAAAGCGCCTTTTATGGCTTTTAAAACATACAAAATCATATATTAATTTTTCAAAGCATAATTTCCATGAAGTCTAAAGTATAAATGTAGTAAAAATTTCAACCTATGAGTAGCACTTTAACAGGAAATGCATCATTTCGTTTCTGTCTTAGAGTGGCAGACCTGTAACAAAATAGCATACCAGACTTTTAATATCGTTCAATCATTTGTCTATGAACTTTTTTCAGTCATTTTCATTCACAGCAATCTCACCTTTCTATACCTTCCAATACACTCAATGCAGTGCTCTGTGGAACAAGATATACATAACAGAGTTTGGCAAGAATAAAAAGCGGAAACCTAAGAGCAGGGACGAGCTGCTGCAGAAGATGGCCACAGTGGAGGTGCAGCATCGGGCTGCGGGCTACTGGAAGAGGCTGTACTTCAGGACCGGAGCTGCATGTGACATGAACAAGTGGAAAAGACATCTCAGGCTCATCAGCTGTCACACTGGGCTCCCCATCCAAACAGAGCAGGTCCTCAGGTAAGAGACGGAGCGAGGCAAAAACTGTTTTTGAAAACCACTTAGATGAAGTACCTGAGGTGTATGATTTGTTTAGTGTACCGGGCACTTTACTTCACTTACCAGACACTTGAGAAGCCTGACAAGTGTTGCTTGTGAGTTAAGCTAATTGAGTGCTTTCCATGAATTTTCAAGCATTTGAACCCCTTAATTAACGAAGTGAGAAACAGGTCTAATTTTTTCTGTGGGAATCCTTGTGTCAGTTTTATATTTTACAATTTGCTATAGTTTACAGTTTTTCCTTATGTCAGCTAAAAGGAGGTATGTTGATCCCACTTTGTAAACATGCTGTAATCTGCTGCTTGCCATCTGTTTGCTATGTCTAGCTGTTTTACAATTGGAAGCATCTCTGTGAGGTATCACAGGAACCCCTGACTGTTTGTGGTTAGCCAACAGTAAAACTTTGGAGAGACACCCTCGCTGGCAAAAAAGTTCAAGGGTAGAGAGTAGAGGACAGTTCAAGCCGCTGGCAATCAAAAACAAAGCATGGTTTGTTTTTCATATCGCACTTAATGACACTTTCTTATTAAAGGTGAGAAAGGAGGTCTCTGTCTGAATGCGATGTCTGCTCAGGGGGGATGCCAGGACGCAGGGGAAGGCTCCCTCACCGCCTCCACCGCGGTTTCTGCTGTGTTTTTATAACCTCTGATTAGAGGCTGTGCAGCACTCAATTTTGAGTTCTGCGGCAGTCGCTGTGGTACAGAGGGGAAGTAGAAATAATTGTGTTCCTTGCAGAGGCTGTCTGAATTGTTGAAATAAATTACTTAGCCCCCCAACTCCTCATCTGCAGCACACACATGCATGCTCGCACGCACACATTCCCCTTCCTCCCTCCTCCCACCAGCTCAGACAATTCCCTGTGGGGGTTTGTCTGTTAGAGGCACTGAGGAGCATGCGATTTACCTTGGTAATAATCATTTCACAAGACATCACACATACAGACAGTGCAGAGTGAAATCCCCTGGGTCATCTGGGGACTCTTGGGCTGCTCCAGTTTTTAGCTTTGTTCCTCCACTTAATTGATATTGGATGGTGCCTCAGCGACACGGCCTGCATCACAGGTACGGGCAGCCCTGAATCACAGTTTAGACAGAATTGGATCAAGAGCTTTATCACAACAGCTGCGGTTTCATTTTATTCATTGCATATCATTTCATTAGCAAGAACAACTTAACTGGAGTCATACTACTTCCTACTGCTGTCAAAAGGAACGTGTTAGCTATTAAAGTCGTAGCTTGCCTGATTTAAAGAGCAAGAGTTAGCTTTACCCAACACTGCCAAATTATTTGCATTGTATGAACTTCAAATAAATGTTTAAAACATTTGATTCCTGTTCAGCAATTGCAATTCACTGGTGGCTATTAGGAAATATTAAGTGAGTTATTTCCCGCTTAATAAAGTAGGGAGCCTGTTAATGAAGCTAAGCATCTAAGCTCTCTCCCCTACCATACTACACTGCATATAAATAACTGTACATGCTTTAATGACAAAACCCCCAAAATCTGTCATATCTTTTGGCTTTAACCCTGCATTGTGTTATCGTATTCTAGAAACTTGCACGTCACCTGGGAGTTGACTGTCTCTGATAAGTCGAGGCATGAGGTCACATATGAGCTGAGCTGGTCCCAGTTCTGCGAGACATCTGTGACTCTGTGCTGGAGCGGAGGAGGCTGCTTGCCCAACTACCAGCAGATTTCCAGCTTTCAACTCCACAGTGTCAGGAGGATAGCCCTCAGCTGCCCCGGCCTAAAGAAGTAAGACAGCCGGCATCCATCCCCACTCTCTCTCTAGCTTTATGTTTCTGTTTCCTATTTTCTCCCAGTGAAAGATACTGTTTTCTTTGCTTGCTCTGTCAGTCCTGGCTGGAGGTCCCTCATGGCGAAGTTAGACATGCAGACTATGACTAAAACCGCACAGGTCATTGGCCAGGACAGACTGGTTGAACTGAAGCTTCTAGAGCCTGGCATCATGATTGGTGTCTGGAGGGTAATTACTTCACTGGCAGCCATGGCATTTTTGAATTATTATTCATTAGTTATTTAGTTGAGAAAAACTGTGGCTGCACATTTGTTTTAGTTAAAATGTCTGATTTAGCAGGAGAATCTAAGCAATGGCTCTCTTCGCAGGACCAGTGCTCCGTTGCCTTTGTCATGTTCACCCTCCACTTCCACAGACTAGTGGAAAGAAGCATCCAGGGATCTTCTGTTTGGTAGGCTGCACTTGAACAGGCACCTTTTAATCACATGCTTGCATAGCGTGCTGCGTATCCCCATTAGATGGTTAGTTTTCAAATTCAAAGGATGAGATAACTGACAGGATTCATTTGATGCCGCCGATGTGACCCATCCATGATGCACAGCAGGGTAATATTTAAAGTGTCACCATCACTAGCACCTGTATTTCACTACCACAGTGGATAATGTGTCTGTACCACGTTTTATATAGTCAGGACCAGTTATGCCAGTGATTTGTTAATTGATTCACAGTGCAGGTGTTAACTCCAAGCAGTTGAATTAACTCATTAGCAGACCTTGAAACAGTGGGAGGGTAATTAATTTGGTAAATTTGCATATGTAGTGTTTAGTTAGAATTAAATTGACTGATTAAAAAAACATAAAAAAACAGTGAGCTAGATCAGTGTTTCCCAACCCAGGGGTCAGGACCCCTCAAAGGGCCACAGGAAAATAGGGGTACACTAATTTCTGTTAAACAAAACAATGTATATTTTTTATACTTTTTCTTGTGAAATACTGGATACTGTCACTTCGTTTGACTCTAAAAATCCTGCAAATGAAGCAGTCTGAGAGGGAAAAATCAGTCTTTCGTTGAACTGCTCACAACTCACAACAGCCCATAGCCTGTGATCAGGGGGTCACAAGTATTTTAAAGGGTCACATAAAGGTTGGGAACCACTGGGCCAAACCATACAGTGTTTTCTTATTTCTCCATACATCTGAAAATAAAACAATAATCTAAATTATGTGATATTTAGTACTGGAGTTGCTGTATAGTGTTGAAGGTGCTTCAGTTATCATCCATAGTGTGGTTATAGCCCCCTCTCCTGGTTTCTTGTGAGAGCACCATGTTACAGCACAATTTGATTACAGTCCACTAAAGTAATTATAGCTCTGTAATGCCTTCTAATGAAATACCTTTTTCTTAATGTTCCATTCACTCACTGCAGTACTGGTTTCATTAACCTGTTTACTTTTTTATTCCCCCAGCTCCTACATGGAGCCAACGGTCAAGCCTCCTTTTGATGACATAGACCCTGAATACGGTCTCCATGGTTACCAACTACACATTGTTCTCCACGACACTGTATGCGAGATCATGTCCGGAAGCTTTTCCCAGCTATTCTGCCGGAGAAGTAATTTATCTATACTCATATTCACTAAGTCACACTGTTAAATGATGCTGAAAACATATATGGGGTATTTACTCTTCTGTGTAGGTGTGAGTCACATGTGTGGTTAACTTTTTAGAGTTAATGTAAAATGTCAAAAATCAGTTTGCTTAGTCATGTCTGTGTGTTCTCAGGTTCTTTCTTATACTATATTTACTATATTTATAGTATATAGTTTATAATGCCTCTGTAGCCACAAGCCCAACACACAGACTAAAAAAAAGCTTCTTTTCTCAGGCCATAAGGATAGTGAACTCTGTCCTCTGACATCTAAATCTTCAGCCTTGTCTAGCACATTGTCCTCTGTGAACTCTATGCACCACCCTGCACATTTGCACATTTGCAGTCGAGCATGTTCTCTACAAGATTTCATTGTATAGTTTACCTCACAACTGTGACACATGTACATTTTTACATTGTTAGATACTAACAAATTGCACAGCCCACCTACACACCAGACCAGTATACAGTTTAGTATTTGAATACTTATATCACATAATTTGCTTTTTCATTTATCTTAAAATCTTATTTTTATATTAAATCTATTATATTCCTATTTCTACTTTGGAGTTTTCTCTAATTCTAAATATTATTATTTATGGCACACTAGCCTTTTTAGCACAGCACATTTTACTACACATATTGTATAAGCATGTGACAAATAACACCTTTGAATCTTTGAAATTTTGAATAACCTTTATTAGCTTTGTTTACTAAGAAATGTTTATTTGAAGGTCATTGCTCGTAGATTTACATCCAGGCAAGATCACACTATTTCTAATTGTCTCATGCGGTTTTCTGAAACCTGCAGAATAACATGTTTGTAAAATTACTTTATGTTGATGTGTTGAGCATTAACTAATCAAGTGACCTGGCACAAAAATGCTAATTGTTATACTGTCAAGACTCATTTGTCGTGTGTTGTTGTGTTCGACCAGCTCAGATCTGTGACGGCCTAATCCAGCTAACTGCCATTAGTAGGGCAGACCTGTCGCAGCACACACCTCTGTCAGGCAACATCACCCTGCCCTGGAGGTGTGAGGCCCTGCAGGGCACAGTGCAGGTACAACATGTGCTGTTGGCTACTTGCACACTGTTTCACTATGTGTTGTATGAAGAAAGAAATCCATGCCCAAAGCATCTTAAGTCTGTTGCTGACAAGTGGTTAAAAAGTGCTTAGGAGAATTTGTGCTATGTTCACAGATGTATTGAAAAGTTAATTTTAAAATCACTCCCTCTTATCTCCGGTCTAATGAGAATAGAGTTGAAATCTCTTGTTTTTATCATGAATTATGACTTCTATCATAATAGATTTGCTCCTGGATAACGATTTTTTAAGAAGTTGTCATGCTGTAACCTCACTGAAATCACAACATCGATAGTCCATGTATAAAAGAGGTCTTGCCCCTTTTTATTTCTCTTCTTTTTTCCCCAGAATTGCTGCATTATGAGTCTGACTTTACTGGATGAATTCAAGAAACCCTTCTGGTGTGTCAGCTCTCCTGTTTCCATGGAGCTGGAGAAGGCGCCTGTCTCTTATGACTATGACGGTGAGCACTTCCTGATCACCTATCAGGACTCAGATGGTCAGGTCAAGATGAAACTTGTGTGGCTGAAAGAACAAAAGCAGTTTTTCCTCATAAGCTTAGTTGTCTATGTGACTGTTAGCAAAGTCAACAAGCATTTCACTAGAGATTACTGAACCTGCGGTATTTCTGGAACAGGTTTTGAGGGTTTTGGTTATTACAGTAAAGTTGAAAACTATGATTTTGCTTTTTAATATTTTGAACTTATCATATCTATCTATGAAATGCTGATGTTGTATTATAGCAGCATGTCTACAACACCTTGTTTATAGGAAGAATAGAGTGTGCCACCAAAATAATTTGAAGCTTTTAGCAGTCAGTGGTAATTTTAAAATCAATTTTGAAATTAATTAATAAAATATATACAGAAAATGTTGCGGCTGTAAAAACCTATTTTCATTATTTTGTCTTTAAATGCAGAATGAATACATTTTACATGAAATAATTTATGACCTGCTTTGCAATTTCACCTAACCTTTTATTTCAGTTTTCAAATGTGTCCTTCTATTATATTTTATCCCATGATTTATTTGTCTCTTGCATTTTACAGTTCAGGTTTATCTACACGAAATCATTTTGCATCTGTTTTATGAACTAATTAATGTAATACATTTTCCATTATAAAGAAAGAAGGATGGGATAGAAATGTTATTCAGAACATTTAATTGCCATTTATAACATAATTACAACAATCTTTTTGAATTTGCTTATATATAACTTAAAAATAATGATTAATCCATTGATAGTTTAAGATTATTAATGTATTGATTATAATCATATTGTAATGAAACAGTCTATAAGTATTCTGGTGGCCCATAACATATGTTTGCACACAACATGTGTGATTGTAATACTCAATTCAAAAAAGAGAAAATATTCTGTAAGAAAATACAAACGTTAGACTGTTGGTCAAAGGTTTCACTCCTAATTATTAAAACAAATATTCAAGTGTATTTCTTTAAGAAGTAGTTTAAAAAAAAATTTATCATTTAGATTTTGTTTATATTTGTTTGTGATTCAATAAATGCAATGCATCTATGCAATGCATTGACATGCAGCTATGAACAGTGCTTATACATCTGAACGAGAGGATTTTGAGTCCGAGGCATACTCATGCAGATGTGGATCTTTATCATGGTGGCAACTGAGTAAACCCTCTCTAGAATGCACATTGAATATGTAATATGTTTTCCACTCTATATTTAAATAGAGCTTTGAGGAGATCCAGGTCATTGTGGTCTGTCACTTTACCCAGCCTTATACTGTATTTCCTCAGCTCTATGACATTTAGGTACTCAAAAATAATTTTTACATGCACTGTAAGAGGATATTTTACCAGGCCACAGAACGGGATGGTCCATTTAAATTGGTATTCACTTTCCATATAGAAACCTTGTGCACATGTTGGAGGAAAGATGATTGTAGGAGTAGGTCGTTGAGAACGTGCATCCATCATGGATGCTTTCTTAAACTTGGCCCACAGCACCTTTAAGGAGACTCCATAGTATTTTGTCATCCTCCCTCATAGCTGCTTTCATCACTTAGCACATCCCTTTTAACTTAAAATATCCAAATGACTCTATATTAATAATTCATAATTCTTAATCACCAGTCATTCATGTCACTCATGCATTTGCTGCATTTGCCATATTCCTTTGTTTAAGATTTTGATGCTTTTAACAAGACCATAATCTCTGATTTTTAATGCATCTACCCTTTAATTAACTCTTAATTATTCTTAATTTTATGAAATTTGCCACTGTGCTTATACAAAATTGAAACAAAATGAAGACATGTAAATGGAATGAAAGTTTTGCTGTTTTTGTATGATTCACACAAATCAAGTTTTGTTTCCTTTTATCATGGCATTTATATCAGAACAACCACATTACCTCAATTGCATTTTCATCCATTATGCAATCAATTTCAGATGAAAATTGAGTTTAATGTCCACATCCTGGGCAAGTCTGGCAACAGCGATAGAATTAGTGTGGGAGCAATTGTTGGAAACAGTTGCTGTGCTGCTAATGGTCCAGCACTGCTGATGGCAATAAAATAAGCCAGGCCTCTGGGTAATAGGATTTCAGAGGCTTCCCCTTCCTTTTCTCTGTCAGGGTCATCATAACCTTGAAAAGATGCTTATTTTTCCAAATACATTGGCACTCAATCCAAAATCATTTGGGGAAATGAGCCAGAGGGAAAAGGAGGGGCAACTGTATGTGTTATGAATTGTTTTTTCTTCACATTTCAATTGAGACAAGAGACTGTGATGGGGAGAGAGGCACTTTCTGAATCTGTTGTGATTATTTTAACATTTTATAGGCCTTGCGCTCTCCAACTCTGTCCATCTCAGTGCTGCTGAATGGCCATTTGACTGTTGAATTGCTGCATGGAGGAGAGCCATACAGCAGTATATTGCATTGCTGACTTGGACACTTAATACACTGACAAATTGCATGATATTGGCAATTAGGTTGACTGAACGTACCATGTACGACTTTTAGGCTGCAAGTGTGTTACAATACATTTCCATCACAGTGACCTTCATACCACTGTTTGCTGTCACATCAGCCGCTGCAAACTGCCAATCCATCATTCTTCATTTTATTAGAAAATCCAGGAGCCAAGGGTATTGTGTGCTAGTTAATAGACTCGCAAGAACATAAAACCAGTTATCCAAACGTTTGAGTCAAGAGTAACGGCTAAACAAAAGATGTGGGTTTTGGGGGCAAGGACCATAGAGCCTTGACTGAAAACACTGTATGTTCTGTCCCTGATGTTGCAGAAACTTAATAATCCTTTATATGAATTTATATGAAGAATTATAATTAGAAATACAAAAATCTGTTTATATAAGCATGCAAATTTACATTTCTTTTAAATATAGTTTAATATAGGTAGTTCTCCAGTAGGTGGCTCTCTATAGTAAACAATGAGAGAATCCTTAAATGGCACAGTGGTTTACATTTTCTCGGTCCTTTCAGTCTGTCCAAAGACACATTCTAGAGAAACTTATACATAAATTACTTGTAACAATGTATTTAAGCACAGTATTAATGTATTTTCTGTGGATCATTTCTGCACAAAACAGTTATGTGTATGTCTTTTTTTTCTTTCTTTTAAAAAAGTAAATGCAAGCATGTATGTTAATCAGAACCTGAAAGACTAAATTACAATTAAGAAAGAATCCACAGCCAAACCACTGAGTGGGTCAATTTTGTGGCATAAAGCTTCATTAAACTCATCTTTCTTAGTTTCCTCACAGGCTAATCTTGGAAGAAAATTGCTTCCATTTTTAGCCTTTAATTCTCTCCCCTGTGAGTGACCAGCTGGGTCCGCAAACTATTCAGCCTTGGAAGCCAATGACAGTCCTTATTTAGTCCTCTCATTGGAGGAAAACAGTTAACTAATGAAATTCACCAGGAGGGAGCTTGATTGTGTGTTTGTGTGTGTGTGCTTTTTTTCCCATTTACAATGCCGTTCCGAACTGACTGTCTTGAAGGTCCAGTGTGTAACATTTAGGAGGAGCGATTGGTAGAAATGGATTGTAATATTAATAAGTACGTTTTCATTAGTGTATATTCACCTGAAAATAAGAATCATTGTTTTCATTACCTTAAAATCTACATAGGGAATGGGTCCCCTTCCCGAAGGTCACCATGTTCTACCGCCATGTTTCTACAGTATCCCAGAACAAACAAACCAAACACTGGCTCTAGAGAGGGCCTTTTGTGTTTTTCATGAGTTTCGTGGCCACCGTAGTTTCTCCCACATTGCTTGGAACTGGAGGATGATCCGAGCGGTAGTGACATGGTTGCAAACTGCAATTTCAATGCTAGATGCCACTAAATCGTACATTCTGGACCTTTAAAAGATATTTGAACTCAATTTACATTTCCCAAAAGACCGGGAGATAATCATAGTCTTGCTTTACACTGATGAGGGCAAAGCCTTCTCAATTCCTAACCCCTAACATTCCACATTTACTACACTGTTGTGTGAGTACGTCAGGCCAGAGAAGTTAATTATGCATGTAATGATCAGAAATGCATCAACCACAACAGCCCAAAACACCTATGCCAAAAAACACATTAGAAACTGCATAATCTAGGCAAATGTGTTTTGTTGATGCCACAAAATAGCAGATGGTCAGGCATCTACATTGCTGGAAGCGAACCCTATACAGTACATTGACCAGCAGTCACCCTCCTTTCTCTCTTCACCTACTTTACTTCTTCCACTCTTTGGATCCTTGTAGGGAAGGGGAACTGGATAGTGGGGAAAGCATTTTGAGGTGACAGTATTATAATAGGCTCATGATGCCCAGTAGGACCCCTGGTTTATTCTCCCCTTTAAATGGCGCATCACGAGCAGACGAGTATGCAGAAATCCATTCATATCAAAGCTGCAATTTGTCCTCTGGCTCCAAGAGCTCAATGAGCTCTTGCTGCAGGAATGGCATGGTCCAGTGTTGCCTCAGTCTGCAATGACATACTGTAGAACAAATGTAATATTCATGCATATTCCTGAAGTCCAGGTAGCGATCACCTGCACTTCTGCTTCTAGTAAATGTCTTATCCAATTGTGGAAAGTAACTAAGTACACTTACATAAGTACAATAGTGAGGCACTTGTGCTTTACTTACTAAATATTGTTCATTTTAGCTGATTTCGTTCCTTAAAAATTCAGATTTTACATAGAAAGACTACAGTCACCAATTACATTATAATGCCCTTTAAAGACTAAACTACCCAAGTATATATAAGTATCTCCACCATGACCAGCTACAACAGTTGACATGGTAATGCATCAATAATATAAATCCAATAATATCATAAATTAAATTCTGGATTATAAGTACCTTTTAATTTACTTTAAGTAGATTCTACTGGTAATACTCTACTTTCACTTAAGGTCACCCTCCACTCAAAAATGGGTTTGGTTATTGTTACTTCACTCTGATGTTTGAGCTTCACTGTGCAGAAAGATGTGCAGAGTTTGATACTAGAAGGCTGATTTTAAATTGATCTTCTGAATGGGGAAAGTTTCTCTGTGCTGACTACAAATCTCAATTTGACGTATGAGTGTAATTTGTGACATCACAGCTAGTTTGAAAACCAGTCATGGCCCAATATACAACTTACACAAGTGTAAATTGTGTATTTTCACATTTTTGTTGTATAACTACATAATTGCTTAAGAAAAGGATCTGGCATATTACAGAGGATACACTAGCCATTGGATTGTCACATACTGTACTGTACCTGGCAATGTCTGCTCCCAGGGTTCTGCATGTCCTTTACTCTCGTTTACATACTATATAATTTTTGATAACTGGATGGTGAAGGTTCTTTGTGTCATAAAACAGATTACTCACCAGTTTTTCTCTTTCACAAGTGTGTGTGCCAGAGAGCGAGAGGGGTGGCATGAGTCAGCACATTATCCAGTATACTGTAGAAGCACTTTCCACAATTTCACACGCATCACTAGTTTGCATTACCCTCACAGTAACATCTTGTGGCTGTCTGGTCTCAGAGCAGATGTTTGGTAGGCAGGCACAGTTCAAACTGCTTTCTGATCCTGCTGCAGTTGACTGTGGGTTTCAAAAAGGGTTGCCTGGTTATCTAAGCACCAAGCTCTATTTTCTGGGCCAAATTTTAAAGGAAATGTTTGACATTTTGAGAAATACGCTAATTTGCTTTCTTGATTGATACCACTCTCACATCTGTACAGTATATATGAAGCTGGCGCTGGCGTTAGCTTAGCTTAGCATACAGACTGGAATCAGGGGAATTAGCTAACCTGGCTCTGTCCAAAGGTAACAAAATCCACCTATACCCAGCACCTCAAAAGCTCCCTAATTAACATGTTATATCTATATGTTTAATCTCTGCAAAATTGTAAGGGTAAAGGTAAAAAATTAAATGTTTACCTTCATTGCGAAAGAGCCAGGCTAGCTGTTTCCACACGTCCAGTCTTTGTGCTGCGCTAAGTCAACCATCTAAATATTGAATGAAAAACAGATCCTTTAGTGTTCATTGTTTCTAATAGTTCAGGGTTACCTAGACTGTCTAAGAATTCCAATGTCTTCTCACCCTGTGAGGAATTAAGAGATTTGTAGAAGTTCTATGGAGAATTGATTTATGAGCATCCTGTTGTGGGCCAACTCACCCCTGTCACACCACTTAATAGCAGGAATACATCTAGTGGCGTCCGTGGGACCGTTTCTTGATAAGCTAACCGACTGGCTGGCTGTAGTGTCGTATTTACTTATAATGGCATCGACCTTCACAGCTTTGCCTCACTCTCTTGCCGAGAGTTAGATAAGTATTTCCCCACAAGTCCAACTATTTCTATATTTATACCTGCCAACTAGCTTGCTGTTATTGTAGAAATCGTGTATCCATGCCAAGATTGTGGCATTAAGCAAAATAAACATGTTTTTCTTTCTAACTAAAGCAAATGTCAAATCCAGCACATTTTGTGGGATGCAAGAATCAGGCAGGCTTCACAGAAAACAGCCTGGGTGCTGCTTGTACAGAGTTCCTGGAACAATTGGTTTTAGTGCAAAGGTCTGTGCCTGAGGCTAACTCTATTGATCTAAACCACTATTAAGAGGGATAGACGGAGGGAGAGAGAGAACCAGAGAAAGAGAGAGAGAAACGCAGAGAGTCAGAATTTTGAGACACACAAAGAAAGCCTCCCTCATTATGTGTTAACTGGCATACTGAGGTTTTCATGGATATCATGTGTATAAATACCTGCAGTTTTGTGTTTTGGTGGCAAATCTAATGTTGTGGTGCTTCATCTGTGTATGCATCTGAGGTGCCAGTGATATTTTTTGGTCAATTTCACCCAACCATGCACTGTTTATTTCCTCTGTAAACTCTGTCTACAAGGCTATGAATTATTGAAAACCCAGTGGTTGGTTGTATCTTAGTAGTTTGTTGTTTAGACTTTTGACACTGGGAGACTCCCAGGGGACCATTACTCATCGCTTGTGTCTAACTTGTTACTGTGAAGTGCCACTTTGAGTTCTTCATTGCCAGCTTACAACTCTGACTGAAATGAAAAATTACACTGACTGTTTGGGGTCACATGAGGTCACTGCTGTAGATCTCTGTGGCCATGGTATTTCTGGGGAAACCAGAAATGCAGTATCAGGAACTGGAGTGTCACATTGCAAAACCACATTGAAACAAACACACTCACACACACTGTTTTCAGTTTTTGTGTTCTTTTCTCTTTTAACATTTCACGTTGCATACCACAATCCAGTTTAACCCATGTGGACAATACAGTTGCTGCTATGACTTATACTATTACACACACATTCAGCAGAGCCTGTTTTCTGCTATCGTATGATTACCTTTTAATCACATCTCTGTTGTTGGCCCACCTGTGTGTGACACCCATTAAAGTTGATGGCAGTTACTGTGGCTGGGATAACATTTCCACATACTTGCACCTGTCGCAAAAGCAAATTAAGACGGATATGTGGGCAGTCTGCCACACTGATACATGGGCCTTTCCTCGGAAACCTGCCAAATCATCCGAATGTCGCTGAGTTGAAACATTTTGATTCAGCTTAACTACTGTATCACATGGGCTGCATGTTGTCTATGTACAGTATGACATTCCCATTGTCTCTTGTGGCACCGTAATATTCTTTATTTGCTTTTGCTTACTCTATGTATTTATTTTACCGATTCTCTCTGTCTTCATGTTTTGTGTTGCTGCCAGGATTTGGTTTTATGGAGCATATTAAACTGATGAGATTCACCTCTGCTGTTACTATGGTAATGACCCTTGACTGATTATTTCTGACCTCACTGGTTATTGGCTTTTGCACAAGAATACTGACCTTTGGAGGGGAAACATGAAGCAGATGTGCAGTTCTCATAAAAAACAATGCCAGGGAATAAGGTGTTCTACATTATGCTCACCTGGTGCAGAGAAAGAGATGCTCAGTTGGCTTTTAGCTAGTGGGATGGCAATGTTGGTCTGTCAGTCGATCGGCCCACAACTTTGGTCCAGACAGAAATATCTCAACAACAATCGGATGGATTTCCATGAAATTTTGTATAGATATTAGTGGTGCCCAGCGGATGAATTCTCATGACTGTTGATACACCGATTTTTCATCTAGCGCCACCAGCACTAGATAGACTACTGGATGGATTGACATGCTAAACTAAGATGGTGAACATGTTAAATATTATATCTACTCAACATCAGCATATTAATATTGTCATTGTGAGCATGTTAGAATGCTGACGTTATCATTTGGCTCAAAGCACAGCTGTGCCTTACAGCCACACAGAGCTGCTAGGATGACTGTAGACTAATCTTGTTATGTGAAAGAAGGATACAACCAATAGTGCAGCATGCGAGAGAGCAAAGTCAGCAGTGTGTAGTTAGTATCTTACATGTTGCCCAGATTAATTCAGTCCAAACATACACTCCCCCAAAGTGGAATGAATGTGAAAGGTCAAGTGCACCTCACTTTATTATGCTGTCATCTTAATCAAATGCAACTCCCTTTACTCACTCACCCACTCCATGATTGAATGTGTCAGATCTGCACGGGATTCATGAGTGTTATTTTCCTGCTGCAACAATCCTCGAGGTGCCGTGTTAAATAATGACCAACGTATCTGACTAATGAGTGCAGTTAGTAGCAGCTGAGGTGAGAGCTTTCGTTTGTCTCTCCTACTTTGTGTGGCATGTGGTGAGAGATCTCCATTTGCAGGCATGATGATGATTGATACTATTAGGCCCCAACTTTTTCACTGCAGTCTCCACACTTCATGATCACTCAACTCTGGTATTAGTAAGATTAATGGTCTTCCCTTGTCAGGAACTGGGGAGGTAATTTTTTCTTATGGTCACGTGAAAGCAATTGTAGAAAAAAAAAAGGGGGGGGGGGGTTGACACAGAGGAAACACAGCTTAATAGTGATTGCTGGAAATGGTAGGGGTCATTTTTCATGTTTGCATAACTTATCATGCTGTAAACATCCCCTATAGCTCACGAAGCTGTGTGGAGACTTTGCATTGAGATAAGATATCTTTAATCACAGAGTGAATCATGGACATTTTGCCTAAAAACAACCTTTAAACAGAGTGTTACATCGTATTTCTTACAGTTTTTAATGATCAATATTTGTGTGCTGAACCCTGGAGAAAGAGGAAGAAATGGAGAGTGGCCACAAGAAGGCACTGAAGCGCCTTGTGACTCTCCCACCCTTTGCTACAGAGAACAGCCATGGCAAGAGCGCTGTCTAGAAACAAACAACTGGTCTTTTGTTTAATATTTATAGGGTATCCACTGCATTTTTTGTTAATAAAATACTACACAGAAATTAATCATTCATCTTACTCTAAGAACTGATAGTTATTAAAGGGATTTTTTAGGATTGTACAGGTCATAACCCAACTCTTTTGGCAGATGTGCAGAAAATCTATTTTTTAGGTCTATGAAAGTTTGCTTTATAATAGGTTTAGTTGTTTTCCCTAAAAGCCTGTTTTGAGGGATTCGCTGGTCACGCTCAATAAAACCGCCCTGATATTGACCCAGTGCTTGAGATGAACATTCAAACAGCAAGTCCTTGCCTTTGGGAAAATTGCTTTGTTTGCCAGGCAACGTAGGCAAGTTCAAGACAATAGTGATTCACAATGATTCTGAGATTTTTGTTATTTGCAAATAAACGCTTTTTAATCTGCTACATAAAATGGAAAGGAACATTTGGCAGATGCTGAAATTATAACAGGCATTAAATGAAGAGTGAGGCTGTTGTTCTGACACTGCATGTGTCAAAATGCAGATTCTGGGAGTAACACTGGTTGAATTATTCTCGCTGGATGTTTTCATCAGTTCATAACACCTTACACAATGGATTTGTTAGATTTTTCTCGTGCAATCTCCAAGATGGCAGAACAAGGAATTCATTAAGACAGCAACACTGCTGCACAAGTTTGTAGGGGAATGCAACCACATTGAATATAAGGAGCTTACAGTCTTACAATCTTTTTTTACAATCTTATCGTTTGTTATCAACGTCTATAGCCAGATAACATCATCAGTGTTAGGAACTGTGCCACAATAAGAATGCACCAGTATACTGTATACTTTATGTACTCTTAGTTTGCGTACTCACCCAAAACATGTTAAAAAGGGTGGAGCATGAGAAACACCCCAAATGGATCAGCCCAAGGAAAAAGAACCACTTTTCACACACCTGATGTGATGACATAAATCGTTTCTATCACTGCTCTCGTGACTCCTCCATCCTCCTCCTGTGGCCTTGCTGTACTGGCTTCCACACCTTCATGTCATCACTTTTTTGTTGTACTCGCAACCTTGTGGGCCAGAGCACACCCTGCATCTCATCAGAGAATATTACCTAACACTCAGAGGACAACATTCATCAACGTCATAGGGCTTTTGCCAACAGTGCATTTCTATCTGTGGGTGCCCCTAGTCCATTTCAGTTGTTCCAGCAGCACTGCAGGTTACCTAGTACGACCTGTGCCACCTCAGCAGTACACACACTGTATTTCTTTCAAGGTTCTTGAGTCTTAGGTTTCTGCTGATATGAATTACTGTATATCTCAAAATGTGTCTGTGTCCTGCTATCAGTGGTAATTGATTGGTAGTTAGCAAATATTCTCTCACTAGCCATCTATTGTGTGAATGTAGCTTTGGTTCTTACATTAAATTCACTTATTATGTTTGACTGAAATAAAACAAAACTAGAAAAATACTGAAAACATGTTTGTCTCTAATACTTGTTAGTGGAAGTTAATCGCAAGTAAGTCTCCGTAAGCTAGTCTCCTCTTAAGGGACCAAAGTCCTCCATACATACAATTCCCTGTAATGAAGAAAGAACAATGCAAAAGAATTAAAACTAACTATGTGTTGATAGGCCAGTGTAATGACAAAAGGGAACTAGAGCGCACTACCAGCAAAACCATGACACAATGCAAAACAGCATGTGATTAGTCCCAGTTCCTAAAATCTATTAAGTGAATAAGGACACCCTGGCCGCCAAAGCTCAGCCAAGTATGTTTGAAACATTCAGAGGACAGATGGAAAATCTGCAACAAACTCACCTCGTGTCAGTGTTTCCTAAAGCTTTTTTTTTTAAATATAGACACTCTAGACTTGCAGTAGATGTATGTTTAACACAACATCAAACATGCCTAAATGCAGGTTACACATTAAACTTTCATGAGCAGATGTACTGTAACATCACCATCATTTTAAGTGGCAAGTCCACTTAGTTTGTGAGCATTGCATGTCTTATAATATCAGTGCATAGGCAGGCATAGCATGCTGTAAGCACAGCTCTGGAGGCTGTATGTTATTTAGACCCTCATAAGAACAACAGTGGTCAAAAAAACACCCTTGGGAATTTACAATGTTCCCGCCCACTGAGAGAGTCGCATAAGAGCTACAGCCAACACACAAATGCAGGGAAAATCACATTAACGACTAGAAAGCCTTTTGATTTCAGAAGTACAAACACGTAAGCCCTGTCAAGGAGGATGGCATGCATGCGCAAAGCATGACATCTTTTTATTTTGTTTGAAATTTAACAAGTGAGGTTCGTCCTTGGCATTTCAAACACTGTAGATGTAAATCTTGAATCGAAGTTTTTTTAACAAAAGGAAAAGAAAGCGTTTGGACCATGATGAATTGAGGGAGCTTAAGTATGAAAGCCTCCAAGCCTATGCAGATGAGTTAAATGGGGATTCTTTTGAAAGCACATGATACAGAAATGAGATTGTAAAATATATATACAAAAGGATGTATGCATTTCCATATGAAAATCACAAGAATGAACAAAGCAGCTATTAAAATAGGCTGCATGTGGATTATAACTACCTCTTTTTCTTTTATTTATAACATTAATGTTGCACTTTATTATTTTTTATTAACATGACATTTGACTAAATGTTCTTTATTGTGAATCACCGTGACAAAGCATGCTGTTTTCCACTAAAACTCCTCTCCCTATCTATTCTTTACTACTTTGCCCTTTCTTCTAGCTGATCAGTACAGCAAAAGGTCGACGTGGATCCCGGTGTATACACACAGGTAGACAAAAAAGCCAATTTCAGACGTGTCAGTGGAAATGATGCTTCCAGCTTCCTGTGACAGCTTGGGTGGAACATTCTCAGTCCTCATCTCAAAATCACTTCTGCTTACTGAGCAGAAACCGCTCGTCACAAAAGCCTGAAATGCTCTGTCAAGCCCTGTCAGCACACATCTATCATTGTTATTATTATATCATGATTATTATTTGCATCATAATTATTTTTATTATACGAAACTTGATTCATCATCGGGGTGCACGGTGGCAGAGCGACTAGAGCTCCTGCCGCCCAGCAAGGAGATCCTGGGTTCGAATCCCAGACCAGACCAACGTCACACGATCTCTCTGGGTGGAGTCTGCATGTTCATCCCGTGTTACCGTGGGTTCTCTCCAGGTTTTACGGCTTCCTCCCATCATCCACAGACATGCATGTGTAGGTTAATTGATAACTCCAAAATTGTCCCTAGTGGATGATTGTGAGTGTGAATGGTTGTCTGTCTATGTGTCAGCCCTGGAACGAGTTGGCCACTGTCCAGGGTGTACCCCGCCTAAGACCCGATGTCACTGGGATAGGCTCCAGTCACCCGCGACCCCCAACGGGAACAAGCGGAAGAAAATGACTGACTGACTGATTTATCATCCACTAAGCCCTTACTCTCTTAGTTGTCGTTATACATTTTATAATGTCCTATCTGTATCTTTCAATAGTGTTTATTTATAAATATATATATATATTTTTCTTCTATATGGATCATCAACTGGTGAGGAGTTTAGAGGGAAACACCCTTCAAATTCCTTTAAAGCCCTATAGAGAGGCGAAGTCCCTCCCCTTCCAGTGGACCACTATGGGACCTTATTTCGGAAAAAGTATGTACAGTAGTCAACGGAGAGCGACTTCGCCTCTCTATTATGCAAGAATTGATATTTTTTGCGACTCTTTAACTCTGCCGTGATGTCCGTACTAAGAATGCCAAGCTAGTTCTTCTTTTTAGCTAGCTGAAGACCCATAGTTAGTGGTGTGTGACACAGTGCCGTAAAGCGTTACGCACTTCTCGCGGGCAATCGTACCTGCTCAACCCATAGTGCAAGAACATGTGTTCGAGGCAGGGAGCGGGAATGAAAGAGGCGCCATTCTCCCTTTTACAATTCAGTGTACCATCAACATTTTGAAGCTGTTTTTTTAAGGTAAAATAGTTGCATAATGTTGCTTTAAATGCAGAGTATCTGTCTTACTACAGCCCCATGCACACCGGAGAAATCCAAAACTTGACAGACCTGCTGTGCCTAGCTACGTTTGCTAAGCTGTGATTATACAATTGCTATTTGCCAAATCATTTAACCTCTTACAATAAAGTAGTGAATCAGTTTATACAAATTTGCTTGTTGTATTTTTGTCCCTTTCGCTTTCTTAGATGGATGCCAACTGTATTCATTAGCTTCCCCTCCTCCACCAAAGCTTGAGAAAACTTCGCATGCTGCTTTCCCTCCTTCATTTAATTTCTGCGTTCAGGAATTATTGAAATAAAACTTGTCAATGTAATTGGAGCCTGACAACCCCGTCATACCACCACCACCACCCCAGGCTGAGTGTGTACTAACTGTACTGAAGACTTAAAAGAAAAGGGTTAGCGAGACAAGCACAAAGTAAACTTTAAAGTGTGCAGTAATGTATGCGGGGCCCCTCTGTATTTGATGCTGCTCTGTTGCATTAAGATCCATCCCTCAATGCCCATATTTAATGTGTCGAGTCGGAGATTTTCTGTGGCAGAGGGTTGCTGCAGAGCATGGCGGGTGTCACTGGGGAGCTGTGATCACACAGTCGCACTACAGAAAGCATTCTGTGTTGCTCCCCGAGGAGCTAATTCAGCATATTCCTGCATAATTACCTCAAAGTGATTACAGAAATCAATGGAGTACCGTTGCTGTCAAGGGCACTTCCCAAAGCCTCGGATAATCACAGTATACATACCTGTCCAGCTTGCTTTCATAAGATTTTGTAAGCACTCAACAACATGTTCAACGTACTACAAATCAATCCAACCTGTTGCCCTTAGGGCTTCCTGTGCCTCACGGTTATTGGAAGCGGGAGACTGGGAGTGTTTGCAGATTTTGTATGAAGCCCTGGAGACGAGTGTCAGGATGCATCCCTCCGTGAAACCAACAGCATTTTTTATGAGATTTGGTAATGGAGATAATGACTGAGAGTGGAGAGTCTACTTAATCATCCATCCTGAGGCCCAGTTGGCAAACAACTGCTTATGTTCCTTCCTGGTGGTTCCTCAGGAGCATACCAGACACAGCAACAAACCAAATAAACCTGCTGGTTTTTTAATTATTCGTGCCAGGAGCAAAGCGTGACCTTGAGAGAATATGGATGACGTAGTCTGTGTCTCAGTGAAAATGTGTCTCTAGGTCAGCCCATGATGTGTGTCTGCAAGTGCAAATCTCTTGCCAAGTAGGTTTGTCTAATTCTAATTGAATGCCTTGCATGTTCAGGTGTAATCATTAGCCCTACTTAAGGACCTGAGCTGCTTGTGTTCTAGGTTTGGCATTACCAGTGTCTGGCTACAGCTCTGTCCCTGTCAGGCCAGGTTCTCCCGTCACACATACACTACCAGAGGCTCTTGGCATCCCTACCGCTCATCACATGCCTTGCTACATCCTGTGTACACTTAAAGGTGGGGTATGGGATTTTAATCCATTACCATCTTTTTGTCAAATTCAGTGAATATCTCCTCACGCTCTGCGGTCTAAAATATCTGTTTGTAAATACATCACGGTGATACTAGTCCTTTACTCTAGTCTCAGAACCATTCACAAATCACATAACATGGGACACACCAACATAACAAATTCTGTACAAATACTACAATTTCTTCTCCTATTCACTTCCACAGCCATTCAAGGCCTGTAAGTCACAACCACTCAAAGCACTGAATAGAAACATGAAAGGAGAGGAAAGAACTAATAGTAAAAGTAATAATAAAAAGAAAAACGTCTAGGATTTCTATTCAGAGCTGGTTATTTTTAGCTGCGGCATTTATACAACAGGCTACTAACAATATAAAAATTAAGATGCCATAGTCCACTGATAGCTGAAGTCATTCAGAGCAGTGTTGTTTAGTGTACACATCATTTATGTTGTGTGTATCATTTGCACGCCAAATTTAATTTTAAGGAGACACAGTTATGTCTCCCATATTGCGTTCCCATTATTCTATTACAACCCATTTGCGAACACCTATTCATTTGGTAGATATGACGATATGACTAAATTTGTATTCACAATAATGTGACCCATGTCAGGGTACCCATTCATTAAATGAAGGTTTACCTTGAGCACTGACACTGTTAGTAATGCAGCACTGTGTTTGATGTACGATGATGACTCCAGGGTTGATTGTGTTGGTGTTGTCAAGGACTCCACACAACACGCTTAGAGCAGAGGTCGAAAGCATAATTGGAATGTAGGAAGTTGACAGGCTTGGTGTAATACGCTGACCTTGGACCAAAAAACCTGAGACATGCCGGGAAGGAGGTTGGGGATTAAAAAGAAAGGACGGTAAAACAGAAACACAGTTCATTTCCTTTATTCACTTACTATTTAACATTTGAAAACATGCAATTGTTTTCAAATATTTTTTATTTATTATGACATATTATTAGTAAGGCTCACAATGTATGGCATTAGTCTTCCCAAATTACAGCGTAATTATACCAGTGTACCAGTAGAGTACGTACCGATACAGTCATGTAAAGGGATCAATCTGGGAACTTATATTGTAGGAATTGTTGAACACAAAAGAGGTACCTATTGTATTATTACAGGGTACAGTATAACCTACTGAACGACAATCTGGCATTTGGGAGGAACTTAAAGAGAACTTATGCTGTAGATATTTTTAACTACTGGGTGCCTCTTCTAATATTACAGGGTAACAACAGTGTCAAGCCACATAGCCACTTATCCTTTGGTGGGTGACGGGGGGCAGGATCCGATCTCAGCTTACACTGGGTGGGAGTACACCCTGGACAAGTTGCCGGTCAATCACAGACACACAGAGACTGACAACCAATCATGCGCACATTCATTTCGAGTTAGCAAGTAACCCAACCTGCATGTTTTTGGACTGTGGGAGTAATGTAATGTATTTCAGAAGCATCTTTTGTGATATATGTTGAAATTCTCTTTACATCTTTTACATTTTCCAACAGCAAACAATAAATCAAATGCTCTGGGGGAAAAAAATAGTTTCGCCGTTACCTACCCTAGCTTTAATTATTATTTTATTTATACATATATGTGTAACATTTAAGTTGCTATTTCATGTCTTCTTCTGTGGGAAATTACTTGAGCTGTTTGCAGCATGAAATATTGTGATTGTGTCTTCTTTTTTAAAATAATGTGAGTCTGTTTGGCTGCTCTATAAACAGATACAGCAGTTGCATAAGGAGTGTTTGCTGTTGCATTAAACTGCACTTGGTAACCACAGGTGTCGCCAAATCAACCAGGACAGAAATCTTAAGGATTCCAACTTTAAAGGTGGGGTATGCGATTCTGGAAAAATCCAGTACCATGACAAATACCATGATACCATGATAGAGCGAACTATGACACAGCAAGTAATGGAACTAACGTTAGGTAGGTTGTGGGTTAGAAAACTGTCCCAACAGTTGCTGCTGCGAAGCGAACAGCCAGAGAGGACGAGACGGTTTCCCTGAGCCAGCAAACCAGCTTCAGACAGCTGCTATACCTGTTCCAATCTTCACAACAACGGCATTTCTTGGCAAGCTAGAAAGTACGCTGAATGTCCGTGGGGAAGTCTTTTAACGTTACCTGACACACAAATCGAGGCTGGAATAGTGTTGGGTGCCCTGGTCCAGGCAACTTGGTTTGTTTCCCATTTACAGAGCCAGGCCGTGTACAAACACCGGAGTTTCTTTCCAGCACACACACTGAACGGGCAGCTAGTGGACAGTGAGGAGATATTCGCTGAATTGGACAAAAAAGATTGATTGGATTTAAATTTCATACCCCGCTTTTAAAGTTATTTAAAAGTCATTAAAGTCACATTGTAGTCACATGAGAGTCTTTGGAGTTCATGAATAAATTGTAAAGCTTTAGCATGGGAAACAAGAGCAAATTACCTGTTTGAGACAAGTGGATGAATTTGGTGTTTGCAGTATAGTATATAATATGCGTTATATGCACAGAATGACTAAATGGGCAACTCTACAACCTGTTTTGTCTCTAAATTACAGGCATTTACAGGGGAATTAACACAAGAGTTATATTCTTGTACATTGTTGCTGGCCATAACTCAAATACACTATAATACAGTTTTGTTGGGTTTTGCAATGTATTACATTTATAGCAAAAATGTAGCTTGTAACAGTGAGACCTTGTTTAGTCAATATATTTTGGGCTTAAATCATCCCACTTTCCTCTTTGATGCTTCATCATGTTTTCTCTTCCATCAGGTTCTCAGCTCTCAGTAAATGCACAAGGTAAATGATGGCTTGACAGACAGCCACTGATATTGCAAAAGCACAATTTGTCATTTTGCATGACACCTTAAAAATGCTCTTGTGTTATCTCCAGCTGCTACAAAGGTACATTATTTTAACCTGTTGTTGATAATTGAATCCATAAAAGTATTTCATTTTGAAATGTGGAACACACTGTGCCTCAGCTTTCCCCCAAAGTTAAATTATTCACAAGATTTAGTGTAAGTCTATTGTTTTACTGTCTGGGGAGTATTATGAGTGAGCTGTGCTGAAGGGGAGGCTATTACTCTCCCTCCATCCTGCGAGGCCCTGCAGAGCAGGATTATATGATAAAGTGCTTTAACCTTCAGTCATAAAGAACATCAGTGAATTTGTTTTGCCTCTAATGATGAAAGCACTTCATAATAACTCTAATTCTGACAGGGACAAAGGAAAATGGCACGAAGACAAAAGAAAAAGCCCTCACAATAGGTGAAATACCGCTTTAACTGCATGTATTGCATGTTCCCCCTAGATGAGTTTGGTTGGAGAAGTTTGGAAGTCAGAAGAAAAGACAACTGGTGAAAAATCTTGAGTCGTTGAGAGAGACACAAAATCTGCAGTATATTACCACACATTTGTCTGGTCAAATTTCAGACAAAAATATGCTGCAGACGACACAGAGTAAATCATTTTAATAATCTGAAAGTAGCAAAAGTCTAATGAAAATAATGGTTTTACATTTGTGCAGTTTTGTGAGTCCCAGCATGTCAGTGACCCCAACATGAGGAAAGCAGAATCAGTTCGGATTTTTTGTGAAAATGTGCTTTATAAGGTAAAGATGAGGTTTCCTAGCAGTGAATTTTTGCTGCTGAAGTGTCCTTCCAGCCTTAGGGAGTCTGTCCTATAGTTGAACCTGTCCTTAATCTCCCTCGAGGAATGGAAGGGAAAACTTCCCTCCATGGGTAAATGAAAGGCATGAAAGTATTCGCATTATTACAATTCCATTAAACACCACCAGAGAACAGGAGATTTCGGCTTTATTTTCCAAGCTCCTGGAGTAAGGACACAATCTCATTTACTAAATATTTATCTATTATTTGTCTTATTTTGAGGCAACAGCAAACCCAAAGGTCTGGTGTGAACGCTTAGCAGTAAGCTAAATTAAGTTTCCTTTCACTGTATGTAGTTGGTTTGTGGTCATGTAAATCAGCTGTACTCAATATTTACATGGTAATGAAGCATGAAGTTGTCATGGTTTTTGGTCATTTCCTGTTTTATTTTGTAATAGTCTCTCTCCCTCATGTGTCTGGTGAGTGTTTACACCTGTGTCAATTAGTTTCACCTGTGTCTCGTTGTCTCCACCACCTGAGTGTGTTTAGGTCGTTCATTTGCGTTGTTCTTTGTTGGTTTCATTGCTTTGACAGAACCGTGTGGTGTGAAAAGTGACGAACGAACATCCTATTATCATCTGTTTTCAGCAAAGAAAATGTATAAACCCACTGTATTCTACCTGCCTAGCACCAAAAGGCAGGCAACATTAGCAACTGGCCAGTGAACAGAGTGACGCGTTTAGCAGCTAAAGAGCCAGATAGTTCCCATTTAGGAGTTGGTGGTGACCAAAACATAAAGGTGAGTGAATATTTGATTTATTCATCAAGTGGCCAGAAACACAACTTCATATGAATGCTAATGTTTCTCTGTGTCTCCTGAATGTGTAAACCGGCAACTGTATGCTAACATGTTCACCATATCAGCTTAAACGTTTACAATACGTCAATATTGTGGTTACAGCTTGTGTTTGACACCCACAGGTGGTTAATTGCAGGTTTGCTTGAGAGTATGTACCACCAAATTAAATATCTCCTTTAAGTTATCCTTTTTACTAAATAGATACACTTTTTTTAACTTGAAGATGATAGGATAAATGCTCCCAGTCAAGCAGGTTAATCCGCCAAATGCTGTTACAGGAAGAACTTGGCATAAATGGGACTTAACTCTCACCTTCCCTTGCGCGCGGCTAATCTATGAACTTCTAGGTTAAGTAAAAGAAGACAATCAAGTACTGGGGAATAATTAAGTCATCTGGGTACACACTACGCAGAGAGCCGGGATCAAACATCTCATAGTAGGACTAAATACCAGGCTTTACTGAATCACTTCAAACAGTGCTTCATACTTTCATTGTAATTCCCTCAAATATGACATATTGCTCAAATAAACAGTAAAGAAGAAGTCCACTTGTAACAAACCAAGAGTCAGTATTACACTCCTTTTGGAAAAGGATAGTAAATGTTGAGGGGAAATAATAGGCAATTAAATAATCAATGGGGGTTATGGTATCAAGCAAAACAACTTAGAAAAACAAAGTGGCTGCCAACTGACAACAAGTGAGTCATAAGCAGACTTGTGTGGTATTTCTGCAGATTAAAGCATGAGCCAGTGAATTATACCTGTGTACTACAAATGGCTTATAGTAATACAGTTTCTAGGAGCATATGCTGCTTCATTACTGATTATGGGACATGAACACACTGTATGACAGCATATCTTTTTACTTTAGTATCTGTTTTTGTGAGACAAAAACGAACAAAAATTCAATGTTTTGCCAACACCTCTCTGACAGCAGCAGATAAAGTGTGAGAATTACTGCGAATCACTACAGAGTCTGAATCTGTCAGCTTCCTCTGGAGGAAGACTGCCGATGTGCAAGACAGTCAAGATATTCAAAAAGGGCAGGAGGTGAGACTTTAAATTCAACAGGAGTTTAATGTGGCGCATGCTCAGCAATGTCCTGACACCAGGACTACTGGCGAACTGAACATACAATCGGCTATGGCCACATGAAATCTGCCCAAGTTTATATGTATCAAAAGAGGTGTGCTGGTGCTAGACTGACTGATTACCTTTAACGCCCGAGTAAGCACTATGGCTGCCTACTGCAGGCCTAAACATTTTCCCAGCACCTCTGGGGCATTCTTTGAATTTCAGATGGCTGACAGTGAAATTGAACCGTTTGAAACATAAACAGGATTAGATGTTTTTTTCTTCTTCAAAAAGAAAGCAAAAGATAGCCTCCTGTCCGTTCTCCCCTGCTGCTTCCGCCATGATAAAATGTGATTTGATATGATCGTCTGATTATTTGATAATGTTGCCACGCTGGTATGGACATGGTTAATACGGAGTGTCGAGTTCAGATGCCTTGCAACGTTGATAAGCAAGTAGAAAGAAAAGGAAGACTGCAAATTTTAATAGATTTTTTTCTGTTCGAATTCATTATACCCTGTTTGCATTTACATTTACATTTAGTCATTTAGCAGACGCTTTTATCCAAAGCGACTTACATTTGAGGAAGACAATGGAAGCAATATAACAACACAAGGTAACAAAAAGCATAAGTGCATCAAAAACGAGTCTGGTTAAAGCCCAGCACAGGATAGGAAGGGTTTCTTTTTTTTTTTTTTTTATATAGCAGAGGTAGAAAGGAAGAAGAGTTAGTGATTGTCAGTCAGGTGTTGACGGAAGAGATGCGTTTTCAAGTGCTTTTTAAAGGTGGCTACAGAATCTGCTGATCTTGTAGAGGCCGGCAAATCATTCCACCAATGTGTTTGCATAGTATAGTGGCAAAAACAGTTGATGCTTAAGATATAATCATAATACGATACATTTGATATGCTTGTGCTTAGCTCTTGTTTAATTTGATTTTAATGTAGACAAGCAGTTTTGAGAGCAGCTACCAAAAAATATCAAAGATTTATGTATTAATATGACCCCTGTGAATACTTCTTCTATGGGCTTTAGTGTTGCAGGAATGAGTTGCAGTTCAGCACTTCAAGTTCCCTTGTCAATGTTTTTTTTTTTTTTTTTTTTTTTTTTTTTTTTTTT
>CM022493.1:16277479-16416368 GCA_011952105.1 Coreoperca whiteheadi
GTTTTTGTTTTTTTTTGTTTTTTTTTTTTTTTGTGTGGCGGGGGGTGGGATGGAAAGGGGGAGGGAGGGGGGGGGGGGGGGGGGGGGGGCAGCTAGCCTGGCTCTGTCAAAAATAACAATCTGCTTACAGCACCCTTTTTTTTAAAAGCTCACTAACTGAACATTTTGTCACCTGTTTAAAAACATTGCTGAAAAGCCATTTCTACATCTACCCATTACCATATGTCACTTTTACTATTGTTTCTTAAATCGTCAAAACTTAATATTATAAGACCGAGGTTTTCACTTGTTTGGCTCGGTCTGATTTCTTCTTCCCTTTTTTTTAAAAGATAAAATATCACATCTCAGGTGGAGTCCATGTCAAAAGACTTTAAATTGGTGTCAAAGATTAGCATAAAGCAACTTAGAAAATACTTCACAACCTTTCTAACACCACCTGTCAGTGGAAATAAAGATCCAACAATGAAGCTGTATTCCTATAGTTCTGGTGGAAAACCTTGGGTTATTGATGGTGACATCAGAAGCAGTAAAGTGCAGGGTCGGTAATTACACCTGGCATTTATTTTGTTAAGGTCAGATCTGTCATGTAATTACTTTACTTAACTGTCATACAGATTTGGTGAAAGGCCAGTCTTTATTAGGCAAACAACATGTGCAGCACTGTGGACAGGCAACAGCATGCATTATTCACTCTCACTTATGCAAGCTGGATGCTCCCTTGAGGTCACCTTTCTTTCAGCCTCAGCCCTGAGGTGTATCCCCCTGAACACAAACTGAAGTCTTAAACACATTTAATTTTGTATTTGTTTTTTTACCTGTATTAACTTATCTCTCGAAGCATCTGTAACTGGTGTGTTGACAGTTAAAGGATTGTTAACATAGCTACAATCATATTTAATGCTATATGAACAAACCCATCAGTGTCAAACATATTAACTCTTCATGTACAAACATAAAACTGTTTATGGATATGTTCAAAACGCATAATTAAGCTCGGCTGTTCATTTGTGGTCTTGGAAATAGTAGTTTGAAAAGATTCTACTCAAGGTCCACTTGCTAGAATTCTTCCAAAAGCTTTCAGCTACACAGCATGGCCTTCATCAGCAGTTGAAGTTTGTTCATGGTGAGTGAATTATGAAGCTGCAGCTTATATAATTGCAACTGTGTAATATATTCTCAATCATTGATTATCTTTTTATACAGATGTATCACAGGGGGAGATATAGTTGACACACTAAAACACAAAAAATTCTAACTTTAAAACTTTCTCCCAGGCCCTTAGAAGTTTGGAGTAACTCTCCTTAATGTCTAAATGTAGACTCGACTAAGCATGCATCATCTTCATTGACCTTTAAGACAAATTCTCCTGCATCGTCGATGCCTAGAAGTGGTTCAATAGCCCCCCTCTGCGTGTCTCTTGATAGGCAAAATCAATAACGAGTTTTCACACAGCATTCATCTTGGTGTTTACGTTTGCCTAATCAGCAAAAGAAAAATCACTGACACTGTTCAACTCTCGCAGGCCCCACTCAGTAATAATGCTGTGTGCTAATGCTAATCTGTTATTTTATGTGCTCTGGCATTTTCTACTGCAGAGTGCCTGTTAATTGGGCGCGCTGCCCTGATGTTTGCTTATTAAAGCTATAGCTTCAATCCTCCGTCTCCCTTTTTTTTTTTTTTTTTTTATTCTCACATACACTCTAACACACTCCTTAATTAGCATATTCACAGAGCCAAGTTATGAGCATTTTGGGCAATCATCAATTCAGGTTATATTTCTTTAAGGCATGAACACTGGGAATACATTGGAAATCTTTATCAGCTGTCTTTGTCAGGTGCTTTACCTTTTTATGAACATTCAGACATGCAGTTTATATCTTAATTTATGCTGTGGTGCACAAGACATGCTTTTCATAATTACTTTGCATAGTGTGACTTCTTTTGCTATTATTTCACAAATAAGCACACATTAAATCCAGGAAAAATACTCCTGTTCTTTTCCTCCAGTGCATGTAAGACATGAAAATTGTTGGTACAGTTTAAAGGGAAGTGTCAGAGAAACCCGATTCACCAGGACTTGTTGACAACAGTAGAAATTGAACAAGGATGGAAACATGATTAGAAGCATCAATGCTGCTGACAGAAAAACAAAAACTGTTATTTAGAATAATACTGCAGAACGGTCTGTGTGGCCAAGGGTGGAAAACACAAGAGATTATTTGATCTGACACATCTGCATGCTACCTCAAGAAAATCCCATTTTTGCTTGCTGATCTAAGCACAGATTTACTACAATATTGAGTCCATGTGTGCTGACCCCAGTTAGAAAGCATCATACCCATCTTTATCTTCCTATCTGTTTAGCCTTGGTGCCCTCACCATCAAGCCTTTCACAAATGTCAGCACAAGGAGCCACTATATTTCAGTTTTCAATCAGCTCTCAATCATTAAAGTTAGCAGTGGACCACTGATCTGTCCCCCCAAGCATCTCGAATGTTTCCTGTGATCACGGAGCCACACATGATCGATGCCTCCTGCTCTGTTGCTGTCTCAGAGGCTGAGCAAAGGTAATAACCAGACCATGACCCTCTCAAAGGCGTTTTCCTTTGTCTTGAACACCTACTAATCCCACAAACATTCAGACACCAACACACTGACAGCTACACACAGAGGAAGAAAAAATACACTACATAAACATACACCCCTGTCCTCTGGCAAATCAGAGCTGTGAGTCAGCTATTGGAAATGTGGCAACTAAGGCAAGCACTTGATATGCAGGCATCTGCTTTGTGGCTTATCTCCACTGCTCAACTGTGCAGGGCAATTGCTGCTTGGCTGGCCCAGCAAAAAGCTCTCTTTTCTTTTTCTCTCCTACTTCTCATCATTTTCTCTTAGCCTTTCTTCTCAGTGCGGCCTTTTCTGCTTGCCTATGGCTTCACTGCTCTTAATTGCTATTTTGGAAAGACATTATTAGAATAATTTCCAATTATGTCAATTGCAATCAAACGGGTGATTTAACCGTAATGTGAATGATGGTCCAGTGCCATTCCAAATTCTGTTAGCGTTGAGGCAGTGCTGCTGAAAGCATGAAAAGCATGCAGAGAGGGAAACAAACGTCCTAATCCACAGTACAGCAACAATAAGACAAATACCACCAAGGTCATCTAAAAACTAGAATCAAATATGATTACGCCTCAATTTTTGATCATGCCACAATATTATATAAAACAGTTAGTTTTCCATCTGGTCAACATTCTGTGGGGTTACTAGATCAGCTTATTGTGTTTGTGTATTTAGATTTTCTTAGGTATATTTATGGGGCTCTTCTTTAACACTAGGGCCACACCACAGCAACACTTTGCACAAGTAGACTTGCTTCCAGTATTAAATTAAAAAAAATTCAATTGTCTTTCTCATATTTTGGTACAGTGTGTGACACTGTTCTTCAGTCTTGAGAGAAGGGTAGACTGTATAACAATGTTTCCTTAACATAATCGTGTTTATTCTTCATTGTCAAGCTAGCTCCTAGTACTGTCTGACAACAGAAATATGAAAATTTCTGGTTCAACCACAGGTCAAACTCTTTTACCACAGTCACTTGAGTGAGACATAGTCTTCTATACACCACATTCTTACACACACTAGAAGTCCTATCTTAGTGTGCCATATTTCATTGCTACAAATAATACCGGAATTTGAAGGAAAAATGAGGTTGTGGAGCAGTTGCTTTTGCCAGTGTTTTGTTGAGTCCTGAATCTTTTGAAGAGCTAGATTGAACAGATTGAAGCTTTTAATTGGGGCCCATCCAGAAACACAAAAAAGTAGTCGCCTGCAAATATAGCAATCGATCAGGGAAACGTTTATATGTAATTATTGACCAATCATAACCGCTGTTTCATTAATTGTTTTGCAAGTCATTTTTAATCAATCGTATTCAAGACATAATCCTTGATGGTAAAATACTGTATGTTCCATAAGTTGGTTCCTCCTTTCCAACTATTACTGATATATGTTCAACACTGCATAAATACGTTACATAGATAGGATAATTACCTTCAAGTTGTACTCCTTGACTTGGCAACACCTGTGGTTATCGTGGTAACGGCAAATGAGGATCAGTGCTAAAGCAAACACTCCTTGAGCAGCTACTTCGTCAATAATCAAACAGAAGAGCAACATTAAGTATCTGTTTACGGCACAACCAAACAAATACATTGTTTTAATAAAATTAAAAAAACTCAGTGAGCAATAACTGCAAACACAATCTGATTTCATTCCGCACATGGTGCAAGTAGTTTTTCACGTAACAGAGGGGGCAGAGTAAAGTTGGTAACGTTGCTGAGAAATTGGAAATGTGCAGCCTGCAGCTCTTCATCTAACAGCTCACTGTGGCTGCTCCTTGTTGCTCCATTACTCCCTGCAATATTTACAACTGAGCTCCTGATGAAAAATGTTGAAAATGACCATTTGCAGACACATTTTTGATGAAAAATTGTAGTCAGCCGGAGCCGCAGTGACAAAGCATTGTTTCCTGTGGCTGCTCCACTATAAAAGCCACTATTGTTTCGCCAGTTGAATGATTTGAATGTGAAGCAGCAGTAGGAAAGGATTGGTTTGCATTAGCAGTAACTTAAAGGAGCAGCGCTTAGGTAGGCAATCTGAATGGCGGTCTCCGCCACCACCAATAATACTACTATATAGAGAAATAATTACTGAATGTAAATCCATCTAATAGCTATTGCAGAAAAAATGCTGACCATAAATTGTGTCAAAATTGGGTCTGATTTCGTAAAAGTCCTAAGGATCATAACTTTAATGACATTACAGTTTTCAAATCTAAACCAGAAGATTAAATGAAAATTGAGCATTAAAGTTTGCTTCCAGTTGGTTGGAAGTTTTTACTCATGTGGATAATATCATGAAACAAGTACTCTAGCTGTAGTCTTTAGCTGGCTGGCTCTCCTTCTTTGATGGTATAACCAGTAGAGCACTGGTTCTTTCCACATTGTGCGTGGAGCAGATCTGAAATGTCACTGGGAGTGTAAGGCATGATCCAGGTCAAGCAGTGGCTCAAATGAGATATTAAAATGTTAAAGTGAATACAAAGTGTTTAAAGTTTCTGCTGCATGGATGAGAAATGTTAAATGCCCAGAATCTTTTGAAATCTTGACCAGTTTTATGCATAATGCATTCAATTCGCAAATGATTAAAAGGTCATAAGAATTTAACACCTGAGGACACTGCAGGGCTTCTGTCCTGTATAGTGTTTTATCCTCACATAGCAGTTGGCTCATACGTCTATCATATCAAAACAATTATAATGTACAATATAATCAAGCTGTATTAAGTTAGAAATAAAGCACATCAAATCTGGAATGGAACAAATATTACTGTAATATTACAGTATGTGACAGAATGACAGGAAACCATAATGTTCCTAATCACTCTTTGGCATGAGGAACAAAAGGTAATTAATGTAAGGGATCTGCAGGGAAGTGGTCAAGAGCTGGTCATGACATTTCTGTGAGGTCATGGCAAAGCCCTCAATCTGCAAATTCACAATTTTGAGTTTCTGATAAGCTTATAAGGTAGGCTGAAAAATACAATATCTCATGCAAATATGTCTTTATGTTTATGCATTGAGTTTCTGTGTGGTTGAATAATCTTTGCTATGGTTAAATTCCCCTGAAGTGTGTATAAGTATAACTGAATAATACTGATTATTATCATTAAATAGCACTGCTGATTTATTTTGCCATTTTCTCAGCTTAATTTTCAACCAGCCTAAGGTGTGTAGTTCTCCAGTAAATCTCAAATTGGATCCATTTTTCTACCATTTTTTTTGTACAACCTTTTGAATACCTTTTCTTTTTTTATTCCTAGGTCAGCGTAACAAGGAGAAACTAACAGACACATAAGGACCATTTGTCAGTTATTCCCAGTTCACAGCCTCCCTATTACTTTTTTTATTTTATTTTTTTTATGAAGTGTCTTCTGACACCTTTCTTGATGCCCACATCTATCACCTAAGTTTTCTTACGCTCTCCAGCAATAATCAGGTTGCTTGAACGGTCTATATTTAGTTCATACAATCTCGTGTAAGGACGGGAAGAGCGATCCATAGTGTAAGCATAATGTGAAAGGGTTTGTTAAAGCTGGTGTCTCTTATGTAGCGCTATAAAGACACTCAACCATTTTGTCAACCATTTATAGGTTCATAATATACTTCAAATTGCTCTTTCGGTGCCATCTCTATCAAGTGTAATTACAGCCCTCTCCCACTCCTGTACCTGCTCTCTCTCTTGTTTGATGTCAGTTATACTTTAAACCATTTGCCATGCCGCCTCTGATTGCTCATTCTGGCTTAATTACGTATGTGTAATGAACGAATTCAGACACCATTAACTTCTCATACACACCAAAATGTAACTCCTCTAATTGAAATGAGGCTCAAATTATAGTGTTTGAGGGTGGCAATTTACCCAAACGTAAACTCCCTTCTTGCTGCTTATAGAGTACTATAATAAAGTTATCTACAGAATGTCAGACTTGAATGGTAAATTGGACTGTACTTGTATAGCGCCTTTCTAGTCTTCAGACTACTCAAAGCACTTTCACACTACATATCACATTCATACACTGATGGCAGGAGCTAACTGTCAACTGACATCAGTACAAAGTAATCTAATCATTCTCACACACTCACACACACAAAAGGCACGGCCTCGGGAGTAATTTGGGGTTGGGTACCTTGCTCCAAGACACTTCGACACATGGGCTGGGGGAACCCGGGATCGAAACGCCGACCTTCCGATTGGTGGACCACCCACTCTTCCACAAAGCCACAGCCATCCAATTTCTTAACAGTTGGTCCAGAAAGCAATGTGACATTGAATACCTCGTTGGAGTCAAAGTACCTTGGGGAGAAGTGTGGGTCTAGCATGGTGGCTGGCTGATGAATTGTTTGATGAGATGTGGTCAATATAACGGATGCTGTCATTATTAATGGATCACTGTCATTGTTTCACATGACATTTTGTTTTTTTTAAAAGAGCAGCTTATAAATGCAAAGATTGCGATCAGAGATTTAGTTTTGAAGATGAAAAAGACAATAATAAATAAGGTTTTTACAACATATCAATCTGCCTGCACGACATCCATCCAGTTTGACAATGGTGGGATGAAATATGAGCGTGGTCCTACAGCGTGTGTGATTGATAATTGCTGTACTGTGGCTGCCTCCCTGTCATCTCCACTGTGATCTGCCAATTCATCAGGCATTAGAGGCAGATTGGGCTGATGAGTAATGTCTGCCTCTGCCTGCGACAAACCTCAGCTATACGCTTTTCTGCCGCAACCAGACAGCCCTTGCTACTTGCAAATCTGGCTTATTAGTGAGGTGACAGTCCAACTCTTGAACCTGGCATCAAAAAATTATATGAAGGAAAATAAATAGTTTGAAGTACCCTACCCTTTTGAACTGACTCTGATATGGGCTACAGTAGCCCATATCAGAGTCTTAAAGTTTCGGCTGCTCTGCATTTTGCAGTAATATAAAGAGCAATTTCAAACAAGCCTTTCTAAAACTGTACTCCTAAATGCGATAAATGAGCAGGTGCTGCCAGCTTCTCTCTACGCACACCATCCCATGTGTTAATGAGGCAAGGATACACTCTCTCTCTCTGTTCTTTGCTGATTGACTTCCTATTTCCATCCCTCATTCTGCGATAGGGTCGTTATTAAGCAAATGAGTTGCTGCTCCAGTGGGCTTTGCCATCAGATAGCCGTGACTGAAGGTTAATGACAGAGTTGTTCAATGGGAAATAGGAGCACAAGGGTGGGACCTCACCATGCATGACGCCCCTGCTATGTACATAATATAACCTTTGACTTGCTGTCGTCTGTCTCGCGCTTTGGGTCCTGACTCCCGCGGGTGCACGATCTGTGAGAGCAGGCGGTGACCAGATGCTTGACGCTAAACAGAAACAATATCCTTAATCAGGGGAGGTAAAGGAGTCCTCAGTTTACCTTTCACTTCAATAGTGTGCATGGATTGTTTATTACAGTAATGTACAGTAGTCCAAGCAGCTGGGCTGGTTGTCAAAATTTTGCCAAGGCTAATGCACCCAAGACGTAGTGGGGAGGGAGGCTGATTTGAACGTGCCTAAGGTTGTTTTAAATTGAACATGCTAGAGTGTGATTTACTACATAATCCCAAACCATACTGGAGGTGAGTACACCAGGATTTCCTATTATGTCAGCATCAGTAGTTTTGTGTAAAGATGCTTTGATGCTGGCAATATGGTAATCAAGTGATTTCTAAAGTACTGTATGTAGCAACAGAACATGACCTCAGAACTGCGCTTGAAATACTTTTAAGGCAAATTAATTGCTTTCCCTGTTTGATTTACGGTTACTACTCTGCAAAACTTTCCCTCTTGTACTAATGTGGTGTTTAACTTCATTTTAGTCCTCTGTTACTAAAGCCATTTGCATCTGCTCTATAATTAGGTTTTCTGCTTTTCCCCCCCTGTCAAAGCAAACCAAACAGCAGCTAAGGAGTTTAGCTTCTCTTTTTGACAAATCCAAAATCCGCACCAAAAATCTTTCGCCGTAGGTTAATTGCCACGTTTGAAAAGTCGACCTCCTTTGCCAGTCTTGAATGAAGCCTTTTTGTCTCCTGTGTGCCAAACATAAAAAGAAGAAAAATAAATAGCTAGAATCCTTAGGGCTGGCAGTGCCAACAGACATTGTGTTTGGCTCGGTGCCTGGTTTCAAGAGAAGATTCTTTCTTTTGCAGCAGGCTTTCCTCCCAGGGATATAGCTGGATATTCCTGTATTACACCAGAAAAATCACTCTTTTAAAGGTCCAGTGTCTAGGGTTTAGTGGCATCTAGTGGTGAAATTGTGATTTGCAACCATTTGAATGCCGCTTGCCTCAACCTCCCCTTCCAAGCGTGTAGAAGAAACTACGGTGGCCACGAAACTGGGGAAACGCGCGAAAGGCCCTATTGCCAGTGTTTGGTTTGTCAATTCTGGGCTACTGTAGAAACATGGTGGTGCAACAGGGCGGCCTCCGTAGCAGGGGACCTGCTCCCTCTGTAAATATAAAGGGCTTATTCTAAGGCAATAAACACAATGATTCTTATTTTCAGGTGATTATATACTAATGAAAACATATATATAAATATTATATTCCATTTCTGCCATTAGTCAGTCAGTCATTTTCTACCCGTTGTTCCCGTGTGACTGGAGCCTATCCCAGTAACTTTGGGCCTTAGGCGGGTACACCCTGGACAGTGGCCAACTCGTCGCAGGGCTGACACATAGACAGAAAACCATTCACGCGCACATTCATCCACTAGGGGCAATTTTTTTGGACACATCCATTAACCTGAACATGCATGTCTTTGGACGGTGGGAGGAAGCTGGAGAGCCCGGAGGGAACCCACGGTAACACGGGGAGGACATGCAGACTCCACCCAGAGAGATCGTGTGACGTTGGTCTGGTCTGGGATACGAACCCACGATCTCCTTGCTGGGAGGCGGGAGCGCTGGCCGCTTTGCCACCGTGCACCCCCATTTCTGCCATTAGCTCCTCCTAAATGTTACACACTGGACCTTTAATTTGAAATCTGGGTATTTTTTGTTAATTTTGTCATGGATAAATATGGCAGCAATTCTCAGATGAGCAGCAGGATACACAGTACATTCAATTTCCTATCTTAGTAGTTGTGAGGGAAAATGTACTGGTAACAGCCAGAACCAGTATGAGATAGCTATTGTAGGAGATTCACTGTTCTGGTCGCAAAAAGACCTATTTACTCTAATTAATCTTAATATTTAATTCTGTTGAATTCTAGTGTAAAAAACTGCTCATGTTTCAATGATGAGATTAGTGGTTACACTGATAATCAATGCAAAACACTACTTTAGGCAACATTTCTGATTTCATCAAACTACATAAGCCCTGCCGCAGGCCTATGCAAAGACCTTTTAAGTAGATAAAGCACTTTCCAGAATGATCCTCCCCTTTCATCGGTGTAAATGTGGATTACAAAACACTCTTTCTTATATAAACTCAGATATACTTTGATAAAAATGAAAGAGTTTGCATTGAAATATAAGCCACTATCTAAAGAACAAAAACTCAGGCTTATGAATTGAACCATGAAGCAGAGTTCGCAGAGTGTACAGTGATCCTGATGTGTATTATACTGTTTACACATAATTGATGCAATATCATTTTCTTCAAATCGGATTGTCAGACAAGACTCTTGATATGGAACAGTTCTGCAAAACCCTAGAAAACATTGAATGACAACATTTTATAGCCACATTAGCGCATGGCTATATGCTCATGACATTTTTTACAAACATTGATGATTCCCAGAAGATGAGTTTTAATTACTTTGCTGATCCCCGGACTTTTCCTCAAGTGTCACCATGAGGTCAAAATTTTAATTTGAACTAAACAAATGAGTTTATTGTGTTTTGCTAACTAGCATTAATATAATGCATTGCTATGATACTAAACTAAGAGGGTGAACCTTGTAAAAAATTATACTTGCTAAACATCAACATGTTAGCATAGTCACTGTGAGCGTGTTGGTATGCTGACATCAGCATTTAGCTCAAGTGCCTACGTACAGCCTCACTGTAAACCATTTTAAAATTCTCCCTTTCTGCCACATCTGCTTATGGAAACTAGGGTAGGGTTAATGTTAAAGAAAGATAGTGGTTTAAAAAAAAAAAAAGGCAAAAGCTAATTGCATAAAAGCCACAAGCCCATCCACCAACCCAAACTCCATACCTTCACTTTTTGATTCGTTACATAAAGGGGGCACTACTTCCTGCATTGGCACTGGACATAAAATCATGAATGTGCAGGACTCCGCCCATATGGGCAACTGGGTTCGCACTGAGGGAACAGTATCTAAACACTTTTACCTAGTTTAACTAGAACCAAAACATTTTACTGAGATTTTATTGCATTTACCCAGTAAAACATTTGTCACTTTGCGAAAGAGTTACACAGAATATAATTTACATGCTTTCTGGCTGACAAAAGTAGGCTAGAAGTTCACTTACAAAGCTCATTGTGGGTGTGTGTGTGTAACAAAAAGCATGACTCTTTGCACTGGAGGGTGGGTAGGGTTAGTGTCTATGGAGGGCTGGTTGATCAGGATGAATGCTGTGGGAACAACACTGTCCAGTTGTAGGTGGTACTGCTTTTATGTCAAAGAAGCAAGTTGTTCAGCTGGAAGAGGTCAAAAGGAGTTATTTTCTTTTTGGCTTGCTCTGACATTGAAGACAGCCATTAGCCAGCAACCATCTCATGTTGCGGGTTTTGCCTCGCAGTGGGAGGAGGGAAACGAGGAAGAACATCTTCTGTTGGGCCCTGAAAAAAATGCATTGTGTTCAGAATAGACATTGATTGCTGGTCGTGGATGAGCCTGTCAGTCAGTCCTCATCTCCATATCCCTGAAAGTGTTGACATTTCTAATGTAATGGGAGCTTTTGCTCATTTCATGCATTCAGTTGTGGTTCCACATCTACAGATCATTGCTTTCATCTGGCCTGCAGAGTGGAGTGTGCCAGCCACATTATTAATTACTTGCTCAATGGTTAATTACAACAGATTAATATATAGTTATATAAAAACTATTTACAATGTGATTAAGTACATATTTACATGACACAATCAATAAAGCAGTTAATAAACAAAATTAGGAAAACATTAATTAATCATTCAATTAAATATTCATTACTCTGTCTTTGAGCATTGAATACATTTCACAATTTATGAATAGATTAGTAAAATTTGTTTTGGAGATGGATATTGTCTTGTATTCTAATTCAACTATACAAAACACAATTGGCAGTTGCTTGTTCAATCTGCCTCTGTTCAAATAAATTAGAAATGTCCTAAGTGTTTTCTTTGGCGGAGTTTAGTAGGAATGGCTGGAGATAAATTGGCTGCACAGTATTTTGTTATTACACTGCATGCAATAAAAAAGATGCATCACTTCTTCAAACACTTAAAAAAAAAAAAAAAAAAAAAAAAAGTACAGCACTGCCCCTTTCAGACATGCTTCTCTTTATGTAAATGTAATGGCCATAATTATACATGTTGGTCTCATGTCTGAATAAGCCCCCGAGTCACTTTTACATAAGTCACAATGGCAATCTTACCAGGCCAGACCTAGTAACACTTTCGTGACACTTTCAATACGGCACAAGTATGAATTGAATGGTTGAAAAGAATCTAATTAATGTAAAGGATGCAGCAGCACAAAGTTGAGTACACTGTAAGAAATTAAACCCACACCTTGCTTGCCTGATTGAGATCACTGTAGGTTTCATATCTCATGTAGGTTTCATCTCCTATGCTCAAAGAAAATAAAATGAGTTGAACGACCATGAAAGGCTATGAATGAGCCAATTTTATTTATTTAGTTTTGGAGTCTTCTCATGTCTGATTGGTCTGTTAAAAAAAAAAAAAAAGTTTCCCCTTGCTGTGCAGACCGTACAAGCACATTAATATTTAGACCAGCTGTCTCACTCGTACATTTTTCTACTTTCAGTCATGCCACAAACATGCTTGAACACGCCTGTGTTTGCAGACACCTAGTAAAAACAGAACCACGTTCGTCCCTCAAAGGGGAATTTACAGGGTTTTTTTTAACTGCCCACCATGTGTCTGACAATGTTATACAAGTGCAGTGCTAAATCAGTAATTTTATCACTGCAATGTCAGGGTGGTTGGAAAAGCGGTTGACTTTGATGCCAGAGACCATGGTTTGCATTCCATCTCCTACCAACACCAGGTTTCTTTTAACCATTTAAAATGTTCATATGGGTAATCCTTAGAACAGTCACAGATGTCCTTTTCGAAGACACTGACAACCCATTTTGTTGTTTAGCTATGAGGACTTGTTGTCTGATTCATGAATAGAATAATGCTGCAGAGTCAGTCTTTGTAAATTAAATAAGAGATGCAGGCAGCTGTTAGAAAACTGACTCTTAGATGCCTGGACTCTGAAAATGAGAGCTATTATTAAATCTTTTCCAATTGATTTTTTTTTCATCGTATTACTTGATCTTACTTTCCATTTTGTTCTTTTATTACAGACTTATGACTAATAGATTATACACAAGGGATGGCTGTTTCAATTCTATTCACCTTTTAGAAATTAATTATTTAGGAAGCTATCTCAGTTAACTGCCAAACCCTGCCATTTAGGCATCTTTCATTGCCCATTTGATTAGTGATCATTTGTTCATCAGCTTGATACTGTTTAATATAGAGCATCCACAGACAGCTGAGTCTGCGATTTAGAAGAGAGCCATCTGAGAAAGAAAAGCCCCAGGGTAATGGTTATGTCACAAGTTATTGCTCTTTTCTTCTGTCTTTCTTTTCTTTTGCCCTTTTCCAGCTGAACTGAGCTCGCCAGTGCAACATCAGTGCTTTGGCCCAGAAGTTCAAACACTTCATCTCCCAGTGAGGAAGAGGAGAAAGCAATTAGACCCATAAATAAGAGAGAAGCCCAAAACCAAAGTGAGCCAGGCAGCCTGTTTTGTCATTGCACTGGGTTCAAAACAAGGTCGAGTGTTAAATATGGTCAATCATCCCGAAATAGAATTGTGGTGAGGAACAAATGTCCAGCAGTTTGTACATATCGTCAGAACACACATGCCACAGCCTGCATATATCATCTTTAATGATTTAAAGTTCCCATGACTACATGTTTCTTGCTGTTGGAGTTGACCTATTTATCACACCCACTGTGGGCAATAAATGATGTCTTGTATTATTAACGCCGTCTCCAAAGGACTATTGTCACCCTTTGTAACCCACCATGGAGCGTTGTTCCCAATGCATAATTTATGCTGTACAATTAAGTGGGATCAAGCAATCTAGCTTGGCTTTTCCAAATGTCTGTGATATTTGGGCTTGCATCCTCTGTAGAGACTTTATATCAACATCAAATTTGATACTCTGGGATAAGACCTTACTTGACAGCATCACTCTTTCATTCCTGATCAAGTGTCCAGTTTAAAAGTGAACATTTTTCGGTATCTAATTTAAATGTCTAACGCTGAACTTGCTGAATTTCTTCTATCAAAACCAATTTATTTTACCACATGCAAGACCAATCAATTGAACCTCTCTTTTGTAATTCTTTTCCAGGCATTCTGAACCCAATCAGTTTCAGCATTTACGACCCCCATTACCTGCATCGACTCAGACCAGTGTGACAGTATGAGATGGGATTCAATAAATACTTAAGAAGAAAGAAAGTTAAGATCAGTGCTCGCTGAGGACAGGTGTAGCTTCAATTTGGCCTACTTCTGCCTGACCCCTTGTTGCCAGTGTGTGTGTTGTATGTGTCTGTACGGCATGTGCTTGACTGTGAGCTGAGATAGTGGCCCTTGGGACACAGATAAAGTATCATGAGGGTCACAGACTAAGAGGAATTCAGCAACTCTTTATCACCAGGTATGGGAAAATACGGACTGGGAGGTTGCATGCTTAAAGCATTGTTTTTCTTCTGTCTCTCCTGCTCACAATCATAATCTCTTATGATCTATCATTACTGGTGGCAGTGAGGTTGAAAGTGAGCTAAAATTTTAAGTGTAGTGGTTGAATGGTTAGATTTATTTTTTTAAACCTGCAATAACTAATCTTTTTTTTGTTTTTTGGACTTTTGGGGGCAGTGAAAATAAACTAACACAACATTGACATTTTTGTCAAATGTTGATATTATGAATTTGTTAGCAAACAGCTGCATATGCATATACTGTATTTACCTATTTAACAGATGTAGTGCAACATTAGCATTTATTTTGATTCATATTTGTGTCCACCTTATGAAGAGATATATATATATATATATATATCCTCCTTTTAGCTCTGTTTTGGCCTCCACCAACTCCTGACAGAAATATCTGGCTCTGTAGCGGCTAAATGCTCCTCTATCTTCACAGGCTAGTCACTAACTTTGTTTGTCTGTCGTTTGTTGCTGAGTACAATGGGTTTTTACTGCTTTTTTGCTGAAAACAGCTGCCTGCTGTGGTTGAAAACAACGTTATGAGAGTGAACTTAAACAGTAAAGCTTAGGACTAGAAAACCAAAACAATGAGCTGAAAGATGCTAAAATGCTCAGATCAGCTGTAGTGTCATGTGTTAATTCTCTGTGGATTCAGCACTATGAGCAACGTATTTCACATACAAATTGTGTCATGATCTGTAAAAAATGTAAAAATATGTATTATAGCCAATTTAAAAAACAATGACAGGATGATTTACAGTTTATTGAACTAGGAAAAGTTTTTCCTGATTTGTGGCAATTAACTGTTTTGGAATTCAAGGTTGGTTTTTGGCTTTTCTCTCCATCACCTTCTTGTTTATGTGTGCATCTGTGGGCACCATACTGTCCAACCACAGTACAGTACCTCTTCTTCTTTTCCTTTCGGCTGTTCCCTTTCAGGGGTCGCCACAGCAAATCATGTGCCTCCATCCTCTTCACTCACACCAATTAACATCATGTCCTCTCTCACTACATCCATAAATCTCCTCTTTGGTCTTCCTCTAGACCTCCTGCCTGGCAGCTCCAACCTCAGCATCCTTCTACCAATATCAGCTCCTGCAGGTCACCAAAAAGTGAAAGGAGGTTGCAAAACATGTGTGGCAATTTCATGGCTGTATTCTTTGGTGAAGCCACATTTAATTAGAAATCATTTGAGTGTGAACAATATCAACAACAAGCTCATTACAGGCTTACAAATTAAATTTACAACTGACAATTTCTTTAACATAAAAAAACGTGTTTGCTTCTTGGTCATTTTTAGATGTTGGAACATCATTATTCCAGTGAATAATCAGAACTGATGTGTACCCTATGTCAGACTTTTACGCTTTCATTAGTTTTATGTGCCTCGGGAAACAGGATTAGTGGGAAAGTGAGAGGGGACTGTCAAGTTTTAAGTGTGGTCGAGAGAGCAGAGCTACATTCTTAGTGTGCTGAGTGATGAGTTCTATTAGTTAGCCAATTACAGGAACATCTGAATGAACAGCATAACGATATAGACAGCTATTCATCATTTAGAACTACAACAACTCTGTAGGTAACAATGGAAATACCCATTCATCTTAAAACTCACTGAGGAATGGTAATGTATGTCCAGTCCATTACAGCCTATTGTCACTGCTCTGCTATCTCTAATTTAATAGTGGTTTCAACAAGGATTGTGGTCACATGATTGAGTGAGCTGGTAAATACTAAATTTATGTGATGTCATTCAATATAGGAGTGAGATTATTTATTTATGATTTCTCATTAGATATTAAATGACAGTGCTTCCACATTGTCTTCCACAGAGTTCTTACTTCAAGGTAAGATGGTGACTGAAAAGCCTTACATCTGCACTCTGATTCAGTTTCACTGCTGACCCTTTTTGTTTTTGAGTGTGTGTGTTTTTGTGTGCATTAAGGGGGGAAGTAACTGAAAGAGGGATGACAGGAAGAAAATGGAGAGGTAACCTCAAATATATACTATTAGCCACAGGGACATTCATTTCTTGTGTTTAGCAGGCAGCTCCAGCATCAGCTATGAGTCAGCCATCATAAGGACTTCAGACCTTCAAACCTCCACAACACAGAGGTGCACGTTTGTAACCTAGTTACGAACGGGGCCACAGTGTCTGTAATTTGTCCAAGACTGCCAGTCCAAATGGCTTATTTAAAAAAAAAAACAAAAAAACAACAAGTTAACAAAACACATTACATTAGGGCTGTCAGCCTATATTCAAAATTCAAGCCACCATTTGAACATGAGAAAAAATTTAACATTCGACCTGTAATCTGTTCAATTTAAAATTTCTAAATGTTTAAGTACAGTCCTTAAAAAAGCACTGTGCACGCCCTGTTAGCATATCAGTAAATTAGCCTGCCTTTGCTAATGCAAAATGGAGAAAACTAGAGAGAAATCGGATAATCAGGACAACAAACCTTCTGAGAAGGTGCCACCTCAATCAGTAAGTAGTGACGTGGCATTTTTGATTTAAGTTTAAAAAATCATGTATTAAGGTAAGGCTGTTTGCTGACTTTGTAAAATGCAACGGTCTTACAGAAACTTTAGCTTGTCACGCAATGAGGCAGTAGAGGCAAATGAACAGAAGCACATTAATTCTACAAATAAGCATACGTGTCATTAGGCTATGTGGGTTGCATTTGAATTCATTTAAATGTGTACAAATCCTTTGGAAAAGCGAAAGCCCTAAATCATATTAAATACAAAGTGAAATGTAAACATTACCTAGTTCACCCATTAACTTGATGTGACTGCTCAGCTGACCATCATCTGTGCCATTAAGTACTGCAGCAATAGTCAGTACAACGCCTTAATAGGCAACTTTATGCCAAACTCAAGGCTGGTTTCCATTCATTTTAGTACAATATGAAAATGAACTTGCCGACATGAAACTTTGCTGGGCTACAGTATCATATTACAGTAAATATTGATTATTGTATTTTAGTCAGTTATCTTATCATTGTGTGTAATGCTGTTGCAAGTATGGACTCCTTTGCAGTTTACTGATAATTTCTGATGCATCCATTTGCTTGTGAGAGACAAGGAAATCTGAAATGTCACACATTGCATTCATGTTGGTGGTAAAATAAAACCTAGAAGACATACAGAAGTGAATTTAATGTGTATATAATAGCTCTTTCCAAAGAAAGTGAGCTGTTTTATAGCCAACTGTCGGTAACCTCCATATGTTCTACTCTGTGCTTGTCACAACAATAGCAGTCATTGACTAATATAACTAATATTTTTCTGTCTCAACAAATACAGATGTAATTGTAAATGTCACATCTGTGAAAAACCCTAAAGTAATTTATCTTGATTACTCATGCAGTAAATTACACATGCTGAAGGGACAATGAAGCATAGGATAAATGGTAAGATCTTGCACACCGAGATGCCACTGAAGAAATGAATGCTGTGAAGTCCATGTTGTTCTCCAGCAGGTTTGAAGTCCTAAATCACTTAGAAGACAGATGTGGTGCATTCTGTCATAGCCTGTGTGTGTGGTTTTCTCTGGGCACCTGCCAAATCTGACCCATGATGACATGTTTAGCCGCATGTCTTCATTTCACCGCTGGCCGTCGAGATGGTGTCCAGCAAACAATGTGGGCTTCGTAGATAACTGGCAGACTTTCTGGGGAAGACCTGGTCTGACTAGGAGCGATGGCACTCATCCCACTTTGGATGGAGCAGCTCTCCTATCTAGAAATCTGGCCGAGTTTATTAGTGGACATAAACCATGACAACCCAGAGTTAAGACCAGGAGGTAAAGTTGCAGTCCTGCACGCTTCTCTGCGCTTCCAGAGCAGTTACCCTCCCAAAACTCCTCAGTGACGGTGTCGGCCCCCTGACCACTTAAATTAATAAAATCAAAAGTTAACAAAAGAGGCGTTATAAGATTAGATTTTTGTAAAACCTACAAAAAAGAAATGTGCCACCGCTGAATAATAAAAATAGTAGAATTAAATGTGGACTCTTAAACATCAGATTTTAGTCATCTAAAGCTGTGCTACTGAATGATTTAATATCAGATTATCAAATTGAATTATTTTGTCTTACTGAAACCTGGCTGGATCATGAAGAATATGTTAGCCCCTCCCAGTCAAATTAATGCTCACATCCCTCGAGGCACCGACCGAGGAGGTGGAGTTACAGGCATCTTCAAATCAAGCCCATGAATCAACCTTAAACCTAAACTAAATTAAACTAATTCGAAAGCCTAATTTTTAGTCTTTCACACCCAACCTGGAAAACATGATAGCCAATCCTATTTGTTATAGTGTACCATGCTCCTGGTCCTTATTCTGAGTTTCTATAAAGTTTAGTCATTAAAACAGAGAAAGTAATTATTGTAAGTGATTTTAATATTCATGTGGACGTTGAAAATGATAGCCTTAGTACTCATTATTAGATTTGATTGGCTTTCACAGTGAACATAACTGTTTTAACCACACCCTTGACTTTGTTCTGGTACATGGCATTGAAATCAAACATTTAGTCTTTCCACAAAATCCCAACTAAGCTGGTTAAAGATGTTTTACCCCTAGTTAGCACTTTAATAGATATGCTCAAGCTGTCTTTATTAACAAGCTATATACCACAGTCTTTTAAAGAAGCTGTCATAAAACCTCTTCCCACTCTTGATCCAGGGGTTTTAGCCAACTATAGACCTATATCTAACCTTCCCTTTATCTCTAAGATCCAGGTGAAACCGTAACCAATCAGTTACAGTTTGTGACTTTCTAAATAACAATAAGAGGATTTTCACTCATGATTTAGAGGGCATCATAACACAGAGACAGCACTGGTGAAAATTCCTTTTCATTGCATCAGACAATGGACATGTCTTATTAGATCTTAGTGCTGCATTCCACACCATTGACCATCTCATGCTATTACAGAGACTGGAACTTTTAATTGGCATTAAAGGAACTGCACCATGCTGGTTTAAATCCTATCTATCAGACCAATCTCAGTTTGTTCCTGTTAACAATGAATCCTCTGAGCACACCACAGTTAGCCATGAAGTTCCGCAACGTTCTGTGCTTGGACCAATTCTACTTACATTATATATGATTCCTTTGGGCAATATTATTAGGAAACGCACCATAATGTTTCATTGTTATGCGGATGGTGCTAGAATGCTGCGGCACGTGTACTGATAAGAACTAGGAAAAGAGATCATATTTGTCCAATATAAGCTTCTCTGCTCTGGGTCCCTGTAAAATCCAGAAAAAAATTTTTTTTTTCTTTTTTTGAGGTAGTTTCCTTATTCGAATCAAGGGTCTAAGGACAGAGGGTGTCGTATGTTGTACAGATTGTAAAACCCTTTTGAGGTAAATTGTGATTTGTGATATTGGCGTATATAAATAAAATTGAAATGAATGCATGTGTTATGTGCTTGTAAATTACAAGTGGCCCCACTCAAGATCCCTTGGTCCCAATAATTTGAGTTTGATGGTTTGGCTGTTTTACTCCACACATTAAGGTCTGCAGAAGTAATAAATATGGGAAGAGAATGTGGATGGGGACACTCAAACATGAATGTCTGAATGACCAAGAACTCAACGTTCAACTTAAATTTTTTTCCCCACATGGCCATAACAAGCTTTTTTTCTTTTTTTATCCTTCTGTTGTCTCCAAGAACCTTTAAATTGATGCCAGTAATGTCACCTTGTGTTTTGAGACACATCAAGTCAAAAGTGGCGTCTCTTCATTTCCTTTCCATTCTGTTGAGTGCAGCCAGAGACAGAAAAACACAGCACAGATGGATGCACCTCTTTCGTACCTTGACACAATGACAGCACCTTCTGATTGCTGTTTTAGCTGTCATATCCCTGCTGTTTCATTTAGTCTTCTATGCTGCTTAGCAATGTTGGGCAAGTTACTTTCAAAATGTAATATATTACTAGTTACTTTTATTTGAAATAATTTTACTTTACAGTCTTAATGTCTGTGTAAAGTAATGCGTTTCTAATTACACTACTTTTGCGTTACTTTCACCAAAATAACTGCAGAAGTACAACTAGGCTTTATAAAATTGAAGAGGGTAATCTTTCATAGCGGGTAATCCAAGCACAGAAGCTCACGTTTATTGCAGTTCATTACAAGTCCAGTGGTGGGCGATATAGCCTAATGAAGGCTCACCTAAGATCTGGCCCATTCATGAAATTCACATGCAGTGGTTAACACTTTGTATTAAAATCGCATGCTTACATTAACAAAAGTGTGATAATATAGAACGATTAAATAGCTTAGACCTTTTTAAAAAAACGATTAGTTTTGGACACGGATGGGCAGGCAGACAAAGGTTCGAAGTCTAATCATTTATGAGATAGAGATAAATATTTTTCAGGTTACTTACAAAGATTTCACTTGATCATTATGTTCTTGTCCTTTTCTTTGATAAACCGAAAGTAATGGCAGTATATCCATTTGTAAAACATATTCTGACTCCACAGCCATCTCAGCCATCGTATTTCGGGAAAAGATTCTTCGGGGGAAATATTTTCTGGTGGCGCACTGTGAATGAATTCTTAAACACTTCATTTCATGTGGTTACATGTTACTTGACATAGTAAATCTAAAATTACCAAATTCCTTATTTGTAACATTATATTTCTTTTTTTAGTGCCAAATGTAATATATTACACTGCTGCTTAGTATTACTTTTATCAGAGGACTTCCTTTACTTTATTCTTTTTGTTTTAATCTTACTACGGCATAATCAGATTTTCCACATCACACAATAAAAGGTAAAGGGCTAAAGGAAGAATCCCCCTGATTTTGGTAGCTAATAACCCTCAGTGCTCTGTGGGTAATATGTGCAACCTTCTGGACATTAACAGTGGCTTATTGGCTGCAAGTGACAGCAGAGTGCGTTTTTTCAAGACTGCCGGGTTTGGAGATGTGGGGTGCTGTTTAATATTCATGGACTCACTAATTACAGCCCTCTTACTCTAATGATGTGGCCTTGAGACTGGCATGCAGAGGAATGGGCTCGAATATGCACGCATGCACCCACACACCCACATATACACATTCTGTCTCTTTCTCACACACCCACAAGTCACTAAAACATACAACACCCAGTCTGGCTAGGTTTGAATCAGTCCCAGGAAACACTTGAGCAAATCAGCATGTTAGTGGAAATTTGAGATGGTGGTGCGTAGGTTGGCACAGCACATATGCCATTACAGATAAAATGTAACACCAGCCCATAAACAAAGATAAAAAGAGAAATATTTAGTGAAATAAATGTCAAGTTTGTGTGCACCTGTGGAGATAACACAAGAGAAGTCCACACAGATAACGCAGATTATAAAATTATTAAAATACACAAGAGATGAACATGACCAAAGAAAATTGTCAATTGGCAGATCAAATGGGTAATTTTGGTTTTCGGTACACAAGGTTTTTACTCCTCCGAAGCTGGCACCAGGACATCAACGTGGGAGGCTGCCTAGCACACTGTCTCCGAGTGTCAGTGAGTAATCTGAAGTCTCCCCAACTGCCTCCCTAATCAACCATCTATTAGCTCTCCAGGAAAACACTGCCGCAGCTCACATGTACATCACACACTTTCTGTGCACATACAATTATTTATCTGCCCACGTCTTTCTCTCTAACCCGTATTCATTCACACACAAGCCCAAGCACAAAAGCTGCAAACGCCCTCGGGACATTTGTTTCTGTTGCTGTCTGTCACACATGCACACACACAATTAAACACACACTCCCTCACTCGAGCATTCTCGAAAGGCACTGTGAGATCTTGCTGTGGTGGAGACATTAAACACATGGAAGCAAAATATCCTGTTTGAGCCAGGGCACACTGACACAACGCTGTAGCTACGCTCTTTGATGAACGCCCAGCTGAAATTTAGAAAACACATTCCAGCAAAAAAATACTGCACATTCAGAAGCTGCCACGATGTTGGGGGGGTGACTGCATTGTGTTTGTGAAATACAAGGCAAATTAATAATTCACACAGACAGAAACATATTCTTCAATTAATGTTTGCATGACCATGAATTGTGCAGAATTAGTAAATGATGGAACAAGGGTTTTTATTTTTGTACAAAGATGCACTGAGAATTCCCTTGAGAGAGCTCAGGCTGAAATTGAAAGCAAGGCATCCAAATTGTTCCTCAGCCCTCAGCAGGGCTTCTGTTGCGACATGGCAGAAATTCCACAGCTTCGTGCCGCACCATGGCAAGCAGTGGGGGAAGATTACAGCATTGTGCATGCTTTCTGAAGCCATATCTTCACCCTGCTCTGCGGGTGGTTTTCACACCCACAAAATGGATCAATTATCCAGTCACAGACACCCATCCACACCACTCTCACACAATTAACTTGGCCTGACACATGACAAGAGGACTGGATGATTTGGGAACAGCTTCCTTAGTTGTAAAATCGATCTCTTTCTAGCTACATTGCTGAATTGCTGCTCCCCTCTGACCCAGGCCGCAGCCTCAGATCCTTGGGCAGGGCTCTGCTGGCTTTTCCTGAGCCCCAGCTCAAAACTAAAGGTGACCAGGCATTTGCAGTCAAGGCCCCTCGGCTCTGGAAGTCCCTGCCCGGGGATCTAAGGCTTACTGAATCAGTGACATCTTTTAAATCACTTCTCAAAACGTAGCTTTCAAAAAAACCCTTTTATTAATTCTATAGGCCGTTGTATTGCCAACATATGGTATCTGTTTTATTATTAGAATTTATCTTTATTTTTGGGGGCTTTATCTTATTTAGTTTTGTTATTTCATTTCATTTCATTGCTGTAAATGCCTGATTGTATTTGCCTCAGTCCTGAAATGTTTTACCCATGAGTCAATCATGTAAAGTACTTTTGTAACTTCGAATTGTGCTGTAAAAATAAAGTGTATTATTATTATAAATGCATACCCTCTCAACCTCTCCAAAAATAACAATCTGTCTTTTTGTTGTTTTACTCCAGCTCTCCTTCAATCACAACAAAGCCCATCTGTGGTTGCCTCATGTTGTAACAGTAGAAACAATGCTCCCTTAGCTCTGGCATATGTAAGAGTGTGACTACCAAACAGTTTGGACTTAATTAGACGCAAGTAAAGCGCCAAGACCGAGATGCACAGTTGTTTGCACAGTCTCCAGCATTGACCCAATTGGCAAGTCATATTGTTAACAAAGCGATATGCTCTGAATGTGAACACCCCCTGTGGTTCTTCTCATGTGCTTGACAGAGAACACGATGTTGATTTAACTGCTGTTTTGTTCTGTGTTGAAATGCAGTGGACACACTGATGCAGGCAGGGAGACATTTCATAGACCAACGCTTAGACAGCGTCATAATGTTTGACTTAACTTCCTGGTTGGCCTAAATTAAACTGTAATCACATTAGGTCTACTTTCTACAACAAACTGAAAAAAGAAATGCAATGAAATGGCTTTTTCTTATAGGCTTCAGAGTGAAGCATGGCCTTCAGTGTGGGTCCAATCTTATAAAATGGAAGCACATACTCACACAAACTGATATAAGGTTAACACATTACAGTAACAGTAATGTGATTACTTTTTTCTATAATGAATAGTGCAAGAGTACACGTGTTAGCTTGGTGCCGGACCTAGCCTTACGAAAAGAAATGCTACTCCTGGTAACTTTGATGTTGTGTCTTCTTCTTGTTAACATTTAACACTAGTAAGCCTACCTTCAGGAATCAGCTGGTTTTGTTCAGAATTAGACAGTGTGTTAACCCCACCCGGGCTAACGTATGGTAGCTGTAAATGGTCGGTCAGTGAATGTTCACTGCCTATTTATATATTATAAACCATAATGTTTTGTTTTCTATTTCTACATGCTTTAAATACAGAATATGTGACGTGACTGTGGAGGATTTGGAGTTGTTTAAAGACACCTTTGATGGAGCTGGCTGAGTAATGAAAGTAATGTAACTAATTACTTTTGCTGTTGAGTAGTTAGCAAAGCCATGTAATTACTTTTTCGTTGAGGGATATGTAATGAGTAGTTGATTAAATCTTTTATGTAACTTGCCCAAGTTACGAGGATATAAACAAAAGTATATACACAAACTAATGCACAGACACACACACACCTCTGATTTTGCAGTTAAAGGTAAAGAGCATGCAGTCATCCATCGTGCAGCACACCGTGAACTTGTGTGTGTGTGTGTCTGTGACTGTGTGAAGGTAGTGAAAGGAAAGAGAGGTTTTGGAGGAGAGGGAAAGACCGAGAGAGAGCTGGCCCAGCACTTTGAAACTCCAGCAAACCTCAACTAGGTAACATCATCACGCTTTGGGGTGATCATCACGCAGCAGAAGCAGGAATAACAACGTTAGCTTTGCTACATTCAATATGATCATTATATGAATTCATAAATAACAAAGTCACATTTTGGCGATTACTTTGGGACAAACTTTTCAGAACAACTCACATTTCCATTAGCATATGTTCTGCCAGACATTTTATTGCCTCCCTTGATTTTTTTTATTGCTCCAGCAGATGTTCTAGTGGCTATCATCAAAGAGATTTATGCAAGCTGATTACAGCCAAAGAGTCTCCAGAACTGAATAAACATATTCAAGCCGGAAATGGACCTTGGCTCCTTCTGTAGCTAAATATGGTCTGGTCTCCTTTGGTCTGTAGTTTAACCTGCATGTGGAGAGAGACTGGGTAAGGTCTCACATGTAGAAAGTAAAAAATGGATCTTGCTCAAGACTTGAGTGTCCTGCGCTTTTAAAGCAATCCATAAAATCTTACAATCCTCTCTAATATACAGGCATAAAGTATGAGAAAAGTGGCTGCACATCAAGACTTGCTTTCCCTCTCATTCTGTTCCCTTCTCTCCCCTTTTAGTAGCCATATTACAGCATCTCCAAAAATGTATTTTGTCATCTCCAGTTCTGAGCATTATTGCAATTGTCAAACTATTAGAAAGATTGAACTAATTATTGCCCATTTCTACTTAAATTGAGCCAATTCAGAACCACTATTTTGACCACAGGTCAAATCAAACTGCGACCTCAACAAATCCACTTTCAAACATTCTGTTAACTTAGCAGACTATATTCCCCTAAAGTTGGCTTCCCAGGCAGCATTTACTCACTCTGTATAACCTCCAGCAAGCTCCACCAATTACAGAAAACTAGATGTAAGCCTATACCTGCACTTTCTATCTCTAATAAAACATCTCACACTCCCCATTTAATTTTTGGAGCTTGTTGGGAGCCACAAAAATTCTGTGAGGTCAAGGTGGGAAAATTGTGTGTACTTTCTGTGTGTTTTTATGCATGTGTATATTTCCACAAGTTCTATTGTGTCCTGGTGTACCTGCTGCCAATGCAGGAGTCACTGACTGTGAACAGCCAGGCTAAGAATGGCAGCTGACAATGTTATGTGCTTGTTCCCTCTTTGCCCGCACTGCAACACTGAAGCCAATGAATTAAGCAGTTTACAGGTTGTTTGTCTATGCCTAAACATTTAATTAGAAACTTCTGACTGCATGCCTCCAAATAATAAGAGTCCCCGATGGCCTGTGCATGCCTGTGGCCTGACCTATCTATCAGTATTCAACTACTGGAAACATTCAGTCTGAAATGACACCAATTCATTACAGACAGGCAGCACAAGGACACTAGGGACCACCAAGACCGCTGCTGCCATCCCCTGGGTTCTTAGCTGTCAATATGAAGGACAAAGAAAGCAAATCAGCAATTAACAAATAACCTTTCACATTAATTTAGGGCCAACACTTAAATCACACTGGAATAGTAAATAACTTACACTGCATTGCTTTCACAAGTGTGGAATTTATGGTTTCTTGCAGTATCGGGGCATTGGGTTAATAGATTTTACTTAGAAAATCCAAACCAGAAGAAATTCGAGATTAATATGATTATCAGTGAGGATGAGAGGATATTCGTATAAAGTCATATTTTCTTTTCCTCACATCTATAATGCTAAAGGCTTACTATGTAGATACGCTTTAGGTGAAGTAATGCTGCCTCTATAAAAAGCTTTATCCAATGTCACTCTGGTCTGATTTCTATCGCTTGACTGGAGCGAAACGGACTAGACCTCTCTGCATGTAGGAGGTGCTCAGCCAGTTTCAGTCACTCAAGGGGATTTTAATTTGAAATTAAAATAAAAAATGTTATGTTTATATTTAAGGGGTAAAGCATATATTAGTTTATCAGAAAGGTGTGCTGCCATATTCAGTGAGGGTAATAGGATTTCCATATTATATTAAAACATAATTACAAATGTTTTTCACTTAATTGCTCAGATGTTCATTAGTTGTCTGATGTGTGGGTTTTTACAACATAAATTTTTTGTTCTAACATCAGAGTAGCTCATGACTGTCTTCTTTTAGCAAGCAAAAATCTTATCTCTCCTCCTCCAGTCCGAGGGGGTTCCGCGGCTTTCATGATGAGCTTTCGTTGAAGGCTGAAAAGATTGATTAAAACACCAGAATTATGTGTCTCGCAGCACAATTACAGGGAAGCTAAAATGGATTTCTGTTCTCATTGATTGTTTGTCCATTCTAATTTGTTGATTATTTCAGTTGATTTAAAGCTTTGATGTAGATGCAGGTTTTACTATGGGCTCATCTTCACATGAAAGGTAGCTTAGGATTTCTCCACATGTGAAAACATAGGGCTTTAGTGAGATGATGGTGGTAGGCCTATCTTATTATTTAGCTAAAGTTTAAGTAATGGATTAAACAGCGTATTTGTCTGCTCTAACGTAAGCTGCAAATGTTGGCTTGTACAGCTATAGTGTGTTTTCACGACGCGTCATCAACCCGGAAGTCGGCCATATTGGCGATACTGAACCTAAACAATGCCACTGAACTGAACAGAACTCGCAAACTTTTCTGCTGAAAATGGTCAATTATTGTCGTGTTTTAGGCTGTACTAATCAGTCGGACCGGGAAAAACATTTGAAGTTTTATATACTGCCAAAAGTAGTAACAAATCAAGGAGAAGAGTGCAAAAAACTGTCTGAGGAAAGAAGGCATCTATGTTTGGGCAAACTGAACCAGGATTTCAAGGGCACAAATATTGACAACATTCGCATTTCTCCTTCTTATTTCTTGTCAGCTAGTTCAAATATTAGGCTACTATCTTAAAAAACTTTGTAATGAAATAATATACTCTCATATTGATATTACATTGCTGTTTGTTATTTCTTGGCTAAAAATCAGATTCTAATCTAATTTCCTAACCTTCTCCAATAGTATTGCATATTTTCTGTAAAATGTTACAGAAATTTAGTTAATGTTGCTATATTTATTATTACTGTATTCTAGGTAAAAGATCTAACCTGTATACAGACTGGGTGCATTAATATGATGGGAAAACAAGACCACGATCACCTGAGGACTCACTGACGTCGCGCTACAAACGTCGTGTGAATCGAACCCAGCAGAAACATAAGGATGCTGCTGCCCATTCGTTGCTTCTATTTTCATGGTTTAGACTTAATAAATTAGTAGAAGTTAGTCTTCAGTGGTATATTAACCGTGCAATCCGTGCTGTTGTTTACATCCGAGTATCTCCAATATGGCCGCACATCCGGGTAACTGACCAAACTGTGACGTAGCTGCAAACCCTCTATAGTCATGACGTCATTTCCGGGCTAGCCTCTTATACACTATCTTCTGCAACTCAATGCAATCTCTGGGTTCACTGTCCATATTATTAGAAATTGAAAAAGTCATGATTTTAAAGTTAAACAACCATTAGGCCTACTGTGTGAACACAGAAAAAAACTAAAAAGGTTGCCAGCGTGGCATTACAAGTACTTATGTCCTGGTAACTTGGTTTTGTCCAAGTCCGTAAAGTTCACTAACTACCCTTCTAAAGAAATTGTTTCAACTTTTTAGCTGTAATCTCTGCTGTCTAAAATGTTTTAAAGCATGATATATAGGAAGCCGTCCAGGGTACATTTTGTTGTAGTTTCAAAACAAGTCATCCGGACACAGTTTTCAACTAAGAGCTAGCGATAATTAGCTAGTTAGCTACAATAAAATATGCTAGTGACAGCTAGCTAGTAACCGCTGGCAATTTTATACATCATGTCAAGCCTGTTTTTCAGATTGCTGCAGCACTTGTCTGTATTTGCATCCATCTGCATGGGTGTTTATACAACACAAGTCCAAACACGCACTCAAACACACACAGAGCAGTTCGATCTGAGTTGGCATGGGCCGTGAAGCACTGTCTTCTCCCTGTGGTCTCCTGCTGGCTAAGCCTCTGTTAATTTCACTAACCACCTTGGCCATCTTCTATACAGTCGTCATTAATCATCTCTCTCCCCTCTTCTCCTTCCCTTTCCTCTACCCTTCCCCCACATCCTCTCCTTTATTTTCCTCCTCTACAGTATCTTTTCTCCTCACTTCCAATGCTCCAGCATTTGTGTAAGAGCTGCAGTGATGAGATAACACCAACAGACCTAATGGCAAGAAAGCAACAAAGTTAACAAAGAACCTATATTATACAAATTATACAGATAGTGTGCCTTTACTCTGTTGTGGAAAACTGTTAACCAGAAAGTGCTTTTTTTATTATATTTTTATTTTGCAAGTCTTAAAAATAAGGTTGCAGTGTAAAATGTTGACCAGTACACATATCTAAGCCTTTAGCCTCTTATATTTAATGACACTATACACTGACATAATGTTTTTTCTTATATTATGTTCTTGAGATGTAGAGGTCAGCACTTGCATATAACAGACTGGTATAAAGTGACAGAGACCTTAAACTAGACATTAAGAACACTTTACCATCACCCATTATGACATATTTTGAGATGAATCTTTTTTTATATATAATCACAGCTATTAGTCATACTGAATGAACAGATGTGCCACAGTTCAGAAAATGTAAAAATTGTCATTAAATTAATTTGAGAGATCACAGAAACATAATTCTTATCAACATCTCATGAAGTGTGCATAGTATGAGATTAGGGCAATATGGCAAGAACCCTCTCTGAGATGAATTATTCAACTGCCATATTGCAACATTTGGGCAGGCCTATGATTCACGCATGAATCCATATGCTGTCGTGTTCTTTTGTTTTTTTGTTAAAAAAAATAAATGCATCCAGTTTTCAGCTCCGTGGAAACATTTGTTGTGAAATTTGCCAAACTGTCAACTGTTACTATGCAGTCACTATTACAGTGTTTCTCGATTGCTTAAACACATTTCTCAAAACTCTAAAAACACAAATCCATAACTTCTCACCCAATTCCCCAAACATCCTATTTTCAGGTCAAAATTAAGATCTCCTCTCAAAACCACTCAATCTTGCAGAGATACCAAACTTTGCCCTCAGACATGAAACACAAGCCCTCAAAAACACACACACACTACAACAAAGTCTTACACACTGGTGAGATAAATTCGAAAAAATACTACAAAAACCAGTAATAAGTTAGATTGCTTGTGCTTCTCCCCCACAACAAAAGACACAACAAATGTATACATTTGCACATTTTTTATTCTTTAATGTACTGTACAGTACAATACAAAAAACAACAAAAAAATGAATCTGCCCCAGCATCCTGTCTTTGGTCTGCGACAGGCCAGAGAATCTCGTCAACATCACAGGCTATATTGGTCATAGACAGGCAGTGGGGATAAAATCTTGCATGCCTGATCCACCCCTGGCAAGCATCAACTGAATATGTTGAGGCAGGCTTCTTCCATGGCCTAGACTGGCACGAATTTCATCCGAAACTGCTTGTCTCTGTGTCATCGTCCTCCTCCTCCTCTTCCTCTCTTCCTCCACCTCCATCTCCACCTTCTCCTCTTCCTTCTTTCCCTACTCCTCTTCCACCTCCCACTCTTCCTCTTCCTTCACCTCTTCCTCCACTCCCTACTGCTCTTCCTCTTTCTCCTCTCCAGAGTCCTCGACCTCTGCCTTCACGTCTTTCTGGATCCATTGTTCCAAAACTGGGGCCTTTTAATATATCTGTTGAAGGTTCTGATTGGTGTATGATCATGTTTGACTCTTAGTGTTTCCACCTGGGTAATGGTGTGCTAATTGAGCTCAAGCTGTGCTGACTTGAGTGAACAATATCAAATGCTAGTGCTTTCTAAATGACCATATGGTGTAGGCAATGAGAAATGAAGAAATTTGGGTGTAGAGTTTTTCAGTGACAGTTCAACAAATCTGACTAGTGCCAAAACAGGGGAATAGTGTTTATAGTTTATGGAAATGGGTGTGCTTTTTGATAAAATGGCATTATGGTTTTGACATTTTAGTTCAAAAGCCTGGTTATAAAGCATTTACATTTACATTTACATTTAGTCATTTAGCAGACGCTTTTATCCAAAGCGACTTGCATATGAGGAAGACAATGGAAGCAATTATAACAACACAAGGTAACAAAAATCGTAAGTGCAGGACCATAGGTGTGTTTCAGCGAGCAAAGATATGATGGTGCAGAACCAGTGGTGGTCTTGTAGACCAAGAGCATCGCTTTGAACTTGATGTGAGTGACAACAGGGAGCCAGTGTAACCTAATGAAGAGAGGAGTTACGTGCACTCCCTTAGGTTCATTAAAGACCACTCTTGCCGCCGCGCTCTGGATCATCTGCAGAGGTTTGGTTGTGCAAGCAGGGAGTCCAGCGAGTAGCGCGTTGCAATTGTCCAGTCTGGACAAGACAAGAATCTGTACAAGGACTTGTGTAGACTGCTCAGAAGGTCTGATTTTCCTGATGTTGTAGAGGATGAATATACAGGACCAGGTGGTGATGGCGACATGGCTTTTGAACTTTAGCTGATCATCAATTACCACCCCCAGATTTCTGGCCATGCTGCACGGTGTAACGCTCAATGAGCCTAGTTGAATGGAGAGGTTGTGGTGAATCGTTGGGTTGGCCGGGATCATGAGCAGTTCCGTTTTGTCAAGATTCAGCTGCAGGTGATGGTCATTCGAGAGATGTCACTCAGGCATGCCGAGATGCGACCAGAAACAGTTGAACAGTTGAAATGACAAGTGGAGCTACGTGTCATCCGCATAGCAGTGATTGGAAAAGCCATGCTTCTGAATGACCGAGCCGAGGGATGTCATGTAGATGGAGAAGAGTAGCGATCCAAGCACCGAGCCCTGCGGCAACCCTGTATCAAGATGGACTCAGAGACCTCGTCTCTCCAGGATACTCTGAATGACCTACCCAAGAGGTACGATTTGAACCATTGTAATGTGATTCCAGAGACACTCACAGCACTAAGAGAGGACAGGAGGACGTGGTGATTAACTGTGTCAAAGGCAGCAGACAGATCCAGTAAGATAAGTACAGATGATTTGGATGACGCCTTTGCCAGTCTCAGGGCTTCGACAACTAAGAGCAGCGCGGTCTCCATGGAATGGCCGCTCTTGAAAACAGACTGGTTGCGGTCCAGGAGGTTGTTCAGTGTGATAAAGTAAGAGAGCTGGTTGAACACAACTCGCTCCAGAGCTTTGGCAATGAAGGGAAGGAGGGAAACCGGTCTGTAGCTTTCTAATAGTGTTGGATTGAGAGTGGCTTTCTTCAGTAACGGTGTGATGCGGGCTTCCTTGAAAGCTGTGGAGAATGACCCAGTGGTGAGGGATGAGTTGATGATGTGGGTCAGACGGAGAGATGGCCTGAAGGAAATGGGTGGGGATGGGATGCAGCGCGCCGGTGGTAGGGTGGTTAGAATGAATGACCTTGGAGACGTCAGCTTCAGATAGAGGAGAGAAAGAGGTGAGCTGACACGTATGTGGGATACGTGCGAGGTCGACAGGAGGCGGCCCAGAGAACTGACTGCTAATGGCAATCGAGAAAAACTGTATTACATCACATGCTACCAGCCAAGATGCAGGTAGCCAGGGAATACAGCTATGTGTGCAACCCTGTCTCCTAAAAAACTTTAAACGTAATGCCACCTGAATTATGTTCAGACAGGAAACATTTTTAATTTGGCAACAGCAGTTGGTTTAAGCTCATTCCGTGCTAATAGCAATCTCTACTAGCAAACATTCCATAGCAGTTTAACTAACTAATGCATGATTTTGCCAGATCTGATGTCTGTCAATATCTGACCAAGCGGATATTGACAGACATCATTTATCTACTAAGAAAATACACTTGTTGGAGCATAATTGGAGCAGCATTCTAATTAAATAGTAATATACTGTAGTAATAGGCTAACTATTACGTAATTATTTCCAGTAAAAACCACAATGTCCAACTGTTGTCTTCACCTTTTACTTGAGGTGTTTTTAGCTCGCTGCATATCTGTGCAACTACTGTAAAGTTCTTGCAAAGTTGGTGTATGACAACAGTTAATGATAAACTACAGTGAAAGACAGCAACAGAGAAATCAGAGAAATTGACTGCTGATTTTAGATTCCTCTCATTCTTGTGCAGGGATCCAGGAGCACTTACTGGCAGCACTGTAGCCCCTAACTGAACATTTTAGGGGCACATGCAGGCAGAAAATTTTGGAGTGCTCGAATCTTAATTGTCCTGCAACGAAATTGTTCACATTTTCCCCATTTTAACTGAATTACTGATGAATGCTTTGGTAATAAGCACCAGCAGACAGAATCAGTTTCTTTCCATGTGGCCAATCAAAATATCCATTGGTTTCCCTTGTTGCAGGATCCTTACATATACTATTTCACATTCTTTAGTTGAAACTTCTGTGTCACCATCAATCATGAATTAGAGATATGTGGCATCCTTAATTTTCTCATGAGTTTACTGTTTGAGTGAATCTGCAATAGCGCCAATAAATCCCACACATTACTGTATGTAGGATTAGCTTTTTTAATGCAGTTCTTTTTCAACTATTCAATGTGACCCTTGATTTTGGTGAATGGTAACGTTAGTTCCTGCATAGCTATGAAATAAGCAGTGTTGAATTTCACTACCATTTCATCCTCATCAGAACAGTGCCTGCCTGCGAATGGCTACTGGAAGTGGCGATGCCGTTTCATTTGTGTATCTGTCTCGGTATAATTTATGTTTAAGCTGATGTTGTGCTTCATTAAGGTGTCGTGTTTAAACTGTGGTGCCAGTTGCATCGTAAAACTTGGTTTTCCCCGCATGTTGTGAATCACATCTAGTGCATCAGTGGTTCAATTATCCATGGTTGACTTTTACTGACGATGAGTGTGACGCCAGTTGAGGTATCACTTATGAATCCTCGCTGAAATAAAGTTTATTTTATAAATTCTGGTAACCTAACAGATTAACTTAACATCCACAATAATGATAGCTAAATGTTTTTAAAACTCAGGACTGTACTGTATGGGTTTAGATACTCTTCTCTACAAAATAAAACTTGTGAGATTATACTTCAATGTTTGTATAAAACTTTCCTTTTTCACTTAGACAAAATCATTTCTTCCTTTATGGACATTAACTGCTGCCCTGTGCCCCAGAAAACTGAATTTGTCACACATCAATGACTCGACTGCACATGTCAATGAGAAGGTTAGGACTTTTTCCCATCACACTCCTTCCACCCCAGCTGTGTCTGTAAGGAAGATGAGAAAGCTCTTGTTGGAAAGTCAAGTTATGTTACATAACAAAAAAATGTGTTTGTATGTTATAGTGCTGAAAGAAATGAACCCCACATGATAATGGATGGCTACATTTTATATGATTTCTGTTTTTTTTCTGACTTTTATTCTTCACAACTTTGACATTTTCAGTAGCAACATCAACTGCAGTTCAATTGAATGAAATGTACCATGCACAAACACTGAGGTAACTGAAATGTGGAAACAGAGTGGGGATGTTAAAGGGTGAGAGGATTTCAGCAGCCAGGCTGTGTCTTCAAACATTGGGGCCAATATAAAAGGTCATCTCTCACCACTACACAAAGCCCACCTGGCATTTCAGCGGAAATGATCCCTCTCCCTGCCAGTGTGTACAGTGGGGCTCCTTGAACACAGCACGAGGACGAATAACATTTTTACACTTCCACAGAAGGGAGTGAGGGAGTGTAAATTAAATTATACTCCAAATAAGTATTTGTCAGTTTTATTAACAGAATGACCTAAACTGTGACATCAAATGACCTTATTACAAAGGTTATTCTTGCAATTGTCCATTCACTAAGCCTCGTCCCCTTTATACCCTTTTTACACCAAAATTAGCGCCAATGTGGGTTTATTTTAAACGGGTTTTATAATCCAGTTCAGTCTAATGCTAATGCTAAAAATGAGTTGGTTGAAAACTCCATCTCCAGCTAAAATGATATGATGCTAAAGTTAACAGGTCCCAGGTTAAAAAAAGAATCCTCACCAGGCAATAATCCATATAAAAGACATGGAAATAAAAAAAATACATTGTTTGTATTGCAGAGTAGAGCTAGATAGCCCTTGTGTAAGAGTATGGTATTATTAAAAACATTTGAATAAAATTGTATTTACTCTAATGTTGGATGGTTTCTATAGAAAAACATACTTGGATAAGCAACAGTGTTTATATATTTGTGCTGTAGTCCATAACAGTACTCTTTACTTTGTACAAGAGAAAAAATGACTCTTGCTTTTAGGAATAATGCTAGGTTACTGTAAGCTAGTTAGCTGAGCATACTAACATTTGCAACTTATGCTAGAGAAGATAAAGAAAGTGAACGGTCAGCTGCAATTGCTTTTCTAATAAATGCAAATGAAATTCATTGCATACATTGCAACATGTCAGTTACTCCATTGTTTTGAAATGCATCTGATTTGAACCATGATTTATTGGATGCTGTAAATAAACAGAGGGCTGAATCAGGTCAGCTGTGATTCTGGCTTCACTCCCTCAACCGCAATCCAAACAAAATCTGTGTTTTTTGTGGTTGTATGACATCAACATCATCTCCTATCAGGGGTGTTACGGCCCACAGAGTGTCACTCCACGTGTCTATGGCACCTCCCCTACCAAGTGGTTAATGAGGTCAAATGACGAATTATACAGTCAGTTTAACCCAGGGGCTTGGGACTTCATACACAGAACAGATTGCAGCGGGTATGTTAGCCCAAATCCAGGACACCTGTGAAGCAGCAACTCACTGTTTCCTTCATACCTGATAATATGGACAGGAGGGTGGAGTGAAAGGCATGCAGAGGAAACATGAAGACAAAAGATCTGCTGAAAAGTGCTAAAACAAAATACCCCTCCCACCATCTCATATAGTCTCAATACTATAACTAGAGCAGAAATCTGCAGACAAGGCGTGGCATTTCAGCAGACGTTTAGGTTCAGAGCCAGTGCAGCTGCCCCTCTTGGGCTGAGATTAATTGCTGGATGTATAAAGCCACAATGATTGACAGATGAGTTGCAGCATTGAGGAGACATGAGAGAGATGAATGTGGAGCAGTTCAAAGTGAAATTAGCATTGAGTACTTTTAATTCCTCAAAAGAAAGTATGCTAGCACCAAACATTTGGAGTTTATCTTGAAAAATATGATTTTAGCTCATTCGAAGTCATCAACATTTGCAACACTGGGCGATTTATAGATGTCACAGGTGTCCAGGGTTTTGTTCTGACTGTGCATTCCAAACCACTGAAAACCTTAAAACCATTCCAAAAATGTCTAACAACCTGAAACAAAAACAATGGCATACAGAATTCAGGCTGTTCTGTAATGCTTTCAATATTGACAGTTAACTAACTCACACGTGTACACATTATTGTGTGTTCTTGCATTTAAAATGTTTCACCTGAAGGTCCTGTAGCTCATCTTGCCGCCATCTGTAAATGTGATAATGTGCGCAGGTTAACATAGTATATTAATCTTCTGAATGCTCAAAAACACATATGGACTGTTTGACATCATAATGAAGTGTGTCTTGAAGAGAAGAGTAAAGAGAAGAGCACCAAATGGACTTAATTTCCATGACCTTTCATCACAAGGTTACATTCATTGTACATAGTCACAGCCTCTTCATATTCTCATTTCAACATTCCATCTCTAACTGTTGTTGGTTAGCCACAAGTATATTTACTGTGCCATAAATGTTTAATTTGGTATAATTTATGATTATTTGCATACATGTTAAGTTCATATGTGTACAATGTAGAGCTGAAACAATTAGTTGATTAATTGAATAGTCAATTGAAAATATATTGATAATCGACTATTTGTTCATTAATGAAGTCGTTCTTTTAAACAGAAGTGCCAGAAAATAATTGGATCCAGCTATTAAAATGTGACTATTTGCTGGTTTCTTTGTCCACTATGATCATAAATTAAAAATATATAGGTTTTCAAGTACTGATCAGAAAAAAAATTTGATGGCATTATTCTCTATTTTATTACATTTTTGGACCAACTGATCAATTGACAAAATATATAGCAGATTAATCAGTAATGAAAGTAATCATTAGTTGCAGCCTACTATAATGTCATTCCACTATATTATGATTTCTTCTTTTACATAATAGTTGCACAACTGGCAAGCTATATTTTATATTTTTCTACTCTGCGAAGTTTTTTATGTCAAGTTTCCTTTAACCATGTGCCTATCTGATTTTTCACACTTTTTCTCATTTTGCATAATATAAGATGGTCTAGCACTTTTTATGGAGGGCGCAAGAGAGAGCACAGGGCTTAAAATGGCATGCTGTATTGCAAACTAACAAAGGCACCTCAACAAAAATGAAGCCACAGGTAGTTTATGGGCTATCATCTGATGGAATAATTTTCTGGCTCCAGGTGCAGGGCCGGGATAAAGGAAGTCTATCATCAGAGACCCAGACAGCTAATGTAGCATAAAGAGCAGTTCAAAATGTGCCCGTGGTCGGAGCGACCGTTTCTTGGGTCTTGCTTAATGAACTACAAGGCACCTTGAATGACAAATAAATGGTGGGGGTTTTTTAGGCCAACAAACTGCTCAGTGCATCACTAATAAGGTAATTTGAGTCCCACTGGGCAGGAGGCATTAGCCTAAGTGTTTATCCGCTTTAGCGCTGTCCCCTGCTAGACTGACAAAAAGAAACAGTGCTGGCAGTGTCATTAGAATGACAGTGAGTGGAAGGTGAATGCCCAATTTACCCATCAGGTCTGAGCCAAATGAACAGGAATCAATCACACACTACAGGATAATAAACTTGTTGTGACTGTTCTTTTGCATGTTATCAGTGAAGCTTATGGCAAAACAAGCCAGAGAAACTGTACTAATTAAATTGAGGCTGGACAAAGCAATCATGCTTTAATTGAAGATAAAATAGCAAACAGAGCAGTGCATGTGCAATGTATTGCAATGTTTACCTGTCTGTAGATTTATGTGTGTGCTGTGTGTAAAATGTATGGTTCCTGGCCTGGATGTCCCATTTTCCTCAAACTGATTACAAATTTAGGTTAGGCCGACACAGCACAACAGTTATCTCCGGCCAAATGATAGACTTCCTTAATTAAAAATGGCAGACTTTGAGAATGCTGCTGAATGAATTATTTCTCTGAGACGCTCCCACTGCCTCAGTGCCATTCAGTCAAACAGACAAACAGTTTATACATGCTGGCGAGCTAAACTGGAGGCTGCTGTTAAATTCACCAGGGCTACTGTTGCATACAGTGGGCCAGATAAGCCTCATTTGAATAATTCCCATATAGCTCTGCTGCTTTATCTCAGAGTTTACTCATCAGGAATGTGTGGTGCTGTGCTTATAAATTGTCAGACACTACAGCACCACTGTTAATCAATAACAAGCTTTGGGCACTGCATTGTATTTTGGCGCAGATATTATTGACATCCCCTCAGACTGTTAGATCTATAATAGGCTTTGCCTTTGCAGAGAAATTGACATTTTAAATGTTTTTGTTGTGTTTGTGAAATTTTGGAGCGAGCAGCAAGCTATGCTGCACTGTGGGCTTTAAGTTTCATGGGGGTGGGGGGGGGGGGGTCTAAATCCCAAGTCCATTAAATCACTCTGTGTAACAGATTAGTAGGAGCCTATTAGTTGAAAAGAGGTGTGAGATTTCCCACTCCCACACGTATTCTTGCAGTTAGCGTGACACCTGAAAAGTCTGCATTACCCGCTATAAAACCAAACACTTTTAGAGTAGTGAGTAACAGGCCAATCTCTGGGACAGGATGTAATTAAGAAGAGGGTGTTAGGGACAATAGAACGTCTTTATCTTGGAAATCTCTAAAGGGTTTATGCACTGGAAAGAACACACAGGGGAAAAGAGAGACGGAAAAGAGAGAGCAGGCAAAGTCATTGTACTGAAGTCTGTTGTGGGCAGCACTACAAAGGATTTTACACAAGCATCCACTATCAGGGTGGTTCATTAACAGTATATTTTAAGCTGATCCAACTTGTCCAGCGAATGCTAACCAGTAACATTAACAAACACACAGAGGGACTGAGTCCAAGATTGCCTCTGCAGCAGGAGCATCTAAAGATGGATATTGTCTGCTGGGTGCCAAGACTATTTTGGGAGCCTGAGCCCCTGACTTGTCCCCGGGCACCCTCTGATCAGCTTTGTCATCAGGTGTGAGAGCAACTATACACACCACATACATTCTGGCACTCACACCTCAGGAAAGTAATGGGTCTTTGTCACTTTTCTGAGGGGGAAAAAGGAAACAAAGAAAAAAAAATTGCAGCTTCTCTGCCTACTTCACTGTACCTTTCCATTTCTTATAGAAATTGGAAAGATGGAGAGGTAAGGAGAAAATTTTGAAGATGTCATCCATGATAACCTTGAAGTGTGTTGCAGCTGTACCACACTGTAGGGCTTTTGCTGTATGTTAGGGTGCATCCAAATACATTAAATTATTAATTAAAATTAAATTTCATTTAATGATGGTAAAAGTAAGAGTTTTAGATGTTTTTTACCAAAAACAAAGCTATGACTGAGGATGAGCAAAAGCAGGATGAAAGACAGGATTTGATGCTTGTAGTTGAAAGATGCTGTTTTTCTCTAGTCTATTTCATTCTGCAGGTTTTCCATGTTTGATCACGCTGATAGAACTCACTCTTTGACACGTACGCGTTCCTGCTTGTTTATTCCATTAATTGTCTTTTTCTGCTTACCTTTCCATTTTCGTTGAGCGGCAGATCCGCGAGTTGAAATGAATCCTGCGTGTGCTCATAGTCCAAACACATACACACTCGCGCACACACATTAGCGCTTCCTTCTCTACTTTTTTTCTTGTGGGTCTTCTTGTGTGTGTGTGTGTGTGTGTGTGTGTGTGTCTGCGTGGATGAAGCCGTGTCCTGGATAAGTTTTCAGTGCGTGCGTCAAAAGTACGTGAGGATTGTGGCGCATTGGACGGCTGTAGTGTTGGATGAAAAGAAGGCGGAGGGAGATCATACATTAACTCCTGCTGGCTGCGGGGACTCTCCGGTTGATAGAAGCAAAGACAGAGGGATGCACTCAGAGCAACACTGACAGGTTTTTTGAGAAACACAGAAGCGACAAATGAAACTCAAACGAAAATCCACTTAATTTGTGGGCTACCCAGTTTTTTCTAGGGGATTTTACGCACCGCAAAAGAGTAAAGAAAACGCTGCAGAGATGGGTGCTGCGTGGTTTTACATGGTCCTGAAGGATCCTCGCTCCTGATAAAGGGACCAAAGAGGACAAAACAAAGCTGTCCATGATATTTTTTAAAAGAAGATTGCAAAGGTGGAGCGATTAGAGAAGAGCTGATGACGGGACTATTAATCCTTTCAGTGCATCAAAAGCACCAAAGGGTATTAGAAACGCTTGGATGGAAATCGGGCGTTTGGAACTGTATTTGGTTTTATATGAAACTGGTGATTAGTTGCTGTGACACATCTGCAAGGATTTTTTTTTTGTCACTGAAGATTTTATTAAGGAGTACATTTGCTCTTTTTTCCCCCACCGAAAGGTTGTACGGTATGAGCGGTTTCCCGGTGTGAAGACTCTCACCTCAATCTTTTTTTCTCTTCAGGTATTCCTAAATCTAAATGGAATTAGTTGAGTCTGAAGCCGTTTGTGAAAGGAACAGACATGGTACATGGGCACAGCTTCCATCACGGTAAGACATCCGTATTCAGTTGAAGCACACTTGCTCAACGCTCCCATTGCTTGCTTATACCCCAACGAAAAATAAGTATAGTAATCCTTTAATCAGTTTAGGAGGACGCTAAATATCTGAGCAACAGATAAAAACTAAAATTAGAAACAGACAGTGTGTTTTTCTTGGGATCAAACAAACATCAAGAGGTGATACACAGACATACTGCATCCTACAATCTGTAAACTCACTGTTGAAGGTCACACTGTAAGTTCTTGTAGGTTTCCTTTCTCTTTTTTGAAATATTTGTTTCTTTTTGGGAGGAAATACTCATATTAATAAAACTGTGATTTGTGATAATTCACGATAAAGAGTTATTATTTAGTTATTTTTAAAACTCAAATTTTTTTTACAGACTTTGGTTGAGGCTTATGGCTGACAAAGGCTGTAAATAACAGTCATTCAGATTACGTGTTTGCACAAAGTTACAGTGCAGGCCTAGAGGTTACGTACTGAGCTATTTGGCATCTATTAGGATTATAAAGGCTTCCATGTTATGTACATTACAGAATATAGAAATCATTATAATTGATAATATACCAAGACTTGCCTGTGATTATTTTAGATATTGTGTGCTGTTTTGGGGATCTTTAAGGTTATAGTCAGCACAGGTTTAGCATTAGCATAACAGTGCTGTAGGCTACAGTACATGAAATCCAAAACCTGAAATGTATTCCTTGCTGACTCAACACTCACTCAGTGGAAGTCAAGCTGTGCATAAAACAGAGAAAATAAAAGAAAACAATATGTGCATGTCACAGTCTTTGATCAAAATGTATGTCTTTCCGTTCTTACAGTTGTTGCAAGTCTTCTCATACTTGGGTTGTCTGGAGCAACAAGGAAGGATTCAGCAGGTAATCTCCATCACTGCAAATGCCACAATTATTTACTCCCTAAACATCCCCTTTTCAAAGCTTCAATCTCTCACTTCTCTTTTCTTTTTACTGTGTTTATTTCAGTGAAAAACAACTCTGGAGTGAAGCCTGCAGGTCAATGTGGAACGTGGGTGAAAGAATCAGAAGGAGGACTCTTCACTTCTCCCAATTACCCAAACAAATACCCCCCAGACACAGAGTGTGTTTACATCCTTGAAGGTAAATCTTCTCTGTAAGCACAGCAGCAGTGAAAAAGCAAGGTGATCAAGCTATTTATTCTCTAAAGCTCACCCATTCCTGGGGGGAAATCACAGTAACTTCTTAGAAAATGATGATGTATTGGTTTATTTGACAGTGAGTGGCCACTTCAGGCTGGTATTTGTCACATTGGGAGGTGATACTTGATTGATTAGTGCAGATAATCAGGTTATAAAATCACCATAGTGAATGTAGAAGCTAAAGCTCTGGTGTTTTAGGGATGAAATGACTTAACAGCCAGGACTGGAGATGTGTATTGAACGTGTGGGCGTGCTGCTAATGAAACAGCTTGAATGTTCATCAATGAAAGCATGACTAATTTTTTACTCCCTGCTTTGTGCTAGGTGGTAATTATTTTCACTGTGTCTTCCAGCCCCCCCAAGGCAGTGTATTGATCTACACTTTGAGGAGAATTATTCAATCGAGTCCTCTTGGGAATGTAAATTTGACAACATCGAGGTTCGGGATGGACCCTTTGGCTTCTCCCCAATTCTCGGACGGTACTGCGGTCAGCACAGCCCACCCGATATCAGGAGTAGCGGCCGATATCTGTGGATAAAATTTGTTACAGATGGTGAACTGGAAGCGGTGGGATTTTCAGCAAGTTACAACTTCACTGCAGGTACATTTTTGTTATTGTTTGCCTCACTGCTCTTGTCAATTAATTTCTTTCTTTGTAAGCATATCCAAGGCTCCAAATGAATAGCAAACATCATCCAGGGAACTCGCCCTTGTTGGGAGCCTCTTGCAGTTTTATTGATTGTCTGTCTGCACACACTCAGTATATCCATTGGCAATATTCTGTCATTGGCTTGGATACTCTTGTGACTGGCTAGGCTGTTATTTATTTTCTCTCCATATCTGGTGTGATGTGCAGCAGTGTCCGATCTGAATTGAGTTCAGCAGTACCACTCCTCAGTTTACAGGGCTGGAAGAGGCCAAGAGAGTGTAGCAAACTAATCAGTATTGTCGAACACAATCGTGGCAATTATACTTGTGTGTAAAACCTTGGCTTTGTTAATTTGCCTCATCTTTGGTTGAGATCCCATTACTGAAGCAGCGCGAGGATTGATGACAAGGAATCAGGGCATAACCACGATTTAATATTTCTTCACCTACAGTTGGCTGGGTTTAATAACACTGTTTTTAGTGTGTTTGAGGCTTGAAAGGCACAGTGCCAGGAAACATGAACGGTATACCAATTTGTCTCCACATCCCTTGCACCTTCAGAGGGATTTTACCATTGGAGATTTGAGTGTGTCATTGTTTATATGATAAACACTTATGGAGTACATCAATCTTTTATCCAAAAAACATACTAGCTACAGACTATTGAAAAGAAAGCTATCGAGGTAAAGAGAGACTATACATTTATCTCTAAAGGCTTTTGTGTGTGTGCTGTTATTGAAAATCAGGATGATGAAGCTCTTCATGGGAAATGAAGAAGTGCAGTTTGCAGCAATGAAATCTATTGAGGAATAGTCAAGGGCTTTATACTATGGATTTTTACTGCTATGTTTCTAAAATTTGTCAGTAGAACTTAAATTGCTTATGTAAAACTACACTATTGTAAAACTGCTGTAGCTCAATGTATTCAGTGTAAAAGTTACAGAATTTTATGCTGTCAAATATGATATTTTCCATGCAATTCAGAAAGGAGTTCTGAGAAAAAGGAGAAAAAAAAAACAAAGTGCAAGACAAGCAAAACATGAATCGACACAAATTTGTGTCACAGGAGTGGATATGCTCTGTGTTATAGAGATTGATGTCTGCTGAGGCAGGAGTCTCTTACCCTGCAGCTGTGTTACACACATCAGTTGCTCTGGCAACTTCGATTTCAAGTTTTGCTGTTTAGAAATGCCCTTGTGACATTGCAAATGTGTTAGGCTACTTGGTGCTCTTTAGCAGCAAGGCTAGTTGAGTAGCTAAATATTTGCCAGACAATAATATAATTGGATGGATGGCATTCATGTTAACCATGCTATCATTAAATGAATAGTTCCACATTTTGGGGAAATACCCTTATTCGCTCTTTTGCCAAGTGTTAGATGAGAAGATCTATACCACGTTCATGTCTGTACAGTAAAAATAAAGCTACTGACAGCAGCCGGATAGCTTATCTTAGCAGAAAGACAGAAAAAAGAAGGCAAAAGCTAGTCGGGCTTAACAAATGGTAACAAAATCTGCCTACCAGCATCTCTAAAGGTGTGTTCTTACAGAAAGCGAACAGAATTTTCACTTTGTGTCATTCTTATGAATTTGACCTTGGCGAATGGACCTTTTGTGCAGGCTGTGTTGATTCCCCTTAAAAGCTGCAAAACTGTACAGATGTTGGATAGAAATGTACACACAGACCGTGTGTATGATAGTGTGTGTGTGCATGTGTTTGTGTTCAGCTCAGCCTCTGAATGACCTCAGAACTCCACTTACTTCTGTTATTTCCCTGCTATCTCTTTTTTCCTTTTGTATGTTTATAAAGTACAGTCATAAAGCCCCAGGATAAGCAAGCTAAGCTGAAATATTTCCAACTAGCATTATCACCTCAGCTCACACTACACAGGACTAATTGTGCCCATTACGTCATTCCATTAACTTTGTATGCAAAGTGCCGCTTCTAGAGTTCACCTCATGTTATGCCTGAACACACTGTAAAGCTCACTAATTAACAAATCTTGTTTGTTTAGTCAGTACATAAACCAAACTTCCGTTTTCATATGGTTAACCAGTTAAGCTAACCAGCTGCAGGTGGTAAAGCTTCATATTCACCATACAAAGAGTGGTATTAATATTTTCATCTTGCTCTTGGCAAGAAAGCTAATAAGCCTATATTTCACAATGTCAATATTTCTTTAATAAATGGGAGCATTTAATATAACTGTATTTATGTTGACATATAAAAACAAGTATATAAAACAAAAAAGAAACATCACTACTGTAACTTCCAAAAAATACTTAAGAAATAGAACTACACAGAAAGGATCATTTTCATTTCCAGCCCTGATAGTTAGAGATAGAGGATCCAAACCACATTTTCTGTAATGCGCAATTGAAGTATTGTTTCCTCTGCCTCCTTCTCTTGGGAGTCTCATTGAAAATTTGCTGAGAGGAAAGAAAAAAGCTCTGCCTCTCGACTTGATAGGAAATATCTCTGGCATATGATTTACATAATTAAATAAGATAAAAGTCTTGAATTCACTCGACTTGATACTCTGAAATCTGGCAATGTGAATAGTGTCTCACATCTGCAGCTGCTCTGCTAACCATGCTAATTCACACAGCCCTGCTCTGATGAATGGGAGAGAAAAAAAGAAGCAACAAAGGTGACATGAATCAGCTCCTCTCACTCTCTTTCCTCACTCATTTTAGGAGTGGAGAGATAAAAACTCTTCTGCCTCTCCTTCACATTCTGCCAGTGTCCTTTCAGAGCCTCGTGCTCTTGATGACTAATGCGGTTAGTACAGCAGCCAGTGAAAGAAAGAGCAGTGACTGGAATCTCACAATATCCGGTGTCATTTTATATGTTGAGGTCCTTCAGTGAAGCACTTAAAATCCACATACGCTATCTATTCAGTATATATGTAGCATCAGAGGAAGTAAGAAACACTGGTGTAACAGACACTAGAGACTGACTCAGACCAGTGACTAAATGAACTTGGCTGCCTAAGTGATGTGATGCGCAATTTCTTTGTCAAACTAATTACACCCAGATGCCTCATGCTTGGTCTTTCCTTGCGTCACAGAAATTTGACAGCTGTCTTTTATACCTCTGCAAAATACATTGTAGCTTGTTTTTTGCAAGGGTTTGAGAGCTGTGGGGGGAATTTTACAAAGTGTATATTCTATATACAGTATATTTTATATAAAATCATACATACAACTATTTCCTTTTTTAATTCATTCAGCTACAAAGAAAGCTACACACTTTCAACAACTGGCTAGCACCTGTATAAAGATCAGTGCACAAAAGCTTACCAGGCTGTGGAGTCCATCTGGCAGGCTACTTGTGTAACTTACTTTAGTTACCTGACTAAATTAATGTACCTTACACTGTCGTCAGGAAATACCTCTGCCCACCAAACACGGGTGGGCTCCCAGATGAATCATAAACACAGCTCATGCAGACAATTATAGATGCAATCCTAATATTCGCATTCGTTACACTCTAGTATACTTAAAAGAACAGTTTGAAATTTTGGGACATATCACTTCACAACTATACATTAAATATAAAGCTAGTGCCAGCAGCCAGTTATCTTAGCTTAAAGACTGGAAACAGCAAATCAGGCAAGTAAGTCAAATGGTAACAAAATCTATTACCAGCACCTCTAAAACTCACTACTTTACATATTTTATCTCCTTTGTTTAATTTGATAAATACATAAAAAACGTTTTTACACTTCAGTTTTTATACAGATCAAACAAACAAAACATGAGCTTTGAATGTCATTGACACTTTGCATCTTTGCATTAGCATGCAATCTGTATCTGGATAAGGAAAAATACATGTTAATGCAAGGTGTAAGTGCACACATTGGGATCGGAATGCGTTCGGATCAGACAGACCAAAGGGCTTTACAATCTGTACAACATGCCTTCTGTCCTTTGACTCTCGACTGCCCCAAAAAGCCCGTGCACCCTCCAGGTGATGCCCACTGAGCAGGATCCAAGCCACATCACTTCCCCTCCACCACAGACACAGCAGCACTGTTCCAGCAGGTTAGCGCAATCACAGATCCTGAATGTGCATCTCAGGAAGCAGAAATACCTGCTGAAGGTGACAGTAAGAGAGAAGAGAGAGACAAAAAAGCACAAAACTACAAGAGAAAGAATATTGCGTTAGTAACATGCATTTATGGGATAAGAATGCATACAGATGGAGAGGGAGAGGAGGAGGTGCATCATGGGAAGTCTCCCAGATGTCTAGGCCTATAGCAGCATAACTAAGGGATGGTTCAGGGCTCACCTGAGCCTGCCCTAACTATAAGCTTTATTGAAAAGGAAAGTCTTAAGCCTATTCTTGAGCCTTATTCCGAACCCAAAATGGGATCTGATTCCACATCTTGACAGTGTGATCAGCTTTCAGCCAGGTGTAAATGTGACCACATTCTTGAGCAGAAAATCCACCCAGTTGAAAGGTCCCCTATCTCCAACTCTTCCTGCTAGCTTGCCCAAGCCTGGTAAAACAAGTAGGAGCAGAAGCTAGAACTTTTTGCCTCGCAAAAGAAGAAAGACACTCGCCAATTGCATTGCTTCCCTTGACACTGGGATGTGCCATTTTTTATTCACAAGTCCGCAAGCCCCACCTAACTCATTTGCATACTGAGATCCAATCACAACAAGGGCAGAATCAAGATAATGAGAGCACCTAGTTATACTTGGTTTAAATGCAAAGGCTTGTGGATTAGATGTCATTATCTAGATAAGGTATCCATATACAGATCACGTTAATGCCAGGTGTGAATGGGGCCTTAGACAGAGCAAGTCTTGCAGTTTTCGGTTTCCAGTCCTTGTGCTAAGATAAGCTAAGCTATGCTAAGGCAGTTCGTGGTAACTTCATATTTACTGCACAGGCATGGGAGTGGTATCAATCTTCTCATCTAGCTCTTGGCAAGAAAAGCCTGTTTCAAAGATTTCGAACTATTCCTTTAAGTGCATATTGATGCACCATTAGTGAGTCTCTGAAAAATGCCAAGATGCAGTACACTTAACCTTAACATGTTATCATAATACCACTTTGAAGCAGCATGCAGAGTAAGTGTATCAGAAGTAATCACGTTCCACTGCTCCACAATCAAGCCCACATATAAAAGGCAGTTCAGTCAATTAAGTGAGGGAAGCCTGGGACAGAGGGTAAGTAGCAAACCACCCACAACAAGAGTGGTTTAGGAAAGGGCTGGAAGCCTCAGGCCCAGTAAGGCAACGCTGTGTTTGAATTTGTAAAATAACTCCTGGGATGATATTTATTTTTGTTGTTTCATCCTTTCTGTCTTTTTCATTATTCTCCCCAAATATATTCATGGTGGAACAATAATTTAGTTTTGAATAGTGGCATCTTGTGATATTGTATAAAATATATTGTGCCACGGTCTATGTACTAATTTCAGTAGTGTGGTGATAGAAATAGAACCAAAGCATCATGAGTAAAATTCAACTGTCCGTCATTGAAGCCAGTACAGTAATAAGCTTCTTATTGTTCATAGCACATGTGAAATTGCCTTCCCTAGATTCACAAAATTTCAGCGACAAAGCCAATGTGTTACATTTTCAACAAGCAGCCATATAGTATTGACACATAATATAAAATTACAAGTAGAATTGTTTTATACAGCAGGAGGGAAAATTACTTAGTGGATGAACCATTATGTGTGTATCTTACTTTGTCTGTAAGGGTGTTGGGGGATTTGAGCAGCATTCTGAAATCTATGGCGCCGTGACTTTAGAACTCTGTTGACCGACAGATTAAGGTGTGTTTCGGCACCTTAATCCAAAGCCAGAGCAAATAAAAGCTACAAGTTCTCTCCATCTTGCTCCCTGTGCTCTGATCATTGGCTGTTTGCAGAGCCAAGACCTGGTGGTGCGGCAGATACTGCTGTGTGAAGACTCGGGGAGTATTTGGGCATTTTCTTGATCCAAGGACTAGTGATATACTGTTCCTTTATTGAACATATTGTGAAAAAAAAATCTATATGAATACTCCTGTGGCTCATTAGTTTTTCAGCTGCTTCCTATATGTAAGGTGGGTCTGTGAATTCAATGAAAGACTTTTCTGTGATGCTTCAAAAAAATCCTGAATCATGGAATCCTGAATTGAATTTGTATAGTTTTGAGATTATAATATCCAATTTTTGTAATGTATTTTGTTAACATATTAGTGGTTGTCAAATGTGGACTGTAGAAAATGTTTGATATAATTCCATGGACCTTTACTGTAACATTTGCAATTTAGATGCAAATTTGTGAATAACACAAACTAATATTCACCCTTTTTTCACTCATACAAAGAAACAGTGAAATGGAAACTGCTCAGCATGCCATTCAAGTTTATATGGCACATTCAGTAGCACTGCTATTGTTTGTTTTCTACTATTAAGAATCTGGGCCATGATTAATGATTCTATAATCAAAATAGCATTGATTGATCTAAGTGCCTTAAAGCCCAACTAAGCTCTAACTGGACTGAGAATCTTTTTGGAATGAAGAGTCAAATGGCATTTAAGATTATAGCTGGAATAGGATATATGGGCCTATCATAAAGGAGGCAGGGCCATGAGATTAAAACTAGATGGGATCAAACTGGAAAATTGAAAATTGAACCGTAGAGATCGACTCTTTCCTCTTGGAAGGCACTGACTTCGGGAGCACCATTGCTGGGGCTGGACAGAAGGTTCAGCGACTTCCCAGTTTCACATCTGTATCCAAAGTAATTTGCCAGTGGCAACACCCGACATTTAAATGTTTGAGTCTCTTTTTGTTCAATTGCATCCACTGAAATCTCACAGTAAAGTTTCCAAAGACAATGACGTTCACCAGAGAGGCATGTTACAATTCATGATGGTTATCATGTACTGTATTTTAGGACAGAATTGAACTCCAACTTAAGTAATAGGAGACATAAGTAGCTAACGAGAATTTGGCCAAAAATAGACTGCAGTGTCTAAAAAGCAAAGATGTTGAGAGTTAGATCTGGGCCTCTTGTTCTGAAGACGCGGATGTTTTAGTAACAGTTGAACAATAAGCAAACAAACAAAAACAGTAATATTTGATAGCATTTTTGACATATATTTTATTCCAGTTGACTGCTGTTGAAGTGTTTTGGCCATTTTTGGTATTTCACTTTATTGCACAACATTGCATTTACTTTATGAAAACGATAAGGATGGTAAATACAGATAGTGAGGGGCGGCTGTAGCCTGGTGGCAGAGCGGGTCGTCTACCAATCGGACGGTCGGCGGTTCATTCCCGGTTTCCCCCACCAATGTTTCGAAGTTTCCTTGAGCAAGATACTGAACCCCAAATTGCTCCCGAAGCTGTGCCTTCGGTGTGTGAGTGTGTGTGAATGATTAGTTTAATTTGTACTGATGGGCAGTTAGCTCCTGCCATCAGTGTATAAATGTGTGTGTATGGGTAAATGTGATATGTAGTGTGAAAGCACTTTGAGGAGTCGGACGACTGGAAAGGCGCTATACAAGTACAGTCCATTTACATTTAAAGAATAGTCACTGTAGCTTTGAACATCAGCTCACAATCGTGCTCCTTTCTGGAAGCTCTTGACAGTTATTTGCTTCAGACAGACATTATGTACAACATGTGACTGTCCTCGTGACCTAAATTTTTCCTGCTACTGATTAGAAAACCGCGCCAATTGCTGGGCTGTCAATGGTCTTTGCTTCTGATGTCAAATTTCTCCTAAACTACTTAAAATAATTTTTAGGTGAGAAACAGACCATGCAGTTGTCGAATCATGACACGTACAGTAGTCCAAAGCGATGTCTCATAGTGGAAACCAAGCCTGTGAGATGTGGTCTGGCTTTTTCTATTGTGATACCTCTCAACCTAAATCCAATAAAAACATTGTCACAACTGTGTCCCACACCGGTACAACACCTAAGGCACTGTGAGTGAAATTTCATTTTCCATGCCCCAACAGTGGTAGGGGTTCAGATTCACAAAGGAACACAGAGGAAAGGTAGATGAAATTCATGAGTAGAAATGGAGAGAGAAATCTCCTGCGGTGCATTTTCTGGTGTTCTCCCAAGATCTCAGTGAAGAATGTTTGCATGAATGAGCTGCTTGCATATAGAAACTCCTCATATAACACAAAAAAGATCTTCCTCACAATGTTTTGCTCTAATGCTTATTGTCATTAGTGCTCCCTTCAGTGCAAGTCACATTCTCTGGGAGCTTTCTCCCTGATTGTTTAGCGCTGCCTACTGTTTCTCTGATTATTATGGGCCTGTTGTCTGTTTCTCTACTGTGAAAATGTGTAGGTGTACATTACTCACAGCGGAGGTATGCTCCTCATGTGTAATGCAATTTCCCCAAAGTAATGCTATCAGCTGAAGGGCTTTGGCAAAGAGAAAATAACGGGGTCTCTTTTGTGTTTACTTTTCAGATGACTCATTTCAATGTGAAAAAGCTGATAGTGGTTCAGACAAAGAAAGAGACCTGTATTTGGAGAACAGGCTGTCTCTTTAGGTTTTCCCGTTTGGAGTCCGTCATCTCATCTAGCTTTGTGTATTTTAGTTCTGGCTGCCCACTTCAATCTCATTTCAAAAAGAATCTCCTTCGCTCGCATGTGGTGTGGAAGAATGACGGCTGCTGTGTTTGAGCTCAACTGAAGACACCTTTCCCTCCACACTGCCTCTGTTTTAGCAAAACGAGATGGATGGAGTGAGTTAGCATTGCAGGCACACTTCTTGCAGCTGTGGAAGAGGTCGGTCGCACCCTCGCTCTCCTCACTCATCTCTCTCTCTCTTTTTTCAGCCAACACTACCTCTTTTCTTCTCTCCTTGCCTCTCGCCCTGACACGCCTGGCTCATGCTCTCTATGTATTATGCACCAGATCCATGTAAAGGGAGATGTCCCATTCACTCACCTTGGCATACATGTTTTAAATGCTTTCTGTGGTTCTCTATGAAATTCAGCTATGCAACCCCCAATGTCCACATTTAAGGATAATTCCGGTGCATTACAACCTGGTTCTTATTTTTCACGGTACATCAGTTCTATCTGCAATAATAACATTGTACTTAACCAAGTTAGAAATCTGAGACTATGGCGACATTGCTAATAAGAAGCTGTAAATAAAGTGGTTTAGATACAGTAATGTGACTAAAATGTTGTCTTGTCTAATCATTTCAACGCTCATATTTGTTGCCTTGTCTGACTTTGTTGAAGTGAAAGTCACCATGTCCCCAAATCTCAGCAATTACATGGTGAGTAGAGTGTTATCAGAACCACCAGAAATGACCTAAGTTGTAAGAAAGTGGAATTATCCTTCATATTGCGCTTTAGTACCTTATCAGAACAAAGCGCTTTACAATATTGCCTCTAATTCACACACCTATGGTGGCGCTGGTCTGTTCTTTGGGAGCAACTCGGGGTTCAGTGTCTTGCTCAAGGACACTTTGACACATGGACAGGAGAAGCCACAGATCGAAACACCAACCCTGGGATTAATGGACAACCTGCTCTACCTCTAGCTACAACATTTCATTGCAATATTTTAATGGAATTGCTTTGATCAACATTTACACGCAAATTGGCTTCATTTACTAATAGCTAGATTAGCTAACTAGATTGCTAACTGATAACTTAGTGTTAACAACTGACAACATAACTTAACAAGTTAGCTTGTTCAGAGACCTATTGTGAGTGCCTAGCTACAGTGGTTTACCAAGTAGACCTGTGAGTTGTCAGTACATCACCAAGTTTCTAAAAACACAATTCGCAATTCGATAAATTTCACTTTCTGGTGTGTCTGTATCTTTATTCTCTTCCTCTTCCTGCTCCACTTTTACTTGTCTTGACTCCACTCCTATCCCTCCTCAGACATCACACCGTGCTCCTTACTGCAGAGCAGAGAAGATCCAGCACAAAATGTTCACCAGCTTATCTCACAACGAGCCTTCACTCAGGGGACAACCAGTCAGAGTTTATCGCCCAGTGGAACTTAACTCACTATCCAACTGGATGGCTGATATTTTCGTCCTTTGGCTGTTTCAGCCGCTCCCAGCCAATTACCCTGCAGATCAATCAGTGGCTCAGCCTGCCTCCCTCTTCTATCCTCTGTGGCAGTTGGTTAGCCAGGCCTGCTGTTCAGCTACAGATGCTGTGGGGGTCAGGGCACCGCTCTGTTGTAGCTTGAAGTCTGCAGTAATGTAAACCATGCTGCGTGTGGGGGTTTATCTGTGGCCTGGTTTGGGGATTGGAGTAAAGGGGTTGTATGTATCTACTGTATACACATACACCATTATCTATCAATACCCATGTATTCATACAGTATGCTGGAGCATTTGTATTTATGTGTGTTTGTCTAAACCATGCATCTTTCCAATCTGTAACAGAATCTTGGCTGCTTCCTATTGAAACCCCTGTGTCCTTCCTGTGCTACATCCACAATAGAATGGCCTATTGTGTATTCACGCAGTGTTTGCTACATTGTAGACATGATGCATATGGTCTTTACTCCCAGAACTGCATTGGAAATAGCTGGGTTGTCGTAAGTGTGTTTTTTTTTTCTCCATTCCCTTCTTGTGGGTATAACAGCTCGCCTGTGGCTCTTTGTTTCATTAGCCTATCACGGTGGTGGATCCTGAGAGCCTGACTCTCTCCATTATGCTGTATTAGGCAGCAAGGAGATTGAGCTGTGTGTTTTATCTCTGCACACATTAAAGCCTCAACCCATTGAAAACATCTTTGAGAATTATTCTCTTAAAGAACCCCTTCAGACATGTATTAAAACATAAATACAACAGCTTGGAACAATGATGATATGTTGTTTTTTTTTATATATGTTAATCCTTAAAAAGGCATCTACTCCTTCTAGCTCAATAAAAATTTCAGAATCAATGAATTTGTTCATTTAGTTCAAGTTTTCCTGCTGGACACAAGATGTCTTCTTCTTCACTGTAAGTCCATTCTCAGAGTTTGTCCACTGGCAGCTTCCAGTTTCTACATCACACTTGTATAAGTTGCAAATTGGACCAGGATTGGTTTCCAAACTATTTGTGCTGTCATGCTCGTAGGCCCATCCCTTAATATCAGTTTTTCAATGAGAAATGAGAAACCTTCCACTTTCAGCAGGTGAATGTAAAAACAGCCTTTTAGTGTCAAACTCTGCACATACTATTCATGATTCATCACTGGGAAGCTCAAACATCCAACTCTAGGATCAAGAAGAAAAACATTTTTGAGTAGAGGGGGACTTTAAGACATTTTTGGAAGGTGAATGAGTTTTGTTTGCTCATCGCTCCTGATTTGTACCTCTAATTTCCGAAGGACATCACAGAGCAGATTGCTTTCCATGCTTGACGAGTTTTGCTTTTGTTTTCATCTTCTCATCAGTGGGATACTTCCTTAGGGAGTTCCTGTATTAACATACAGGGATAAAAAGCCTAATAACTGCTTCAAAAGGAGTATGAATGATGAATGTTCTGAATCTACACATTGCTCCCCCATTTTCTTGCATCCTTTTTTGGCAGTGTATTGGACTGTGCATTCCCAGCTTATCATCTGTGAGCAAATGTCTGATTCCAAAGAAACCTAAATCACATTTGGCATCAGGGTAATCTAATAGGTAATGGCAAGCTTTTCGGAGAATGATGTCAACAATGAAGGAGGGCAAGACCATGATGGGATTATGAAATGTGGAATTTGCGTAATCTTCACAACATTTCAGAATGATAAAACAGTTGTAGATTCAAGCGGATGCCCACAACAATATATAATACTTCCTGATGAGGAATTACAATAAAATGAGTTGATGGTAAATTTAATGAAATGCATATCATTACCATTTGATAAACTTATAGCAAAGTCATTACAAGTGGTTTATGGTTTACAACTGTAATTCTCCTTATTTTATTCATTCTCAGTCGGAAAAGGGTGGCTTGTCCCCTTCAGGTTGGTGGAGAGCTCCTGGCCCAAGTGGAGGAGTTTAAGTATCTTGGGGTCTTGTTCACGAGTGAGGGAAGGACGGAGCGGGAGATTGACAGGCGGATCGGTGCATCCTCCGCAGTGATGCGGTCGATGTACCGGTCTGTCGTGGTGAAGAAGGAGCTGAGCTGCAAGGCAAAGCTCTCTATTTACCAGTCGATCTACGTTCCTACTCTCACCTATGGTCATGAGCTTTGGGTCATGACCGAAAGGACAAGATCCCGGATACAGGCGGCCGAAATGAGTTTCCTCCGCAGGGTGGCTGGGCGCTCCCTTAGAGATAGGGTGAGGAGCTCGGTCACTCGGGAGGAGCTCAGAGTAGAGCCGCTGCTCCTCCACATCGAGAGGAGTCAGCTGAGGTGGCTCGGGCATCTGTCCCGGATGCCTCCTGGACGCCTCCCTGGGGAGGTGTTCCGGGCATGTCCAACCGGGAGGAGGCCCCGGGGAAGACCTAGGTCACGCTGGAGGGACTACGTCTCTCGGCTGGCCTGGGAACGCCTCGGTATTCCCCCGGAAGAGCTGGAGGAAGTGTCGGGGGAGAGGGAAGTCTGGGCGTCTCTGCTTAGACTGCTGCCCCCGCGACCCGGCCCCGGATAAGCGGTAGAAAATGGATGGATGGATGGATGGATGGATTATTCATTCTAGGGTTCCCTAGGAAAAAATAATCAATGGAATAATGGAACAAAATTTGTATACAAAGCACAACAGAATAGTCTAAATCACTCTATATCTGTACTGGGTTTGAAGAGGTGGTTGAAGTGATGCCTGATTTTGCAGCTCATTCATAACCATAATGGCAGAATTTCCAGGCAGGCCAAGGCTAGATTTTCCACAAAAAGACCTGTTTGGTTCTCCTGCCTCCCCATGCTTTCCCCCGTCTGTGTGAAGGATTGCGATTGCACTCAGAGGATCCATTGTGGGAGCTTGTGGGCTGCTAAACAGTTCCTACAGGAAAGACAAGGTTCAATTTGAATGTTTACTGTTCAAACGTCCTAAAGGTGCATGTGACATTTGAATTCCGGGAGGCGTGTAACAGATTGTGCAATGTTCCATGCAGTTGTTTCACTTCACTTTCAGCCATTTTGCTGAAGGTGTCCAGCATTTGCTTGGCTCTGACACCTTAAGTCATCAAAACTGAAAGAACTTACAGGATGACAGCGTAACAAACATAAACTTGTTCTTATCGAGGTGTTGGTTTCCATCAGATTTTCTCGCACATTTCGTCTTTCATCCTTGTCAAAGCTCAAATTGCTCATCCATCTGTGATTATTGAGGTGCAAGGGGTTGTGAAAGAACATTTTTATTTCCTCCTCAAACTACTGACTGTTCACCAATGGAGTCCAGCAAGTCAATTAAGACCATCTTCTTCCATTGGACAATTGAAGTCTTTCTGGCAGATTGCCGAGAGCAAGGACCTGGAAAAGTCAGGAAGTCGATCATGTGTGTTCATCTCTGTTTTGCTCTCAAACAAACATTAACAGCCTGCTGAACAGCATGGCCTTGCTGGCATTTCATTTTTCATTTGGCAAGCTCGATTAATCACAGCACTCCTATACAATGCGACGCACGTGACCACCCACCGCTGCTGGCTTTCATTATTTCCCTACGCAGGAAAATGTACAGCTTGAGGAAACTGCGGCAGAGAAGAAAGCCAAAGCTATGCTACTGCATATACTGTATATATGAGTGATGAAAGGAAAGAAGAATTCGGTGATACAGAGAACGATTTGGAATGCTGTGAATAGGTTATGGCCATGCTGTGAGGAAGACTGATAAAAGATTGGGGCTGCTCCATGTCCCCTCAAGGCTCTGCTTCTCTGAATATTCATTCAGCTGACACTGGCTTTTCTCACCACCGTCTATAAAGGATGCCATTTGGCTTTCACCTTGTGGCCTCTAATAAGCCTCTGTGCTTAACATGCATACAAACGACTCTTCATGATACACAGACACACATAGTGATTTCTGCACTTCCTCATAAACAGCCTTGAAGCACCGTAAATAGTTTGATCCCTGTATGTTTGAATTGCCGTGCGTGAAAAATGCATTACTAGATAACAGTTTGTCTGTGACAGTTGTTTGGCTTTATATCTCCAGGATTGAAATTGAGACTTGCTGGCTGTATCTTTCATGATGTTTATTCATTCTGTATAATGAAATATCTGATCTGCTTTATGGGGATACAACTGTTTTGGGAAATCCTTCCATTTGTACAAAAAAGTAGATTATTAATTGATTCAGCACATTTATATGATTTTCATTCAGTTATAATCCTGGATAGTGAGCTTTATAGTAAAGCAAATGTATATATTGTAATATTACACAGGACAGAAGCATTCTTTGCTGACAATACGGAGCCTGCATCTGTTTTCTATAAAATGTCACGCAATGATCACCCATGCTGAGTCTGTCTGTTTAAATAAGACTAACAGTTGAGCTAATTGGCGGAAAAAGTAGTTTTTTTAAACACGGTCACTGTGCACATGTATGGAGTTACGCACATGCAAAGATACAGGGTTGCTCTGATTTTTGTGTCTTTATGTGCAGAGAGGACATTTCTCATCCAAGGCTTGAGCCAAGCTGGACTTTAGCTGGGGGAAACTACTCAAATCTGTATGCTAATCCCCTACAAACACAGACATACACACTGGACCTCCACTGAGCAGCTACATCTGAACTATCAGATGAAAAAATCCTTTTCATTTTTTAGATGTAACGTTGGTTCTTGGTTTGTATGCTGGCTATAAAAACAGGCATGTTTGTAAGGAAGACAGAATAGTGAAGAGTAAAATAATGTGAGATTTATCTTCATGTGGAATATACATGCAATACAGTATTACACACATTTTGTCCATTTCCCTCAAAATACTTATTCATAACCACCCTCTCCTTGTACAGCAATCTTAAATATTTAGGCATAATCCTTTCTGGGCCCTTCTGGTTAGATGTAGAATTCAAGTGAGATGGAAATCGCCATCCCTTCCCTAGATAGCTCTGTGCCACAAGGACATCATTTTCTTTTTCTTAAATTAGAAAAGATTAGGTTGAATCTGTGGGGCTCGGCTGAGAATTTTGTCGCCCTCTGGGCAACACTTTATTTCCTAGTATTTCAAAAGTCTGCCAACTTTGCCTTGTGATTTAGTTGATATTTCACAGTCTCTCTCTAACACTCTGTCTCTTTGTTGTCGGAGGGGGAAATAATGTGTGTGGGGTGCTTGCTGTACTGGTAAATCATAACAAAGGAAAATAATTTGTCTTTGTGCAAAATGAACTTCATTTATAATTTCAAAGACTTGCTTGCTTCTGGTGTATGACATAGACCAAAATACTGTACTATTAATACCGTCAAAAAAACACATGCAAAAGGCCATTTCCACTGCACACACAAAGCATAATCTGTTGTGTTTGTAATCACGCATCCGTGAACTAATCTCCACTGCTACCACAGCACAAAGCAAGATGGCCTGAAGCAGAATCACAGTCATACGTCAGACAGAGAAATAAAGAAAAGTAGAGATGGTGGTGGGATTAGGTTTAAACCCCCCTAAAAAAAAAACTCATTGTGTGTTTGTAGCTTATAGGAGAGATCAGGAGGGAAGTCTGAGTCATTGATTTTATCGTGCTCTGCCTCATTGTGGAAACTGAGATTGTGGTAGAAAAAGCTCAGTGAAAATGCTTAAATTGAGTGTGTGGAGAGGAAGGCTTTGGTGTGGCTTAAATATTAATTTGCTGGTGGCACCAGCTCTTGAGTGAGGTTTTAGCTCCTAGCGGTGGATCTCGTGACACACTACTTGTCAAACATCTGTGGTTTCACCCTTCTGGCTGAAACGAAGGTTAACTCTAAAAACTCTGGCATTTTAGTTGAGATGCAAAGCATTTATTGTTTTCCTGTTAAGAATGAGGATGGCCTTTTTGACTTAAACCTTGGCTTGTTAATAAAGATGCTTGCATTGAGGCAGTGTAGTGGCCATCAAAAATAGTTCCAAATGTTTGAATTACAGCCTTGCTGCTATGTGGTAACTTGTCAACATTTCTCCCAATTTGGTTTCACATTTCCTTGTGCACTATGGTCCTTGTCATTGCCTCCACTGTTGATCTGGTGAGGGAGTAGCCAGACATGTGCTACATGTGTGACACGTGTTGAAAGCACCTTTGTTTCACCTGTTCACACATACAGACTCAAAGTAGCTCTGTCTTCCCTCTCACAAGCCTGAAGCTTGTGGGCGTAGTTGAGCATGTAAATTATATACTCTGATTGGACAGTTATATTCTAGTTATAGATAGTTCAATTAATTTCCCCTGTTTTTCCAGGCATTACAGCTCGATAAAGTTCAAATCATATTCGTATCATATTGAATGGGGAAGCTGTTAACCGCATCAACCAGCTTTTTCCACTTTTGTTTTAAATGCTCTTAGAATTGAGTTTGAGTTTAAAACAAACAGCAGCTTCCAGAGAATATCAAAACAAGTGCGATTGGTTGCCACTCCCAGAGGACATTTGAACCTTTCTCAACTTCTCCATGTTGCAGTGGGTGACTTTTGAGTCTAGGATGTTATTTGGAGGTTCCATTCAAAATGAATGTCAGCTTGTTGTGCCACCAAGATACCATCCCCTCCTACAGGGAGGCACCTCAACTAACCAGTAGCAGTTGCTAGTGCAGTGCAGTGCAGTGTATGATCCCTCACTGGCTTCCCAACATGTGGACACAATCAGCTCTGTTTGTTGAAATGCCCAGCCAAGCCTGAGATACTGCTCCCAGGAACTGCTTTTGCTGTGGTGATGGCAGAAAACGTCCCCTCTGCCTTCCATGCGCCCCTTATAAAGCTTTATTTGAAGGTTAAATCCATAACATTCAACACATTGTTGCCCTCTTCAGCAAGGGCAGTCGCAATAATGTTTTTATGATATAATCTACAGCACGGATGGCAGTTGTTGAGTTGGCTGCTAAAAATTACGCATTCAAATACAAGCATGTTGTGAAAGACATTGCTGTCAGTGTGCACGGTCAGTTTTGAACATACTTTAGCATTTCTTACTGGAGTATTGAGTTTGTGGCCATACTGTCGTAAATGTGTAGTTTGGGTTTTTTTGCTTCTTCATCATAGAGAGGGATATATTAATGAACTGAGACTGAGATACTAGCCATAAATATATTGTAGTTCAGCATGTCATAACCATGCAAAACGGTGGTAAAATTACATCGCTTTTTATCAGTGAGCATAGTGTTAATGTGTTTTGCACGGCTTGTGTTTTGTCAACACGCCTCAAAATCTCTTTTGGGTGTTCTCAGTGCAATCCTGATTGGGATTGGGTTTTTCATTTCATTAAATTTGAAGGGGATTTCATCAGCTAGAGGCAACGGTTTGCCTGGGGTTCAGATGTGTGAAGCAACAAAAATGATAATATTTTCCTCCTATAAACTAACAGCTGGGATTATATGAGAGGCAGACGCAGAGTGACAAAGAGTTTACCTGAGGGCAGGGCAGGAGTCCTCCTTTTGAGCCAAATGTTTTATTACATGTTTTATAACAGAGGGACAGTGAGTTACCATTGCAACTTAATCACTTTCCCACCTCTGTCATATGCACCTTTTTTTTTTTGCTTCGAGCAATCTGTGCTGCAACTTGGCCGACATGATTAGCCAGCACACCAAAGAGCAGCATTTCATTACATCAGAGTGAGATCTTTTTTGATCCTACTCTCTTTGCACATTTCCCTGTTAATACCCCTTCTGATGTCTGATTAAAACTCTCACAGTAATGTGCGTACAACCCCCCCCCACACACACACACACACACACACACACACACACCCTCTATCAGACACAAAAAGCCAATTTGAGAAAATTAAAAATCTTTTAAAATTATGTAGTTATCTCACCCTTTTCCAGAGGACATTTTTATGTAACTCAATTGATGCATGACTGCTTCCATTAACTTCTGATCCTTAAGTTGGTATAAATACTCTTTTCAATTTAGATAGTGGCGAGTGGTGAATAGGGCGTTGCGTTGGCGTGCATGTAGAGTACCGACCTCCAGCAGACTTCCTGACGAATCATTCATTCTTTTATGATTAAGCTCATGTTCCCCCTGCAGCTCTGCCTGCACATTCAAAGAACCAGCTGTCTCCAGTGACGTGGAGATATACAGCTCTCAATCTTTTATGGTGACCAAAGCCTGAAAGTGTATATGTAAATCTTTTGTAACACAACCCTGTGCCACTATCTGATTCCTTTTTCAATCATTCTCCCTCATCTCCATCAATTTGCCTTCCCTTTCTGTAAGTGCATGCTGGATATTTATCTTCTTCGTCATCCACTTCTTCACTCACTTACTCAGAATTTATGCAGCATCGGAGCAACCTTGTATTTTTGCCCTCACACTCATTCCTCTGAGGCTCATAGCCTGTAAGTGTGTGCAAGAGAGTGAGGGTGAGAGAGGGAGAGATAGCGACACCGAAATGGGGTTTATCAGTCAACGTGAATACTCCAACAGTCCGGGCCTGAACATCAAAGCCCAGTCTCTGCTCCACTGCCAACTACTCTGGACATCCATCAAACACCCAGGCAGGGGAAAGTCTAAATTGACTAAATTGGATGGTGGAAATGTTTGTACTGTAAGGACAAATACTCTGATGAAGGGCTAATTGTAGCGTGTCAGTGTGACTGCGATTAAACTTGACATTTTGAGGAGTTAGCTCAAAGGTGTCGCAAAAAGATCCTTTCTGTTTGAAATTGGGTGAAAGAACGAAGAAGCAGCCATCCTCATCGGTAGATTATGCCAGAATGCTGCAAGGTCTGCTCCAACATACTTTATGACATGCTATCGATTCAAGAGAAGATGAAAGGAAATGCTGTGTGATTTGATTTCTCATTCAGGGTTCCTAATTCCCCCTGACACGCATTGAGAAACAGACAGTCCTTTTGATTGTAGCAAATCTGACCAACAGGGTTATTCTCTTTGGGAGATCAGAGTGTTTCTCCCCATTTTTATTAGACTTCAAAGGTTACATACAGAAATAAATGCAGTCTATATACAGTGTATATATATTCATCTTTTTGATGTGGGCACACTTTAATCCACCATGAATCCTGTGTGTGTGAGACTGTGTCCGTTCGGATGTAGAGTGATGTTTACATACTTTCCTGGCAGTGATAAATAAAACTCTATTTTTATAATTAAAAAAAACATTGACAACATACCCATGTAAGGGATTCATATCCATTATGTGAATTGCACTTTGCATTCTCCACAGGTCACAGAAACAGATATTTGCATAAAGCTGATCATGCGTCACTTTGAATTGTATAGTGACAGCTTCTAAGCAGCCATATTTTGCCACTCTTAAATGGAGCTTTCTAGTTATGATTGTTCACCAAATATAAATGGACTTTGGTATTATGATGCTCAGTGAGATTATAGCCACCCTTCTCAGGTGTGTTTATGGCTGTGAGATAAAGGGACCATTTTGACCATGTGTTTCAATTTCGAGCCAAAAGGAGCAGGAAACTGCAGTCTTGACGAGAAGCAATATAATCTGTCCTAATCAATTTCAATGATTTTCTAAATGTGGTTACAAATCAACATATTCAAAGAATAGGCATGGCAATGATATCTCATAATGAAAAAGAAAATACAGCTAATTTCCTTGGGTGCACAGCAAGACTACATGTCTACAGCCCAGCTCTTTGAGGCTCTACTCAGACAAGAGGTGCTTTGAGCTAAATTCTAACATCAGCATGCTAATATGCGCACAGTAACATCTTAGTTTAGCATGTTAACATCCTAACATTTGCTAATTAGCCCTAAACACAAAATATAGCTGAGGATGATGGGAATGTCATTAGTTTTGCAGCTATTTGGTTATAAACTAAAGGACTTCATACATTTCCCCAAAAATTTCTGACCTGATGGTGACAATAAATGAAAAGTTGAGGGATCAACAAAGTTACAATTTATCCTGAAGGGAGCATGAATGTATGTACCAAAACATTTTGCACTCAAAACCACAAACGTCAACCACAGGGAATCACCAAAATCGTTACATCATTTGGGAACCATGAACAATCTGCAAACTTTTGTGTCGATCCATCTAGCAGGTTCTGAGATATTTCACAGGATAATATCTAGGTGGTGTTGAGATACGCCGCTCTCCCTCCGGGTTCGTTGATGAGAAGGGGTTTATCATATCCACAGTGGCCCTAGATGAAATATCAGAGGATCACCAAAATCAATAGGATTTATCTGCTGGGGACCATGAATGTCTGTAAAAAAAAAAAAAAGAATGGCAATCCATTCTGTAGTTGTTGATATATTTCAGTCTAGAGCTAGACCGATAACTGATATATAACAAGAAACTGCAGTACAGAAATCCCATTTAGTCACCATTACATAGTTTTTCCACCAGAGAGCACTGACCAGTTGATTTTTCAACTGTAAAATGTCCCACGTATCTTGGTCACAATTTTTCTACGGGATCCATATCAAGATAGTTTGTTTGTGTTGGAGAATAAAAAATTTATATCGGCAGATATATTGTTATATAATTTTTTTTTTAAACAAACAGAAGATATTTGTAAAAATTACAGACAAGCATGCTCATGCATGCATTCACATACCATATATTTCTATCAAAATGCAGCAGTGTAGATGGAGTGTAAGCAAACTGCAAAGGCCAACGCACCAGGAACACACATACACATGCACACAAGCATGCACACACACCTTAACTCTATAGTTATTGATTGCTGCACTCTATTTTGCTGAGACAGATGCTGTTTCTCCCTGGATGGTTCTAGACCACTTGGCTGGTGGCCTTTCTCTCTGCCTTTTGCCTCTCTCCCTTTCTCGCTACCCTTCATCAGCAGCCACATACACACAGACGCTTACCTCAAGTCATCACATCCTTACTAATCACCTGCTTCTCTTGAATTCAGACAGCTTGCAGTCTTTCACATTTGACTTTTTTCCTATTTCCCTCTGCTTCTGTCAGGCTGTGTTTTTGCCGTTCCCCATCACTTGCTTTTCCCATTTCTTGATACTGTTTAATAGAATGTTTTCTTTCACTTCCTTCCTTCTCTCCAGTCCCTGCCATTTCTGCACCATCCACCATCTGTTTCCTTATTCTCTTTCTACTCCAAAACCCCTCCATGTCTCTGTCTCGCTCCTTCTCTCACTTTCTTACCAGCCAGGACCAATTTTTCCGTGTCATTCTTTGTGTGTCAGCCTGTTATTCCTGCCATTTTGCAGTGGACAGGTTGTACCCTGCCTCCTTCTCTTAGAACCATGCTGCGCATTTCGCTGACTTACCACTCACCCTTGGTTGATACTTTGATACCTTGGTTTGTGCCATAGTAGATGATTTACAAAGCTGTTTCACTGTTTTGTCTTCCTTTTTGCTGCTTCCTTGCCAAACGTCCTTATACTTTAGACACTTTGTTCTATGCTGATTATTTCCTAAATTAGAGCTGCAACTAATGATTATTTTCATCATTGATTAATCTGTTGATTATTTTTTTGATTAAGCAATTAATTGTTAGTCTATAAAATGCTGACAAATGCCCGCAATATGTTCCACACCCCAAAGAGAAGTCTTAGGCTGGTTTTGTCCAACCAACAGTCTAAAATGCAAAGATATTCAGTTTACAATGATATAAAAGAGAAGCAGCACATCTTTACTTTTGAGATGTCTGAACCAGAGAATGTTTGGCATTTTTCCTTAATAAATATGTTAAATGATTAATCAATTATCAAAATTGTTGCCCTTTTATGTTTTGGTGATTGACTAATTTATTAATCAACAAATTGTTTCAACTCTAATCTGAAAACAGTATCTAATGGAAGATGTGAAACAATTTTGTGACAAATATTCATACCATATCCTTCTTTCTATATACAGGAAAATACAACATATTAATATGGTTAAGAGACAGAAACAGCTCTGGAAGATATCCCACCAGGATGTGAATCGCTGATTGCTTGCCATGCTTTTGACAAGCACATACAGATGCAAGGTGTTACTGAGCACTACTCTGTTTTAGACATTTTTGTATTACTTTCAACTAAAGCAGCCCCGTGATTTATGTCAAATATAAGGGAAGTGTATAATTTTGTTGAGTTATTGCTGGTTGGGCTGCAGGTCTAGTTGAGTGAAAACACCACCAGGTTTGTTTGTTTTTTGCATTAGACTGCTGTTGGAGAAATAAGCAGCAGAGAAAATGGAGCTTTGTGATGAATTAAAATGAACTCCCTATTAAAAAGTCTCTGTTTAACTTGACCATTGATGAAGCAGTAAATTACGTTTTGGGCATCTTGTTCCCATAAGGCTCCCTTGTTTTCTAACAAGTGAACTGTGACTTGTTGAGCAATTTGGTTGTGGGGCCCACAGTTGGAGCAGCTTAACCAGCAGTAATCTCCTCATCTGGCACTATGTGCTGTGTCGAGCACAAGTGGACTTTATTTCACTTATTCGTTGGCACCCATCAAGATAGATAGAACTATTTTTAACTTGGCACCTGTGAAATAATGCATGTGAGGAAAGGATAATGAATGATCATAGCAGGTGTCAGAAGTATTCTGGTTTCAAGCCTAGGGGCTAAGGGAAAATTGGACAGATCTTGCTGTGTTTATTTATTCATGCTCGAATCTGGCAGACATGTAGCAAAAGCTATGTTGCAGTACAGCTTCCCTGCTGCTTAGACCCCTACAGCTAGTGCTGAGAGCTAGTGCTTGGCTAGCTTCCTGTTGCCTTCTTATTGTGCTGGTGGCAGGCTAGAGTCCCACTGCCAAGTAGGCCTTATCCTTCCTTAAAGCTGCAAGTATTATTTGGTGGGGGAAAGCACCATCACTGCTGATAAAATGAGGTTGGAGAAAATTTTAACTCCTTCAAACTCAAATAGTAGCTAAACAGTCAAAGTTTCTTCTTTAAAATGTATAAAATGAAATTCTCTTTACAAATTGAACACTTGTTAAGACCACACGTTTTATTCCAAGCTCTAGTGAATTCTGATTTTAAAAAAAAGGCGCCATCCAAGAAATCAACACCTCCCACTTCAAATGGTGACTGCTAACTAATTTAAATTTCCAATGACAGTAAGAGGAAAATAAGCCTACTTTAAATTTATGAATCTTGTTAGCCAAATGTTCAAGAAAGCCTAAGGATGAAAAAAACACTTTAGTTGTACTTACCAATTAGATTTTCCCAAATGGCAAATAGCTGCACTTCTTTTTTTCTGTCATACATCCTACTGCTTGCCTCATAAACAAGCATGCACTGATGCACACACACACACACCTGCAGTAAAACACGCGCAGGGAGGAGAGCCTGTCACAGAAACTGCATCAGAATATCTGCACTGACAGGGCAGATATTTGCAGAGCTTGTGTTAGTGGGGATGAAAATGTGTGTTTCTCTCGGTGGAGGAGGTTATAAATGTTTTTAACTTCAAATGGTTTTCCACCGGGATCTCTACAGTAGAGGTCCAGCGTTGTGCTTAAGGTGTTCCTGTGTGTTTTCAGCAAGCTCAGAGAGGAAACCTTAAACTTCAAGCTACTGTTGATCTCCCCTCAACTGACAGGCAATTTGTTCATTTTTAACAGGGGGACATCAAGGATGAAACTGATAGAAGAGCGGGACTCAGAGAAAAAGCACCATGGACATTGCCATGGATTTATCAATACACAGCACAGTTAGGCTACTGATATTTCAACCATAGAGTCTAACTTGCAAAAACCTCCTCAATGTATCCTCATAAAGCTCATGATGCAAACACTAATTTAAAGTTGTTCATTTACACTCTGCACCATACTCTGTGATGAAAATTTTATGACGTGAAAGAGTACTCATATTTTGTCCTATCTTTACGTCTTGGTGGACTTTATTGGTCTGTGAGACACATGTGGAACAATAATGTGCATCTTACTACTGTAAACTGCTTGATCTAAAAGATAGGTAAAGTTTGCCATAGCAGGAAACTTGTTGCACTTCAGGCATGTTAACACACAGTGCATATATCTAAATGGACTTCTAAAGTTAGAGTCTATTCTTTGTGAAAGATTGTGCAACAACAACAAGCAGGTGTAAGAAATCATAATGTAGTATTTGCAGATAATATTAAGCTATCGGTCTGGTTTTGACAAGAGCATGTGATAGTGCTACACTGTAATTTGCAATAAAACACATGATGTGATAAAGAGCATGTGTACTCTCACCGTAATAAGAGGATATACAGACCTGAAGGCAGTGAGACGAGTCTAAGTGGTTTTGGAGGTCAATGGAAAACCTTGTTGTTGATGTAATCTACTCGCCAGCTTTGAATCAGCCTCATTGATCATCATCTTAATCATACATTCCACAGCGTGATGTATGCGACTTAAATTAAAAGACCTAAATCATTGTAAATACTTCAAAAAATAAAATTACTATCTGGATTAGAATTACAGACTAAAAGATGAAAAAGACTAAAAGATATTTAAGCTGCGAGATATTCTAACATTGATATAGAGTCTGTGACGGGCCACAGGAGGAACAATTTGAGGAGCACATTTACTATGTGTGGAATGCCATCACATGTGAACAAGATAAACCACATTCCTTAATTTGAATGCACAAGATGTTATTTCCAAGCCTTGTGTGATATTTTAGAGTTATTTTCATTATTTTGTGTGTATAATCACAATTTCATCATTGCAAATGAAGTGTAAACAACTTAATTATCATGGCCTGCAATTCAGCCATTTGCTATATTTAATTATTTAGCTGGTTGACAAAATTAAATTAAAGGTACCGTATTTAGTTTTTGACCGCTTGCAGCACTGTGGAGCAATGTTTTTATGAGTGGGTCCCCGCTTTGGTTGCATAATGCACACACGAGGACGCACATGTGCGCAGGCAGGGGATTCACATCTTCCCATTGTTTCTGTTTCGCTGACCGACAGTTGGTGGTAAACAAGAAGAGTTCTAGAAGGCAAACATGAATATTAACAATGCACAAAACAAATTCAGCTTTAGCCAATGTTTTATGCGGAAAACAAGGAAATGCATTGCTCAAGAATACACACAATGTGTTTTGGTGAGTAAGGCTAAATGTAAACATAACTTTTGTTTGTTTACAAGAAAGCTCTACAGGGCACATTTAAGCCATACTTTTGGTGTGGTGTAGTGATAGAAAATTACCCCTCTAAGAGCAGTATTGTAGTTTCACTTTGGGAAAAAGCTATTGAGATAAAGACAACACAGAGCTCCAATACTACAATGGATAAAAAGAGAATAATAATTATTAAAACACTTACATTACATGTTTTCTATGGACCAAATTGTGTGTGTGTATGTACAGTATGAACATAGGCTCAAATGCATAGAACATCTGATCTATGAGTGTGAATGTATGAATGACTAAACTAAACTAAAACAGTAGCCATTGCAACTTTGTGCATCACACTGACATTGGTGTCTTGACACAGATGTCATTACTTACAAGGAAGCACTCAACATCCCTGATGCAAAGTGATGCTAGTGACATGTGTGACATGTCGAAATGACGCAGACCTCAGGGTCTAAGTCGGGTGTCTTTGTTTCCAGGCTGTCATCGCTCTCATGAGTCCTAGGCTAGTGACCTTAGACCCTCACAATGACAGCGGCGCACTGAGACCACAGATCCTGCAACCTATGCTGAATCTGTTTATGTCAAACACATGAACTCCAGAATATGGAGCTTGGATGGTAAACAGTAACATATGCCCATGTTGAACATTCAATTTGATGGGTGAAAATGTTGACAGTATGTCATGCATTGGTTCAGTGATGGCCTGTGTGACATTTCCAACTCAAGAATGAAGGCTAGAAGATGGAGGAGAGGGAGGGAAAGAGAGGCTTTCCTAGCCCCTCTCTGTTCTGCACCATGGGATAGAGAGCACAAACAGGGAGAGGTTGACAGGACAGGAGAGAGAAAGGTTGGCATGTTGACAGCTGCAATCTCGCTCTTATTCTCTCTCCTTCACACAAACATGCATATGTGCACATAAAAAGAAGGGCAGATTTTAATGCAAAAGTCTTACTCCTGTCAGAGGTCAGTTGTACTGCTCTTTTCATCATACTTTGTTTAAAAAAAAAGTAGGTGTCCTGTCAACACTATCACCTTGACAAGTGAACTAGAATGCAAAGTACGCCAGGAGCTCCCTGAAGAGCATTGTAAAAATATTTTAGCAGGATAATAATAAAAGTGTACTGCGATAGCGGCCAAAGGCATCAAAACTAAAAGTATGGAGAGCCCGCAGAGAGGATCTGGCAAGGATTAATATCTTTTTTTTTTTTCATTGTTTTCCAGATTAAAATCAAACCTTTACTGCAAAGTACGGATGATAAATAAGTAGTTTGTGTTGTTTGTGAACCACTATCAGCGGATAGTGGAAAAAGTGACAAAAATAAAAATACAGTTTAAGGACTGGAATTTATTTTCATCCATTTCATACAATTTTGTGTGTAAGAAATCTGCAATCTAAATATATTTGCACAAAAAGATTATTGTAGCGATAGCCACAGTAACAGTTTCTCTGCTTTTATCCATTAAATAAGCAGACATTTCAGGGGGTTCCAGGGGGTTGAGTGCAGTTGCTTACAATGGAATTGAAAACAGACAGATATTGAAGAAGGGGTAGATTGAAAAAAGAAGCAGGAAATGAATAAGGTTCAAAAGAGGCAGAGCAACAATTTAGTCATTAGACCTTTCCCATTGCTCGCCAGTCTCTGAGTCCTCTGAGTGTCCAGGCTCAGAGTCACTACATTTCATGAACATCCTAAGCACTAGGGACACATATAGATTAGCCCTCAAGGGCCGTCTCACACTAAGCCCATTGGTACTGAGTGATTATAGATTCAGTTTGACTGTTCTGCTCCTGCTTCGAATAAGGATATATAAGTGACAATGCTGCTTTATACTTGGCTTCCTAAAGTCACGTTCAAGACTATAGTAAATATTTCATCAAATGCTATCACCAGGGTCCTACAGAAACTTTTGTTAAGTTTTTTTCTCGTTCAGTAACACCCTGTTTTACATTCATATGCAGATATAAACTTGTCCTCATTGGAATGCTCACTGCAAGGAGTCTTCTACTGTTTGCACTGTGAAGCTCCAGTTTAGGTGTAAAGTAGTAATAGAGGTGGGGCGAGTGTTAGTTATTCACTTTCTTCTCTTAGATTAAAACAAGCAGCCCTCAAGCCTGCTTCTCTAACCTTTGGACCTGTGCACCAACACATTTATTATATGTCTTGGCATTGCTTCCCATGTGGAAACACGAGTCTACAGCCACGCAAGTGGCTCAGTGACGCTGGGTACAGGCAAGGTGGTGCTTTGAACTTAATGCTAACTTCATCATGCTAACATGCTCACAATGACAATGCTAGCATGCTGATGTTTAGCAGGTACAATGTTTACCATTTTCACCATTTTAATCTGAGATTAATTTATCTTTAGTTTAGCAGGTATGTATTCATGAACCAAAATATTAGAGACATGAAAACTTTGACCTGATGTTGGCACTAGATGTAAAGCTAAGGGATCACAAAAGTTAGTATTATGCCACTAGCATGGCTAAAAATGTTACCTTTGTACAGTAACACAAGATTTATTGCTCACTTAATTATTCAAATAAAGTTTTATTCTTTTGCTCTTTTTCCTCTTCTACATGGAGGTCAGAGTGTAAGGTCAGCAACAGAACAGTGCATCTTAAGAAGCTTGAATCAATGCATTTACCAGTATTCTTCCAGACACACGTCCTTAAACTCCTGCATTGTAGCCAATACCTATTCATTATATAGTATAATCGTTCTGCATAACACCAGCAATATGGTAACTACTAATAAAAGAGTTTTTTTCTTGGTATGAGCTTATCAGATTATCAGACTGACTACACTGAACAGAGTTGGATGGAATTGTCCATTAGTGGTTATAGCACATACTCTGACAGTAGTCCAGTCTTATTAGAAGGCATCTCAGTGGCCTGAATATTGAGCCTGTCACCAAACATGAGTCCATATGGGAGCAGGTCAAAGCAGTCTAAAAGCAATGACAGCACGCAATACGACCAAATGGAACATCTTGCGAGCATTTGCTCTCTCTTGTAGCACGATGACAGACTGGAGGACATGGACACAGCAGTGCAGGTGGGTTTCAGTTGTTAGCTCATCAGTAGCTCAATGTGGATGTAGGTATTTGTTGCTGTGCCAACAGGGACTTAATCAAGTGTCACCGCAGTGAGTTGAGATATATTTATCTGTGCAAACCTAAATGAAAGCAGAGTGACCATGACTGTAGAAGTACAGAAATGCTGAGCTTTTAGACCTGGATCCGTATGATAGCGGAATTGACAGATAGTCAAACATTCTGATCTGATCTGCTCCACTGAGTCCAGGTAGGAAATGCTTTAGTCAGCTTTTCTTTTTTTTTTTACACACAGTTGCTGTAGAAGACTCTTCCCTCTGCATTTTTCCCTTGAGAAACACGTATTTTTTCAACAGGTCCTCTTGAAGATGAAGCAACAGTTAAGGAAGCATGTAAAATGTGGGATTTCTGCAGTTAATTCTTTATTTTATAGTTCCTGTGTTGCGTGAATTGGCTCTCAGTGTATATTTAGAAAATACAGTTTTTATCTCAAACACGCCAAGTGAACTTATGATATGATGAATGCATGCTTGAGTGCTTGCTGCTGCTCTGAACTTGCCTACAGGGGCATAAAGCAATGTGAAATAAGAAAGGTTCCTTACCTTTTCTTGCACAAAAACTTTGATGACCAATTCTTTGTCAAGCTGTCAATACCAGTATTACCCATTAAAAGGAATTAAATGCAAAAAGTAGATGGGTTAAAATGATTTAAATACTTAAGGGTGTGGATTTCTATAGCAACCCCCCTTTTCACTTCAGTGTTTAGGCATTTCAGCTGTTTCATTGTTCCCAAATTGCTGGCGAAATGAAGTCCAAAACTGCAGTCACCCTCCATTACCTTCTAGTCTGCTCTGCTGGGAGTTGTTGGGAACAGTAAAACCTGAGGTTGCAAGTGTAAATGCAGTTTTCAGTGCGCAGATAGAAATTTAATTTCTATTAGTATGTCACTACAGTACCACCCTGCGCTCCTACAGCATCCCTCCTTCTCTCTTCCTCTGTTGATAGCATTTACTTATTTGGACTTAATGGCCATGGCTTGAAAATGCTACGCTGCAAGGAAAGCACTCAGCCTGGGTATTTGCCATCATTATGGTTTAACCACTCTGGGTGATTACTTACCTGGCAATTTCATGCGATTTCATAGTTAATGTGACATTTTGGGAGAACTGACACAATCTTTGATGTACACAAAGTGACTTTTCTTATTCTCCAAATAACATCCAATGGAAATGAGTGTTCCAGGAGTTGAAGCCAGATTTTGGCAGTTCACTGCCAGTCACTCTGTCGAGTAGTCTCTCCAAGAATAATTTGCTGACTGGCGTAAATATTTTCTGCCTGTTATGGCCTTAATGCACATCGGGATTTGTTGGCTTAATTTAGCCGCCTTAAGTGTTTTGGAAATAGACTGCATAGAGAGAGTCAGGGAGGTTAAGAGCAAGACTGAATAAGAAAAAGACAATGGCACATAGTTTAGTTCTAGAACAATTAGTACAGTATATTACTTTTATTATGAGCTTATGATTCTGTAGAGGGGAAATGAATCCAATTCAAACTGATCAAACCTTCTTTTATTTTCATGAACAAAAGATCATGTAAATACTGTACGTACAAAAAGGAAATTACTCCAGTTCAGTTTGATCAAATGTGGAATGAATTAACAAGAGGGTCAAAAATGTGTCCCCATACAGCTGCTGTTTCCAATACTGGTTGAAGAGACACCAGCCCTGCATGGATTATCCTCTGGGCTCAGTGGAGAGAGACTCAGTCAGACCTAACACAGGTAGCCCACCACACTGAATATTTCCATTCTGATTCAGCCAATTTAACACCTGGTGTATCTCAACAGATAGGGGTCAAAGTAAAGAAGACAGGAGATCGAAGCTTGTGCATGTGTTTGTGTGGGTGGGGGTGGGGGGGGCTGCATTTCTTTGGAAAGTATGTAAAGAAAGTGTGGTAGTTATTAGCTGTTAGCCATTAGAGGCGTTGCTAAGCGAAAAAAAGTTACAGCTTAACATCTAATCAGGTGGGAAGAAGCTATAAGGAAAGGTGAGACTAATATTATAGCATGTAGGACTTTTGAACCGATTTTGAACTGCTGCATCTTTTCAGAACTAGGAACTGTTAGTTTTCTAACCAGGCTGCATGCTACTTACAATATGTTACCCCCCTTTTGATGTAGTCTGATATAAAGCAATATGTCAATTTAGATTTAGTACTTAAAGAGCTACCATAATCAATATTTATATATTAACAATTGATCACATGACTACTAGGGGTCGTTTGTAGAGACCAACCCACAATTTCTGTAGTTCCCCTCAGTTCTGCTGAGCATTTTAGTACCTTTCAGCTCTTTTGGCTCTCAGGCACACAACTTTACTGTTTTGGTTTAGTCTCCCTGCTCTCATAATGTTGTTTTCAGCCACAGCATACAGTTGTTTTCAGAAAAAAAAGCACTAAAAACTAACTGTAAGCTACCTGCCCAGCACCTTACAGCAGACAGACAAGGTTAGCAACTAGCTGTTCAACATAGCTGAGCATTTAGCAGCTAAAAACAGAGTTGGTGGAGAGCAAAGGGAGAGTGAATATAGGACTTATATTAATCAGGTGGCCAGAATTTATAACTCCAAATGAACACTAATGTAGCACAGTGTTTAAAGGAGTACTAAATGAGTGATTTGGCATTGCAAAGGTTGGGGGTCTTGCAACAGACAGATGTGGAAAAAATAATGAATGGGCAAAGTCAATCTAGAGGCCAAGATATCCTGCATTTTAGCAACAGCACTGGATCAAACATTGAGTTCAAAACTGGAACTCAATGTTCAAAATCTCTCTTGGATTACTCCTCAAAGGAAATGTGTCTTTCTATAAATGCCTTACTTGTGTACAAGTAAACTGCACTCCATACTGCCAGCATTGTTTCTAGAAACAGGTATTAGAAGTAGCTGTTGTGGTAGCCCGTATGTTGTAGGGATTATGTTCTCAAAGGGAACATGCATGGTGAAAATGTATCCAGCACGGCTGACAGTTGTGATTGTTACCAGAACTGTAGGTTTTATAGCTTGCTCTGCCTCTGGTCTAATGACCACTTCCCCTTAGAGCTCTTGTTGTACAACACAGCTGCACTGGTGGTGTAATGTTCTTAATGCAGCTGTAAAGCCTATTACAGTTCTTTTCAACAATTTGTCAATTACTTTAGTTATGGAAAAGTATAGGAATCTGTGGAGATTGGAGTCCAAAATCTCAATCTGCATCCCTGTTTCTTAATGTCTCTCTGCCTCTGTCTCTCGATCTCTCTCCACAACCCCAGATTTAAATGCTTTTCCCCCCACACGCTTTATTTTGCCCTTCTCATTGATTCATAGTTTATTTAAAGGCTAATATTACACACAATTTTACCTTGAAATCACATTATTTCTAATCTTAAACCATGTTAACCATAACTGTTAATGTGTTAGCAAGCATTTTTTTCTGCATTCCTCCTTTAAATTCGCTTGTGTTTGCATTGGCCACCAGCTAAAGTGTGTTTGGCTGCAGTTTATCACCCCACTGGGTCAAATTGTAGCCGGTTGTTGGCACAGAAAAGTCTGTGAGCCATTGATTCCCCCCTGGGCCCTCTGGAACAGATGCAGAGCGGCAGTGAAAATTGAAACAGGACTCTGCAACCTCTCATAATTCCATGACTGTGAAATGAAACACTATCTCAAGAAAGCAATCAGACTCTCAAATTACCTTTCTTGGGGGGCATTGTTTGCAGATCAGCAGAACTGTCCTCACTCTGTCCCTTTATGTCATTGTATCTCTCTCTCTCTGCCTCTCAGACAGTAATGAGTGGCAGAGTGGCGATGTTGTGTTGATTTATTGCATGGTTGCCCAAATGGAACCTGGATGGAATGTGTCTGTCATTGGGGCGTCACTTAGATAGAAACACCTGTGATGCCTAGGGACAACTAACTCCTCCATCAGGAATGGGTTCCTGCCTGAGCCATCATTGCATTTTACACATACCACACATACACACACATACACACACACACAAGAGTTTGACGAGCACGCAAAACAAAACGTGTACTCGGAATTGACAAAGCTGTGCAGGCCTTTACACAAATTTGCTTGCAATCTGATGTAGCTGCATATGTGGTATACTAGAGGTGTAGCGGTGCGTATATGCAGGCATATAATATTTGGTGTTAAATCAGTACTCCACTGATTTAGCATTGCAGTCCTATAGTGTTGTCGGACTCACAATGGACAGTTTAAATAAAAGTATCAAAATTGATGCAGCCAAACCAGAAATATTGTTTTTTTTATTTCACACATTATTCTTCCCTGTCAAAACCTGGTACCTCCATTACCTACAATGCAACTTGACCACTGAACTTGATTTTTACAATACATTAACTATTTTACATTTTAAAAAAATGTCGTGTTGATGTACTGTTACAAATTAAATGACCCAACAGTTATATAGTTAAAAGCTCCACAGAATATCTACCCACAAAGACACCACTATACTTCTGCAGCATACCAATGCTCAAACACATATTCACATAGGATGGGGGACATTGTCCGCAAGGTGCTGGAGTAGCACCTGTTTCAGAATCAGCTTTGTGTCCTTGTCATTGTTTCCCTGGGGCATAGGAGAGTAGTTAACAGCTTGACCAATGGAAGAGGTGGAAAAGAGATGGAAGAACACACACATCACAACTATGGACACAAACACATATGCAGCCATAAACAGATTTATCAAATCCATCTCTGTGAATTAATCTGCAGAATTAAGTAACAATCCATCCCAGCAAGCAAATTCCCTGCTGTCCTCGCAAAGCAAAAATCTTGTTGGACACTTTTATTTGATGTGGCAAATACACTGTGAGTGTAGGTAATTGCAGTATTACCAAACTCCTAACAGGAGAAATGTTACAAAAGAAAAATATAGAGGGATGCGTGCACAGAGAGATGGATGAATGGAAGAATGAGCAGATTAATTAACAAATAAGAGGTTTTCTCCTTCCACCCCATTATGCTTAATGGGCTGGAGACAAGAGTGACGTTTTAGTCAATGAAATCAAAACTAATTAAGAAAGTAAATGAACAAAGCACACAATGCAATTTAAGAAGTTACTTCACATCTGTGTATTTTATAATACAATACACTGTACCCATACGGAAATCAAATATATGTGCATTCATGACAATGTCATATACTGTATATTGTATGTGCATATGCTGGGATCACATATATGACACACACGTGTGTGTGTGTGTGTGTGTGTGTGTGTGTATATATGATGTATATTTATATATCAGTATAAAAGTATAAATTCACAATGTATGGGACACATGGACATGTAGGTATATTCATCATGTATAAATATACCATATAAAAAACATATGTTATAAATATCATGCATCGTGTTTGTTTTGTTTTATATTTAATATGTATGTAAGTTAACGCATTATAATACATGGAATTTAAAAACCCTAAATTAGAACAAGAAAATTGATTTAACACCAACCCAAAACCTCAGTAAGATATATTTTAATGTCCTTAGATATTAAAAATTTAAACAAACAGGTTTTTTTATTGACAATCCACAACATCCGGTCCATCTAGAAAAGATACATTTCCATCTTAATCAATTAAAGCATGGAATGCTTTGTCACTTTAGGGGTTTGAAAATAATAACTATGCACAAAACAAAACATGCTTAGTATGTTGCTCAAATAAAATCAATCTCCTGACTACTTCTGAGATTTAAAAGAGTTCCTAATGATTTTTTTTTCTTATCAACATTACATTACAATACAGTGAGGAAAGGATTTGTTTAGGCTTGATCCCTGGAAAATGTCTGTCTAGGCATGTGAAGGGATTCCCTATAAGTGTCTGTTACATCTGAAAGAATTCTTAAATGAATTTTAATTCATCGCATGGTATTTTTCATTATCCAACCCTTGTCAAATATGCGTTTGTTAGGTTATCATGACTTTAAAAGAGTCCCCAAAAAGGATTTACTTATGTCCAACAGTTCAACAAACTATGCATATTTTTAAGTGAAAGGTCATGAACTTTGTAATTTTGAACACAACAGCCAGGTTGATGAAGTTGGAGATGACCAAGATGACCCTGAGAGTTGCCTGCTTGCCCTGCTGAATTGTCCTTGAGCAAGACACTGTATCCCTGTCCATATCAAGAACAGCTGCTTCCCTTATGGAGCTCAATAATGTATCACATGAATCATAAGTTCACATACAAGGGTAGAGATCACACAGTTCTTGTAATCTATATGTCTCTGAAATGCTGTGACAGTCTGTCCCCCAAGCTCCAACATTTTTTAAGTTGATATTTCTGGATACTGAACACCTCCACTGGAACACACAGCAGTTAAGTGCCTTGTTCAAGGGCACTTGAACTATTGATGGTTGTGATAGGGATGGGGATTATGCAGTAGCTTTTTTTCCACTGAGGCTTCCCAGCTACAAGCCCCCTCTCACTGTGTCACATACCGTATTTTTAATTCAGTGTATTATAGTTATGGTGATGATAAATACAGGTCAAGGGCATGCTTTATGTCTGTATGAGTGTGAAACAGAGTGAGTTAAGCTTTCCTGGATAAATAACAGAAAACTGTAATTCGTCAGTTTGTGCACCATAAGCACGAGACACATTCCTTTTCTTTCTCTGTTTTCCTCTGCAGACTAGTTCAGTAGGCTACAGTTCTTGGCAGGCTTGTTGGGGTGTTGCTGGTTTTGCTAGTGGCGTGGTATTGGGGTACACATCGCTGCTAATCGCTGTTCGGGGCACAGACCCAGCTCACTGGCCATGACACCCAGGGTGTGGTGAATCCTATCAGTCCCCGGCAGATCCTGTTGCCTCCTCTTTTCACAGCTGCTCTTCTGTATAGTTGGGCTGTCATCCGTGGGGTCAACAAAGCCCTGTTGGGTGGGTATTAGCTATATAGCTAATCTTTACAGCACTGTTTGATCGAAAAGGGGGTTTTCACAATAGCCTTTTGTTTGCTCAGGCAATGTTTTTGAATAGTCCAGTATGTAACATGTATGTTTGTTTTGCCAATTGAAAGCTGGATAGGTTGCTAGATTTAAACCTGCCGACACACACTCAATCCTGGAAACTGTGAAAATATGACAGAGACAATCACCTCTGCCAAAATTGTTCTTTAGTTGTGATTGAAAGGTCTGGAAGTAATCAAACTGGAAAACCTTCCCTTTTCCTACCCCATCTCGCTACCTCTTCCTCTGCCTGCCTCTCATACTCCATCCACAGCTGTGCCTGGTGCAATTAATGGCAGCCATTCATTAGCTTGATCAACCACTTTAGCAAAGATTATTAATCAGATGCTTATTTAAATGTCACTGCTGAGCAGCTGAGAGGAAATGAGGCCACTGGGAAATTGAGTTTTTGAGTGTGGGCTTCTCATGTCTGTGTGTACTCTTCATGTTTGTGCCCTTTGGTTCCTCGAATATTGTTCCTCACTGATAACCCTGAGCCTCATTAGGATGTTTTACATACATGGGGCTCAGCAGCTGATCCTGAAGGGATGTATAGCAATGAAACCTAATGTTCAATTCCAAATGAGACGTATTGTGTCTCATTAATAAAACATAGTGCTGCGCCTGTATTATGAAGAGCAATACAATACTTCTGGGATGGTACAGTTACTAGAAATTTACATCTGTTGAAGGTTCTGCAATGCTCTCTTTCATTTGTGTGTGTGTGTGTGTGTGTGTGTGTGTCTATCCTTTCTCAATAAGGAAATGTTCCACTACACAGCCAAACAGAGCTAATCAGGGCCAACTCATCATTTGTTTCCGAATTTCTTACTAGAACAAATTCTTAATGATTATTTTTGTGTCTGGCTGTCAAACTGAATTACCATCGCCGCACTGCTAGCATTATAAACATGTTTTTGAAGCACAGTGATGAGCAAATTCAAGTTGGCATTTGCAAGATGCTCACGTTTGCTTCTGGGGGCAATTGCACATAACTTCAGTAAATTCTGCTTTGCCTCGGTGAATCTCTCTGATTTTGCTAGCAGTGCGATCACATACAGGTGTACACCTAATGTACATTGGCATGAGTATAGTTTTTTTGGTCAGGATTACGTGTTGTAGGATGATGACAGTGTTTTGCTCTTTGAGGAGCTCAATATGTGCATGAACAGTGCTGTAGGGCAATTTAAAATCTGGGGCTTTAAAGTGAGCATTTTCTGTGTTGCAAAGGGTAAACACAGTAAGCCCCAGAAGATTACACACTTAGTTGAGCTTTATGAAGAGAGAAGAGGGTGTGGCCATGTGCGGATGTGCTCTGAATTCAGCTCACTCAGGCGAAGGCATTTATACAATGCAGTAGAGAAAGCGAGCACTATAGAGAAGCTGCAGTGTGAATATAATGGCAGCACATACAGTATGCTGTGGTGAAAATTCTATGTCTTCTCACTTTGGTGTTTTAGATATTTATTATTCAGTGTAGCAACATACAGTGGTTTCATGTTTATCCTGTAATCAAATGTTACATAGTGTGACTGAGCTGAGGTATCCAGCTTATAAATAATGAGGTTAAATCACACGCTGTGGAAAGAGTAGGTGTTCTTTATATAGTTCATCAGTCATTTTATCAATCCATGTAATTGATTGAATCGATTAATCTAGGAGTGCAGCGAAGGAGAGGAGGTGATTGATGACGGTGAGGATGGAACACATCTGATTGAAATTCTGGAGCCAGAGTCTCTAAAGGTCAGGGGTCGCACAAGAGGCATTTATAGGCGTTTATAGGCATAGCAGCCTCTTTGTAGGCCCTTTGTTGCTATCTTAAGAATACACTTTTTCAAAAGTGTAAATGCTTGTTTGTGTGTGTGTGCCTACATACATCATGCATGTATTCCTCTGAGGTTGCTTGGCCTTGTGATCGTGGTGGGTTAAGTGATGCCAAAGCCCAATAATAAATCTCTGAGCACAACCAGCACAGATGACCTGAAGGTCATTGTTTCATTAACTGTCTTCCACTTTGATTTTCTCATCCCTCGTTCCTGTCTGCTTCCCTGCTCGCTACACACACACACAACTATTCTCATAATTAATCGTCAGTCAAGTAATTTTTTAACTGACTTGAACTGAATATGTCAACATGGGCTATTGGAAACTATGATAAGCATTTTTCCCTATTGTGTCACATTTTATAGACCAACATATTAATTGTTGAATCAAGAAAATAAGTAGCAGTGGATTATGTGCTGTCTCATTCAAATAATCAGTCACATGTGTTCATACAATGGAACTCATGAGTCACATTTATCAGTGAGTGAAATCAGTAATGTCTGTGCATTTGTCTGAATAAGGAAAGAGGCTGGACGGGTTTGATTAACTTCTGTGGGAACTCACAGAGGAGGAATGTAGATGCAGTAGATGTCTATTATTTGCTCTTAAGTAAAAAAGTCACTTGTCTGTGTTCAAATATACAACTCACCACATCTCCAGATGGAGAGAAGCCATGTGGGTGGATTTGTTTGAACTATACAAGAAAGCATTGCTTTCCCCAGAAGACAAAAAAAAAGTTGTTCACTACCACTTAGCTGTCCAAGGCCAAAGGACTCACTTGTATTTCTAAATTGCACTGCATTCCCCATTCAGCTTTTTATAGATAGGATCATTTGAGCCTTAGCTGAAAGCAATTAATCTGGAGGGAATTGTAGTGAAAGCCTCAGGAGAAGCTCTTGAGTAGCCTCTAAGCACCTCTCCTGACTGCTTTTGTGTTCACATGGATGTCTTACTATATCCCAGTTGATATTGAAAGCACCAAGGAGAGAGGGTTTTCTGCAGCCCTGCTAGATTTGTCACAGGTATTCAGCGGGCTCTTCTTCTTTTCACCATAAGGGGAGGTTCACCGCTTCTCAATCCCTAACAGAACACCACCAAAATCGGGCCAAGAATCTCTCGCCTTTGATTATAGGTTTTATGCAGCGAGTGTCATCATCAAACACACAGAATGCTCATCCTCCCTCACCCACTTTTTCATTCGCTTTTTTTTTTCTCATCTGGTGCTCTGACACCAGGCATGCAGCGTTGCCAGGTGTATGGGACTTGCACCTCAGGTCTGGCATAGACACACACTGAAACTCTGGCTCATGTCTAGACAGTAAAATTAGGGCATACATACAGACAAAAAACTGTGACATTTAGGCAAGGTGTTCACGCTGTGCAATCAGACCTCATTTTCCACACTGAGCTCAGTCAGTGGTAGCCATGTCTTGATTTGGAAAGGAACAATCAGATTTAACGGGAAGCCTTTTTTGTGTTTCCTATTTCCGCAAGCTCTGTCCTCAAATGAATGCAGCCCAGAGCTCACAGCTAACGGCATATCTTTGAAACCACAACGGCTTTGTCACTAGGTTAGAATAAAATGTAATCAGCAGGAATGTATTTAATACTGTGACATACCATTATAGTGGAATTCTAGCTCAAAAATTAGTCTAAGAACGTTTATCCTGTGACGTCTTTAATAGTTTTCATTATTATTTCGTTGAAAACTGAGACAGAGCTATTTGGAATAAGTTTAAAATAAGTGACACGAAGGCTCATAACAATAAAATAATTTCTTTTGTTTTTGTAAAAGTAAGGTCTGATTTTTATTCATCTTAATTTCAAAGTCATTTACGCTTTAGAAGCTGCTACATCTGAAATTCTGTATGGTGGGTAAAACGCACAAACGTCCCCGCAACTGCTCACACACACACACAGAAATGATGACGTGAAAGAAAAGCAGAGATTGTTCAAATGTCAATTTCTGACTGGTGTGAAGTCATCTGAGGAGTGATATTGAATCTTTGGGGATAAGAGACGAGACTGTGATGTTTCACTAGCAAGGCGAGGTAACACACCTCAGCAAGGCCAGGCTTGTTGATGTAATTTATTGCAACATTATACAGAAAAAAACTGTTTAAAACCTTTTCGCTTCAAGCTGACTTTCAAAACTTTACCAGACGCTTTCCTTATCTTATTAAGCAGACAAAATGTATGGCCTCAGCTTGGCTTTGTTAAAGTTTTTATTTTCAGTGTGTAAAAGTTTGGTTAAGGATTAGATTCACAGTCCCCAACGGTCTGCTAAAAAATTTCTGAAACCTTTCTTAAGGCCATTTTATATGTTTTTGCTCTTCCATTTATCTCTGTTAAGCTTCAGTTGTGTTTTGTTCTGACACTGCAAAAGGGAACAAAGATAAGACTTAAACTTATTTGGTGAGCTCCGAGGAGTTTTTACTCATATTTAGTATGTCAGTCCAAAAACCATTATCCCTGTTATATTCTTTTTGAGACTTACAGTGTAGTCGGTCCTGTAAATCAACAGTGACATGACAGTGACCTTATTTGTCATATGCCTTTAATTGGACCAGCTGTTATTCGCCCAGAAAACAACAGCTGTCTTGGTTTCAAAACATACCAATTGTTTTCAGAACTACTTTGTCTAAGGAAATGTATTTTGTCTTATTATACTAAACCTAATTAAACCAAATTACTGTCAAAGTTGCTGTAAAATACAACAGCATGTTCAACTGATTAGCATGTGGAATAAAACCCCAAGAGAACATCTACTGCACAAGAGTTTGACCTTGATCCTCTAAATTTGCTTGCAAAGCCTTAATTGCCAGTAAATTTGGTTGATTCCAGATTTTGACTAATCCAACCCTAATGAGGGCATTTTACATAATTTTAGAAGAGTGGGGATACTGTGGTGAGCAAATTCTCTTAATTTCTAATGAATATAGGGTTTAATTGCTCCATTAAATGCATAGCGCACACAAGCAACATGTCACATTGTGTTAACATTTTAGCCATGATAGCACCACCACTTTGGTCCAGACTGAAATAGCTCAGCAACTATCAGAGTAATTGCCATTAAATTTGGTACAGACATTCATTCCCTGCTCACGATCAATCAATTTGAATAACTTTGGTGATCCTCTGACTTTTCATGTAGTGCCATCCAATACTTTGGTTTATGCCTACACACTTTAAAAACAAATGGCATTCCCATCAGCCTCTGCTGTACGTTGTTTATTGCTAATTAGCTATGTTGTTAGCATTCTAACATGCTAAACTAAACTGGTGAACACCAGTGTGTTATCACTGTTCTTGTGAGAATGTTAGCATGATGACATTCGCATTTAGCTCAAAGCAACACTGAGTCAAACAGACTTTGGTGAAAGTACAGCTCCACATAGCTTGCTTGGCTAGCTGTTGTTCTATTCATGCTTAATTTTTTATCATGTGCCAGTTTTGGGTTGTGGAGTGAAATTGGTACAGCAGGTACACACTATGGAAAAGGGACCAGGTTTTGTCAAACGCTTAAATTGCTCTTTATGTGAGGTCTGGTTGGGGGTTTAACCAGCAGTTTGTAGATCATTTTGTTCCGTCTTTACTGTTTAAAATTTGTCTTTTTGGCTATGGTTTGTGAGATTAATAGGACTTTTATAGGATAGGAGGATTTTTGGAAATGTATAATGCAAAGACCTCTTCAATCGGTGCAACCATAATGCGTAAGTGGCGGTTCCAACGATGACTCACACATTCAGGACCTTTGACCACAACTTTTGGACAGTTTGTGGGCGTGACACAAGATGACGTGTGCACACAACCGCTTTCTCCTAGGTGACTGCAAAGAAGAGAGAGTAGTGAAGCATTTAAGGATGCTAATTTAGGTAGTAGATAATTTAGGAGCGAGGGCAGCAATTTGTAGTTTTCTCTGCAGGAAGTTCTTCTACATTGTTACACCTGGTTGTTTTTGCCTCTGTAAGGATCATGAGTTTATAATCATGTATTAAAAATGAATACCCCACCCCTCTTCTGCTCTCTCGTCAGATCCGGACTTTGCAGACTTGGGAGTACCCCCACCTCTGCCCTGTAGGTATTCGCCTTCACTCGCTTTCTGCCTCTGTTTCTTCCTTTCTCTCTTTCTGTCTTTGTCTCACTTGTTGTCACATTTACTCTCTCTCTCTCTCTCAGTGCTCTTTTTTATCTCAATAAAGCATATTTATACTGTGGTTCCTCCAGTTATATTTATTATTTGTGGCCTAGTTGTCTAAAGTATGTACGTGTGTGTACCTGTCTGTGTATTTGTGGGTCCATGTGTGTTTGCTTGAACCGCACATGTGTATATATGTGTGCATGTGTGCGTTTATGCATATGCGTGTGTTTCAGCCTGTCAGTATGACATGGTTGGTCCAGAAGGTATCGTTGAGTCCCATCAGATCACCAGAGACGGGAAGGCTGGCGCTGCAGAGGCCGTCGACTGTAAATGGTACATCCGTGCTCCGCCACGCTCCAAGGTTAGTGACATAAGCTACGCTCCCATCCAACTGTGAATTAGATTTACTGCCAAATTTTCAAATGTCACATGAAATAAAATGGAAATGAAACTGTGTTCCTATCAGCTGGTTTGATGACAGCAGAACACAGTTACGTCAGACAACAAACAAAGAAAAACAGATGCTACAAGACTGTTGTTCATTTGCCAAATACTGCATGTCCTCATTCCTTGTGAAATGTTCAGCTTCAAGACTCTATTGAGACATTGAGTATGTTTTCTTATTAATTTGCTGTTTCCATTCAGCATTCCTTCACACATGCAGTAAGATCCGAGGTTGCATCAGGAAGCTTTGATATTGCATGTGGGTTTGTCTGCAGCTGTCAACAGTATCCCAATGTGAGTGTTCATGGCTGCAGGGGGACTTGTTCCTCTGCTAGGGTCAGACAGATAGGCAGAGGGGTTTACTTGGGGTCAGGCCCATTTTTTTTAATCAGCAAGCTGTTGCCAAGAGGCATAGAGGGATAGAAGGCGATAGAGGGGGGTAGCGCAGACAGACAGATAGAGGGAAGGAGCATTAGTGCTGATGAAATAGTGTTGCCATGCAGATGGAGCCTGAGGCCTGCTACACCCTGTATTTGTTTTCTCTGCCAGTGTTCTCCACGCTGCCCTGCATGTACAAATACTGACATACATCCACACACATGCACACCTTTGCTATCAGAAGTACCCATGCTACATAAATGCTACAGGATTAAACGTTTCCCGAGGGTAGAGCAGCAGTGCAGGAAAAGGCCACATTTTACAAGTGCTATAACTCCCCATATGAGTCCATATGGCTTAATCATATACGTGCATACACAGTCCAGTCCAGGTCTGCAGTATATCTACTGCTGAAATAGTGTTGGCCCTCTTTTGGGTGCATTTGATTTAATAGAATAAGGCCACAATTTTACTTTGACTTTTATGGTTATAAAAATTCATTGAAGGACAGAAAGTATTATGAGGACTTCGTTTTGAGGATTTAAAAGATCCGGTCACATATATAATACTGTAATTGTAAATGGTGAGCTAAAATAGACCTGCAATTTATGTTAAAATGGCTTAAGGATATTCAAAAAGCTTATTTAACATTTTATTTTACACATTTTATTTTAGCATATGTAAGAATGTAAAAATTTTGATTGGAAAAGCCTTATTTAATCATAATACTTATAGGTTATAGCAAAAATTTAAGTCAATAGGTATGAAATAGTGACTTGCTATATAGGTTTTCATTAGTGGGGTACAGTTCTCAGAATGTGTGCATTCAATAATTCACTAATTTGGCGCCTGTTAATGTTTCAAGATGTTTCAAGAGATTTTGTGGCCACCATAGAGTCACACAGTCCATATCAGAGAAGCTTTGTTCCATTCCTCATGAAAACTGTGATTTTTTTTCATAGTACTTTTTCATGCAGGTTTTTCACACTGTGCTGCAGGCTCGTGTACTGTACACACAAATTGACTTATGATATGACTGGTTGATAATATTGGTGCGACTGTGATTCATGGCCACAGCAGTTGCTTGGGTCTTATCTGACTTATTCTTCAGGGTCGCATATTTCTTGCTAATGCCCTTGTTTCCCTTCAGAAGTGTCCTTCAAATTCAGCTACTTTAAGCCCCAAGGCCACAGGAACTAAAAGACTGTGTCATCCACCTACAGCCATTCTCTTCATCATTAGCAGTCACGTGGAGCCATACAATAAGTAACATCGAAACAGGTATTTGGAGGGACCCTGGCCACTACGGTCGATTCAAAAAAGCAGCATTGATTCCTCAGTCCCTCTAAGTGGAGTGTGTAAGTCAGCCAGAACTTCACAGCAACAGCACCAAAGAGGAAAATAAGTCAATTTTGCGTGTGTCGCATGCATGCCTCAATGTGTGTGTGTGTGTGAGGCGAAGGCTGTGTATGTGCATGAATGAGCGATAGAGTGAGCAAGCCTGGCAGTATGATGTATTTGACTTGGTCTGAATCAGTGTCATATTTTGCCCTGCAGGAGTGTCTCACAAGGCAAGTCATGGGCCAAAGGCTGACAGTCATTGGCACTGATGGACAAGGCGGCAAATAAAATTTTTAGCACAAATCTATCTTCGGTCACACACAGTCCTGAAGCTCTCATCCCCATCAGCACTGTTCACACTCAGTTATACATGAAATATATAAAACTTACTGTGTTTCTCACTTCCTCTCACTTTCTAAAGGTTGAAAGTTGTGCAAAACACACACATGCATGCTCACATGTTACTGCAGTGAAGGAGATGCAGAGGATGCCATCTCCCCATCACTGTGTATGTGAGTGCATGAAGTTTTGCTGCAGCTTTCATTTCCCTGTGCTGATACAGTGCTGCACTGTACCCAGTGTGCCAGAAACAGCAGAGAGATAATGACATCCTATACCGGAGGCTCTAATTAGACTGCACCGGAGCACTCCAGAGAGAAGGGAGGAGAGAGGGACAAAGGAGGAGGAAAAATGGGAAAGGAGGGGATAAGGGAAAGACGTACTTAATAATGCATTTTATCGGAGATCTAAATGTATAGGGGTGAAGTTTAGGGGTGAGGTGGCAGATGGCAGAGAGAGGGGGATGGTGTGAAAGTAAGGAAAGGGGAGACTGACTGAAAGATATATATCTGCAAGTAAGCAATAATGACCATGTGTTGTTGCCAGAAGTGACAGCACTGCACCAATTTTAATGCCATAATTGCTTTACACCGCCATGTGTCATTTTAATTTCAGCTTTTCCTATAAATAGATTTCTCATAAACAACCTCAAGAAAAAAAACCAACAAATTAATTAGCTTTTATTGGTATCCAAAGTGACGTAAAAAAACACCAACATGCAGTTAGTGGCGAGCCTGTGCAACACAATATCTCCTTTTACATACGTGTGTGCAATATCAACTTAACTAGTGAGTCAATTAGAAAGGATAACGAGATAATCGATGCTTCAATGAAAAGAATGGGATACTAACTTTCACAAAATAACAAATCTTGTTAACTGCAGTCTGTGTTTTTCTTGTAACATTTCCACTTCTTGGTTTGTATGTTTGGACAGCTGTCAGCTGTTAGTTGTAGACGAATATTTTCCGTTGCCTCATGTTGAGCATTTTCCTCAGACATCATTTGTGTCCTGTCTGTTTTCCACCACACCTGCCTGTACTGTGTTGATACCCTCTGTATATTTTCATGAAGATTATTCTGACTGTAATGAACAGCACGGACACTGTTACAGGCACCTTTTAGCAACAGTGGGAACATATTCTTCCCCAGTCAGTGATGGATTCTGAGCCATCATTGGGTGCTGCAGAATCAATGAAGAGGCAGCCTGTTTTCCTGCTGGAGCCAATCTCTCCTCTTACAAATTGGTGATTGTATCTATCTGATCCATTGCCATCATTTGGCTTTGTGATACCATCTGCACTCTTATTTTTCTTCATCATATGGTCAGTTAGAAGAGTTCAGCAACAAGAGCTATAGAAACACAACATGAAAAGCTGTTATTTATGTATCTGTTGGGTCTCTCACATAATGAGGCCTATTTGATCGCCTTTCCAGTCAAATCTAGTCTACCAGACATTGCTTTTGTGAATGCAAAGGTTGAACAAAGACATCACAGGCATGAAGAATTGCAGTTCTTTTTTCCATGCTTAAACTCAGCAGGATGCGTGTGAGCAAAATGGAAACGATTGCAGTCTATGATACCATTTACACCTTTTCATGTAGTAAAATTGATACATTTTTGATCCAAGACCATAAGACTGTTATCTTTTACAGCATAAAAGGGTGTATGTGGCAGCATAGTGTAAAGGCTTTTTTCTTTTATCACTGTGTTGCTCCCCTCTGCCAAATAACAATAATTGAAAAAGCTTTCAAGTTTAGCCTGGAAATATCAGCACTTACAATGCTAGCCATGTCCAGAAGGTACATTTCCGTCTGTCTTGCACTTGTTTTTCAGGATCACACTTTCAGCAGGACGACAGTAGTTGGATTTTTAGATACAGTAGTTCATCTGTGGTGCTTCTAGGTAAAGGGCCCAATAAATAGATTCAGTGTGCTGTTTTTCAAGATATAGTAGAAGTGTTGGATTGGTTTACTTTGCATTAATGCATTAAAAACATCTCTCCGTCCTATTGTTCCCATTGCAATGCAACCCTTATTCTATTTAAACCATCCAGGAAACTAGACCTAGACTAGCAGCCTCATGACTCCATCCAGAATCACTTATGATCAGTCAAGCTGGGGGATTGTGCTCTTTAATGAGTGTAGGTTTGTCACTTTCATCTGCCATTACCACCAGATTAAGTCTAATAAAAAAATTGAATGGACACTTTATCAAAAATGTTTTGTATTTGTAATTAGTCTCCCCTGATAGAATTAATGTGTATTGTTTATAGACTGCTGCATTAACTGCATTCTTTGTGCTGTGGGTGGAAAACTTCAGGTCTAATTTGGCTTCTTCTAGCTGACGGTGGAATGACTGGGCCAAGTGGCCTAATTCACATGCTTATAGGTACTTTTCCCCATTATTGGCCTCTTGGACTGTAATGGACTCTAACAAATGGAGACAAAGTTGGCCAAGAGCACCTAACCATAACCATAACCTTGATTATAACCTTAACAATAACACATTAAATCAAACTTCTTTGGCAACATGCTGCATGGAATGGAGCCATTTTTAAAAATCATCCACCCATAACTTTGTTCTTTACTTAGTGTAAGTGATTGCTGACAGTTTTCTTCAAATCCTAAATTATTCATATTTCTGAAAAACTATTTTTAACCGCATTTGTTTTATGCAACTTCCTACAATGTCATGTGACGTTCCGCTAAGATCACTGACCTAATCACCGTTCATCCACTCGGTCGAGAAGCCAAATTTTATATCCACCATCTCCAATCTTTCACTGACATTTAAAGACACTGTACTGGAAATCCATGCAATAATGAAGAGACCACAGCGGCACTCAGCAGCGACATCTGGTAAGAAATTGTCTTCAGAGCCTCTTCCATCTTCCAGCCCTCCCTGCAGAGATTAAGACATTAATATCAATACAAGTCCATGCACTCTGTGCGACAAATTCATTTTAGGAAGGGAGGAGGGGCACATACTCCCCATGCACACTGTGTGAATATATATATATACATTCATCTTTGCTTCGTGAAGCAAGCAGTGACATTGAGAAATATTTCATTCCTGTATCACTGCATGGAAGACAAAAATGCCCTGATTCTTGTGACAAAGCCAATATAGCCCAAAAAGTGGCTGAATATGACAAATTCTTATTAGATGGAAGATTATTGACACCACTATGAGACGTCAGCGGAATTCTGGCTAGCTTGTTTTCCTCCTCCCCGATCCGTTTCACTTGTCATGTTGTTGAAGCCAAGCTGACGTTGCGAGGTCCATTATGCTGCTCCATCTGCAGCTTTCGTCTATGGGCATTTAAAGTGTCACATTTTCCTGTCACAGTTCGTGAGCGGTCCACTCATTAACCGTAATGATGGCGTGTGCTGTGCGCAGCCGACCAGAACCATAGCTGTGATTGGGCGATCTCAGCCTGATGAATGAGTGACAGACAATGATGCGGAGGCAATCAGGAAGTGTTAGTTTCACCTAGAATAGCTGTTGTGAAGAGTCAAGGTGGATAGCAAGGTGGACATTGCACTCAATAAGGGGTTGTTAGGATAATAAAATAGTCCATAGTCTGTATCTGTCATCGTTTGAAAGTCTTTGTTATATAGTGCATATGTTTGGAGTCCATTGATCTAAAAGTTTAGACTGAATTTCAAAGAAAGGATTTTTCTCTCTTGAAATCCCAAAGCATGTGGCAACATGTCCAAGGGCTCCTTAAAGTTCAACAAGGTTGTAGGTTCTGTGTAATGCTTTAGCTCAACAGATATGGATAATAAAGCTAATAGACTCTGTCTGTCTCTGAGTCCTCATTTTGATATGCATATGTAATGACTTTCTACAAGCTGCAGTCTGTCTGTCTTATTTCATTACAGAGCTACTATATCAGGCACTGGGATAATGAGTAAGATGCACAGGCAATAATAGGAGTCTTTTCTGTCACCCCTTTTCTGTTTTGTTCGCCTTTTTTCCTCTGTCACGTCCACATCTTTAAATGTCTCTGCTTTTTCACTTTGTATTTTCCCTCCTTTCCGCCTCCTTGCTTTGGACAGATCTACCTGCGTTTTCTCGACTATGAGATGGCCAATTCCAATGAATGCAAGCGCAACTTTGTGGCAGTATATGATGGTGGCAGGTGCGACTTATTAAACATTTTCATTTAATTTTTATGAATCATACAGAGGCTCAAGGTGGCCATAGTTACTCATTAATTTTAGGCCCTTTATTGTTTGATCATGACTTAATCATCTCCTTATCTTGCGATAACAACTTACAATTGTGCTTTTTCTGATTTTCACAAGATATAGCTCCTTTGCTGTAGTCTGTCCATTTCAGGTTAGCCTCACATAACCTACAGGGTAACAGACTGAGAACTAAAGACCAAGACTGACTAACAGATTTTACTTCACAGGAATCAATTTCTGACACAAGGAGAAATATCACTGTAACTTTGTAGCTTATTGTAGCTTCATAATGAACAGACACACATGAGCGGTGTGGATCTAGCTCTTAGCAAGAAAGCAAGTGCATTTTCCAAAATATCAAACTATTCCTCTAATAGAACAGCCAGACAACAATTTTATAGGCAACTTCACATGAAAAACCGTAATGTCTTTTTATCTCAAGATAATGAGATATTAAAATAATGATCAAAGAAAACAATATTTAATATCTTGAGATAAGGATATAATTGAATCATTAACTATAATAGGCTTAAAAACAAATATGAGTTCCCCAACAATCTAATTTCTTATCTTGGGATAACCAGAATATTAAGTTGTGATCACACGATAATGGGCCTATAAAAGTATGAGTAACCATGGCTGCTCTGGGCTTCTGTTCAATAATGTGAGTTATTTAAATGTACATAATGCAAATTACCATGCTACTTGATAATAAATTACGGATTCTTGTCTCATCCTGTCTCGTCTCAGTTCGGTGGAAGACCTGAAGAGCAAGTTCTGCTCCACGGTGGCCAATGACATCATGTTGGTTTCCACGCTGGGCGTTATCCGTATGTGGGCGGATGAAGCCAGCCGCAAAAGCCGCTTCCGCATCCTTTTCACAACCTACCAAGAACGTAAGACACAACAGATATCTACCCTCACACACGTGCTGTTTATCATGTAGATGTTTACTGCAACATGACCTACCTACTGAGGGAAGCTGATTAGCTTTATTAATCAGACAACTATAAAACAGGTCTGGTCTTTAGTGGTAGCCATTAAAGGAAAATGGAAGCACCGCAACCTTGTTTATGGCAAGTTATATCGTATGTCGCTCATAGGAAAGGTGCTGTCAGAGGTTTCCATTTAGTTTTATGACCATTTAAACAGCAGCAAGCAGGAAACCGAGGAATATGAATTCCATTATAGGGAATATTGCCTCTGGGTGATTGTGAATATGACAGTATTGGTGAATTTTAGCTCAGCACAACAGCACTGTTCGTAATAGATAGATAGAGAACATGAGACAAAGGAATATCAGGATGAGCTATAGCATGTTGACATCTACCCGTTTTCTTTTAGCCAAACACCAGAGAGAGATTCAAATTTACACACACACACACACTGTACACAAACACACAGTCTTCCTCTTTCTCATTCACCGGCTTCTCATTGATGGAGCTTGTAGTTTGACAGGGGTTGCAGAGGGCATTCTTTGTACTACTGAGGTGAATGAAGAGGGTCTGAGGCTTGTGAGCATACAGTAGGTCAATGTCATTCAGTGCCTTTTAATGCCACTGATACAAGCACACACATGCGCGCGCGCACACACACACACACACACACACACACACTGCACTACTGAATGTTGCATCTGCATTTGAGTCAGGACCACTTTAGTCAAACAAACTTTTATGTGATCTGCAGTAAGTAGTATTTGGCGGTATTGCTCTGTTCTGGGATCTCCAATGACTCAATGACAACAGAAATAACATTGATTTGTCAGACACAGCATGAAAGGAGGAGCTGGGGTGGAGGTGGGTTGCAAAGCAGCTTGCAGGGGAAGCAGCAATGGTAGGTTGGCTAATGCAGCTTAAATAAGGCACCTTGTATGAGATTGCCAATGAAAGCCAAATGTGGAATCGGCTGATGTCAGTTGATGTAGTTGGGATTGTGAGCTGAGCTAGAATGGTTATTTTAGTGGGTTGAGTGAGTTCTTCATTCTTCATGCTGCATGGATTTCATAAACTCTACCCACACAAATAAGCAATCACGACAATCAGTCGTCACTCCTTACACCTCTGCAACATGTCTATATTGCCTGTGTATATTGTAGTGATACGAAGAGATAAGGGGCTAGCTTCTACAGAATAGGTGACAGCAGTGGATCTGTTTGTGTTGGGAAGTCAGTGTCCCTTTTTAAGGCCTTTTCACCAAGCAGAGCCAGGATGTGCTGTTGCCGGGGAAACGCTTCTGCCTAAGTCACTCAGGCGATCCCCAGCCAGACCTCAGCCTTTAGAGCAGCATCCACCACTGCTCAGCAGCATTGCACCAACCCTGTCAACAGTGAAAATATACAGGAAAACTGGGAAGCACAAGCATTTAGCACAAGTAATTCAGTCTAGTGTGCAGTCTAAACTTGCTTCGAGTGCAGATCAACTTGTTTTAAGATTTTTCTAAAAGTTAAACACACTATAGTACATTGGTAATAGTTGGAGAGAGGCAGCTTATTTCAATATGCACGATCATTTGTTTAAAGAAAAACAGAGTAGAACTGCAGTGTATTATGTATTGTAGTAAGTGTCATTACATTTCCACATTTTTTAAGTATTTTATATATATTATGATTACTTATTTCTATTTGTGTGCACTCTTTAAGTTGCATTACTTGCTCTTTTTACTATGCACAAAAATGTTTAATATTGTTGATTTCATAATGTTAAACAAGTGCATTTCTGATTTGTCGTCGCACAAAAAGTATACACAAATTAGTCAACATTCAAACATAACTGCTCCCTGAGAAAACTAAATGGCAAGTATTTTAATGACTCGACTAAGTGAACAACATGCCACCTGACATTTATGTGATTAAGCTTTTAAAGGAAAATTCCACCCCAGACAACCCCTACCAATATATGTTCAGTGCACCAATTTCAGGCATCTGTAGTGAGTAGTAGACAGGTTTTTGTTCAATTGAACTCTGTTCATAAAATGCTCCCATCCAAGTTTACTCGAGTTAACCCTATAAAACAACTCCTATTTGTTTTTAGACTGAATAGTATTCTAGTGAGAATAATAGGCCCGCTTTCAACATCAAGATAAACAGAAAGCTGGTGCTGTTAATAACTACATTTTTTAAGAATGAATATGTGACTTTTAAAAGTAAATAAATAAATTTTAAAAATCATCAAGAGATCAGGTAAATACAGTTGACAGAGGGGACAATGTAAGGTGAAGTGCTATGTGCACTGTGTGCTACAAAAATAAGAAGTTCCCCTCCTCAGGTGATTAGGGGAATTGAGGAAGACATTATCTAACTACTACAAGTCAGTGTGTGTACTCTGTTACAGGTGCACTAGCTGGATTTTTAACTTATAGAACAGTTTTTACAATAAGCGCTCCCTTGCTACAGTAGCTCCTAAGCCTTTATGTTTGTTCACAGCTGCTGGTACCCAGTGGGACCAGCAGCTTGTAGAGAACCATTCACAGCTGCTGACTCGAAACGAAACGCTCCAATGGGGAGAGCAATGCTCCCAAACGCAAACATCCACCTTTATCGACTCTGCTATGTTCACACCTGCTGATACTACTGATCTTGCTCTGTTTTCCAGACTCAGACACACACACCCCTGCTATGCAGAACTACAGTGTAAGATTACCAATTTGAAGTATAAGAAAGTGAAGCCTATCTTTACCCAAGAAGCAATTGTGTCTTAGGTGATAAATGTGCTTGTGTGACATCTCAGCTGTCAGCATTGTTACGCCTCATCAACAAATACCCGTCTCTGGGGTTGCAGATGGAAATTTGCTCCGGCTTCACTACACACATCACTTCTCGTTTCTTGCCAAGCTTTTTAACTGTATGCATGAAAGCATTTGGGAACAACACAGTATGCTAATGACTGTTAACATATGGATCTTTGATAGGTCTTAGATCAGATTAAATCACCTCTGTGCACTTGTTATCTTGGTTGCTTTGGGATTAGAAAGAATACTCTGGGGATATTAGATTGTAGCATTATACAACAGTGTACAGTAAGATAAGCAGTAATGGATGGATGGATGGATGGCTTTTGCATTATCCAGGATTTGGAGAAATTCAATGGACTGGGATTTAGTTATATGTTTACAAAAGCTGTAAATGTAATATTAGATTTCTCATCCTCATGTCTGAGGCCCAACAGGATTTTGAATACAAGCAAAAATGTATGCATGTCATATTAGTCAAGTCAATTTATTTAAACAGCACATAAAAAAAAACAAGTGTTGACCAAAGTAATTTAATTAAGATGCCAATATGCAAAATTACAGACAAAATGAAAGCAATTTATAATAATATTAATAATGAAGGGTCTTTAAAAGGGGCAATTGTGAAAAGGTGGTTCTTTAGCCAGGATTTAAAAGTGGTAATACATGGGAAAGAAAAAGGGGTTAAACTGTTCCACAATCTGGGAGCAGCAATGCAAAAGGCTCGGTCACCTTTAGACTTTGAGGATCTGAGGGGTCTGGAGGTAGAACAGGGACTGCGAAGATCAGAGATATATGCTAGTGCCAGCCCATGCCATGCTTTAAAAATAAAATTATTTAAAAATCTATTCCATCAGTGGTAACCAGTGAAGGGAGTCCAGTACCGGGTAGATGTGGTATGTATTTTTGGTACAAGTGAGGAGCTAACTGCAGATAAGACATGGATGACTGACAGACTCCCAGAGAGAGTTACAGTATTTATTATCAACCATATTAAGTGTAAATTAATTTAGACATTGATGGCAGGAAAAAAGAAATATAGCATTAAAGAGTATATAGTGTCAAAAAGTAACATTATGGGCTACAAACAAGAATCAGTAGTACACAACCAGTAACTGACAGTCATTTTCCAAACTAGAGCAAGTGAGAGATTATCTGTCAGTGCAGTTAAGAACGCTGAAAAAGATAATTATTGCGAAATAAAAACAACTTTGACACCATCAGAAATAATATGGGTAAAGACACATCCTAGACATAGCCTAACTACACTCACAAAACACAGCTCTATAATGGTTATTTGATTTAAACATTCAGAAAAACCAAGTGTTGCTTCTAGCGGTTCACTGCAGAAGCCTCTTGGCTCTTGGAGCCGCCCTCTGCAGACACCCAGACCATTTTCATCAGCCACTCATTTAGGAGTTAATTTATGCTTCCAGCAGTGACTGGGGACATTTCTGTGTGGGCAAAAGGCCACTTTTATTACAGAATGTCTTGAAATTAATTTCGCAGGCGATTAGTGTGGATCTCACTCCTTACAACATCTGGTCTCTGCCTGTGGTGTGCGGAGGAGACACGAGGACTCAGTAGCAAAAACAGAAGGAGTGGGCTCCCTCTGCTGGTTATTAACAAAACATTCTTACAGCCTTTGACATGTACTGTATTAAAGAAAAAGAATGAGAAAGAGAAACAGAGGTAGGGGGAGAAAATGAGAAGAGGAGTGTCAGAACACACACAGAGAGCCAGGAAATTCTGGCAAAGACCCATACAGGATGGGATACGGAGACAGATAGAGATAAGTCACTCTAATTTGGTGTGTTATTATTCACTTGGGATGAGTGCTGGGATGAAAACAGCCATACATCACAGTGGTAACACTGTCAAATAGTCCCCAGCTCTGCCATACTACTGGCAAGCTGCTTTAGTACCCAGTGCCAGTGTTGTGTGTGAGAGGGGAGAGAGTGAGAGATAAAGAGAGAGAATGAGAGACCTACAGAGAGAAAGAGGGGTTGGACGCCTCCTCCACTGCCAGCACAGCCAGCACCTAAATAGAGCTATCCATTATATTCCCATGTCAATGGCAAATAAGTAACTTTTAGAACATTCGGAAATTGAAAGTGGTCCTAAAATACTTTTACCCTTTACATACTTCCCCACAAGACCACGTGCATAAAGGATGGTATGTATACTAATGGGTAATACTTGCCATGGGCAATTCTTTAATACTATTCTGCAATGGTGGAACGTAACAAAGTCCATTTAGTCAAGTATAGCACTTAAGTACAATTATTTAGGTACTTGTTACTTGAGTATTTCTATTTTATGCCACATTATTGTTTTACCCCACTAGATTTCAGTAGTAAATAGTTTGCATTTTACTCCACTACATTTATCTGGCATTTCTTTGCAAATTAAGATTTTACATACTATATGAGCTTGTAAACTGATGATACCATTTTATAGAATAAACAACCCAACAGTATGTCAAATTGTTCAAACTACCTCCAACTCGACCAACTATAACATTACAATGTTGCTTGCACATACATGAGTGATAATAATACAACAACATACTTTTTGTAAATTATGATAGATTGTACAAATATTTTAACAACATTTTGCTGATAATACTTGGACATTTGGAATCTAAAATCTTCTCACAATATATATAATTTTATAAGGCAATATTGAAATATACACACACCTTTATTAGGTACACCTTGTTAGTGCCGCATTGGACACCCTTTTGCCGTCAGAACTGCCTTAATTCTTCGTGACATAGATTCAAGGTGCTCGAAACATTCCTCAGAGATTTTGCTCCATATTGACATGATAACATCACGCAGTTGCTGCAGATCTGTCGGCTGCACATCGATGACGCAAATCTCCCCTACCATCACATCCCAAAGGTGCTCTGTTAGAGTGAGATCTGGGGACTGTGGAGGCCATTGTCATGTTCAAGGAACCAGTGTGAGATGATTTGAGCTTTGTGACATGGCGCGTTGTCCTGCTGGAAGAAGCCATTAGAAGATGGGTACACTGTGGACATAAAGAGATGGATGTGGTCAGCAACAATATTCAGATAGGCTGTGGCGTTTAAACGATGCTCAATTGGTACTAAGGGACCCAAAGTGTGCCAAGAATATCCCCCACACCATTACACCTCCACCAGACTGAACCGTTGATACAAGGCAGGATGGATCCATGTTTCGTGTTGTTTTATGCCATATTCTGAGCCTACCATCATTTATTTAAATTACTGTTGCCTTTCTATCAGCTCGAACCAGTCTGCCCATTCCCCTCTGACCTCTGCTACCAACAAGGCATTTTTACCCACTGCCGCTCACTGGATATTTTCTCTTTTTCGAGCCATTATCTGTAAACCCTAGAGATGGTTGTCCATAGAAATCCCAGTAGATCAGCAGGTTCTGAAATACTCAAACCAGCCCATCTGGCACCAACAACCATGCCACATTCAAAGTCACTTAAATTTGCTTTTCTTCCCCATTCAGATGCTTGATTTGAACTTCAGCAGATCGTCTTGACCATGTTTACGTGCCTAAATGCATTGTGTATCTTGATACAGTAGATTTTCTGGAAATTCAGTTTAGAAACTTTATAGATGAATACAAACAGATGGGAAATTGTGTTTTTTGGCAAACCCAGAGAAACACATTACATCACATTTATGCAGAAATCCTCTAAATCCAATATTGCCATATGTTGCTGCTGCCTGAAATGGCGTACAACCAGATATTAAAGAGACAGCTACTGCTGTACAAATCTTAAAATAAATTTTCTACCAGGTGGAAGTGAAAATATACTATACACGTAGAGTAAATAAGAAAAACAATTTCAGACTGTGGTTAGCTTGCCATGGTACTGACTGTGATTGACAATAGGAAGCAGTGAATTGCCAATCAGCCGGCTTATGCATTAGTATGATTGGTTGTTGAGAGCAAGGGCACCTTGGCTTTAAATGATGCAGGTAAATATATGACGATGCAGCCTGTAACACTATCACACTGGTTTTACAACCATGTCTTGCTGACAGGTGGCTCTACCCTTTACGCCATAGGTGTCAAATTGGCTCGCAGTGTAATTATATTTGCCCCACGAGGAAATACCAAATGACTACTAGAGCTGGCCCGCCAGTATTATGCAGCGCATTCACCGCTAATACTACAAATCCCATAATGCTCTACTGTTGTTTTGGCGCATCAATCAGGACAGGACCCAGAAGCGCCCTCTCCTCTGTGACAGTAGTCATAGTCACCTCATGCTACAACTGTCACCGTCCTACCCCTTCCCAAAAATGGCAAAAAGAAAGGCAGAAAACAGCAGCTTTCTGGACAGGTGGGAGGCAGAATATCTGTTTACATATGTAAACGACAGACCTGTTTGTCTTGTATGTGGAGCCAACATGGCTATAACTAAGGAGTACAACATTAGTAAAACTTGTGTGGTTCCATATTAAAAGGTTAATTTCTTCAATGTTGGCCCGCAACTTTGTTCAAGTTTAAATTTTGGCCCTCTGTGTATTTGAGTTTGACACCCCTGCCTTACGCTGTTGTCATGGAAAGGTGGAGACGTGATGGCAGTGTTGTGTCTCAGAGAGGCCACCCTGGGAGGGCAGTTGTCATGATGATGATCATGTGTTTGAGGACATGCACTTGTTTATGGCCTGGTTTAGATTTATGATGACAAGGGCTGTGCACCTAGGACAAATAAACAACTTCTTGCATAAATAGACAGAATTTGTTTGGGGTTTGTTATGCGTGCATATGATTGTGAAATGTCATGGCCGTCTCTCCAGACACCACACATACAGTACGCACACCTTCCAAGAAATTCATTCATATCCACAAGTTGTCTCTGCAAATGTTTGAAGAGGAAGGTGAGGATGAAAATTCATGAAGAACAGATGGGTTCAGGAGGTTCAGGTCTGTTTTGAGTAATGTCCGTCCAAATGTATTTCCTCATAATCTGGCACACTGGAACTTCTCATCAGATGTACTTCAAATACTGATTTGTGCTGCAGCATATCTGAGTGTCCTACACATATGCTGTTGTTAAAGTTTAAGTTAAGTGAAGATAGTGCTACAGTAGATTTCTGCCATCTCTTTACTTTTAGTATGAAAAGCTCTCAATGCAATAAGTATTGTGTTAATTTGCTCTATCCCTTTCCAGCTCCATGTGATGCAGATGCCTTCTTCTGTCACAGTAACATGTGCATAAACAACACGCTGGTGTGCAATGGCATGCAGAACTGTGTCTACCCCTGGGATGAGAACCAATGTAAAGGTGAGATGTTACATTTGAGTTGAAATGTTGACTAGCACCATGAAGAGAGACACTAAGAGAGACTACGGCTGAATGTTTCAGCACCATGGAGAGCGACAGGGAAACAGAGTGGGTTTGAACCGAATGGTTGTAATTTGGTACAGCTAGTATTGGATAGCAGTAGCTATCTAGTGCTATGACACAGAGATTACTATTAGTATTTACAGTGTCACTACTGGTCCATTGTCGATCATCTGTATCACTACAGGGTTCTGTGGGGGCGGCCATGACTTGGTGGCAGAACAGTTGCCTGCCAATCGGAAGGTCAGCGGTTCAATCCCCTAGCCATGTGTCGAAGTATCCTTGAGCAAGATACTGAACCCTAAAAATCCTCCCAAAGCTGCGCCTTCGGTTTGTGAATGTTCTCATATGTAAGTCGCTTTGGATAAAAGTGTCTGCTAAATGACTAAATGTAAATGTACAAACACATATTGCACCCTAACAACCAAACACCATAGTAAAATATGGTCCACTTGAATTTTGATTAGGCATTATCATCATTCTATTTTTACATAAAATGTTATTCCTAGTTGCTTTTTTGTTTTGATACCATTTTTGGGCTATTTTTTTTTTTTAAGCACTGAAAATGTATTTATTTTCACTCAGCTTCTTACTAGCAGTGATGGGATCCTACACAATCGCACTATTTTTTTTGCCAAAATTAGAACAGTTTTGGTTATTTAATCTAAGGATTTCTGTACTTATTGTTTCTCTCTGCACTTCTCACTGGTTTGAAAGGGCTAACGCAGGTTGTTTGGTCACTGTTTTTCAGTGCTGATCTCTGAATATATAAGTTTTTGTACTTTGATTGTTGATGATTTAGTCAAACAGTGTTAGAGAGAAATACCTAAAGTGAAGTTTTCAGGGGTTTTAATAGTGTGTTTTAGGTGTTGGATTAGAAATTCCTGGCTTGACAAAGCAAGTTGACTTTATAAGAATTACTGTACTGAGTTGTTTGTTTGTTTTTTTAGATTTTTGTAAATTAATGTATATATATATATATAAGACTCGATTGTATGTGACAGGCCACAATTTGAATTCACCCTTAGCTCATCCTGTTCTGGGTCCCGGTCAATCAATGCACAAGAACTGGACACAATAACTGGAAATGTCTTGCTTTACTGTATTTGGTTTTGTTCTTTGGAGGCACCCTTATTTTACACTGTTTCGTTGCCTCAAAGCAAACAAGGTCCTGTGTATTCCCTGACTTTCTGGTACTGTCAATTTCTTCATTTCCTCTGTCGCCACTGGATCTATGTATTGATCCCCAGTGTCTCGCAACTTGCAGTTCTGTACTTGATCTACACCTCTGACAATCCCTTATTGCAGCGTCTTCGTATATGATGCCATTCCAATAATTAGCTGAGATGTGTGAAGACTCTAGGGATAAGCCAGTTTTTCCTCTGCATTATAGTGCCAATTAATTCCTCTTCTTTTCATTGAACGTTCAAGACACATCACTGTATTCCAATAATATGAGCTCTATACTTGCATCTACCATTGAAACTCCCAGGTCAATAAATACGATGTGTTTTGATGCTAGTTTGTTTTCAATCAATCAAACTTTAATTATTTACCACAAGTCATATAGCAAATGCAACTCCAAGTGTTGAACATAAAGAGTTCAAAAGAACACAAGTTTAAATAGAAACATTTAAATGAATTAAATAAAATACTATAATAAAACTACTAATAAAATAAGAAATAACTGTAAAAGTGCAAATCAAAATAAACTTGCAACCTTTTATCTTCAAACATATGTGTCTCTCACCTGGTACTATTTCTCTCCAGTTCCTCTTTTGTTTGGCTGTAAACACAGTTACCCTCCTTCCTTTAGATCTGACAGAAAAGCTGCACACAGAGGTTCCTGTGTATTCTGTATGTACAGTACTGTAACTCTCTGATGCTTAAAGCATAGCCAATGACAAACTGCATCAGTTAAGTTTATCCTGCATGGCCTTATCCTCACTCAGACTAAAATAACTTTCAACCCTTCGGTCTGAGTTGCACAACTCTGCAAGAAGAGGCCATGTTTCTCAGCCTTCTCTCCGCTCTAGTAATGCACATGGCCACCACAGTGCCCACATTTGTCCTCATTAGTGGTAAAATCCCAAGTTTAATTGTTTTCTCCTTTACACTTTTGAATGTAACAACTTACTGTCATTGAAGCGCAGTGTGCTTCTTCTACATGCTCATCCACCATTTAAATGTCACAGAACTCCCCACAGATTGCCTCTCTACACAGCATTAGTCTGTGCTACTCTTTGTGGTTTCCCTTGTGTTAAATTGACTGGCTATGATGACCCAATATCACCTTTTTAATAGCTCAAAGTCATTGCCTTACTGTTGTACATGATAAGGTCCATTTGTTAAAAGATTTCTTTACATGTGAGCTATGGTATCTCCTTCTTTGACCTGTTGCTAAGGAAATCTTTATGACCATTTACTAAGCCACATTCCCCTTAGTTACTGTTGCTGTGCCTGACAAGCTTTCCATTCTCACACAGCACATTATGCAGTTTAACAATGAAAAAAGTGGCAGATGACTGCTCGAAATTCTTAGTAATATTTGAAATAATGGGTCCTTGATTCCAGACAGAGGTAGATAAAAGCTGGCTTTTCATTTGTATCCGGTGACCCTTAGTTTTGTCAGCAGAAATTACAAAACTGTCACTGGCAGACTTTATCAGCTGTAGCTAGCTAGCTAATCATGCTAAGGTTAGCTTCATAAGTTGGTTCAAAATGCTCCAGCTGACTTTTTAATATTTTAAGCTAACGTTTGTCGAGACATCGTACAAGGCCATATAGTTTATATTCTCATAACATTCCCTTTCTGTTGTGCTCTCTCTCTGCCTCTGTATAGAGAAGAGGAAAGCCAACATCCTTGACAACCTGAACAACACAAACGGGACTATAATTGGTGTCACCTGTTGCATCGTCCTCATCCTCCTAATCGTCTCCGTCATCGTCCAGATCAAGCAGCCCCGGAAAAAGTACATCCTGCGGCGTGAGGACTTTGACCCCACCATGTTCCAAGAGGTCTTTGAGCCGCCTCACTATGAGCTGTGCACTTTACGGAGCGCCACCACAGCCGCTGCGGCCTCAGCAGACTTGGTCGACCTGGCGGAAGACTTTGAGAACTACCACACCCTTCGCCGTGCCTCCTCACGCTGCGTCCACGACCACCACTGTGGCTCCTCGTCCAACCCCGGCTCCGCCCACATATCCCAGCTGTCACTCAGTGGTCGAGGCAGCCGCGGGAACCTGAGCGCCCGAGACGCAGCGGCCGCCGCCCTGCTCACGGACCTTCCGCAGCCGCCCATGGCAGTGCGGCCCTTGCTGCCGGCCACTGGAAACCGCAGGAGCATCTTGGTCATGAAGCACAGCTACTCGCAAGAGGCCGCGGACAATGGATGTGACCTGGACGATGACCTGGAAGAAGTTCCCACCACCAGCCACCGGCTTTCACGCCACGAAAAGGCAGTACAGCGGTCAGTATCCATAGATTTCTGATGAGGAAAGAGCAACAACCCTAGAGTTAACTATGGGGATGTTTGAAATGTGTGTGGGATACTTCCATTTATTTTTGTTTCCCCCCTTACTTTAGCTTTGTTCTTCCTCTTCCTCTCATTATTTTTTTAAGATTACAATAAGCTTCTCTTTTTCTTTTTTGCATTGATCCTTGTTCCTTCTCCCCCTGTCTATCATTAAAAACTTTTAGATTTTTCCCGAAGGGCTAAATTATGATAGACAAATTTGCCCGCTCTTGCATGCCCATCCTTGAATATGTCTAGTTTTTCTCAAATGCTGAGATATAGCTTACATCTATAAACTCTACTGCACTTTAAGCAAACACAGGCCTCATTTTAGAAGATATTAATTCTGTAATCAGTCCAATTTTTACTTTTAACACAAGGGCTTGAATCTGTGCCTCAGAGTTGACTAACTTCATTGACATGAATGCAAATTATTATAAAATATGCATTTCTCTCCCTAACTGTGATACTGAAAAAATATGACTTATATTCTATATAACTCAACATTTTGGCATGAACAAGATTTCCTATAAAAAAAAGTATTTTACTGTGTACTTGCACCATGACTGCTTGAAAGGTAACTGTATATGTTTACAAAAACACTATGTTAAGGTATCAGAGTACATTTTTGGAGAAAATACTTTGAACATGCAAACCTTCTCCTGCATGCACTTTCTGTGTGCTTTTTCCAGGGTGTTCTTGAGTGTTTATACATTTTCTACAAGTCTGCATGCAAGGCTCCCATAGACTAGCAAAGCACTAATGAAGTGTGTTCTTGTTATGTAGCACATTATGCATTCTGACCTCTCTATGCAAAAGGAATTTGATATTAAATGAAAGAGCCATGACATTTCAGGTTCTGCCTCATTGGCTCTTTGAGCAAACATGAATCAGAGTACAACACAACTAGGGTCTAAGAGACAATATCAAGGTAAGCACCCTTATCCAACAATCAACATCTTTATATGTTGTTCTGTAGTCATCATTTGCCCAGTCAGTATATACTTTTCTGTAAGTTATTTTTCCTTTTCTGTGATTTTTGCGCGGTTTTATATATTTTGGTTTTATGTTTTTTAATTGTTCATTTTCACCAAGATGGTTTTCTTGCTTGCAGCCATCTTGCCCTCCTAGTGAGTTTGTTTGAAGTCTTTGTGATGCTCAAGTTTACTGTATGTCCTCCTGTAGACATACATTATGTGGATATTCATTAGCATGGACTTTTTCATTCATCTTTAGTTGATACTGTTATCAAATAATATGTCTAACCTCTGCATTTTTATCCCATTAGACCTACAGTAAATGATTTATATCAATTGTGTAAAGACACTAGTTAAGTCCTTATAAAAGCACAAATTTGATAGTAGACACAATATCACAATATTTTTCATTAAATTACATTTAATGATTTTTTTGCACACACTAAAGAAAGCTTTAAGATTTAAATATCTTATTAATCTCTGTAATTTACAAGTCTTTACTGATCACAAACTTTTAGACTTATACAGAATTCCTCTGTAGTTTTGCATGATTTATGTCACTTGTAGTATTTGATTTTGTGTTTGGTTAACTGTGAAGCATAGTATTTATGCCTGTGTGTAACAGTTCATGTGTATGCTCCACGACTGTGCTTTCATGAGGTTGCAGTAAGCACAATATAATACAGTAATATAAGCAGTTGGATGAATAAATTTGAGATGACAATAACTGATGAGAGGAACTTATTCATTAAAAAGTTAAGTGCGGTAGAAATTCAATACAGAGCTCTAGAAGTTCACGTTTGCAGCTTATGCTTGCATATGGAGCAGTCACATAAAGTGCTACTCATTGTTTTATCTTTTAGTGTGAAAAATGTGCTGCCCTGTTGTGTGTGTATGTGTGTGTGTCTGCTTATGTTCTACATTATGTTGCATTGTCTCCATTATGTAGACTTCTTGAGAATAGTGCAATCCTGGATCAGTACGAACTGGCGTCACTGACATATGAAAAAGCGGAGCGGGGATTTACACCAGCATGATGCTGATGATGCTGCTGCTGATGATGATGATGAAGGGACACTTTGACGAAAGGATACTGAATATGTGTAATGTGAATTCATGTGCAAAGATCAACACAAAGGACTAGATGAAAACACTCCTGCTGCTGATCTGTGCATACTGTAGTCAATCCAGATTTTTTTTTGTCTCACTGGAAAGAAATGGACCTTTTAGAATGAACGTTACCTATTATTCATTGTTAAACTTTAAATTGGGATGTTAGTCAGACACATATCTGCCATTGTCATAGAGTCCTCACTGACTTTTTTTTTAAGCATGTATTTTTCAAATTAGTAGCACATGCATTATGAGTTTAATAGCAAATTATAGATGCTTGCACTATGTCAAATCTAGAAAGATTTAATTTATTAGTAAAAATTTGAATTAAACTCAATTAATTACTAACCTAATTAAATCTAATACTGTTGGAATAACCAGAAGCAGTTTCATTTGGGTAACAATTCAAGGCCTAGTCGTGTGGCTTGTGCATGCTTCTTTTATAGCCATTAAAGCATTAACATACTAACATTCAAATAAATGCCCCAGTCTACTAATACACAAGTCATATGGACATAAGAAAAAGCACCTTCAAAATTAATTAATTGCATTGCATGTTGTTCCTTAGCTAAAGCATTAGGTAAAGAGAATTGCAAACAAATTTCACTTTTTTCATTTTAATACAAACTACCTTTTGAAATATGTTGACCAACTTTTTGACTGGCATTTTTATTTTGACAAAGAGTACTTGTTTTGTTTTTTTGGCAAACATAGTATTTACTTCAAGTCTGTTTGTCTTCTAACTCTCTTCTACAGTAGGAGCTTAATATCTTTGTATCAGACTTTTATACTAGGGCAAATTGAAAGAATGACAGTTTTTACAGTTATTCAAATTATCTTTCAGGGCTGATTTTACTGATGCTTTGTAAAATAAATAACAATAAAGCTTCACCTTTTTTCTGTTTTATTGGCTTTTGATCAGTAGTTCTTTTGTCCCTTTAGTGTGTCCTCAAACTGTCAGCGCACGCTATCCATGTCTCGCCATCATGTGTTTTTAGATGTTGGTTTATTTGTTGTGGCTGACTTGCTTTAGAGGAAGACCAGGCCCAAACCAAATGGATTTGTTTCACCAAACAGGACAATAAAACGGGTCCTAGACAGTTCAAATAATCACAGGTATCTGACAGACAAGTTAATTGACTTTTTGTGTTTGTCCTGATGAGAGTAACCCCATATATACTGCAGAAGGGATGGATCAGTCTCACACTCTAATAAAAATCACTGTTGGCAGGCTGGTTTTGTAGGAAACACTGAAAAACAGCCCGCATCATGTGGAAAGAGTAGATCAGCTGTCAACACAATGAGATAAACACATACAATTCACACACACCTTTTTTCTTACACTGTGTCATTGTCCGAGTATCTATTTCCTTCTTACTGCGTCAATTTTTATGTTATTTGCCATCTATGTGTACATTATTTTCTGTATTCAATGTCAAGTATGTATTATTTACATTCCATGCTCTCCACTCTCTTTTTCCTCCATATATACACAATCATACACAGACCCATATTTCTGCAGATACTGAATAAAATATTTCAATTTTCTATACATACATTGTGCTGATGTCTGTGTGTTGTTTCACAGTTTTACAACTGTGCCTATGTTAACGTGTTCAATACAGCTCATACATATCTCTTTCTCTCTCTTCTTTACTCTCTCTCTCTTAAACACACACACTCACACACAAACCCACGGAGTCACAAACTCATCTGCCAAGGGTATATATAGAGGCAGACACCTCAGTAATTAACTAAGTCTGAACCAATTCGATCACAAGCAGCCCCGGCAGCAGATGAGAAAAGTGGAGGGCCCAGAACAGACTTAAAGTAATAGTGTTTTCATTTCTCTGCAGATACATCAGACAGATGCATCATTCCTCTGCATCTTGCCAAGTTTGACAGCATTCGGAGCTAAGGTTTCTCTCCCTTGCATCTTGAGTGAACTGTTGCCCTGAGCAACTTTACCAATGTAGAGTGTTGTGATGAGAAAAAAAGAAAAGAAAAAAAAAAAGGTTTGTGGTGTATGCATCAAGTTTTTCTTCTTCGCTTTGGACCGCAGGGGGTGCGTTTTCCCTACCGGTGCTCCACAACTGGCTAGGAATGACGAGCCATGGAACACTGATCATTTCCGATACAGGACTGAAACGGTTTTTTCTTTTTTTTTAAATAGAGTACCTTTAATGTAAAGTTGTTCATGGAGAGAGAAAAAACTGAATCAGGTTTTTTTTAAATAATTTTCATGTAACCATCAAAATATGAAATTGCATATTTTAGCTGCTGATTTCACTTATTTCTTATTTTGATGTCATGTCTTTATAGTAGAGTTTCAGGTTGATTTTATATCTAAACAATTACAGAAAGCCTTTTTGAGAAGACAAAAAAACTGAATGTTTCAAATAAAGTGATGTTAAACTTCATAAATAGGTGCATATACATGATTCTACTGACCCATCAATTAACCTTTATTTACTCCCACGTTCACTGATGTCAGAACATATTTATATGTTTTTTTCTGTCTTTCATGGTCAAACTTCATTGCCTTGTGGTGTTTTTTTAAACCATTTGCATATTTATTTGATAACATTAAGAAAATGCTGGACAGGATGTTTTCAATAAACTAATGTTTACTGATTTTATTGTGATGAATTATTTTGTCAGTAACATAAAATGTTCTATTTTGTTCTGTTCAGAGGCGTGTTTTAACAACCTGGGAGAGTTTGTTATTAACAATTCAAAATGCAGAACATTTATGTTGGGAAATAAAACTTACAGAAAATATAAGTGAACATTTAACAGAATACATCGAAGGTAAGATATACATCTGTTTTGGTTCATTCTCATTGCTCTCATAGTGTCACTTTCGGCCACAGCAGGCAGCTGTTTTCAGCAGAAGCCCTCACTGTACCTACTTGCCGGCAGTAGGGTTTGGTACCGTTCACATTTAAACCGATATGGTACCTTTTTTCGGTATTTTACTCTCTCTCTAATAACAAAAATAATAATTTTAGTTTTAAAAAATAAGACCAAACATCTCTCAATACTACATACGTATTGTAATATTTCACCATAAAAAGTTTCAGAGCGACAGAGCTTCCCTCTGTGGCACTCTTTGGCACCCTGTGGCACCTTGTGGCACTCAGTGGCCGCTAGAGTCTCAGTGTCTCTTTAGTTAACAAATCAAAGAATCTCTATGTTTATGTTTGTATCTCTAAAAAACAAGTGAGTTTTAATACCTGTCTCAATTTCACCATTTTAATGTTACTCTATTAATAATACCAAGAATGTATTCTTATTAGTCTGTGAAAGGAGACCATAGACGGTATGAGGTTGACTGTTTTCGGTAAATATACATTAAAACTCAGTCTCCCATGAATCCTATGAACGGTGCGTGACGACAAAATTATGCGCCTGGGAAATACAAATACCACGATTGCTTTGACAGAGACCACCCCTGCAGTATGTTCGAGTAGGTTACTAACGTTGAGCGTTGTTGTAAGTTGTGCATTCATGTCGTATAATAAGTCACTTTTATATTATTATAGCCTGCGGCAAGTTACTGTAGTTTTCACAGCTTTAGCTAGCTAGCTGTTGACCGTGCTAAACAACATACTAACTCGGCTTCCTAGCTGGCTGTGCAGATAACCAGAGTTTAAGCTAACTCGTAGAGGACGCACCATGGCTTATGCGCACATATTGAAAGCCCTGCACCGGACTGTACGACAGACAGCGACACAGTACTCCGTGCAGGAGTGCAGACTCACGCCGGTCAGCTCGCTCATCCACACACACAGGACTGCGTCGACGGTAACGTTAGCAAGACTGACCGTCCACAGAAGAGTCGGGCCTCCTCCTGTACAGCCAGCACTGAGCTGTTTCATTCAAGCACAGAGACGGCGGGCTATTTCTCTCGACTCCACAGCCAGAAGTAAAAGCAGCCCTGAAGACCGAGACAAGTCCGTTTACAGGTATCAGAGTGTGAGCCCAAAGCCTTCAGCTGCACAGAAAGGTAAGCAAGCCTCTGACAGATGAGCCCTCTCATTTCAGCGCGCTAAATTGCATGATAAGAGATTTCCCACACTGTCAAAGCAATTACAATATAACTTATACATATACAAAGAAGGAATAACAAATGTAACAACAGGTTGACATTAAAATTCAATACCAGGTGAACTTATATGCACAGTAGGGTAACATTTGAAGTAGCAAGATTGATGAACTTCTTCAGCAGCAGTTTTCATTATTGATGATCCCAGTATTTTATGGACTAATAGATTATCATCTATTTATTTTATTTATGGACTCTAGTTATAATGATTGAGTCTATAAATAGCATCTGAATCGGGACAAATCATCATCACAAATGACCAGAGTTCAATGCAATTGTCTGCCTGGGTCACCCGTTTGCATTTGTGAGACTGTAAACAGCAAATGTTTGATCATTTCACTTGATAAAGTACCAAACTGTCAGTTACAGTTCACTGGTTGTCTAATAACCCCCTATCTCTTCCAGTGAAAGAAGCTGGAAGAGACTTCACCTACTTGATAGTTGTCCTTATCGGGCTTGGAGTGACGGGTGACTACAACCTCAAGATTTCCAGAGTTGCCATCACAAACAAGCATACTTGTTATCTCGTTTTCAAGTCAAATAGCAGATATGAGCACTAATATGCATTGTTGTGTGTGTGTGTGTGTATATGTGTGTGTAGGTGGACTGTTATATGTGGTGTTCCAGGAGCTGTTTTCTTCCTCAAGTCCAAATAAAATCTATGGGAAAGCCTTCAACAAAGTCAGGTTACACCCAGAGGTGAGAATGAACTCACAGGTTGCTGAGGCCACACAGTATCTCTCTTGTTAACAGCTCAATGCACACCTCTACTGTTTATTATGCAGTGTTCCACTGAATGCATGACTGTACTGCAATACATATTGTGTTGTATATTATGTAGATGCCTGTTCTGACAGTTTGTGACGTTATATCATGCAATTCTTGGTCATCTCCTGTTGAAAATTAAAGTGCCATAAAACATTTTTGTTTTGTTGAAAATCTAGGTGATTGGTGCATTTGGGGAGCCAATCAAGTGTTATGGGGAGACTACCCGTCGAGGAAGGAGGCAGCAAGTCAGGTGGGAATTTTGTTACTCTGTCAAAATAAGCTTGAGGTAACGATTAAGTTGTACACTTAATGACACTTTGTCATATGCTTTTATTCCTTGGATCGGTGAGACGATAATATAACAAAAACAGTACACAAGTAAGCATCTGTGTTCTGGTAGTGCTGAGGTATTACAGTATTTTTATCCTCTGTGTGTGTGTGTGTGTGTGTGTGTGTGTGTGTGTGTGTGTGTGTGTGTGTCCACCTTAGTCACCTGGAGTATCTGAAGGACGGACTGAAGCATATGAGACTTACGTTTTACATCGAAGGCTCTGAGCCAGGCCTCAAAGGAACTGTACATTCAGAGTCAAAAGAGGTTGGTAATTTCCCTTTGTTAAAGTGCAGTTTATAAAATGGATGTGCCATGCCAAAGCAGTAGTGTTCATGATTCCCTATCCCAATTTAAGAATTCTACATTTGATGTATATGAAGTAAATCCATAAGTTATTTCACTGACAGCAGAGATTAAATGATTAAATGAGGTGATAATTAGATAGTTATTTTGAAATGATTTTACCAGTATCTGCCACGTTGAGTTACTGCTTTAACTTTTTGGTATTTTACAGAATCCTGAAACCGGAAAGTATGAGTTTCGCTACATATTTGTGGACATAGACACCTACCCAAGAAGGACCATCGTTGTGGAAGATAACCGATGAGAAAGATAATGAACTCAGAAGTGTCACTTCACTGTGAAAGCATCGTGAGAATGTGAAAAGGCAGGTTTGTGTTATTGGACAAATAGCTGAAGATGAACTGTAAATTTTACTTTGATTTACTATTAAACGCTGTTATGTTAAACATCAACAGTGTTGGCTGATTTGAACTTTGCCACAACAATGTGCTGGTGAACATTTGGTGGAGAGCTTTTCAAAGCACAGTCTCATTCACAGAAAGTGATCATTGACTCATTGTGTTATTGTTTTAGAAATCATACACATGTGCTACAAGTGGTTTTTATTTTGACTAGAAGACTACAGGATGACTTGAATTTTGAAATAACTTGCGATCAAAGAGGCTCTTAAATGTGTGAGGATGAACAGGATCAGACATACAACAAAAAATACAGTAAGAGTTTTTTTTCTTTTTCTGAGTGTTGGGTTGAAACTATAGATGCCACTATGATTGATCTTTCTGCTTTATTGAATTTGATGAGTGGTTTAACTGGGGCATTGGCAGCTGTTTTACCAAAGCTTTTACCCTTCAAAAGTCCTTGTTAGAAATACTAAGTCAAGTCTCTGTCATTTTAGAGATCTTAAAAATGTTGCCAATTCCATGATTAGAAATGAGCTCAGTCACCTACACCTGTATATTAGAATATACAGGCTTATTGAATTTTCTTTTCAATTTACATATTTATTTTAGTCTTCAGTTTACTGTTTGGTCGTCTTTCTGAAATGGCACGTTGCATTATTAAACAGTGACCGCTAGATGGAGGCAAAGAATCATGTGATAGGAAAAACCTGATATGACCTTTTAACTTCTTTTCTTTCTTGTTTCTCAATCATGTACATCTTTATATGTATTTTGAATAGTTTTTCAGTATATTTTGGAAGGTATCACGGGGAAACAGACTTTGAAGACTTGACATTAAGTGAATATCTGATTTTAAACAATGAACAGCCAGGTTATTCTTGGAATAATTTCACCTCTTAATAAATGTAAATTCTGATACGTTGATATACATGAGTAATAAAATGACATTGTTTATGAAAATATTCTGGTCCCATTTTACCCCTGTGTCAGAAGGTCCTATGTCACCTTCCGTGACCCTTTTGTTATCATTAAAACATGACCTGAACTCCGAGATGGGCGTTCTTATTTCCATTATCCTGTGGAAGCACAAAGTAGCTCCGTGCTGCTTGACTGTAATACAACGATCACCGTAGCACCATTCTGATATACAATTTCTCACAGGACCAACAGCACTTCGAACATTGAAAACTAACCGATTAACCTATTTGCAATAATGACGCAGCTTACGGGAAGCAGTGAAGGCAACAGTCCTGTGAACGCCGCCCACTACGAAACCAAAAGCAGCATTGAACGCACAAGGATGTGCTAAGTCGGTTCACGCTAGCTAAAACTCTCCGACTAACGTTAGTTTAGTTGTTTTGTCAGTGTTAAGATAACGAATAGCTTGCCGGGTAACAAGACAGTGACCGTGTATGTAATATCAAGAAGGTGTGTTGGTAAAGTAGGTCAATTTCAGTTGTTGTTTTGTTATTGTTTAGTAGCGGCTGTTGTTGTTGTGGCCTGCTACACGATAGCTTAGCTGAACTAACGTTAGCTGTAGCCTCCGCTGGTTCCTGGAGCTCTAACGTTACTCGCATCACATCCCCGACACGACAAGGGGAAATGGCACACCTTCCCAGCTAACTCAGGAGGCCGAGTACTTGTCGCTGCAAAGTAAGTTTCATATTCCTGTTCTTGTGTTTTGCTAAGTTAGATAGGTAACGTTAAGTTAAAGGAGGAGCCGTCGTGCTAAACATACCATCTGTTTTAAGTTACAGAAAGTGGTTAAACATTTAACTCAACCTATTGTTAGCCTGCGTGGTGAGGTGTTCTGAGCTTCTGGGTTTATAAAAGGGAGTTTGTGCTAATTATTATTGTGTTTTTATTACAACTTATTAAATAAACCGAGGTAACGTTAAAGAGTATTGGCTCATTACTCCAAATCGTTACCGTTTTCAGGGCTATTTGTGGTTTTGGCCAGGGATCAGCAAGTTGTTCCCCAGCTATGAGAGCCTGTTCACAGTGATTGACATCTCACAAAAATGGAGCTGTATTGGTACATGTGAGTATAACTTATGTACTTAATTAATTCTTCTTTTTAAAAAAAAAATAAATTAAAATAAAAGTGGAGTTTAAAACGTATGCTTAAAGCAGCCCATTCCTGTCCCATCCCCCCCCCCCTCTTTATTCCCTTTCCTCTCCTTTACAGAGTTGTAATCATATTCATCATCATCAAGATATTCTTCTATGTGTGCTGGTACCGATCAAGACAGAGGCAACTGGCAGCGTACCTGAGCAACCCACGCAATGCTCAAATAGTCATTGTTGGAGGAAGGGCCTACCTTCATCAGATGTGTGAGCGACAGAGTGTAAGTGCAGACCCCCACATACACCCGAACACTAACTCTTCCTACGTTTGAAAGTCATAGTCTAACGTTAGCTGCTACTGACAGGGTTTTGTTCCTACAGGAGATGTATTTATTATGGCTGAGGCTATGTAAGACACCGTTTCAAGGATTTTGGAAATAAAGAGAATGTCTTTATTTAGACTGAGCGACTTCAGTATGTTACACTCCACTGAGTAAAAAGAGCGAGTAACATAGCAGCTCTCCTCCTGGGCAGACACATTGCACTTCAGGCAGGACACTGCTTGACCTCATGTTTATAATGAGACTGTCCTCAGTTGCTGTAATTTGAAATGTTGCTGCTGAGCTTAATGTGACCTTGTCCAAAGTGAGCTTGAAGAGTAACTACACCGTCAAATTCTGCTATAATCCTTTCTCCCAGCATACTTAAGAAATGCAACAGAGGAGTGAGTGAGCAACAACTGTAGGAAATCCTGGCCTGATGGCTGCGTAGTGTGTGACACCGTGGGTCTGGAGACACGGGGACACTGACTGACCACCGCTCAGTATAGCTCGGACAGTGGCGTAGAGCTGGTAGTCAGAGCTACTGTCAGACTCTCCATATTTGCGCTGGAAAGACAGGGAGTCTAGTGGAGCTTTGACAGTCAATAGCAGCACGTTTAAGGCCTTTTGAGAGAGTTACTGTGTGGGTACCTGTGTTGTAGCTGGGCTAGTGACTACTAGCAGAGGCTCTCCGATTTGTGTTTCTGTTGGGGAGTGTTAGTACATAGCTGTAGCCATGCTGCTCATCACAGTTAACATTACTGTTCGTGGGCCCTAAATATCTTTCAAACTTCAGACAAGACACATACAAGCTGAGCAGAAAAGGCTTCAGTACAGAGAAAAATTAATAATTTTGTGTGTGGTTCCTTTTCAACTACTTTAGCTTCGTTTTGGCCCCATGGCAGCAGTGACACACTGAAAGCGATGCGTCACAAAACAAAGTCCGGCCCTATTCTCAGTACTGTCACCTTTTTAATCCCACTGGAGTTTGCAGGCCTGGAGTAAGATAAGGTCACAGTTGTGTTAAGTTGTTTGTTCTCTCAAGAGGGCATGTGGTTTTCACTCAGTCACTTTCACTTTGAATAGAATGATAAGACTTTCACTTGACATACTGAGTGAGAGTCTGGATGTGTGTTAATAGGCACATGCTTCTGCTCTGCTTGTACTTGTATGCTTACATTTTTCTGTTAAGTTTGTTTGACCTTGTTGTTGACGTCAGAGGTCTGGCAGGGCAGGTCACAGCTTTGACATTTCTTCAGTTAGAAAGTAATGCTAGTGTGTGTGACGGGGCCCATTTTTTTAAAAACAAGTTTGTTAAATTTCAAACCATGCATGTGAGATTTGTTTGTGTGCAAATATCATCAGTAAAGAGACACACAGCAAGGCAGGAGTTGACCGTTTTAAAGATCTTGTTATTCCCCTGCATTTGGACAAGTCACATTTTTAGTCACTTCTGCGTAATGTTTTTCTTGAAATCAATACTGTTACTATCTCTTATCCCATGGAAATCATAAAGTATATGGGAGAAAAAGGACAATCTCTTCTGATGTGTAATTTGCTTGAGATTGTGATTAGTTCATGTGGTTTGTTTGGGCTACCCTTTTTAAGTCATTTGATCACTGGGATGACCTTCATAGTTGTCTTCCTGTTTGTTCTCTACCTTCATACATTGTGCCACTGCATGCTTTTTATAAATATTTTTGATATATCCTACAAAATGCAGGCTTATCTTTTCCTGTTCCCTTTAAAGCGCAAGTTGAATGGAGTTTTGTATGTGTTGATGTTGTCAGTGATATGTGTGGAGTAATCCCTTTCCTCAACATCAGTTTGTATGGAGTCTTTTCTGTGGGCTATGCCAAAGGTTTAGACAGCCATCATGATCGTGATTCCCCCAAGGCCTTTCAGCTTTACTGCCTCTTTAAAACACCTGGAAGCAATCTCCGTAATTCAAAACCTTTCTAAAATATGCTTCTTGAATCATATAAAACAGGTTTCTCTGACGTTTTTCCAACTCATTTCCAACTCTTGCCCACTTCATCTACTTCTTAGTAGTTACTGAAAAAGCTGCTGCATGAATGACAAAGGTCTCAACACGTTTTTCTAATAAATGATTCATTTAAATGGAAGTCAGCATTAAAAGACAATTTAGTCATTTGGTCAATCCTGACACTGCACCCTCTTTTGAGTTATTTGTCGTTGTGGTATTTCCACATAAGAGGCACAGACCGATATTTTTAGCATTGTTTGGGACAGGAAATGCTCCTGTTCCAAATAAATAAGTGATGCAATTGAAACCGAGATGCCTGGGCTTTTGGCCTTGGGTTTTCCCAGGCCAGTTACATATCCTGTGTGCTATCTGAAATGTTTTTCCAATCCAGTTTACATAGCAATTCTTTGCATGTTAATCAGACATGTGTATACTGGCTAATTACATGTCCAGTAACCTACCTCCTTCTTGCACTCCTCTTTTTCTTTAGCCTTCTCCAGTCCCTAATCTCTCCTTGTGCCATAACTCTTTGGTTTACTCTCCTTCCTCTCCTACATCCTTCTCTTTTTTTCCTGCTCCTCTTCCTTTCTTGCTCTCCCCCTTGTTCCCTCTGCCGTCTCTTGTGTATAATGTTCCCTGTTTAGATTTTAATGGAATGTGCAGCAGGGAGGCCCCACGGTCATCCATAACCCGGCACCCTGAAAGTTTTCTGGAGAGACGCCAAGATGACTCGAGTCCTGGCCTTAAATGAATCAAATATAGTGGAGGGAAAAGTCTTGATGTAGTATCACTCACTAAGCCTCCTGGACAATCCTTTTCACGGGGACCAGAAAAGTGAATCCAAAACAGCTATGAGGAAAAACTTTTGATACATGTAGGCCCTGGAGAGAGATGGATGAATAGTTTATTAGGCTTCATCTTAATTGGTTCTGGTCCAGTTCTTCAGGCCTACAGAAATACTGGTGCAGAGATGTGACCGGCACCTGGCATCAGATTTGGCAAAAATGTGTCACAATAATGATGTAACTTTAGACTGTTATTAGTGCGGTAAATACCTTGAACCTGGCGTGGTCTGTCTGTGCTGCATCTTTCCTCATCATCACTCTCTATCACGCCCACAACAACAGGATGGCAATTTGGGCTAATGAAGACATCAGTCCATTATCACTGACTTATCTGCTCGATCCGTGTGTGCTTTCTTCGTGTTACTGTTGCAGTTAGCTAGCTAACATGAGTAAAAAGCATTGGGAGCTTTCTTCAGAGGGGTGTAGAGGTGATAAACGAGCTAACGTGTGTTATAATACTCACATCGTAGAACTTTTTAGAGCCTAACCCCTCTAACTGGTCAGCTGGTAAAACGAACTATGGCTGTAGCTACTTGCTCTCTTTGTCATCAAAATAATCACCCCTGTTTCAACTTGTGTGTGATTTTAATCCTGTAGGCTATCATTTCAGACTTTCACTGGCAGACCTCTCGCTCCTACGTTTTGTGTAAACAGCTTTCTGGGGGGGTTAACATGCTTCATCAGGTTTGGTGTGAAAACTTTCCATGCTGGTTAGCCCAACGTTGGAAAACATATGTTTAAACATAGAAAAGAGGAACCCATGACACCTACACTATGTCATTCCCCTCCAAGAATATTGTCTCGCTGTTTGTTTTTAGTGATGTTTGTACTTCAGTGCAGTGGGGCGGCTGTGGCTTAGAGGTAGAGCGGGTCGTCCACTAATCAGAAGATCTGCGATTTGATCCCGGCTTCCCCCAGCCGATATGTGTCCTTGGGCAAGATTCTGAACCCCAAATTGCTCCCGAAGGCACAGGTGTGTGTGAATGATTAGTTTCTTTGTTCTGATGAGCAGTTGGCATCAGTGTATGAATGTGGTGAATGACCTGAAGTGTAAAGCGCTTTGAGTGGTCAGAAGACTAGAAAGGCGCTGTAGAAGTACAGTCCATTTTCCATTTGTATAGACTTGCTTGTCAATCTAGGCCTGAGGCAAAGGGTTTAAAGCAAGACTCTCTGGAGGAGCAAATGCATAAATCAATATTAATGTAACCAGCAGCATTGTCCTCTCTAGAGATGTGCACCGTAAAACCAGTCAAGTTAGTATACTAATAGTGTCGCAATTCTCTAAATCCACGACTTTGGATTTAAACAGTTTTGGGGGTTTTCAGCACTGACTATGCCACTGTTAGATTATAGTCTTGATTTGTAAAGATCAACAGATCATTGGTTTTATGCCCTGACAACTGTCATTTACATTTTCTAATGATTCTTTCAAAATGACAGGCTACATAGTATCAAGTGTGATATAACCGCCATATGTTTTGGGTGGGAATGTACCACACTGAAGGCAAAATTGGTCCAATTTATTTAAAATGTAAAAACAATAACTTTTTTCACCATTCAATTCACCTGCACCAGGATTAGAATTTATAATCACCACTGTCATTTTTCTGTTAACAGCACATTCGTTGTTGACATAACTCACAGGGAAGGCAAAATGTTGACACACTTCAGGGAAGCAGGAGGATTTTCCAGTTCTCTTGTTTCTCCGTCATCTTCGACTCCGGTAGTGGCCATGGTGTCTTAAAGTGCAGCTGCAGGCTCCCGGAAAGCTACGCTACGTGGTCTTAGAAGTGTTGATCAAAAGCTCATTTCTTCGAAATCATGATACCCCTACCTGATAGTGTTAGCAGTATTGGCATTTGCATTGTTGTTTTAGATTTATGACAGTCAGAGCTGTATCTTTTTGCGGTCTGTGTGTGTACAAGTGCAGATCTAAGTGTATTTATGTGTGCTTCTGCTTTGCTGTGTGTATCATTAACTCTCTGTGTTTCCTTCCCTCTGTAGCAAACCTCTGTCTGGCCTAGTCTGTATGGTGTTCAGGATGACCTGTCGATAGAGGAGCCCTCCACAGTGCTGCCACCAGCTGCATCCTTCTCCCACTTGGACATGCCACCACCATATGAGGCAGTCTCTGGAGGTAGCACACACACTCAGTACTATACCATGCGTCTGCTGCTGCGTCATTCACCGAGCTGAACAAAAGTTGCGCCAGGAAGACTGCTTCATTCTTATTTTTTCCCCTTCTACTTCTTCATTTGTAACTTCCTGTAAGCGACAGCTCTTGGCTGCTAATCACTCACATGTTATCTCTTAGTTGCAACTTTAAAATGTAAAAAGCAATTCCTTCCTTGTTCACAGCACCCTGTAAAGTAAAGCCAGATTTATGCTTGACATGGGAGTCGTGTAGTAGATACCTACGACGGAGATTTTTTCAGCATCAGATTTCACCAGTTGGTAGCACCACCGCAACACTAAAACTGGCCACCACTGTCCTAAACACCACCAGCATTATGACTCCATCAGAATAGAGTCAGTGCAATGATTGCCAGCCTGGAGATTAATGTGCCTTACTCAGGGGTCATTGCCACAAGCAAGAAATATTACTTGGTGTATTGGTAAACTAGTCTCTTCTGATTAAAATGAACTCATGCCTGCATGCACACGTAGAGTACTTTGTCTGCTTTAAAAAGAAGCATACACTGTGTATCAGTAACTTGTTGGTTTCATAATGAAACTTCAAGGTTTTTGTATACCAGATGGTGCCTTGATGTGTGCTGCTCATGTGTCAGCTTAGAGTCTAGAGAGTTAACCAATTTCTTGTCTTTTAAGCCGTGCTGCCAGAAGCAAAAGCCAGTGACGGGGAAAAAACCGCAGTCTTACTCTTCCACTAAGAGAGGCTAATGCATTCAGCACACTACTGGTGCTGTGGGAACACTCAGATCTTTACTAATTGTTGAGTTTCTTTATTCTGTGTTTGCCTAAAGCCAGTCCTATTCATTTTTGTTTTTTAAATGTTATTTCCGTCCCCAGTCACTCTGATGTTCTCCTTTCTTCACAGTAATATTTAAAGGAGAGGAATGCCAGTAATAATGCTCTCATCATATTCACACTTCTGTGTCTTTCACATGACTTACTACATGTCTTTGTGAGTTCATGAATATGTCACGAGCTAACCAGGCCAGTTGTAATCTTAGTATCAGAGTTTCAGAGACTCTTTTGCAAATAACATCTCATTTGATCTGAAGTGCTCATTCGATCTTGACAGCAGGATGTGGTTGTAGAGGGTGGAAGTGGTGACATTTCAGCACTAAGTGAATTACTGTTGCAACCTCATTTTCACCCCCACATATGATCTTTTTTCAAAGATACCAGAGAATGTGTCAGGGCTTGCTCTTTTATAGAAATATTTTAATTGTGCTAATACATGAATGCTCAACTGCTGCGGCTCGCACAACTGTGGTGTCCACACAGGCAGCGTTGCTGTTGCAGCGCTGATCCTGCCAGCCGTGGACAATCTTGGAGAATGTTGAATCTTTCTACATTGAGTTTGCCTTCCATAGTGGCCGACTGTTTCATTTATGTTTAGTTTAGACAGAACTACTACCTTATTGCCTCAAATAAAAGCCGGTTCATAGCCGGGACTCCACTAATATAGCCGAGCTGAATTTTCCACATCACATCCTGCAAATATTTCACAATAAAAACCTTGTCAACAAATGAAGGAAGGGATTCTGTCCACAGGAATTCTAGAGGGCTTTTAATTTGTAATGGATACAGGAATCGATGAGTTAAAAAATGTTTTTTACATGTCTGTGACATATTCTACAAATATTGAAACTGTAGTGAAAGGTCTAATGTTGCTGGTGTGGTGTCAGTATGACTATTAACAGATCATTTTCACTGTCTAGTTTTGCTGCACGCGTCACACGGGAAACATAGGCGACATGCCAAAGCTCTAGATAACAGGTTAGAGCAGCGCGTTTCCGCTAACTGCAACTAAAGCATGGCAGAATCATTGTCATAAAAATGACATCTCAATTGTGAATCGAGATCACGATCTTGTTTTGATGAATCGTGCAGTTGTGATATTGAAGCCTATTTGAGCTAATGCTTACATTGTGTTCGAGCGCTGATCGACTGGCTGAGCTGTTTTCTCCTTTCCTTTCAGAGGATGATCTGAAGCCCCCTCCCTACAGCCAGTGTGCTCATGCCTCTGAGGCCGACGCTCTTCGTCCCTTGCATCACACTCCTCTCCTTTCTGAGGGAGGAGACTCTATAAGCATAAACGAAGCCCCACCCCCCTACACACCATCTGCTCCTACACAAATCAGTCAACAAGGCGTCCCTGTAAGCCCCAGCGAGTGCCAGTCAGAGAGCAGGGCCACCTAATCAACCCCTGTTGCCAATTTGCCTTTTCCATGCACTGCCTTCCTACATTCGACCTCAGTGATCGCTGCCAGCCTAACTCTCATCACATGAGAACAGATGTTTATTTGGATGTGTGTGTATTTGGTGGTTTTTAGAAGTTGTTTTTCTACTTTGTATTGTTTAAGAAAAAAGTGGTCATCTGATGAGTTTGGCAATAACCGATGACATCAGCAAGCCTGTGTGCCTCAGTCAGAACCGCAGAACCTCCCAGCTAGGATGAGGAGAATACCCTTAAGCTCTAAGGGAATCGGTGAGATGCAGAGACGCATGCTTTTCAAGTGTGTTCAGTTTTATAAAGTTGTCTCCTGCTCTATGTCTGAGGCCACTTGCTTTCACAGATCTCAAACATTTGACTCATTCCAAAAGCACGATTGGGGAAACGAGTAGATGCTTGGTTTTAGTTCCTGCTATTGTGAGACACAGTATGTAGGACATTGCTTTGTCTTTGTCATGTGTGATAGAAAATTTATAGTGTTGACAGTCGAATTAGATTTCTGGCTATTTGCTCCATATGTGCGCATATTGAATAAATTGTTTCAGTGTCTTCAAACTATTATAACTCTTCAATGCTTCATTAATACTGCACGTGTTATTTGAAGACAAAGTATGTTGACAGAGAACTATTTGATAATGAATGCACGCACTAATTGTTTTAAGTAATGACCTCATTAGCATAACTGGTTCTGTTTAATATATCATGGTGATTATACTGGCACATCAGGCAATTCAAGTGCCTATTAGATCTGTGAATGGAAGTGAGCGAGGACAGGCTGATGAAATAAATGAACACTTTCTGGCAGTAGACAAGCGGTTGTTTCTCTGTTGGTTATCACCTCTACTGCTGGGTTCTGTCTGTCGCTGCTTTACATTTGCAGTTATTTCTGTGAGAATTGAGGAAATGGACAAAAGGTCTTCAGAAGTGTGTGTGTGTGTGTGTATGTGTGTGTGGGGGGGGGAATGTTGCTTAGCCCCTTGTCACATATGAAAAATACATTTCTGTAGTTGTAGAGCCAGCTGTAAAATAATCAGGTTGGATGTTATGAAATGTAATGTTGAGCTGAAGGCTTGAATTGAGGAAAATGTGTAACAATCCTGAAAAGAAAATACACACAAGGCTTAGAGCTAAGGTTCAAAACATTTTTGGAGCTAAATGCTGCATTTTACGCAGTTGCTAAAAAAGCACTGACAACGCTCAGTTATTTTTTTTCATAAGAAATGTTGCAAAATGAAGACTAACCGAAAAATGTTTTTGTTTGTTTGTTTTTTTTTTTAAGGCTTTTGTTCCCTTTAATCTTCATGTTGATCTACCACGGGCTGGTAGAGGTCAGTAACCTTCTTGTATTTCTTTTGTTTTGTATTTTCTGGTGTAGTATTGCTTTGGGAAAGGTCATTGCTGGGTGTTTTGCTTTTTGAATCACTGCATTTCAGGTAATCCGGAAATAACACTGTTAGAAGATGCACCAATACTATCCACCGCCTGTGTTTGATTCCGCAACAATATAATCTGTGTACAGTTTCTCAACATTACAAAAAAATGAGAAAATAAATTAAAATGAACGCTGTATAAAGGTATTTTGGGCTTTTGGGGAAGGTATATAAAAGGGGATCTTCATGTAGGATCGGGCTTTAAAATGTAATGCATTTTAATGATAACCCTTCGTATTGTGATGACAAATCGTGGAGCATCTCTCACTGATGCCTTTTAAGAGAATCTTACCTGTGGTTTTACAGTCTGAACAATGCGGCAGAGAAGCTGGGAGGTACACATCTGAACATCATCACACAGCAGCAGCATGATGGCGATTGACTACCGAATACATAGCGATACAGGCTTCTGCTGTAATGTACGTCCTGTTTGTTAACTTCATGTTCATTCCCGCGGTGGGTGACATATCAGATCTGTCCAGTTGGTAGCTTTGTGAGGGGTATTAGCTTGATCTTTTTTTTTTTGTTTGTTTCAGGGGAAATATGTCTTCTGTATTAAACTGTTGTTTATAATCTTGCTTGTGTTATTTTCTTATTACATTATGTACTGTAGAGGAGCAATAGCTCTGGTTCCAAAATAGTTTATTTACTAAATTCCTAATGATTTGTTTCTATTGAGATTTAGTTACTTTTTGGAATATATAATTCTATGTTGTTTGTAGCAGATCAGCCTTCAAAAGGTATTCCAGTGATTTAGTATTGCACCAGAAGCCAAGATATCTTGAATTTTAATCTAGTATGGGTCAAGCTCCAAAAGCATTGGATCCTACATTTCCCATATTGCAACTCAATTGGATATTTAATTAGACCCTTCCTGCCACCTGAATGCCCACTTATTTCAAACCTCACATGCCCAGCATGTAATTCAGTTTTCATGTTAGAACTCTCAAGCCCAAACCGCGACGACCTTGATGACGTCATCAGGTTTATTTCCTCCAGCTTTGGAAAGCTCCCTCCGGAGCCACAGAAGACACATGACACTGTTTTCACAGGCTGAGTGCTGCTCCCTGTGACAAACAGAAAGTCATGTAGCCTTTTAAAATACATTGTATTAGGCTATTTGAACAAGCTAATCAGCTTTATTGGATAGGCCATGAGTACACATACAGGGAATTTGGCACATAGACATACAGCTAAAAAAAAGAACAAAGCCGAACAAAGAAGGTAAACATTCAGCTATATATATATATATATATATATATATCTTTTTTCTATTTACAGTCTTATTTACTTACCTAATTCAACCATTTATAAAAAGGTATGTAAACGTGCAAAATGGACTAAAAACACATGAAATTTGAAATCGATGAGAAGTGATCTATAGTTTAGTCCACAGTGACTGGTGTTTTGCTGACTGTGAAGAGATTTGAAAAAACATAAGCTCATTATTGAGAAGTGCCTGTAATCACTTTTTGAGGCTGTAATTGTTCCTTCTGTCCATGGAGAGATGTCTTCCTAATGTAATTTCTAATGTAAGAAATGAGAATTAGAATCCTCCCATTCTTGTTCTGTAGAGGGAATTTTATTCTAATAATAATAATACGTTTTACTTATATAGCGCCTTTCCAAAGCTCAAGGTCGCTGCACAAGAAAATACATACATATACAACAGTTTGCGTTCACATACTAAAAAGACATTGGAGAATACGTCCTTGGTTTGTCTAACTCAGACTGCTAGATTTAGTCCCCAATCAGAATCCTGTTAGGAACTAATCTATTCACAGCCAGAATGGACACAAGAGATGCTTGCAGTGACCATAAACTGTTGAAGTGTACAGTGTGAGTATTGTTTTGAGAGACACGTGGGGAACAAAGTGAACCTATGCTGTGCCACTAGAGAGCAGTATTGCACCAATGATGATCTCAACCGCATGTGTCTGAGCAGCCTGCACCTGTTGAGCTCATGTGCCGAGCGTGGCACAAGCAATGCTGTCGGTCGGTGCCACCTCAGTATAGATTGATGTCTTTTATTACACAGAAAATGGCATTGACATTTGTTCCAAAGTTTTATACTTTAGATGGAAAAAATAATTGGGCTCTATCAAGATCAATTGTACAGCCCTCTTGTGGAATGTACAGCAGAGTAGATACTCAAGGACGTTCATTTTTTCATATCTTAGCCTCTCAGCTGCTGCAACACTAAGCTGCATACAGATTAGCTGAGCTGGAACAATTCACAATGTGTATACACTTGACTATAGACTTTTTTGGTAAGCGAAATTATGCATGCGAGATAAATCAGATAAATGGTCATTTGACAGGCAACTAAAAACAAGCCACAAGCCTCATGCCTGTTAATTGGTAAAAAAAAAATACATATTATAATTAGGAATTAAAATGTTGTCATTGTACACATTTACGTGTTTTATCGATTATCTCGTGTTGTTTTGAAGCTGTTATTCAGAAATCATTTTGAGCATTGAAATGGAGGTAGTCCGACAAGAATAAAACCTTCGTTCATTGTTTCATATATTCATGGCTGAGTATATCTTGCGTCAGTGTTAAATACAGTTAGATAAGCAGTTTGTGTTTGTCACTCCTGTATGCAGTGCACTGGTCTCGCTTTGAGTAATTGATGTTTTCAGGGGAAATATTTGCATTTTGGCAAACAGGCAACTATCCATCATGTAAACAGCTTTACTAATCATTACATCTCGGTATGAACAGCTGTATAATTGATACAACACAGAACACTTTCCTCAAGGATGTTGAATGAACCCCTCCTCAGATTATTGAGGTCTTCAAGGCCATTTGAGAAACACAAGAGACGGCTCAATTGCCCTCTGTTGTCTTGTCAAAGATGTATTGCACTTCCGTGCCTTGCATATAGGTGCAGTACCTATCAGATGACAAAGTATTTTTGAGGATGGTATGCAGGCGATGGCCATGGGAAAAAAAAGCCCCACCTTTTGAATTCAGCAAGAAAGCATATTCCAGGCATGGGTGGTGAGGATGGATAAGATGTCAAAAATGTTTCTGTTATTGATTTCCCACCTCAAAGTCATTTCAGACGAGGATACCCATCACTAGCCTGACCAAAAATGTTATTTTACACTGTTTAAATTTTTATCTTGCTGCAAATTCATATTACATCCTTGTGCACGGACGGTATAACATGGCAACACACAACAGAGGGAACGTTAATGAATTTTGCAGGTCATTTAACTGCTAACAGATTTCTTCCTTTCTCTGTCTGAACACCTTCATTACTTTTTGTTCTGATGTCTTTCTTTACTCGTTAGTTTGGTTCAGTGTGATGTAGCCAAATATCCAGTTAATAGCAGTTTGTAATATGCATTCAGAATATATAAAACAATAAGGAATTGGACCAACTCATGTTGTAGTTGTATGTAGAAAACCGAGCATGTCTGATAAGCTTCAGTTCTTTAGCTGGCAAGTGGCCATCTATTTCAAACCATAGTAGTTTCAAAAATCTAGTTAAGTACATGTATCAGCCACTGTGGCCTGTTTACAGAGAGTGTCACATGTGTCCGATTGTTAACCGCCTACTAAAATGCGGAGCTAAACAATTCCAATGGGCATTTCAGTGGCACACAAAAGAGATATTACCACTGATAATTGCATCACATATGAGAAGTTTGGGTAATTAAACAGCACATTTACTGTAGTGTACATTTGGAGGTACGCATACTTCACTTGAGATTTCCATTTTATTCTACTTTATACTTTTACTCAAGTACAAATCTGAGGGAACTATTGTACTTTTTACTTCGCAACACTTATTTGACAGGGGTCGATACTACTTACTTTACAGATTGAGATTTTACATTAAAAAAATATATGATACACTTACAAAATGCAATGCATTGGTAAAGATTAAACTTGCGGTTCCCAACTTGTTCGGCTTGTGACCCTTTACAAACGACCGTGTGTAGTTGTGGCTCCGTGTCACGTTGCAGATGTTTATGAGCTGTTAGCAGTTCCACCAAAGACTGATTGCTCCTCTAAATGTCTCAGATGTGTTTGAGGCCTAAAGAGGTAAAACTCACAAATATTTCACAAAAAGGCAAAGATTAGGAAGGAATTATATGAAGGAAAGGAGGTTTTGAAGACAGTCAGCGTAGGTTTTCTCTTCAGTAACAGGACTGAGTGTGTGGTTTGCTTCACACAGTGTTTTTAAAAACTGCTGTCCATACTAGCTAACATCAGCATCTAGTGTCAACAGCATGATAAGCAGGTTCATCATTTCTCCTTGGCCCGCCACTATAGATATAATCTAGAGGGCAGGGACATGCCTTTTCTTGTGTCTGTGTGATGACAGGATAAGTGAGGGTGTCTGAATGTCAGGAAGGAAGGATGAGCACCTGGTGCAGACAGACATGTGTTTAAGCATAATGAGGCAGCAGTCAAGACATCAGGTTGGTTAATTTTAAGAATGTATTATTACCTGCTAGATATGATCATACTTAATGTTCCTCAGGACCTATCTATAATGGCTCCAGTACTTATTGTAGTCCCATCACATGGCACAGTGTTGTGCAAGCAGTGCACTCTTCCAAGAAGGTAATTTGTTGGTCACTGGAGTCAATATGTTTTGCATTTTTAATCCCAGAAAATGTCGCAAAATGAAAAGCTGTCATCCAAGCAAGCAAGTTTGTATCCACCATTTGCTTAATCTGAGTGATGAAAGGTGGAAATTAGAAATTCTCTCCTCCTGGAGGGCCCGCGGCTCGCCTCGGCACTGGCCTGTGAAGCAAACCATTCATCTATCCCGCTGCTGCTCCTTCAGCACTGACAAAAATCAGCTGAGAGCTGGTGCAGAAACAGTCTGGAAATATCTATCTGATTTGCAGAAATGTAGGAATTCTTATCTGAATTCAGCGTTCCAAAGTGTTGCATTTGCCCTTCAGCATATTGGGTTTTGACGTGACATGCATTGCTGACATTTTCTGAAACTACCACGAGTCAAAGAAGTGTGTCAGCTCCCCGCAAACAATGTCTCTCCACTTGTACAGTTTGTAGTAAAACTTCAAAGGTTCAGGTGCAGGCCAGATTGAGTTTTTCTGGGAGCTGTCAATACACCAGACAATAGACCTGCAATACACAGAAGATACGTGATGTGCAGGAAGTGAGAGAGGCAGTGAGGGATAAAGTAGAGACAAGACCAGTCTGTAAATCCTTCTGAATGGCCTGAATCCTGCTGACCTCCGACCTTATGTTAATTTCCATTTTGCCTGCTGGGCCTCATTGCTCACCTGCTGTCCCACACAACAACTTCCAAGTCTGTCTGCAAAAAGACGCCTCCTGTCTCGTGCCCGAGGAACTGAGAGGACTGTTCCCGTTTATCAGCTTAGCGAGAATTTACATTTTAATTGAATCCTGACGTTTGAGCCAAACTATTCTTGCTGAGTAACTGGAGCCCCTTCAGAGAAACAACTTACAGGCTTGAAGTGTGAGTCCACTGAAGATGACAGGCAGTCAGTCCCATTCACATTGACTATGCAGAATTCAACTTCATGTGCCAAGATTGCTCATGCTGCCATCATCAGGAATATCCTTCGATTTTGTGTGTGTGTGTGTGTGTGTGTGTGTGTGTGTAGGAATGTCCCAAAACTACAGCTGGGCTTTGTGTGTGCATATTTACACATCAGCTTCTATGTATTTTAATGAGTTTGAATGGGCCAAGATTTTTCATGCGTCTATTGCCAGGGATATACTTGGAACGTGTGTGTAAAGACAGCAGGGAAATAGAGTTGGGCTCCAGGTGTGTGTGTGTGTGTGTGTGTGTGTGTGATCTCAGATCAATCACAAATCAGCGCTCTATCATACTAATTAGAATGGACGCGTCCACTCCTACACTCTCTTTGATGTGGCATGTTGGCCAACTCTGCTGATGTGAGAGATTCTGTCTAATTAGATATGAGATAAAAAGATATGATTCGTCAGCACCTGTCTTTGTTTCGTCGACCTTTCACATCTATTTAGAATTTGATATCAGACAATAAGGGGGTGCGTGCTGTGGAGCCCATTCTGATTTTGCAATGCCTGGTTAGTGGTGTTTGTATTATTATAGCCTACTTGTTCTGCATTAACAGGGATCTGGTGGGTTAAAACTCGTTTTAGGTGGTAACGTTCATTCACATTTGTCTAATGTTAATTTGTTTGTCTTTTAATACCATCTAAATTTGGAAATGTCACCATCACCATATTTAAAAATAAAATGCAGCATGCTACCATCTTCAACCATTTCAGCAGCTAATTTTCAACCCTAAGGGCTCCAACTAACAATTATTTTCATTATTAATTCATCTTCAACCTCTTTGAGGCTGTACTTAGGCAAAGCGCTGCTTTGAGCTAAATGCTAATCAGAACATACTAACATGCATTTTTTATCTGTCGATCAACTCCTCAATTAATTGACTAGATTTACTGAGTCTATTATCTTTTATCCCATGTCCAGTTACAAATAAAAGTTTGTCTTTTCTTTTCTCTGCTCTTTTATCTGTCTCTTTAAGTCTTATGGTCCTGCAAGGCCTAATACTAATAACCTAATACTAACTGAGTCTTGAAACAAGCTAATAATTGGAATAAAGCTGGAAACTCTGTTAACCCTCTCTCTTCTAAGCTTGAATCAAGCCACAGTCTTCTGTTTGAAAAAACATCTGCTCTTCCCATTTTCACATTAACTATTGTCAAAGCTATTGTTCTGTGGTTTTGTTACAAAGAAGCAGGTAAATGACTATATTTACTCTATGTCCTATTTACACTGGTATGGACGGAAGCCCAACTTATTAGAATGCAATTAAAATGCATTAAAATGCTAATTTCAATTGTTATTATTACATTATTTCCAGACTGAGGCACCTGCAGCTTCCATCTCAGCGCTGTACACCGTAACGAGATAGTGATTAACTTCTGCAGTATCACACTGATAGAGAGCCACTGAAAAGTCAAGAGCATAAATTGAGCGACAGACTGCCAGCGCCAGTTTCTGAAAGAAGTCATTAGGATTCTGACTAATTGCATCTAGCCTGACCTTCCACTCTCATTGCTTCAACCCGAACAAATAGATGTTCTTCTCTCTGCTTTTACTTCATGCGTATGGTAATGAAAATAAAGTTGTGGTAAGAGATGCTAGCAGCGACATTGTGACTTAAGCAGATTATGCTTCGGTGTGACACAGGAAAGGGTTATTGTAACAGTGAAGCAGATAAGAGTTAATTAACTGATAATGGCACTCTATTCACTGAGATGAAAGGCAGTGAATGGAAATAAAAGGTTGAGAGTCAAAGAGAAAAATGGACATTCTGTAGATCTCAAAGAAAAGCAGATAATTTTATTCCTCCTGATTAAGTTTCTCATTGGGATGGCATGAATGCCAAGAATGCTGAGTAATCTTCATCACAGCTGCCACAACAATGACCTAAACCAAGGCGTATGAATTTCATCACGTCTATTTCTATACAAATTGCACGAGAAGCTTCTTGGAGAAAACACTACACCTGTCACATCCGTGCTTTTGATCTCTTGATGATGACCTCTTTTATTCACTCCTACTCTTCTTCCACAACCCAGCATAAGACAGCGGAGCAAATCAATAGCAAAAGCACCAAGAAACCCAGAGATGTACTGTTTGGGGGGGAAGTAAACTTAACAAGAGGGCAAGAAAAACACATTTCTTCTTTCCTGTATACGCAGCTTTTGATCAACTTTCCAGCTGGGCAAGTTGGGGGTTTTATCGGCTCTATCCTCCTCTCTCACAGATGAGAAACAATGTGCTTTATTCCATTACACTGTAAATCCAATCTCATGCTTCACGCTCTGTAGAAGAACAGAAAGAGGGAATGAATGTGATGGCATGGGGAAATGCCTACACAAATCCCACAATCCCTAAGGCGACACCAGTCAGTCATTGGGGTACAGTTGGAGGATTCTGAGCAATTAACCAATCAATCAAGGGGTTGATTGGGCCCCATGTAGCTATTAGGGTAATACATGTGTTGCTGAAATGAGAAGTGTGCACTTGGATCGACAAAGCACCAAAGTCAGGCTGTTTATTGATTTCGTTCACTATTCCCACCAAGAGGTCACGCTTGGGAAATCAGTGCCCTTCCTGAGGGAAAGCTTTCAAGTATACAATTAAGCAATAATTAGCATTTTGCTGCTTTAAATGTGGACTTGCGCAGATAAGTTCTGCGATGCTATCACCATAGAGGGCAATAGAACACATTGAGGTCTTATGAAAGCAACTGAAAATTTCTGAACATGATCGGCTTGAGAATGAATGTCTCTAAAAGCCCTCCATTACTGCTGTTGACTCTCCCAGACATCTGATGAACACCTAAATTAATAATGGGAGGAAATAAATATTTAATTCTTTAAATCTGTTGCAAACAGCTTGTAATATTCACTGATCTATCTCCTGCATGATTCACACAGCAATATAATACCTTTAAAAAGCCCAGAAGCTATATACCTCTACCACTCATGAAGACCAGAGTGGTATTCATCTTCCGCCATCAGTTAACAAAATGTCTAACATATGGAACAGTCTCCATTAGGTGTTGAACACTGCTGAGTGCTGTGATAGCTGGTGTATGACTAATTGCTGCAGAAGCTGTTATTGCTGAAAAAAACTGCTCAAGATCTAATATTGAATATTGCAACATAAAAGCAGGTCTGTTCACTGCAAGCTGCAAATATCATCTCACATAATCAACATCTTCACTGCAAGGTTATTATAGTTTTGCATTTTTCATTAGTTTTTATTTTCATTTTGTTTTGACTTTTTGTTTTAAATTTCAGTTTAGTTTTAATTAGTTTATAAAGCGGGTTTGCTAGTTTTTTTCAGTTCAGTTTTCATTAATTTTAGTTTTAGTTTTAGTTTATATTTGTAAGACGGGGTATTTGTGGGGCGAGATTCAAAAAGGTCAGAAAAAGTATTGTGTAATAAAAACAAAACATCAAACTACAGTACAGTACATTCGTACTGCCTGTCCTGAATCTAATGTTAGCTTCTCTTTCAGGGCAGGGGTCTGGGTGCGCTCCCTTACCTTGCTAGATCAAGATAGATCAGCCTTCTTGTGAAATTTCTTCAAATGGACTTTTAGATTCTGGGGTTTCTCCCCTTGAGAAATGTTTCACATATATTATCATCTTCCACTACTACAAGTCCCTTGCTTTTTTTCTGTGACACAGTCATATACAAAGTAATCCAAAAGGGAACTCTGGTGCTTTCTCCTGACTTTCGATGCCAGCTGTGGCATGGACGGATTGGCTGTGAGGTGCCGACAGCTGGTGTAAAACTGGCACAACTGAAAAATTGGAAGATCGAATTCATATCGACTTGAAATACTCGGCTTGTGTATGAAATAAATTGACAAAGGGGAAAACTAAGGACATTTTCTCAATAACTTTAGTTTGTTTGTTAGTTCAGTTGGTTATCATTTTTTTGTAATGCCTTGTTTATATTTTTATTTCAGTTAACTAAAATGTTTTTTCACATTTAGTTTTCGTTAACAATAATAACCTTGCTTCACTGACTGACTGATGCCACTTAACAAAGTGTAGACAGGTGGGCTGAAATGCTTCTTCCATGGCTAATCACATTTTGTAAATACACTGTAGATATAGTTCGTTAGTTAAGTTTTATTTATTCAGGAAGTCTTGTTGAGGTCAAGATCTCTGAATGCAATTTGAATTGTTAGCTACGCTAGCGGTGTAGCTCTATGGATGTCAGTCAGTCAGTGGTCCACTACTTTTGTCCAGACTGAAACATCTTAACAACCTTTAGAAAGTTTTCGCTTGTCCTGTGAAATATCTCAACATCTAGTGGAGTAATTGGCACAAAGTTTGGTACAGACATTGATGGTTCCCAGATGATGAATCCTAATGACTGACGAGCCCCTGACTTTTACTCTAGCGCCACCATGAGGTTCATATTTGTAGTTTTGAGTGAAATGTCTCAACAACTATTGGATGAATCACCATGAAACATTCCTGTTGCCCTCAGGATGAATTGTAATCCCTTTGCTTTATACCGAGCGCCATCATCCGATACAAATTCCAGCAAATGCTGACATTAGTATTTAGCTCATAGCATCGCTACCTACATACCGCTGCCTATATACAGCCTGAGCGAGGATTCAGACCAAAAATCAGAATCAGAATCAGAAATACTTTATTAATCTCTGAGGGGAAACTCTTTGTAACAGCAGCTCACTATCACGTCAGTGCACACAAGAATGGAAGTACTAAGCAAAAAGCAAAACATATAATACACTATAATACAGGTTAGGTACCAAGTGGGTATAAGTATACATTTAAAATTTAAATAAGTGTAATGTACAAAGTGGGTTTACCGGTTGAGGATAATATTACAGTATAAAGTAATAGTGCATGAACTGTCAGGTTATGTGTAGCTTATTAACAATATATAATGGGACGGAGGATATTGCACGGCCGTACTAGAACTATAAATAAGTATCACAAATTAAACTGAAAACAGGGTATAAAAACAGCCCTTCATTAAAACAGTACAGGGGGCTGCTTTGGTGGGAGCATATTGTTTAAGGTACTGGTGAGACAATGATCTGGGAAATCCAATTGGAGTAACAGATTAACATGTTTAAAGGCTTATTAGATGCCAAAACACTACACAAACATTTCTGATATTCATGAACAGGATTTTACAACGCTGGAACTCTGGCTTTAAATATTTTTTTAAAATCGGTCTGTATGTCAGGCTGTTACCTCACAACAGTTGTTTAAGTAACCGGTGTCTCCGCCGTTAAGTCTATTACCAATTAGCCTACCAGAATTCATTAACTAGGTGACTTCATTATTACGCAGTGCATATTGCCCACTTCATACAGTCACACCCCTCTGCTTACCAGCGTATATTTCTGATAAAATGTTCTTTCACCACGTGATGATGCTTTTCAATTTAGTGCAAAAGCATGCAGCCTGGCTATTAAACCATTATAAACTCTAGGTAGTCTCTTGTTCTCCTTTGAATCCTGCTTTTAGAGGCAATTTATTTCACATGAGCTGTCTCCATATAGTTTGTCTAGCGTACCCTGACTGAAGTGTTCAGACATTTGCTTTCATCTTGTCCAAAGGCATGCCTCAAAGATGGGAAAAGGTGAAAGTGACTCCGGGAGGTGGGGAGAAAAAAAGGCATGTTCAAAGCTGAAGCAAAAGAATTTCCTCCTTTTAGCAGAGTGGCCTAAATTTCCTAAAAAACAAGCAGGTGTTTCCATCTTATAATGCCATTTTGACGGTTCCCATTCTACTGTGTGAAGACAGCGAGACTCTCATGAGCTCACTCTCTCAATCAGTAGGCAGAGCACCTTTTAAGACAACTTCAGAGAGATGTCTGTCTAAATATACTCACAGGTAAGTCATCACCCCAACGTACAGTTATGTCGTCTTTGATGAATGGAAAAATAAATATCAGACCTCCTCCACATAGTCTGGTCCAGTGATGACTTCTAAACTTCCAACTGGAGAGCTGCCAGTAACTGAAATTAATTCACTTGTCCAAAGTGAGGCAAAAACAATTACACAAGAACCCTCTTGCATGTCAACAAAACTCATTTCTCATGAGAAGAATGGGTAGTGTGTTGCAGTTCTTTGCAGTTGGTCCCTACAGCAAACGTGCAGAGATGATAGATGTATTTCCAATGGTGCCTTCTTTCTAATGAGTTCCTGTGCCATACTGCCGGCTCATTATAAACAGGATCTGCATTACTGAAAATAATAAGAAGCGATACTATCCCAGTAATGTGTATGATTATTATCAGTTAATGCGAGTTTTGCTCACTGTTGTCAGCCTTGCTGGTTATTTCCCTTCCTTTAATGGGGCAGTTTATGAAAGTCAGCGTTATCTAAAGGATACAAAAATCTGCTTTGTAATTTACAAAGACAGCGATGTGCTACATAAACCAAGAGCATACACATTTTAATGTAAGTTAAATATTTCCTCCAAAGCTGCTCAGTTTCTTCAGTCTGTGTATCTGTTAGACTAGCAAACTGTGCCCCTCAGATTTTTTGACATTTTTTGTTTCCTCTGCAGACCTGAGAACCACTCATAAATCAAGGATTCCAAAGCTCTGGAGACAGAAACGCAGCGTAGCGAGAAGACCAATCTTGATTTCCTGTGCACACCTGCTTAGAGTGCATCACGGTTCACGCAAATACGAACTCGCTCTGCGTGTGGTCAGTCTGCGGGTTTAGATCTGTTTTGGGTTCGCATGTGAGAGTAAGAAAGACAAGAGACAAAGGCAGAAAGCATGTCATGGCTTGAGGCCAGTGAAGTCACCCTGAAATACAAGATAGTGTTGAAAGAAACAAATAGCTTTTGCTGAGTTAGAAATTGGAGGATTTATTCCTGTTTCCTGAGACAGTTCGGTCAGTGTTGGTGAGAAATCACTTCGGTCCCCTGTGGCCACGAGGAGCAGCGTACAGTTTATTTGTCTACTTAATCTGGGATGCAAACCTCCGCTGAGAATCAAGTGGAAGTGGGAAAGTGGCTGTGACTGCAGGATGATTTTCTGCAGATAAGGTTATATTTTAGCTGATAGCATTGTCATAATACAAGATCATCTTTGAAAAATAATTACTTAAACACACACAGTACAGTATAGGTGTCATTTGGCGGATCAAATGTTTTAACTGGATAATTTCAAACTTTATAAATGAAATATGAATTCTTTAATTGAGTGGCATTCCCCTTCTAACTCCGGGTCTGCCTTCAGAAGATTACAATGCACAGGAGATGGTGGTAGTTTTCCCCACTGTGGCTTCTCTGGATTATACGCGCCTTGAGTACTTACATAAGTGGCTTTATTTTTCTATCCATTTAGCCATGGGTAGCTTTTGCCTACTTTATCTTCACTTAAATTGCTTTGGGCCTCTCAAAATTACTGACTGGGAATAAAATATCACAGAGGAAAATCAGCAGACTGCACTCTTTACTGTGAATGGCAAACACCATGCCCAGCAGTCACATTCATAATTGTCCTCTACAGCCTCACCCTCTCCATTTTGACATTAATTAATCTGAAGCAATCTCCAAACTGCCCATGGGGCCGAGACCTCACGCCTCCAAACCTTCAATTCCCATGATTGAATTTCAGAGTTCATCTCTCCAGCGCTTAACTTTGCCACTTTGCTAATGGTGATCGGAAAAAAAGAAGACACTAAAAAAGAAGAAGAGTAGAAAAAAAACTCTCACCATCAGCCATATTCTTTTTACTATCCATCATGGGCCATAGAGGGGAGGACAAAGACAAATACAGCCAGCCAGAATCTGGGCAGAAAGCGAGAAAGATGACCCCCCTGGACTCTGGTGCTGCATTTCATTATCTCACTCAGTCCATTTATTCACTACCTTTGGATGGACTGAGCCCCAAAAACACTCGATCATACCTCTACACTGCATTGTAGCAGGCTTATGTGGAGTGAGCAAACCCACAAGAATAAGATGAAGATGGTGTAAACTTTCATAATGATGTCATAAGTAAGAACAGGGACTATAAACTTCAGTCAGTGGGGTACTCTATTTTATGAGTCGGATCTTGTTTTGCATGTACTAAGAGTCCACAAGAACAGAAACGGCTCTGTGAGGCTGTAGTTAGGCACAGCAGTGCTTTAGACTGAATACTAACAAGCTCTCAAAAACAATGCTAACATGAGATGCTAAGATGTTTAGCAGGTATAATGTTTACCATGTTCACCGTCTCAGTTGAGCTTGTTAGCATGCTAACATTTGCTAATTGGCACGAAACACAAAGTACACCTGAGGCTGATGGGATTTCTTTAGGCTTTGACCTGACGATGGTGCTAGTTTAAAAGTGATGGTGAAAACCCGACAAATAGTTGTTGAGATGTTTCAGTCTGGACCAAAGTGACCGACATTGCCATCCCTAGAGCCATGCCACTAGCATGGCGAAAATGATTATTATCAGAGATCTTTAGCTGATAACTTAGCACCTACAGAAACTTCACCTCTCTTAATAATTATGCTGAGTCTGTCACCTCTAGAACTGCTGTACCCGCTGTCGCACACATACTTCCTCTGACACTGTGACAGTTACAGCATCATTGTACAATCCTTCCTCCCGTGGAGCGTGGAAGTGAAAGTAGACTTTGTGGAGTCCTGGCCCTGGATGCTGCTGCTGCTGCAGGGCTGCAGTAAGGCTGAGTAAGCCTGAGAAATCGCATGGCTTTGGCCCTGCTGCAGCGTGGGATGGCTCATTGAGTCTGCAGGTATGGAGCTGAGAGTGAGGAATGACTGCAGTCTTTCACAGCTGGCCAGCTTTTCTCTCTATCTCACCCTTGCTATATGTGCCACCCCACCACCGACCTGTACTCTCACCTCTCTGAGTCACTCAAATGTACAGTCATTACAGTCATTCTCGCCCGTATCTCAACCTCCACATGTGAAAATGTTGCATTAATGTGTCAGTGAGCCAGAGTGTTTTGCACGTCCCAGTGGCTGGCTGTTTGGCTGGCTGTGTTTGGAAAGGTGTGAGCTGACCCGGGGCTTGAAGTGGCAGAGAAACCGCATGACAGATGGCCTGTTTGAGACAGGGATTTGGGGGCTTGGCTACGGTCAACTGAGGTTTGGCACCAAAGCAAGGGGTTGGCCTGCTGTTAGTATCTCTGCTCCTTCCATCACTGTATCCAGACACAAACATACCTGCACACGAGCCATTACAGATGCACAGATTCACAAGAAAAAAACACAACAATGAATACACATGCCAGGGAATATTCTCAAAGTAATATGTTCTCCCCTTTGATATGCCTTTTTTTCCACATAGAGATAAAAGTTGGCCTTCAGTTTCTTTCATTATGACTTACTTTGAAAATATTATTTGGTCACTGCACAGTAGACCAAAAAAATATAAAAAACCCAATTTGTTCAAAAAGCTGAGAGATGAAACACTATACAAACACACACACACAAAAATACACCCTACTGTGATCTTATACGACCAGGTGAAATATAGGAGGCTTCTGAAACTGAATTTTTGGTGGTTGCCTGGCAACTTGCGTTTGTTTGCCTAGCATCAAAACAGAAATGCTGAGCAAAAAAGGTGGACACACACACACACACGTCCATAAACACACCAGAGGAGACTTAAAGGCAGCGTGGGTTTGATTCATTGTGTCTCAGGCCTCCCATCATGAACTAATGAACTCAAAATCATCCAGTCTGATGGCTCATTCAGACACTGCTTTGTTTTTGCTGATGAAACTTTGCTCGCTCTGTGCAGCCTAGACAGCTGAAGCCTCACTCTGAAGTTTAGCTGGAGCTCTGTAGGTTACGCTTTTGGCCGTGAGCGAAGTAAAACATCTATTGTACGGGAGAGCAAACCATGCAGAGTAAACGAGAGTCTGAATTTCCTGAAGCGCTGAGAAAAGTTCTGGAGGTCGCAGCACTTTCAGTGGATGAAACGTATTTGATGGTTGAAGCTTCTAACTACGTTTGACAAAGTGCAAAGACAGTTTTTTGCATCAGAACTCATTTTATTGTTTTTTTAGTTTCTTCATTATATTTGTCACCGCCTTTGGCATGCCATATATTCATCCAATCTGTTCTGATATTTTAAGAAAGCAGATTTGCTTCCTTTTGAGTCTCCCTGCGCAGCAAAGAGAAAGGAAAAGGTTAAGCCTACCCACACATTTCCCAGAGTTGCACGGGGGCCACTTGAAATGTAAATCTCAGCTTTCCCCCCCCCCCCCCCATCTTGGATAGCTACATTTTTATGAAAATTACCTGATTTGAATTTAGATGTGGGTATAGAGGAGCCGAGGCATTCACTGGGCCACGTTCCTGTTGAACGAAGAGGCGTATCAACAGGCTGTTGTTGACTCTGCTACGTGTCTGTCAAAAAGACAGACACACACTTGCTGTAATAGCCCTAAAGCTGTGTACGACACTCTTTGGGCTGTTGGAGCTCGATAGAGGCTGCGTTCCGTCATCGGGGGGATAAATAGGTAATTGAACCGGGGATGTCGCTATTAAAATACACAAAGGCACAGAAAGACAGCGCTGTCACTTTCTATCTTGCTCCCCTCTTCTCGCACACACTCATATGAGACATGACATATATTTAGCCTACTTTCCAAAAGATCAATTTGCAGTTGTTCAAAATAGATCTGAATGGAAGAATGAACCTTTCATTATTGCTAATTTTCTCTGTTATAAACTCTTTTTGGACGTGTATAGCAGTTGCAAAACACCTCATCCCCAATATTGGACAACTGGTTACAGATATGCATGAGAGGGTTCAAGCCCCACTTTCAGTGAGCATCTTCTCTACTCAAGTGTCCTTGAAGCTGAATCATCAAGGCTCGGTCACAGAGAGAGACACTTTTAAGGATTTGCAGGTGGAAAGTCTCTACATTTAGTTAGTAAAAAGTTTTTTTTTTACGTCTATGGGTTATGGGTTATATGTCAAAACGGATTCACCTGCAAATAAGCAATGCCAAAGGGGGGAGGCTTTTCTGAGGCTGATGTTGACCTCTGACCTCATCGGAAGAGACAAACAACAGGAAATCAGAACTGCTGGAATCAGGAGAGCGCCACATTGCATTGAGGTAAAGATGTCAAAATAGCTCAAACTGTCCGAATCTCACTCAGCCCACTTGTGGCTCCAGAGGCTAGTGTGCTCTGTTCCTCTCCTCCACCTGCAGGACAGCTGCGCGCCGCTGCCACGTCTCTCCTCGCTGCTGGAGCGGGCGCGCAAAGTGGGGGCGCACTCCTCCACCATCGAAACCCTGCTCGTGAGATGCGCAGCGGTGAGTGAGAGCAGCACTGGACACATCGCCCACCTCCGCTCCGCTTGGCTTTTTGTGCGCAAGCTCCGACTGTTTGAGTTGAAGGACAGTTTTCGTTTTGTTTGTTTTCCCCCGCTCCGTTGCTCTTTTGACACCCGCGTCG
>CM022493.1:16416393-16579700 GCA_011952105.1 Coreoperca whiteheadi
CTTTTGACCCCCGCGTCGCCGCCCCCCCCCCCCCCCCCCCCCTCCAAGAGCGGAGGCACATTGTCAGTGGCGCAGCGCGACAGTGCGGTGTCCGATTACAAACCGTGCGCCGAGGAGCCACCGGCACAGAGCGCTTCTCTGTTGGGCAGAAGAGCACGCAGGGCTCCGGAGGGACGAGAGAGAGCACACAGGAATCTCTGCAGAGAAAGAAGGAGTTTTACCGAGATCGAGTTCTGACAAGTGACACAGCAGAACTGAGGATATACCATCTTCAGCTCATCTTTATTTGTTTGTTTCTCCCTACCCCTCTTCTCACCGGGGCAAGACACGCAGCTTCGCTGCAATCTAGATGAACGGGAGTTGGGCACCTCACTTGGTAAGCCAAATCCTATTTTATTTATGCTTTTATTGTTTAGATATGTCACAGGCTTCTGAAGCCATTCCGTTTCTAAACGCGAGGCATTTGTTTTCCCTTGAAAATAAAACCCATTACTTTTACCGCTTGTCATTTAGCATTTACTTTACATTCATATCACAAGTAGCAATAGGTTAATATATGTTGCAGAGTGGGAATATGCCATCATCTTACAGGAACCATACGCTAATTCACAAATCCAAAATCCCCATAACGTAAATAATCAGTTTTAGAAGTTTTGCATTTGGCTTTGCGATGTCCGACCACTTGGTGGTGCTGGCAGAGTGCAGCCATCACCAGGTCCCTGAGAGCTTCATCAAATCTTTATATTCTCCAAATTCCTTTTCTCTTTCAGTATCTTATGACAATTGATTAGGGTCTGGCATCATGGCCAATTATTTCAATAGTTTCACTGCAGTGAAAGAAAAGCGCATTTTGGGAGAAGCAAGCAAAACATTACAGCTCATGATTTGATAAAAGGAAAATAGTCTAGAAGAAAGCGGTGCACCCGTCCTGAAAATGTCAGTGCCTTGAAAGCCCAAATGCAAATTAGGAAATGTTCACACTCTGTTGTTTCCTAGTTATATGTGTCAAGATTTATGAATATAATAACACAAGTGTTTTGTTAGTGGATGTGGATCCACTGGCTCTGCTTTTAAAATGGGACTTTTAAAGTGTAGGCTATTTGCTGCTGTGTTTGTGTTTATGCTTATTTGCATTTGGGGCGAAATGATGTTTCATGTTTTGAGTGCACAGAGGAGTTGAACAGAATGCGTGACCTTTATGAGACATGATGATTGTGTAGGCTACAGTAGGCTATAGTAGACTACATGTATTTCACATTTAATGAAAGCTACTAGATGTGGCAAGTGTCTTTTATTCTGCACATCTCACACAATGGCGGAGCCAGGGCTGAGTCCTTGAAAGTTTCTAGCTAAGGCTTTGTCAAAGAAGATATTTTACAAGCAGAATAAGAGCTTCACTGAATTTTCTTACACTCAACAAATTCCAAATGAAACCAAGCATATCCAATGTACTATTTGTCAGTGAGCGAGTTCAAGAAGATTAGTCAAGTTAAATAAACAATGGCAAAAGCTCTGTTTGAGCTGTAGGTGAAGAACGTGATTGGTGTGGTGAAGGAGATAATATATGTGGTTCAGGTCCGGCATGAATTCACAGTTCCTCAGTTAGCCCACGGCTCTGTCCTTGGCTCTTACCGGCCCTGCAGCAGGTTCAGATGAATGCTAATCCCCAACCCCGATCGTGCTGATTAGTGGACGATTAACCGGACATAATTGTTTACTAAGTCACTTATTCACTTTTTTTTTCAACCCTGAGGCATGTTTAGAAAACATGCAAATTTTGACTCAGATGTTGTGTCCAGAGTATAAAGCACAGAGCGGATACTCTTTTCCTTTCCATTGGTATTCATATGGGTCTGTGGTTGTTGTGGTCGTGGTAGCTTTCGGGACTTGAAAGCTGCAGTTCTGATAAACACAGTCAGCCTCCTCTGATCTTATGGCCTCAGACCCATGAGGATGTGGCTCATCCATCCTGTCACACTGTGCTTACCAATGGGGAAGAGGGGACCCTCGTCCAGATAGGTAGAATTACTTTGGACTCACAGCGTCCAGGCCTTTATAAGACGTCAGGATGCTAAAACAGAGGGTAAAGAGGGAGAAAAGGGATGAAAAAGAAATACAAAGAGAAAGAGGGATGATGTGAAAATGCTGTTTCAAGAAATTATGTGACACATGTTTCATTTGCAGCTGAAGTGTAGAGAAACACTGAATGGAGAAAAAACATTCCAGTTGCATCGATTTGTCGATTACTTGATTTTGACAGAAATGTATCTGCAACTGTTTTGAGAATTGTTATTTTTAAGCTGAAACCCCCAAACATTGTCTGGTTGCAGCTTCTCCACTGTGAGGACTTGCTGCTTTTCTCTGTTTTAAATCATTGTAAATTTGAATATCTTTAGTATTTGAACTGTTGGTCGGACAAAAAACAGATTTGAAGACGTCACCCTGGGCTCTTGAGATGGACATTTGTTGCTATTTTGTAGACTAAACTATTAATCGATGAATTGAGAAAATTAATCCGCAACTACATTGATAATCGAATAATGGTTTAAGTCATTTTTTAAGCTAGAACATCAAGAATTTACTGGTTCTGTCTTCACAGATATTTGCTGGTTTTCTTGATCTTTCATGCTAGTAAATTTAATGTCTTTGGGTTTTGGACGGTTAATTGGATAAAAGAAGAAAATGATGATGAACGTGATGTGAATTTTCTGGAAATCTATGGGCCAGAAAAGTGAACTGGTGATTTGAGAAAATAATTGACAGATAAATCAATAATGAAAATAATTGTTACTTGCAGCCCTAAACGGCGTTAACGCCTACACCCTTGCCACGTAACGAAGATGAGCAGAAGATACAGATGAGCTTGTAGTATGGAAACCAGCCACACATTCCAGCGCCTGGTGAAGAGCAGCATATGATTAGCATGATTGATATTTGCGCTGTGTTGGGAATTTGCCCGAGCACTGACACAGAACACCCGCACAAACACAGCAATTAGTCCCAGCCGGGAGAATTCCATGATGAAAATGATCCCGGTGGCCTCAGCGGGCTGTGTGGTCACCATGGAAACCCCTTGAATGACAAGCCCATTGTCATCGACCTTTGTGATTCGGCATCCCCTCGGGGGTCGAGCCCTGTCGGGAGTGAAAGTGAAAGGCATTATCATGCACGTGTAAACTAAACAGCCATTACCCTCTGGCCCCCTCGATGCTCTTTAAGGCCCTTCGGTTACTTATTTATCTGACACCAGCAAGATGGGGCTTTGAGATAGTTTGTCCCTGCACACACAGCCTCACAAAAGATTTGGGTTTATTGGCTGTGAATTGCATGGAAGCCCCGATTGTACAAATTCCCCTCCGTGGATGATTTATTGCTCTTATGCAAGTAAACTTGGAGACTCAAACAATAGCTGAAGTGGTTTGCTGTTCTTCCCTGCTGTGCTTTGTCCTCTCACCGCCACAGGCTATTTATACATCACAACCACATTGTCATTATCTCATCCAAGACTTTCCAAGTCATTCAAGACTGTAGTAGCTGCAGAGACTCATCCCACATGTGAGAAGACACTGATTCAAAATATTTATGTTCATTTTAGCGTGGTTTTGTGCTCACGAGTGCCAGTTGCAGCATACTCAGATACATGTCTGACCTGCCTCTACATAACAGAGAAAGTTGCCAGGGTGTAAGTCAACAATTCTTTCTGTTCCACCACTCGCAGTTATTTAGTGAGATGGTGCGACGTTGCCATGGCTACCCCAAGGTTTCCTGCAAGGGATTTGACTTCCCCATCAGTCATGAAGGAAAAGAAAATGTCGGCAAAAATGAAAAAAATATCATTCACCCCACCTCTGTTCTTAAAAGACCAAAGTGTCACGACGTTTGCCATAGAGACTGTGAGGAGGCTATCAAGCGGGATGCACAATGCAACCACATACCATCTGTTGTTTGTCTGCATGACGACTATGTTGCTGCCGCACAGATAGGGACGAGTTACATCTCTTTCCGTCAAGGTCAGATCTGAAAGGTGTGCAGCTTAAAAAACTGGCATGGTGCCGTTATTTAAAAAAAAAAAAAACATTGTGACTTTGTTTTCTGCCAGGAATATTGCACTATAATGCTACACAGCTCAAGTAAAGTGAGTTGAAGTGGAAACACAGACATACAAAATGAAGAGTGATTTGAGGAAAGAGCTTGAAATGAAGAGATAAAAAGTGGATGTGAGCTTGTGTAGAAACACAGACGAGCGGCTCTCTGATGGGACAGATCCTCGTAAAACAGGCAGGGGAGGCTGTGATCATTTCACACTGCATGCTAAACAGCAGAAACAGCATTGGGGCAGGTGTAGGAAATAATATGAGTTCACAATGCGGCAGGGAAGCACAGGCAAGCGATATGCGATCCTGGATGCACTGTTATTTCTGCTGTCTAGATGCAAGAATGAATGTCTGCGGTGTGAGTAAAACATCCAGTTTCATGTCCACACGTCGAAGGGAATTAACACAACTAAAGCAGCCTTCACTCGCCAGCACTGTTACACTACATTAGCTCGTCCCTCTCTCCACTACAATCTCAAACCCCACTCAAAGTGCAGTGGAATCTGTCTTTTAACCACGATGCCAGTACAGGAAGGAGAGGGAGACTCTATTTGGGTCACGACTAAATAATCCCCAAAGCCTCTTTTTCACTGGAGGATCAAGCCAAGAGGATGTTTGAAAGGTTAAACAGAGATGGATCCAAACTTCTGTGACAACAGGAGAAGTGATTATTGTAAACTCATTTAACTTTGGAGTTTGTTGTACTTTTGCACTTGTATCGGCGCGAGATAGAGAGAGAGAGAGTAGCTGAGGGGAGGAGAGGGAGAGTGTGTGTGACGAGGTGTAATGAGTCAGGGGAAGAGAGGTGAAAAGAAAATGAGAGATCGAGGAAGAAAGAGTGAAGAGGCTTTGCTGGTCTTTGTTTATTGACTGACTGAGCGCCACAGGGCCATTTGAAGGGTGAAATGAGTCATGAGTTGTCACCAAACACACACCGAGAGAAACACACTTTTTTTCCCCCCTCTCTGGGCCGTCACCCAGCTGTATTTCTCTGGAAGATGAATGACTTTGAAGCATGAATGAGAGGATCAGTTGATAGCGGCGCTCAGCTCGTATATTTCTCTTTTATAGGAGCTTCTTCTTTCAGGCTGCAGCTCGTACCTCTGAGGTAAGAGCAAAACTGGACTGCCTCCTGTGAGACTTTGACACTCGTCGCTATGTATAGTCACATCTAAATTAGCAGCCTGCACCTATTACTAAAGCAGGTGCATGGGTATGTGCTTTCTGTGTTTTTTTGTGTGTCACGCGATGTTGTGTTTGCCATATGTTTTTCATATCAGCAGGAGGTAATGCAGCTAAAGTCTTTCGTGGATTTGAGTTTTTTACCCCTCATGGGACGTTCATCGCAGCGTCTTATCTATTACAGAGCATATCATTATACGATAAGAAGCTGTTTTGATGTGAGGTATTTAGAACTATCTGAGCTTCATCTATTGCACCACTGCAAACAGCCGGAGAAGCTCTAATTTGATCAGTGAGAGGATATAAATACGGAAAATCCTTTAATCTTCAGCAAATGAAAACATTTATCTCCACTTTGAAATCATTACGAAGGGCTAATCAGAGAAATATCCTCGAAAAAAATATTCAAGTTGCAAGAGGTTGCTTCCCTCAGCAGATGAATGAGAAAACGAAATTACAGAGCGTGCTATATTCTTTTTATCCGACCTTATATGAAAGTTTGCGATAACATCTAAAAGATAAAGCGGCCCACTACTTGTAGTTTGGCCACGCAGGAAAAAATGGGAACGGAAGAGAGATGCAGAGATTGGAGGAGAGATATAAAGAGAGAAAGGGGAGATTGGACAGCTCCGATAGAGGTGAAAAGATAAGAACTTAAGTTTCCAAGACAAAGAGGGGAGGTGCCAGCTTTTTGAGTTGAGAAAGAAAAGGAAGAGGAATTATGTAGAGATGGAAGGGGTGATACAAAGATTGACGAGCAGACAGGCCGGCCGAGAGGGTTGGAGGGAAATCTTTAAATATACAAGGAGGAGTTTCTCTCAAGAGGCTGCAGTCTAGTCGGTCCCCGGAAGCATCTGTCTGCTGGATTCATCTGTCAGTGCTCGAGGTCCTTAGAGAGGGATGGACGGAGAGACACACAAGACAAGAAAGAGGAAAGTAGGTACAGGCAGCATGAGAAGGGAAGACAGGAGAGGAGAAGGGAGAAGTGACAGAAAAGAGAAAAAACAAGATGAACGAAGAGAAAATAAAGTAAAGGCGTACTTTACACTGGGGATGAAGGGGACATTTCTCACTCACTTTTCAAAATCCCCTCATTTTTACAATTTCAGTTTTTCAGTTTACTCACTAAAATCTCTCCCCAAACAGTGTCCTCTTACGGTCAACAGACTAAAATTCAAGATTTTAAAGTTGATGATGCATTCAAAGTAAGAAAAAGACAAAATTCAAGCTTTATTTTCACTATGCGATGAAAGCAATGAGCTGGTGTTCTAACAAACCATCAACAGCTGTATGCAGCCACTGTAATAGTTACACACACACACAAAATTAAGCTTGACAATATGTATTTTGCCTTTTTGTTACTTGAATTTATCATATAGGTTGTATACCTTATGGTTCCATTCCTAAAGCAGACACATTTTACTTTTAATTCTCTGCATTTTGGCATCTTACATAATAATCACCAATGATGCAGCATAGATTATTTTAAATGCAGGAAAATGCATACAATAACACATACAATGATAACTTGTACTGCATGGACAATTATAGCGTACTATGAGTCCTTCCTACAGCTGATTATTGAGGTGTGTATAGGTATACTATAGGTCTAGTTCATAACTAGTCAAGAGCATCCATAAGACCCTTGAACTGGAAGGGTTCAAGTGAATTTTCAACATGAATTTAAGTCCCAGCTATAATGTTTTATGACTGTTGCTATAGTGCATCAGAAAGCATTATGTGTTTATGAGTGAAGTTATAAAGCATTATGAAAGCATTATAATTCACTATGAATGCCCCCACAATGCACTATAGGTGTGGTCTTCATAGAAAAAAGCTAAAGCTGTTAATGTTCTCCTTAAAACATGCTAGAATTAAAAATCAATCAAAAAGAGCAAAGGGGGAAATACAACATTATTTCTCATAAGGAAACTAAATGGGATTTTAAGTAGGGTTACCGCATTAATAATGCCGCAATTTACATAGTATTTCACTGAAGGACCTCTGACTTCATTGTGTGCCTGAAACCAAAGCATTGCCCTTGAACGGAGGTAAAAAGTGAAAAACAAGTAAGAAAACACAGTCGCGTGGTCTTGATGGGAGAGTACTCCTTCACACACACCTACTGTATTGTTTTCCAAACCCTTGCCTGCGAACACTACACACTCTACACACACTCCAGACATGAGACTCTCATGAGTCATGCCCTTTTCTGGTCTGTGTAGGGCATGAATGTGAATGTGATGTCTACCCCGGCGTAGACACAATACCTGCCTCAGTTCTGAAGGTGAAACCACACAGAGGATGTGTGGTCTGATCTAAACCACCAGCAGTGAATAACAAACTACTTATTATTCCTTCTGAATAACATTTCATTCTTCCTTGAATAAACCATCAGGAAGAATGAGCTCTCAGTTTGAAACTTGGCTGCATGGCTGTCTGCCAGCCGTGAACACCTTATTTTGTTGATTGCACACTTACAGTACGCTAAACTGACTTGACTTTGATTTTTATTTTAAGCTCTTTGCACGAGAGGAAGTGGTCATTTGGAGTTGAATACTATTGTACACGAGTGGGAGTTTGGTTTCAAGGGATATTTTGTTATGGAACACTAAGTCTATTAAAAGTCTAGGTACTGGGCTTCAGCGATAAGGATATCAGTTGCTGTAAAAGACAATAGAGTAGTTCTAGAGGTATTGCCAGGAGTGTCCTTTTTTCTATACACAGTGTTGGTTGGCTAATACAGTGGTCTGATTATGCTGTTCATGAAACAAGAGAATGTTTCTATTCTCCTGCTCTGGCTCTATTGTGTTACTGAATCCCCCCGAGAAGTGAGTTACGTTCAAGAGTTCTGCTGACTCTCTGCCTGTGCTTCTTCTGCCCTGTTGGGACTGAAGTGGATTGTGTAAAGATTTGCCGGGATGGGATGTTGTTTTTCCCTCCTCTGTCCGGCATAGAAAAGAGAAGACTCAAATACAAATAAACACCTAAACGTGCCTAAAAACACACAGTGTACACACACATTAAGGAGGTATGCTGTGAGCTGTTGTGTTGTCGGAGCAGAAGAGGTGAGCTTTAAACCCCGCAGCAACATATAATGTAGATTCAACAGAGAAAGAGGTGGTAAGATAGACGGAAAGATGATACCAACAAATAAATCCCCAAGAATAAGTAAACCAGCGCGAGTCAAGGCAGTAACAAAATGTCCCTGTGTACAAATATGAAGAATAATAATAGTTGTCACATGCAGCGCTTCTCTAAGGTTTCGTGTGTTCGGCCTCTGGGGGTCAGCAGGGTGACTCGGAAAGGAAAGGCTCCAGTGTCACTTTCTCAGAGATGGGAATGCCCCCATTGGTTGACCCTAGCTTGACCAGACCCTACCTCAACCCCGACACTGACTTCACCGCTGCCCTTTCAAAGAGATATACATATGTATAGGTGTGCAAGAAAGGTGCACAGTTGCATGAAAACACAACATTTTTCACCGCGTTTCTTGTCAGCAGGAGACTAAGAGACAATCGCCTGATTTTCCTTAATGAGGATAAGCTGAGATCAGCTGAGTCAAATCATTATAAATGAAGGATGAAATGGATTTTTTTGCAGGAAACCTTGGCAGTTGTTTTTGACTTAAGCTGTTGCAGAACTCCTAAGACCGGCACAGTGAGGGAGGAACTCCTACACAGAAGATACATTTCCTCTGGACTTGCCCTACCACAACACTTTGTTGCAGTGCTCTTGTTGTCATTAAAAATAGACCTCTGCCCTTCTGATGCAAGGGCCCCGTAGCATCCTGATCTATTTTGTGCTCCACGCTGTTCCCCAAAGGCTTTCTGGGTGGAAAAGTACTCCCTTCTCTGCAGCAGTTAAGGGCAAAGGGGGATTCTTTCCTGCAGGGTCGACGTCTTTTTATTGACTTTAGAAAAGCACACAAAAAGGAGTTATATCGCACAATGCGAAGAGGAAACTGTTGCTAGAGACCATCAAGCAGCTGATACTCAGGAGGTGATTGTGTGAGTTCAGTTTTTTTTTCTTTTTAATGCCTCTGCTTGTGTTACAAAAACCTGAAATTTGTAGCTGGAGATCTACAAACCCTTCTGAATTGTTTTTTAGAGAAAAGGGGATGTTTTTTTCTCCTATCCCTCAACCCCATTACAGCTCCCACCCACCTTCTCACTCTGTACTGAAAACCAAAATATTAATACAATTCCTAATTCATCCCCAGAGGAAATAATATTTTCGCCCTCCCTCTGGTACGGGAAGGTCAGAGTGCAGGGTGAGCTGGATCTGGGAGGGATGTGGTAACTTACTCAAGGACACTAACAACCTGTGTGCACAGTGTTGTGTGTTAATAGGCATGAAACAAAAGTGGTTTCAGCTCAGTTTCAGTCCAAACACCCACATGCGGTGGCAGGTCTCTCTGCACACAATGAGAACCACTGTAACCTGTCATAACCCCCCCCATCGGGCCCCTTATATCACAATTAACACTTTCTCATTCCAAATATATGTTTCTTCTTGGCCTGACTTTAAAAGATTGGAGCTTTTTTAGTAATTGCATATCAGCACCCATGTGTGATTTCTCACCCTCTCAGATATCTCGGGTTCATCACTTTTTGCAATTATAGTAATTGGCAGGTTATGGTCACTTTATTTCATCTTTGATTCTCACTCTTTAGTGCTTCCAAGCCGTGCTTTTCCTCTCTCTCAGTGTGAATCAATGACATCCAGACTCCAGACTTGAATCTGCAGCTTTTAAGAAGCTGCAAAGACAGTCAGGTGTTAAAATGATTAAAAATACCTTTAGCAGAAAAGGCTAAAATATTTCTAACACAAATCATCTGCATCCATATTTAGCCGCAGAGCATGATTACTGTGAAGGAAGTAAAGCATGTTAATTGCAGTGCAGAGTCAAATGATTTACTGCTATTGTTGTGAAGCAGTGGTAGCAAAAAGTACCTAGGAACAATTTGCTAATCACACAGTTATTTCTGCCTCGGTGGCTGGACTATAATTTAACCGCGTTTCTGATTCTGCGTCTGGTCCCACACGTTCTGTCACTAAAAATTACCTGTTCCTCTCCTTTATTCTCTCTCTTCTGTTCCTAACACATCCACACACACATTCACCACTTTCATTCGCTCTCCGTACACAGAAGAATGCTAGATGACGGGTTGATGAATGCAGATCTTCCAGCTGTATCATCGTCTAGAGAGCAGAGAGCTTTCGCACCGATTAGAGACATATTTCTGCAATTGCAACAAGATGAATGCTCACACAGGAAAGAATACATTTACAGATGGATGTACAGCGATGGTGGGATAATAAAAGCCTGATAAAGTAAAAGTGGACATGGCCTTTGTGAGTTGGGAGGGTAAGAAGTAACACAGACAGAGTTGAGCACACCTGGAGGCCACATGTGGATTACCCTGCCCCACCAGCGTCTCAGCTTGGAAAACGTCCTTGTCATCATTATAGCAAAGGGTGGAGGGGATCATTAAGTCATTATTTATGTGCTTTCTGCTGTTTTATCACCTCCAGACACAGTCTCACAGTGCAGACACCCACACGCACAGCCCCAGAAGAATAACATAATTGTATGAGGCAGCCAGGGGGTCCCGTCTAATAGAAAAAGTGCAGACATTAACAGTCTGGGCCAGATGTAGAGACGTCTAACCCACCTCTTTTTTCCCCTGTTAGGTTCGTTTACACCTAGTGTTGTTTATGTTTATTTACACGCTGCTCCCACAATGAACCTTCACTTCCAGATTTTCTCCAGTTTGAGGGATGAGGTAGCAGAAGGGAAGTTTTTACAGGCAATTTCCCCTTTACAGTAGCGGTAGATTGCTTGATGAGCCCGGATAAAAAACGCAGCACAAACAGACCACTTTAAGCTCCGTCTCACCCAATTTTGGCGTCTTCGCCTGCAAACTTTTCTAGCATGTAAAAGTGGCCTGGTTGTTATAGGTGTTTTTTATGTTAACTGGTTTATTTGAGTCTACCCTTCCTTATCAGGGGGTGGGTTTGACTCAATTTTCACCTGTTCTGCCTTCCTTTCACACCGTGATGGACGATGTGATTGCAGTTTACATAAAAAAAAAAACAAATACAAAAAAGCCTAGTGTGTTCGTGAAAACAGAGATGTATGGGGTAAGTAAGTCATGGGGAATTGGAATAGAATCGGATGTTAAACTGGCCTGCACTGTGTTGTACGTGGAACTATGGCTCCTTTGAAAAGCCATGTAGAGTCAGCTCTCTAGACACTGCAGTCCCAGATACTCCGAATACCGCTGTTTCCTTTCCCTTTGGTTTAAAAGAGGGGAACTGTTGCTTTTTCAGCTGTGCCTGACCACCTCACCCCGAATCTGTAGCCCTGTTCTCATGTCCTGATTCAATTACCTCTGTGGGACCACTCTCCTGACACATGACCGACATACACTGGACAGGAGAGATGTGCGGAATTGCAGTTTTATGGCATGTGCTGTGTGTTATTTATGAAGATCCCATGCACTCTTTCCAACCCGTCTTTCCTTTCTCCGAAAGCGTCTCTAAACTCCTCAGTCCTTTTCTTTCGCTCCATCTAAACTTATCTTCTATTAACCCTCTCCATTCTTCTCCTCTCTCACCGCTCCTTTTGTTCCTGCTTAACCTCTTTCACACTCCTCTCCTCTTCCCTCCAGCCTCCTCCATCCATCCGTCCCTTAATTTCATCTCATCCAACCTCTACTCTTCCTCCTCTCCTGCATCTCCTTCATCCTTTGTTCCTCTATTCCTCTCATTATTAGCGGCCTATCTCCAGTAATCCACCTCAAGTGACCCTAAACGACTTCCTCGCCTCCTCACACTCTCCAGTCTTTTGCTCCTCTCTCCACGTTTTGAAGAGTAGGTCAGCGTGAGTCTGAAAGCCATTACTCCGTCTTGTTTCAGTCTTCACAGACAACCGAACAGCCCGGTGCCTCCAAGAATTCACTGGCAGGCACAGAAATACATTCACTCTCATGCATGTTCATGGACGTGTGTGTATATATATATATATGCACATTTTCACATGTGCTCACAAAATAATATACGCAGTGAATATAATACATGCAGGCATCCAGACGAACTCGCTGGCGTGTTCAGCTGGAGCGTGAATCGCAGCAGAGTTATAAGGCATCGTCACGCACGTACACACTTAAATTTGTTCCGACTTTGTCCACCGACTGCTCGCATCTGAACAATGCCAGTCAGTGTAACCATGTGCTAATGCACTTTTGGATTTCTGACACTTTTGCACACTGTTATACTCCTACAAACCACCTAACACAGGACTGAAAATAAGAAGAGCTCAACATTTCCATCAGCTGGTCTGCTAATATTTTAGACTTTTTACAGTTGGGAATATGGTGGCGATTACAGCATTACATGAGGGTAATCACAGAAATAAGATGATCTGTGTCTTCTAAATTGCTGCTAATCAGCAACTCATGTTGACATTGTAAGAGGGATTTTTGTTAGATTCAGAGGCACTAAAAAGAAAAAAGATGAATAAGGCTCACAAGATACCAAAAACATGAATTGAATGACTCTAGTTGGGAAGTTGTAACGATATAATCAAATGAGTTTGAAATAAATGTGTAGTTTTATCTAAGATGAACATAATACAGAGAATGTAATCATATTCAAAGAGATTTAGATATTTATTTAACTATGATATAAAAGAGAAGAAGCAGCAAATCCTCACAGCTCAATCAGAGAATGTTTGGAGATTAAAAACCTCGGGCCATAGGATATACCATAGCCATACATGGAGGAAGAGACATATAAATACTAATAAATAGGATCAGATAAGCAGATTCTTACAGCACCCTTAAAAGTATAAAAATATAACACAAAAATATACACAAGGAGGCACAGATACAAACTCACATTCCCAGAGGAACATGCAAGTAAACATAAAGTGATGCAAGTGGGTCAGGTTCACTCACACTGACAAAGAGGCATTTCAGCAGTAATAAATACATTTGGGTCAGGTAGACAGCTGTGCACGCACATATTCTACACACATGCTTAAACATGGTAAAGAAACCATGCACACACACATAAACACACCTATGCAGGCAAGAACATCTGTTTTTGGCCTACAATCAAGCCCACATGGACCCCAGGGCTGGTGCATCATCACCAGTGGAGACCACACATTAAATACACCCAGTATTCTTGTGACTGACTGCTGGGGATTTAGAGTGCTGAAGGGGTATTAACCAGGACCACAACCTGTAATTGTTATCATAATGACACAGGAAGGTATTTCCAAATGAATATCTGCCATAATTTCTGGGAAATTTAGGTCAGTCGACCAAAATCCGATGAGCTTGGATTCTTGTGTGGCTAGAGACTCTTAGGTGTTGTAATGTGTGTACGCTACATGAATATGCATTGTGAGGGTAACTTTTTTTCATCTCCGCAGCAATATGAGGCAGAACCTAAACATAGAAAGTGAATTAATATATTGGAGTTAAAAGTGATGATATGCAGCTTTGATTTTGAGCCATCAATGGCGTCATGAAACTGCATGGTTCAGAGGGGCAGCGTTGCACTGTAATGTATATTTAGCTGTGAGCTTAAATTAGACCTGTCACAGCTATAGACACATGCCATGTCGGTTTGTGTGTCTCTTCATCTGTCGGGGAGGTTGATGGAGCTGTTGCTGCTGATTACGTGGTATTGTTTTTGCTCCCGGGTGGCATTTGGGGAGGGGTTGTAGCGGCATGTATGCATTAAAAGGGAGAGAAAAGGAGCAAAGAAAGACAAAGATTTTGTCCCTTCGTGTGTGGCTTCGTGTCAGCTTGTCCTTGCGCAAGCCTTCATTTCAGTGGAGAGAGGGCACAAAGCACCTGGCCCATTCCTGCCTAATCAAGTTAGTAGAGGAGCCTGCAGCTACGAAGGCTCAGAGAGTTAATACTGGCCCAAATAGAGACTACAACGCCTCACTTTTATCCCGGAAACCTTGGAGTTCCCCCACAAAACTCATTAAACACTAACATGAAGCCTGAAGTCGCTCATAGTGTTTACACACACACACACACACACACACACACACACCTGATGTCCTACTGAATACCTGCTGACACATGCATTCTAAAAATAATTATAGACCATCCACCCACCTCCTAACAAGATGGAGGGGAGAGTTTATTCTTCTTTATATTTTTACCCAAACGAAAAAATGTTTAAAAGCCTGTTTGATACGTGATTTGTCCCGACAGATAGTATTTGTGCTCATGCACTCATGCACTTTTTGGGCTCACGGACAGACAGGATCTGTTTTCTCACTCTTTGTAGCCTCGAATCCCTGTCGCTCTCAGTTTTTCTGAGGGGAGGTGATGACACATTATCAAAGTGATTTCTATTTGTTACATGACTCATTAAGGTCAATTAGAGGAAACTAGTTTTGTGGTGTCAGTGTTTCGGGGCCACAGTGGCACTGTACCCCAAAGACTTGCAATTAGTTGTCTGAATGTGACGTCCTCAAATATTCACAAATGTTTGTATTATGGAGTCTTAAAAGGCTCTGTTGTCGCTACAAGGCAGTCTGAGCTGAAAAGAGGATTGTTCTTTTGAAGACTGAATGCGTGTGTATGTGCGTGTGTGTTTAAATGCAAGCTGTTGTACAATTGTGCAATAGTACTTTAGAATATCAGTCACCACAGGTAGGCTTTGCATGGTGACATTTTGTTTGAATTCTGCAAAAGTAACCACCATTATCATAAATTACTCAGCATGTTGAAATCGTACAATCAATAAATAAAATTGGCATCGCTCTAATGTTTGCTTTCAAAGTCATTTGCAGGTTACAAAAAGAGGAAGGACATCCCTTGTGTCATTTGGGAATTGCTACTGACAGTCTTCTTAGTGACAGCATAATTGGATTTTTAGTAATTAATCAAAAATCAAGAGATAGAAATGTAATTGTTAAAATTTTGTATCTACGTTTCTCCCAATTTCCACCAATATCGCTGGTGAAATACGGCAAAGAAATAAATGGATACAATTTAGTATTGGAAAAATATGTTACCTACCTTAAATTGTTCTGATGGGAACATAATATTATATGTGGTATTAATAATTTTAAATAGGGATTCACATTTGACTTTTTTACTTCCGATACCAGTTCCGATAAAAGCAGCATATATGTTGATACCGAGTACTACTACTATACTATGTAACCTCTCCTGCTGACTTTATTGATCCCTCGGATTATCATTTTATACATGATCCCCTCAAGTTAAATTGTAACTAATCACTTAGGTGATCTCCTGACTTTCCTCTAGCATCACAATCAGGTCAAAATTATCCAATAATTTGGTTCACTGTATAACTGCAAAACTAATTCCTCATCAGCTTCAGCTGTATTTGAGTTTAGTACTAATTAGCAATTAGCAAATGTTAGCATGCTAACATGCTAAAACTAAGATGGTGAACATTGTAAACATTATAAATGCTAAACATCACCATGTTAGCATTGCCATTGTGAGTATGCTAGCATGCTGATGTTAGCATTTAGCTCAAAGCAATGCTGTGCATAAGTACAGCCTCACAGAGCAGTACAGCTGCAGACGTCTTGTTTTTTATTTTAGTTGCTAAAAATCTGTTAATATGATGTAACGTCTTTGTTTGCTGAGCCAAACCACTTTATCAAGCACGGGTAATAAAATCTAACTGTACTTTGTCCATGTAATTTTTAAAATGAATTAACTGAAAACTATGAACTGCAAATGGCATTAACAAATCAGTTTCATAGTAAAGGCCTACCGCTATGTTAACATTGAAATGCGTTTATTGTAAGCACATTCAGGAAGTGATGATTTAGTATCAGCTGTAGTTAGTTATATCAAAATTGCTCATCGCTGCAAATAAACTGCATGTGGACCTGTCATGGTCAGTATCCCAGATACTGATACAAGGGATCAGACGGGTGCATCACTATTTTTAAAGACAATTGCTCAAAGCCACTTGTGTGTGTGTGTGTGTGTGTGTGTGTGTGTGTCTTTACTTGCCCTGAAAACCTGTGATCTAATCTTTGCCTACTTTACATTTCTCCTGGCCTTCTGTCCATCTAATGTGTCAGTTGATGATTTAGCAGTACACCGGCGGAGTGGATTAACTGTGCAGTTCACGCTTTCTGTCTGAAGTTTCATGCTTTTAAAGGAGGGCAGAGTGTCATTGATCAGAGAAAGAGACAGTGTGGAAACATTATAGTGAGACCTGATTAGTAAGAGTGTAGCGTGACGAGCCGAGGGATCAGCATCAATAATGACACCCGGAGAAAATCTACTTGAGCCTCAGTTTTCTTCTATTTCCCTTAGAAGTTTGATGTCCCCCCTCCTGTCCTTGTCTACAAAGTGTGGCAGCTTCTCAAATGCATCACCCCCCCCCACCACCACCACCACCATGCCACTATGGAAATGTAAATGCTACGAAGAGAAATGTCAGTTTGACAGTTTTACACTGATGTTAGTAGTTCACCTTTAGTTGTGTTAACTTGTGCTACCATTGTCTATAGCACCATGAGCGCTTCCGTATATGAGGGCAAAACCCTCATTTAACCACTGCTTCTTCCTTGGCACTTTGTCAACTTGTGTGCTAATTCACTTATTCTTGTGACCTTCCAATTGGCATTTACAAAGGAAATCTACCTGCACAAAAGGCTTTGTCGCAGTGGTTAATGAGCACATGGTGAAGGACAACCTGATCATTAAGCCTTTGGACCTAAGCATGTAGATAATGGCATCTATTGATGTGGGTGAGATAACTATGGGGTCATATGGTGTGTGGTCTTAAGCTTTTTACCTTCCAGTAGCACAGCTGTATTGACTTAAATGAGCGTCAGTGTTAGGGGTAAAATATGGATTGATAAAGCTGTCAGCTATCAGCTTCAGTACTTTATAAATAGAGTTGTGAATATTCATGCTGCACGGTGGAGGATGACATCAAGGTTAATTTAAGTTATTTTTAACAAAAAGAAAGAAAGAAAGAAGACGAGATGTGAGCTGGAGCCATAAGGCAGAGTTTGGCATTCTACAGATGTTATGGTGAATAAAATGTTTAGTTTGATGGACATTTTTATTGTGGGCTATTGTTAGGGAGAGTGTTGAAGCATACTATAGTTATCAAATATTATACAGACACCATGATGCAGTTATGCAATGATGGACATATTTCCATCTATTAATATTTGTGATTGTTGCCCCTGCTCTTCCTTGATTTCGTGGTTTTACCCCTCTGAGAGTGTGTTGCAAGATGTGTATGTTGTTGTGCTTCTTCAAAAACAGCCTGGCCTCTCTCATGGGGGACATATGCTGGATCACACATAAAAAAGTGCAATTACCACCTCCCAGCAGATTCCTAATCACTGAGCCCTGATGTTAAAAGTTAGCATCTTTAATGTGTTGAATTTCAAAGACCCAGCACAAATCATTTGATTTACTCACTCCCATCTTCACATGATGTAAATAAGCTTATTAACTCGCCATTTTTAATATGTGCATCCTATGACCTCAAGAGGAACTACTGACTCTATTCAAATAGTCTCTAAAGATACACCAGTGAAATGAATATATTTACAGTGGATATGTTTATTTAACACTCTTTTTTAGTAAACCTGAAAGATTATGTTGGTGTAGCATATCTGGACAGTACGGTGGTGTGCACATGTGCGTGTGTTTGACGTGCATCTGAACAAACATATCAAACTTCCTCCAACACTGCCCTTAGTAAAAATGAACTTTCGGTCTAATGTTGACACAATATATTTATTAATGAGCAGGTGCTTACAATGTGTCATTATCTGTTACTATGCAAGTGCATGTGCTATGTACAGTGCATGTAAAATATATTAATGCCTAATTGTACCACTGACTACTGAAAAGTGTTCTTCTGGACTCCAACTGGGAGTCAAATGCCCAATTAGAGCCTTTACCCCTTAGGCCCTGCTCCAGTAGAAGTGAGCAGAAAAGAGGCGGTAGAAGAAGGATTACTGAAGTACATTCCATAGTTAGGCTGAAGGTTTTGCCTTTACATGGACTTAATAGATCCAGAGACACGAGTTGCCTGGGGCTAGGGGGTGCAGGTTGGTTCTGAAAATGGCTCCAAGTCTCAGGCGTCTCTATTTTTGAGGAGGCTAGTCCATTCGGCTCTCGGTGAAACACAATCCTTCAGACTCCTCAGTAGCACGCAGAAAAAGAAAGAGACGGAGACAGACTGAGGGAGAAATATCGAGGCGAGACAGAGGGAGATAGGCCTACATCTGTTTGCTTGGTGTAGCAGAGACACGATCACATCCGATGCCTGCAGGCTCCGACTCTGCTCCTTTGTTGTTCCAATTTACCCTTGGGAGACATGTTCGGGGAGACGAAGACTCAGGCAGGCACACACATGCACACACACACACACACACACACACACACACACACACACACAAACACACACAAAGACCATTTCTGCTGTACCCATTCTGTGTTAAAACAGCTGCCGTTAACCAAACCCATTGCTCCCTCTCATTAATGCTATAACTTTCTGCTATTGTGCCTGTCTCTGGCGTTAACGGGACAAATTACAAAGGCCAGACACTCAAAAGACACACACAAAGACGCACACATGCACACGCCCGGGTAATTAATTGGTTCCAGTGGAGCCAAGAGCTAATTTACTATCCCTCCTGCCACATTTCTTCAGATACAGTAAGACAACTCATCTCAAGGCAGCGCCCTTATGGCTCCCTCCCCATCTGTAGGTCCTTTATGTGTGTATATGTGCGTATGATTTTTTTTTCTGCTAAGGAGGTGGTTGTTGTTGTTTTTCAGGCATATAATTACTGAGCTGTAGGAGTTGGCAGCCTGTTAGGGTTGTTATCTTGGATATGTTGATTGCAAGAAACATGGGGGAAGATTGATTATAGTAGACTTCTCCCTGCCCCCTTCTTCCCTTTGGGTTTGACCGATTGGGACCTTTGTCCAGTGAGATGCCAGATTTAAAAGAAAAAATAACTGTGATGAAATGAGCTATTCACGTTGTCATGCACATTATGCCGTATAGTTCAACCAACTTTGCTAGATCTCGCCAAGTAGTTGAAAAAGTAATTAACTCCTTTAGTAAAGTAAATAAATGACATTGAATAGCACTCCATAAATAGTCTGCATTAAGCTAATGTGTAAGAAGTGCATCTATTTTGTAGCTGATCTAATTTCTCTGTAATGTATATTCTTCTGGTGTTATACAGTGTATCTCGAAAGGGGAAAACATAGTGACAAGAAACAGACAAATTACACTAAATGGAGAAAGGTTAGCATGTTTTACTTCTATGGAAGTCCAAGGCAATACAAATTAGGTGATTATTGACGGATTAAATATCTTAAAAGCCAAAATCTTATCTGTCACATTGGCAAGTTTGAACTAATGATCCTTTGCCATATCTAATGCCACATGTAAACCCTTAATCCTGCATTAACATGCTATAAACACAACACCGACATATTATCACCTTATACCAACTGCAGAGTCGGGTGATAATTCTCAATATGACACTACTACTACACATAGCTATTTAAGCCATAGTAATTATTAATATTAACAAGTACAGCTTTAAAGTAACGGGTATACAAAGCACTTGAAAACGCATCTCTTCCGTCAACACCTGACTGACAATCACTAACTCTCCTTCCGTTCTACCTCTGCTATAAAAAAAAAAAAAAAAAAAAAAGAAACCCTTCCTATCGTTAGCTTTGTATACTGTGCTGGGCTTTAACCAGACTCGTTTTTGATGCACTTATGCTTTTTGTTACCTTGTGTTGTTATATTGCTTCCATTGTCTTCCTCAAATGTAAGTCGCTTTGGATAAAGGCGTCTGCTAAATGACTAAATGTAATGTAAATGTACACAAGAATAAAAAGTAAAATATTTAGCTTACGTCTGGACGTACATTATAACCTCACAAAAGGGAAATAAGTGTTAATACTTCAAAATGATGCTGAAGTGAATGTACTTTTTAACTTTCCACCTCTGCTGTAGAAGATCAAACAGTAGACACAGCTGAAATCTCTGTACATTTACCGCAAGTATAACCAAAGAGACTCGACCTCCCCTGCAGTGGAATCTATCTGTAAGAGATTTCATCCATCATTCCCCCAGTCATAGCCTGTCACCGCTAAAGCTGATATGATTGATTACAATATTAGTAATTGGATGATTCAAAACCGCAGTATTCTGTGCAGAACACAGAAAGAAGAAGTCTCCACTCACTGTTTTCACATTCTAAGCTGAATGAGAGGAATTTACCCTTGGATGACTGTAATTTTCTTTTCATTTAGAGTCTGGTTAGCATCAAGGTAGCATTGAGGGAGAAATATCAGCAATGAGCTGGTCCTTTAGTTAGTAGTTACCCTTGATATTGGCAGAGCAGCGAGTACCCTCACTTTGCTTCTTAACCTCAGAGGTGCAGAAGGCAGGTGTGTTTGTGTAAATGGCAAGTCAGTTTTAGACTTGCGTCTGTGCACAGCTGTAGACTGTGATAGTGTAATTTTGCGCCCAGTGAGACAGTGGTCTACCCGTTAGCCAAGCATGTAATTAAAGCTTTGAAAATGTCACCATCCCTCAGTGGTGGGCTTCATGCCCCTTATCGCTGCAGTCCCAGGTGAGTGTGCATGTGCCGGTACGAGCGCATGGGTTTAATGTTTGTATTTCCTCCATGTGTGGTGAGTTATTTTGTTGTAAGTCTTCAAGTGCTGTGGCCATCTTCGCACCGCTGCCTTGATCAGGCATCAGATGACACCACTCTTGTCGTGTGGATTGGCCCCGCTAATAAACTGCACCGAGAACAAAGGCTTTGAAGTGCAAAAGATCTTTGATGCCAATGCATTAAGCAAGCAGTTAAACGTTGAGAAAATTATTCAAACATCTATTAAGGGATTGTTTTGATCATCTCCAGGGTGAAACAACCTGATCTCTTGCTTGCAAATCACTTTAGGGTTTTGGGGTCTGTCTTAATCTTCAAGTCATCTATGACATTGGCACTGAAGAAGTATCCCGAAACTTTGTGTAAAGGAGCTGGTAGCAATCTAACACTTACTTTCCTGTCAGAGAGGTAACTGTATAGTACCTTGCTGAAGTTGTTGGAAAATATCAACTCTCAGTGAGATGTAGTTTTGGGACAGCGGTGAGAAATTTGGTTTCTTCTCCGAGATTTAAGCCACTCCAGAGCTGCAAGGTTGTTGTGACAATTTTCTCCCTGTGAACAGTGCTTTCTTGACACTGAGAACAGTTCAGACAGTAGCCTGAGGGCCTGGGCTACGTGTCAGAGGTGATGTCTCAACAGCCGATCAGTGTCTGGATTGGCCACAGAATTTCTTCACAAGATGACACAGACATCTCTCAGCAGCTGCAGTCTGGCTATAGAGTAGAGGTAGGGCTCGTGAACTGAAAGGCACTGAAAGCCAGAGTGTGTGATGTCCACAGATCCTGATGAAGCTGATAGTTTCTGTCCATGCTGCCTGTGGTTTTGTTTATTTTTTTATCTCTTCAGGGTCTTTCTTAAAAAAAAAACGTTTGGACATTTTGGGAAATATGCTTATTTGCTTTCTTAGTTAAATGAGAAGACTGTCTGTATGCTAAATATAAAGTAACAGCCTGCAGTCAGCTAACTTAGCTTAGCATAAAGACTAGAAACAGGAGGAAACAGTTAGCCTGGTTCTTTCCAAAGATAACAAAATCTACCTACCAACACCGCTAAAGCTCACTAATTAACACTTTGCATCTCGTTTGTTTAATCCATACAAAAACTATTTCTTGGTCAGGGCTAATAACTTCCTGGAGTCTCCGCTGGTTGCCTGGCAACTCCCCGGAACCAAGAAATAGTTAACACCCTGAAAAATAGGGATTTGTTGTTTTTACACTTCGGTTTTTGTACTAATGAAGCAAACACAATATAATGTGTTAATTAGTGAGCTTTAGAGTTGCTGGTAGACAAATTCTTTATTTTGGCAGAGCCAGGCTAGGTGTCCCCCCCCTCCCCCCGTTTCATGTCTTTGTGCTAAGCTAAGTTAGCCAATTGCTGGTGATAGCTTCATATTTAGGGTACAGAAACAAAGGTGGCATCAATCCTCTCATATCACTCTAGGCAAGAAAGAAAATGAGCGTATATCCCAACATGTCAAACTAGGAACTAGGCACAGTTCCTAAAAGCAATGAATAAAAATGAAAAGATTACTCAGTGTATCTATTTTCATAGTACCCTTGTCAAAAGCCGAGAAGAAACCAACCAACCTCAGAAATGATTAATTCTCTGTAATTATGAAGTCGGCTGTGTAGGCTACAAGTCCTGACTCTGCCTTACCTTGACCTAAATTTGGAAGTGAGCAGTTTTAAAAGCCCTGCTCTATATTCAAAGGGCCACCCTGCCAGGATTTCTGTAATAGTTTTAAGTCACAGGTCATACTGAACTACCTGCAGCAATCATGGAGGAAGCACGACAGGGCCAGGTCATGCTGGTGAACTAGTGGCATGTGAGAGCTTTCACACGGATGTTTCTCGCATGATGTCACTTTTCTCTGCCACATATTGCTTGTTGTTGAAGCCTTTCCTCGTCTGGAGTTGTGTTGTGTAGACACACACGCACACACACACCGCATTCAGTCACGTGGTAATGCATCAGCATGAGTGCAAGAGGGTAAGCGCGTTGAGTAAAAATAACAGCAGAATTTGGGAACCTCTGGAGAGTTAGGGTGGGACTCGGATGAAATTGCTGGGTGTGTTTTTGAGCAAGACAGTGGAGAGTATGGCAGTGTGGGTTTCTGTGGCAAATGTGTGTGATGTATGTCCCAGATTTAACTGGACAAAAGCTTTGGTTGTGGTCAGGCGAGTCAGGGCTGGTCAAAGAAAAGCCTTTCAGCTCCAAACAGTGCACAGGCTTTGGTGTGTTTAAGATTCATTGTGTTTTTCAGCATGTACAAAAAATAAAAGACTACCACAGAGGCTGAGGTGTGTACAACCATTACTCAGGAGCAGAGGAGGGTGACATTTTCTTAAATTGACCCCAAGATTATTTGCTGTAAAAAGTTTCAGCAGAAGTTTTGTGAAACAAACTCTGAACTAAGTTGAGTACTTGGGATGTTTCAGTCCACCACCAGAGAAGCTCTGTGCTGCTCCTCGTCCCCAGTGGTTGTGTTTCATCAGCTGTGTCACTTCCCTCCATATGCTGGGATCAGAAAATACACAGCAAATCACAGTTCTGTTTTCCTAATCTTACGTGGTGGTCGCAAAACCTAACAGCAGATTGGAATCTCAGCTTGTCGTCTCGACGGGGGAAACTGATCCAGTATTTGTTCGATTTAATATTTATTCCAATATAGATCTGTTTGTGGAATGTACTGCAATTCAGGCTCAGAGTCAGATATAGCAAAAATATAGCATTACGCTGAGGAAATATGCATCGGCAAACATTCGTTTCCAAAGAGTGATTTTTCAAACACTAAGAAAACCTTTTTTGGTGACAAAGTACTTCTAACATTTTCCCCGGGGCTTTAAAGTTGAATTGAACTGAAACTTCCCCACTTTATGTGCACGGAAATATAAACTATAATGATTCTGCAACCAATGTGCATATTTTTCCATTTTCGAAAAGAGGATGAGACTGTTTAAGCTAAGCTTAAAGCTTCAAGCGTCTTGGTGGGCATTTTCCATGGTCAGCGGTTGCTAGGAGACGTGCTGTCAACTTCTGTTCCCTGGTGCGTTACTGACTGGAACCCATCATAGACCTGTAAAGCTTATGAATATTGATACAAGTGCAAGGTACATGGTAGAATTTACAATGTGCAATATTCTGTATACGGGGGAGCACAATTGCATTTCTTCAGTGGTACGATTTACACAATAAGAACAAATACAATTGAAAAGAAGACATAAAACAACTAACAAAGACAGTGAAGTGGAAGTGGTTGAGTAAAGGTATTTCAACATTCCCACATAGTGTTAGTAATTTATGGTGTCTTTCCTTTTATAAAATTTAACATTTGAGAGGACCTATCGTGTTGCTCAGTTTATATTCCACTTGGAAAATAGAAGCTAGCAAGGTAGGCTAATTAGCTTCCACTCAGTATATGAAAGGTAGTGGCTTAGGTTGCTAATATTAACGCTAATTCTCACTAGATTTTACTTTTTGTTAGCCTCTCAGCCCACCACCTGGCTAACTACCTGTGGGAATACTGGAATTTAAATTTATATTTCTAACTATCTGAGTGCCCAGTCACACAGTTATTGCACCAATCAAATTCAGTCAGAAAATCACACACGCCTGGAGAGTGCTTACGTAGAGGGCACTGTCACTGCAGAAAAATAAACAAAACTTTTAATTCCTTCCTTTTGTTAATAGCAATTTTGACCAAAGAAGTGCACAATTACAAACACCAAGGATATACAGTATACAAATTTGACAGCAAACATTAATTTTAAGTTCAGTTCAACTTGAAAAAGGATTCATAACACCAAAAGTGGCAGAAATATGTATTGATAAAAGTAATAAGTAGAAGAAGACGAACATAAGCTTTATTTTATCAAATAATGTTCAAAGTTCAAAGTGCTTTACATTAAGGAAAACAAGAAAATGGATGAGCAAACAGACACTAAATAAAATCTGTAACAGTGGTAAAGTAACATAATATATTGCATATAATACAATATATAACCATACTCACGTAGGCCCCAATGTGTGTCTCATTCTTTCTCACACACGCACAAGCACAATGACTTATTCGATCCAAATGCAGAGAAATATCGGCACAGAGTTAGAAACTATGAAGTGGAGTGGAGTGTGAAATGCATTCAGCACTGTGTGTGTGTGTGTGTGTGTGTGTGTGTGTCTATGACAGAGAGAGACAATGGGAAAGAGTGAAAAACACAAACTGCACATGTGCACGTTTGATTTGCGCTTCAAAAGCCACACTGTGCACAGCAGATAAGGTTTTGAAACAAACAAGCCATCTGAGCCGAGTGCGCTTTTCAATCCCACTCTTGGGGAGACACAAACATTTCTTTGCGTGGAATTAATCAGCCCTCTGATCTGGGGGTCGTCGAGTGGAAAGGACCCTGCTGTACGGTGATGAGCATTTGATGGCGATAACATCACACCGTCATTCTCGCTGTCATCCTACGCTCAGCCCCCATGAGACACCCAGCACACTGAGGTGCACTGAAAGCATTAGACAGTGAGGGAAAAGGTCAATGAAAGGTAGAAACAGAAAGTGGCACGATAAAAGTTGAAGAAAAAAACTCCTCATGACAGCCCGAAAAGAAGAAAGGTCAGTCAGTTGGCGACTCGGTCTGTCAATCATGTTGTGCTTTACACAGCAGCAGTCACTCACTCACTCAGGCGCCTCATCAGTCAGTCGCCTAGTTTGTTATTGTGTCAGATCGTTTGTCATTCAGTCTGCCAGCCTGACTGTCAGTCGGTCATCTAGTTTGTTGGTCACTCAGTCAGTGAATCAGTCGCTCCTTTAGCCACTCAGTCAGCCAGTCAGTCAGCCAGTCAGTAAGTCGTCATTTGTTGAGTCAGTCATCATTTTACTCTTTTATTAATCACTAATTTAGTTCAATCGTAAACTAATCAGTCAGTTGACATTCACAAAGTCAGCTGTCTTTTTGAGACAGACAGACTGCAAAGTATAGAGCAAACATCTCCGTCATGTATGCGTGTGCTTTGGACCAAACACAAGACGCCAAAATCACAGATACCAATTGGCAGACAGACACAGAACAACAAACAAAAACTGGCAATAACCCATCTGATAGACAGAGTGATAAACAGACAAACACCCAGTCAGTCGCATCAAAACACAAACACACACACACACACACATATATAAGTGCTCTGCCTGACAGACTTATAGCTATATAAAGCAGCTCTGTATTGTCTTTGTGTGCTCTGCTCTAAAGCAAAGTCTGGGTTGATTTTACTGCTGTGTGTCCTGTCTGGCCAGAGAGAGAGAAGCATCTATCAGTGCTCTGTTGTGACCCCAAAGTCACACTCCCCCAACTGTGTTTGGACAGATGGATCATCGCTGCACCACTCACATTTGACAAACGTGTTTGTATGTAAGCCTGTGTGTATGCGTTTTTGTGTGTGTGTGTGTGTGTGTGTGTGTGTGTGTATGTGTGCATGTATTGTATGTGCCACTGTGACGAATGCAAAGCCGGCGTTTTATTTGGGAGCCTGTTCATTATGTATAGTGTAATATAACCATCATGAAGTCCCCTGCAGACAAAATCAATAGTGGTGTTAATATGATCCTCTCTCCACTCGTTACTGCAGGAAGACTTCAATTGATTAGTTAGCTGACACCTCAACTCCCAAAATGCAACGATGCAGAGAAGTGTGTGTGTGTGTGTGTGTGTGTGTAATACTTTCTATATGCAGCTGAATGTGTCATTATGTAACTTTCCAAAACTATGAAGCAATCAGCTATTAACTGTCTGAGCCAATCCATCGTTCAACTCAACACATTTTAGTGCAAGTGGATTCTGTGTCTGCATTATTATTCTTATAACATGCTGTCTTCAATTGTAGGTTTTGCGAGGACATCGACCACCAAAATAAAACAAGCCTCACAATGTTTCAGTGGATTAGATTTGTCGTAAAAACAAGAATAAGATAACAAATTCATGTCATCTGGTAAATGGACTGCACTTATATAGTGCTTAATAGACAAAGTACTTAGAATTTTGCCTCTGGTTCACCCACTCACACACACCAATGGAGGCGGAGCTGCCATGCAAGACGCTGGCTTTCCCATCGTGAACCCAGGGGTCGAACCGCCAACCCTGCGATTAGTGAACGACCTGCTCGACCTCAGCCACCCATTTAGGGCCTATTGTAGAAATTCTCAACACCATTTCATCTACCTCACATCTGATATTTGCTCTTGGAACACACAAAAATCATTTAGCATGGTAAACCGTCCACATCATGTCTCTGCTTCCTCTTTTTCCACTGCATGAGTAGGCTGTTGGAGTAGTCCCTCTATGATATTATACTCATAAACTGTGGTATCTATGTAAAACTCACCCCTGTAGTGCAAATGTGTTTGATAGAACATGAGTTGCACCTGTGAACTAAAGTTGATCTGATGTGACTCTCTGAAGATAAATGTGACTTAAAGTGATCATTTGTGCAAACATATTACGAGGTAATTTTATTAAGATTGATCTGTTATCAATTCTTTTTTGACTACTGAAATTCATCTCTGTTTGAAAGGGTTATGACAGTTGTCTCAAATATTTACACAGATACAGATTAGAGATGCAGTGTAATCCGTTTTGACCATTAAGACTAACTCAGTGGATCACTGGATCATTTGAACCGGGGGAAAAGGGGGAAATGCGTTGAGATTGTAGATTTACTCATACATTAGTTCAGGATATCATAAATGTTAAGAAACAAAAGCTTTTAAGATAGGTTTTGAACCTGTTAATGATGGTTGTAATGAAAAGATGGTTGTAATGTTGTTTTGTATTTGTAGTAATGTCTTTTTTTGTAACGTCGCATTTAATTGATCGACAGTGTGTAATGGATGCAGGGATAACCTCCGATAACATACTGAATAAGTTAAGATAGCCTAAAACATGTGGGTAATAAAGCATGTTGATGGTGGACTTGAAGCTCACTGTCTGTGCTTTCTCAGGATTTTAAAAAAAAGTGTTAAAATTGTACTGTATTATTTGTTCTATACATGCATTTCAAATGTCAACCGCATTTACCCCGTATTTGGTTTTTTGTGTGTGGCTCGAGCTCCCTCTGCTAAGTACCCTGAATGCACCGGTGTGTTATCCATCACAGGGCCCCAGGGTGATTTCCGTGTGTGCGTACGCTGCACATGCACTGGAACTGTACGTGTGTTTTTGTGTGTCCGTATTAGTAGAGGTGTGAAACAGAGACAGAGAAAGAAGTAGGAGTGGGAGGAGGTGGTGGTGGAGGCTTGTACTAATGCCCTGGAGATGATTTAGAGTTTAGACCACTGAACAGCACAGCAAGCTCTTCCAGTTTTCTCCCACAGGACCAGTCGGTGGCTTGTGGTGAGTTAAAGAGAAAATAAGATCCATCAGAGATCCCTTCAGGGGCATGAAACAACTGTTCAAATGGTTTGGTTTTAAATCAAGTCTTGGTGGTCTGTCTATGCTCTGTTACTTAAAAGGCATGATGCAAATGCATGTGTGGCCATAAATCAGGTTATCTGTGGGTCTTTAAAGTGACATATGCATTTTGTTAAATGATGGCTTATAAATATTTACAGTATCTTGGGTTTTAGAGTTCTTAATTGTTTTGCCATGAAATGACAGGTTTTCATTAGGGTTCATTTTCATGCAAATACAAACATGGAAGTATTTTGAGATTTATCAAATCCACATGGAGAAAGTCAGGCAAAAACAATAAAGGTTCACTTGCACTTGAGTCTGACAACAACAACAAAAAAACATTGTAAATCATTTAGATCGTCATCAATAATGCTATTTTTTTTTTTTAAATATGTGTATTCTGTGGTTAAATTAAAGGGTCCCTGCTTTTGTTTGTATCACACACGAAGATGCAACACAAATTCCTGTAGCCGTTTTCAGGCAATTCCATTGACCGTTGGTGACGGTAATGCGCGACAAAGAGTAGAAATGTGCCAACAAAGGCAAGACACAAGACATCAAGCTAGCAAACATTGATGTAAACACTGCACAATTTAAAATATTCAAAAAATTGACTTTGCAAGCATTTTGAGGATGAAATATATTGAAATCATTTGTTTGACCTCAAGGATATACACAATGTGCTTTGGGGAGAACATTTAATAGTTTACTAACTTGAAAACTCCACGGGGCAACTTTAATTTTAAATGAAACTATAACTGAGAGGGTTTTAAAACCTCTGTGATTCAGAAAATCAAGGAGAAAGCGTCAGTGATAAAGAAACTGATAAAAAGAAATGGTTACATAATAGCTTGTTCTTGAAATAGCATTTCTGAACATGCACGTGTTGTGTGTGTGCATGTACTTGTGTGTGAGCAGACATGTACGAGCTGACGGAAGGTCGTGTGCAGGGCTGTTGCAGAAGGAGCGAGGTCAGCAAAGAGCGTGCAACTCACTGGCCTCTGCTCCTGCTCCTGCCAGCCAGCCCTCTGCATATGTGTGTGTGTGTGGGTATGAGTGGGTGTCTGTGTGTGTGTGTGTGTGTGTGTGTGTGTGTGTGTGTGTGTGTGTGTGTGTGTGTGTGTGTGTGTGTCGGGGACTGACACATATGCACACAGATATCCAAGTCAATACCACACTCTTTCTGACCATACTCACACACACACACACACACACACACACACACACACAACTGTACGCATCAATAATACTCATTTCCTACGTCTGGTTCACCCCTGCGCCCAGCAGATTGTAAAATAGCTTCCCTAAGTGAATGCAGACATAAAGGTTTATAAGACTGTATGAAAAATGACACGAAGAATGTCCTAGCTAGAGACTACCTGGGGAAAATGACTTGCTCGCTCTCAGTTGCAACAGGTAAAATGACTTTTTAGTGAGGAAAAAAAAACATTAAAGACTGTCAAGAAAACTAGCAGACAAAGAAAAGTGACACATAAAATGACAGGTTGACTAAAGCGAAACAGCAAAAGAGTACAAAAGCTGACGTGTGAACCATCAAGACAAAAGGGAAAAGGAATAGAGAGAGGCAACTGGCACTAGCTGTCACTTGCTTTCCCTGCTGTGGCTGACAGGTGTTTTACATTACTCTGTGGGTGAAGGCAAACCACATATACCTGCTGCCTGTGCATTTATTCACTGGACTTTGAATGAATTCCATATAGGCCCCAAGGTCACAGAGCTTATTCACACTAAAGGCAGAGTAAACTTTCCATTGAAGGAGAAAATGAAATAAAACCACCACCCTCACAGCATTAGGGTTTTCATTTGAAAGCAGGAGTACAGAGGTGCCTTATGTTCTACCCCAGAGCCACTCCAAGTGTTCCAGCACTAAGGGGGATTCATACTTCAGAGAGAAATGGAGACGAAGTTTGTCTTGGAGGAGAGCAAGTGTTCACCACTTTTTTCTTTCTGAGCTCACTTCAATTTGTGTTTTTTCTGCATCGCGCAGACTTTTCCATGTTTTGCTTCCTTCCCACAACAAACACGGTATTAATAGTTTTTTCTTATTTGCAACCTACCATTCACACTAAATCAACTCTCTCACGGAGAGAGGGTTGTTCTGTTCTTGCTCTACAAAGCACCATTTTCCCCCACTGACTGGACAACAGATGAAAAGCCTATTTCACATGCAATAAAATAATAATGCTCAGCAGGTTCGGCTACACAATACACTTTCTGTCAGGAAACTTCAGCAAAGCAAATGTTTGCCATTACTTGCACTTTACAGCTAAGATCCTCAGTATCTCTTGTCACTCCACTACAATCGCTGCTCAAAATCTGGTATACAGTCAGGGAGGCTTATTCTTCTGTTGCGCACGGCATGAATCACTCTTGGTAATAAATGATTAAAAAGTAATGATGTAGATGGTCTAGACTGCTCATCAATTCACCCCCACAAAGAAAAGAAATCATAACCAATTGAGTTGTGAAAAGTGCTTTGTTTTTCTTGCGGGAATCTGCCATAAGCATTATATAATAATCACATCCAGCAATTTGAGGGTTGTTTGTGAATAAAAACAGATTTACAGCAGCTATAGGATTTAATTGACCCATGAGGATTGCTGTGCAATGCAGCTCCATACATATATCCGTCACATATGCACTCAATCAAATAGACTCTTAATAATGAATAACACAAATACAAACACACATTCATATTGCTGCTCTTAATTATTACATACAACAAAGCTCCTCTTCAGTGGAAACAACAACATGCACAAAGGGCACAACATTTCAGATATTAGAGGACACACACATTAGGCATGTGCGGTAATGCTGCTGGGTCATGCACCGGGTGTCAGAGGTGAGAGGTCTCTGGGTGTCTGTGAGGAGCGCACAGGCTGGTGCAGCAAGACTCCACACTCCACACCCAATCTGCCACACTCTCTCCCTTGTTCCCTTTTTTGTAAGGATTTATTTTTGCTGCTTTTCATCTTCCTTAGTGAATCCTTGGTGATTGTAGCGAGGTGCTAACTAATGTAAAATAAGTTTTTGGATAAATCAAAATCTGTCTCTTTCTCTTTCTGTCCTTTAAGGTGTGTCTCTCCAATGCTCTTGGCCCCTGAGGCCTGAGGAGAAGTGAGCCAAGCCCAGGCCCCCATGGGACGCCCTGTTACCCAGCATGCACTGCTGCTGCTGCAGTGCATGCTGGTCCTGCGGCCTGGAGGCGTGGAAGGTAGGAGAGGGCCGGTGCTGCTGCCTGAATCGCCCTGTCACAAGACAGAGCACCCACACATCCCACACTCAGGTAAGTGTTCAAACAAACACACATTAACATGAACACACACCAGGGTGAGATCATCAATTCAACTCCTTAAGTTTTCTATTTCCCTCCATAATTAGGTGAACTTTTCTGTATGCTGTATGTAGTTATTTATATCCTGTCTCTCTACATCCACCTACATCCTCCATTCCTTCACTCTTCACTTTAATCCTATTTCCTGCATCAACATCTTCACTCTTCACAAGGTTAGATTTGTAGACCATTTATGGACAGTTTCCGGACCATTTCATCAGGAATGTCATGCTGTCAGATCTTAGTTTTAAACAAATTAATGACCAAAGGGAAAAAAAGTAGAGAATTAAAGTAGATGTTTCAGTACCTCACAAAAACAGCTTACTGTCTCAGCTAATTGGATATCTAGTTAGCAATTAGCTGTTCCTCTGATAGTTTATGCCATTTCCCCCTGGCAACGTCTGCAAACGAGACATTGACTGAAATGATGGGATAGCATGTTGTTGTTTACAAAGTGAAATGTAATTGTCATTAGTGTATTTTGTGGAAAGTATCAAAGGAAATCTGTAGTAATAGTATCACTGTAGAAAAGACTGTCCACGTGAAAACCATTATAAAAGAGTTCAACACTGAAATTAGGTGAGAGATGCCCCAACAGCTCACCTGGGAGAGTGCGCTCCCTGTGTGCACGGCTGAGTCCTTACCACAGTGGCCCGGGTTCAAATCCAGCCTCTGGCCCTTTGCTGAATGACGTCCTCTCTCTCTCCCACATTTCCTGTCTCTCTTGAGGTTTTCCCTATCAAATAAAGCCAAACAGCCCATAAAATCTGCAACAACCTGAAAACAATGAGTCTAAACCTTTCATTACAACGTACACATTTGGCTGGTGTTACTAAACTCCTAAGTCGAAGAGTGATTGTCCAATCATAGCTTAACAACCCGTAAGACACTACAGTCAAGTTATGGATTTCTCCAGATGTTAAAATGTTGTTTAAATGCAGAGTGATGCTGAGCATTTAAAGAGTTTGGAGGGTGGTATCTTCTTTTTAGCCTTTCAAAAACCAAAAAAACAAAAGCAGTATTGTTGTTTGCTCTAATCTAAGATGCAATCATTAGCATGTCCAGCTAGCTAGTCTCTGAAACTCAGGTTTTTCTGGGAAGGACCCACAGACACAGACCCCCGCTATGGTACTGAAATCCTCCCTGTTTTTGAGGCCTCAAGGTTGGCAAGTATGCTCTTTTTTCCTCTTTGTTCCTTCCCTCGGGACACAAAGCAGACACAACCTTCCTCGTTGGCCTTTAATTACTATGTGGCTCTGCAGTTTTTAGATACAGAATATTCTGCATCAGATTTCGTTGTCCTTATTCTTTATCTTACATTGCTATTGAACAACTAAACTGTAATGAAATGCTGTGAAGCTTAGTCGAAAAAGGTATCAATAGCGATCAATGCAGTTCTGTCTACCCACTGTGAAGCAGCAAAATATCATTGAGCTGTTTTCAGTCCGGCAGAGTCCCAGTCAGATAATGACATAGGATTGTGTCCAGGCAAAATTGACTAAAAGACCAAGGTTACTCTGTGTCCAAAGATCCATATGCATTCAAAGAATCATATTCAGTATAACCACCCAGCACAGACACAAGGACTCTTCCTCTATAGAGCAAGTTTCTCTCTCTCTCTCGCAGTCTTTGTCACTTCATTGTTAGCTGAGGTGGCCCTCTTCCCTCTCCGCCAATTGAGTGCAATGATGATGACTAACTGCCCAGCTAACATGAGACGTTCCTGCCTTGTGCTTTCTGCATGATGGGGATCACACGCCAGCCAATGGGTCAGCTGTGGTCAATGCGTCTGTGTTCTCTAATGTACCAGAATGGCTCCAGTGGTTTAATGCTTTGGTTGAAATATAGGAGCATTAATAAAAAAGGGTCGACATTACAGTTAGCAATCAGATATGGTTCACTAACACAAAGCCTACTGTACAGAAGAAGAGGAAAGAAAGAGAGAGGGACTCAATGTTCTGACAGGCTTCAGTGTCTGTGGTTCAGTGTTTTTGGTCTGAATGATCAGCTGTGATTATTCAGTGGTTTCCTACTGCAGGGAGGTAGATAAGTGACTCTGTAGCTTCATTGAGAAATATTAGTAGATTTTGTATGGTAAAAGCTAAAAAGTCAGTTTACCCAAATTCATTTACGTACTGATTGGGCAGCTATTATACCAGTGCACCACAAAGTCCCAAAGAATGTGTTTCAACACATCGTTTCTGTAGGTTGTTAAAGTTAAATCATGAACAATCAGGATGTCATTGAACACAATGATCAGCATTTCCTCAATTTTTGTTGTTTTTTCCTCAATTTTGAAGTACTTTTATGTAGTTGAGTAGAGAAGACTAGGCTAGTCAAGGCCGTTGACCCCTAAAAGTTTACCCAAAGTTTCTAAGCTCACAAGCTTCATCTGATTTGTTGCTCTGCAGACTCTGCATGTCTAGAGGGTTTTTTTTTTTCTGTCATGTGGTGACAGAAAGCACAAAAAGTTTCCCTTTATCACCAGTTTTATCACTAAGCTTTGTTTACTTACATGCCAATCTTATTTATTCTCACCTTCTGTCAGAATCAGCATATTTGCAGAGCAGCTGCTAATTCCCATGGTCTCCTGAAGATGTGCATTTATCTTTGCCTTCACAGTAACATTTTTTCACAGTCTTTTAATAACTTTGCTTTCATGGTCTGATGGTAGTCTTTGTGCAGTTCAAACACATCTCACGGTTCCGAGTTGTACAGTATACAGAGCTTTTTCAGAGACTGCCAAATTACAGCCCTTGCTTTTTTGCAATAAACGCAAAAACGAGTCATTACAGAATATGCCGACACATACACACACGCACGCATACTTGCACACAAAGTGTGTGAGGGAAGAGAAACCTCTTGTTAAACCTATTATCGTTCTCTTTTTTGAGTCATTGTGCTCCATGTAATGTAGTGTAATCCCTGGTTCTTGAGAATGTACAGAGCAAGGCTGCCATGGCTCCTCTTCAGCCAAGCTGGGAGGACTACAAACATTACCCCTGTTGATCACAACAGCACAACACTCCCACTCTACTAGGGCGAACCTTATCCTTTTGGACACACAGTGTTATGTCCAAAGGTAACAATATCTGCTTACCAACACCTCTAAACTTCACTAGTTAACACATTGAAACCACAAATTGTTGTCTATACACACACGGATTAGCAAACGAGATGTAATGCGTTCATAAATAGGATTTTGGACTGTTGGTGGGACAAAACAAGCAATTCTACATCACCTTGGACTCTGGGACATTGAAACATTTATTTTTCACAATTTCCTGACATTTTAGAGGTTAAACAATTACTTGAAAGAAACACTAAACAGATTAATCAATGGCAGATAGATCAATGTTTTCTGGCATCTGGATTCTTTTTCTGTTCAAGGTTGAGGGTGACGGTAGGTGAAAGGTATTCAGAAACAAAAGAGTGATATGCTGCTTTCCTTCCTAGTAGCTAGTGCCACTGGATCTGCAGCTACTCTACAGTGGATGTTCAGCTCACTAAAACAGCTCACAGTCTCAGCTGGTCTGATTAAAAAAAGACTTAAACAATAGAGAGCCCAAAGAGTGGTTGTGACCTGTCACGAGAAGCCACGGTCAAGGTTTGTCTGAGTGTGTTCCAGTGACAGCATTTCTTTCTCTCTGTGTGATTGTGGCCTGACTGTGGAAGGGTGTGCTTCACATGGCTTTGACCCCACTGGGGATGGTGGTTTACTGACTTGGCACAACACTTGGCTGACAGAACTGCTACTGTGGTGCAAGGACGCTATCGTCTAAAGACCGCTTTCTGCTTTGTATGGTGGTTTTAGAAATGTAGGGTTTCAGAAAGAAAGTACACTGTACAGTTCAGCAGCTACATTCGAAATGTTTACCCAAAAGTTACAATATCTACGCTTTCAACGAAAACAGGTCTGAATATAGCTTCAGTCGAGGTCCAATGTAAATGTATAGAATTATTTAAGGAGGGGTGTTTTTAGCCCTATTCTTGGTAAAGGATATGTTTTGACGAAGGTCTTCTGACCGAGCATTTGTAGTGCTATTGTAGCTCAAAGCCCCTGAGATATACTGTATTAATAAAGTGTTGTATTTAACAAGTGTTCCTGGTTGTAGACTCGAAGGCTTTTAAAGGTTATAAACTGTGGTGTAAACAATGCCTTCACAGGCCATGTCTCTGAGGAGTGGAACCGGCAGACTTGTTTTACAGCCACAGACTGAGCTCAGCTTTTATCATCAACGGCTAACACATCGTTAGAGAGAGGGGAGTGAATGCAGAAAAAACAAAACAAATGGCCTCATAGCATTCATAAATGCAACAGGCTACAACTAGTATCAGATATCTATTAATTGGTCATTTGAGGGCGATTCTTTTAAATTTGAAGTCCACCAAGCTCTTTGAAACTTCAATTCCAAAACATTAACTTCATTCTATTCATGGTCATGTCCATGGTCAGCTATGTTCTAGCCACGGTTTATTTTCATGGATGACAGGATGGCAATAGCATGAAGAAGGTCCATAATTTTGGATTTGTATGTCTTTCATTTACCCTCTGCAATAAAAGACCCACATGTCATTTCCTTACATATATATTTCCATCTTCTTCTTTTTTTCAAGTGGCCTGAAGAGATTTGGTCCTCTTGTTAAAAGGTTGTCTCTTCTCCCGCACCCCTTGAACCAAACGATTCCGCTCCTAAATACACATTAGATTTCAATATTTTATTGCACACTTATTTGAGGCTTCTCGGTGGTTTGTTTTGCATGATTCACTCGCTGCCCAGGGGCCACAGCACAGCCACAGTAATTTGAGTTGTAGGACTTTTAGCTGTAAAATGTGTATGTTTTTCTTGTTCGAAATAACATAATAGGAAGAAAACCTTCGAGCACAGAGCCGTGCGCAAATGTCTTATCTGACCTTGCCTTTTGCTTTGGACTTTTTCAAACTGAGCAGGTGTTTGTTTATCTGACTGCTCGGCTAAATCGTTTCCTCACATCAACTTGACCAAATAGTGCCCGGTACCACAGGGCTGCATTTAGAGTGAATGGGCTCTTCATTTTTGTGAGCGCCTGCTGCCACCACTCAAAGAAAAACCATTCATGTTTCAGAATTGGTTCCACATGTTGCCATTGTTGCCGGCCTGACAGTACTGTAGAGCTCTAACTTTGAGCGCTGGCAGACTGAAGACTGGCGTGGCCTCTGATGCTGTGTGTAAATATTTATACATCCTGTCATTTTGTCTTTGTGTCAACTGCTCCGTGTCAGAGTGGGGAATAACAAACGGGATGTGAGTGATGGGCTGTTCTATTTCGAGGAGGAGGAGGGAGATAGGGGTTAAGGGGATAAGATGGGACCGAGAATAGGGGGGAAGGGGTGTGTAAGTGCCTGTTCGTTGGTTTAATGTTGGCTCAGAGCCCTGGCTGTGCTCTGCACTCTGCATTTACATCCGGATCCGTGTGTGTGAGTCTGCACGCGTGTGTCTGTGTGTGTGATTACGCCCTCGTCTCATCGGCAGCCAATCCCCTGAGTCAGGCAGCTGCTGTACAAGCATGGCTGTGATGTGATTACATTATCACATGCATTTAAAGTGCAGCTGATATGAGCCCATGTAACATGCAAAGCAGGCCTGAAATCTAGGAAGTGAGATGGGGGATAGGATTCCTTTTTTGAAGAGATATTTATTAGCCGGGGGTTGTCCTACTGTTTCTTTTTCTGCAGGGTTAACGAAAAGGTGGAATTAATGGGATCATAAAAACCTCCTTGGGTGCCCTTAAAAGTAGCAATTACAACCCATTCAAAAACAAATAAATATCACAAGTTAGATCAGAGTTCAAATCTGTGCAATTAGTCTCTGTGGTGGAGCTAACCCAGTATCCGCTGATCTGCTAAACCCCCATGACTTTGACTTTGTGAATCTCCGTATATTTAGCTCCACAGCCTTGGGAGGACCCATCCACGCCGGGTTGTGAATGTTTATGAATGGTCCTTGGCCTCATCACAAAAGGCAATAAATCCTTTGAGTGCTGTTGTGTTCAATTAAAACCTTTTGCCCCTTTTGCACACTCCAGCAAATATCCTCTCTTCTCTCTTTTCTGTCTCACACACACCGCCACACACACTCCATCACCCCCGTTAGCGAGCCTCCCCTGGTGAGTCAGGGAGATTTATGGGGAGAAGCAGGGTTCGTCAAGCGCCGTCTTCCCCCGGGGGGGTGTCACATCTACATTTGTATGCCAGGGATCCTCTCGATGGCGTGAAAAACAAGCCCAGCGGAGCCAAAGGATTGGCACATCCAAAACTTTGTGTCTGCCTCCAGAATAAGCAGAGCAGCAGCCATTAAGCAAAATGAATTCTTTGGGGTGACGCTGGTCATGATCTCCCAGATATTTATTTCACATCAGCTAATGAAAATGTATTAGCGCTGTGCAACCAGACGCGGGATGCTTTTTTCTCTCACAGTTCTCTTGTACTTGTCACTGGAGACTTGAAAGAGAACAAGGAAAAGTGTCTTTGCATACAGTGGCACTGTCTCGCAGCAGATGATATTGTTTTGTTCGGAGAGCCAGAGTTTGGTCCCACTACGTGAGCTGGAGGAGACAGATGTTTTTTGGAAGCTCCCCGCTTTTGTCTTGTTTCGAAACGGCCAGAAATCCCACGTTTGTCCCCGCAACCCGAAGTACTTGCTTTTGATGCAGTGAAGGGAGAGCGTGCTTTCACTTGAAACGCTGTCTGACAGGTGTGCCGGAAGACGCAGATAATGTGTTTTGAGGAGGATATTCAAGCTGTCCTCTCTCTCTGTTCCGGCCCTGATGGAAAACTCCCTGGTAAATTAAAAAAGTCCCTTTGAAATGTTTTGTCTGGCAATAGCTCACATATGTAGTGATGAATGCTTTTAAATCACTGTAGTAACCACTGCGCAAAATGCTGCCTTTCACCGGAGTTCTGGCACCTTACTCAAAAATACTAATTTCTAGCTATTTGGAGAAAACGTTCTATATTTGTTGATGATTTTTGAAAGTGTAATCCGACCTATGCGAATACTGTACTGGGATGAGTTTTTACGACTACAGATAAAGCATGTGATGAGCGATGGAGAAAATATATTACCATAACTGATTGACCACCCTCGACTAAACCTATCGGGTAACCAAATGGTAGACAGGCTGTCCTCATCGTTCGGCAACCACCCAGGGGCCTGTGATTCGATTGGTCAGGGGTTAATGGGTTGGGCGCCATGAGAACAGGCATGTTGTAGATAAGATGTCAGTGTCTGTCTGGGATATCTCTCTCTCTCTCTCTCTCTCTCTCTCTCTCTCTCTCTCTCTTTATAAAAGGTCAGAATCTCAGTATACAGTTCCATGAAAGCAGTCAATCAGCAGTAGTAATGGTTTGCAGAAATCAAAGGACTTGCACACTGAGTCACCAGAAGCTTCATTTCACTATTTTGTACACATTCACTTGTGAACAGGGGTCTCAGGTCTCACCTTTGTTTTGAGGATTTTAAGACGAAGAGGCTGAGAAGCACTAATGTAAGAGTACTTTGATTTATGCAAAATTATTTTTTTAATGACTGACCTTGACTGACTAAGCCTTTGTTGTTCTTTATTCAATCTCCTCTTCATTTCCTTCAGTAGGAGGGCCCATATTTATATGATAGCAGGGAAGAACTTGCCTCACAATTTTGTCAAAGAATTGTGATTACAAAATATGTTAATTATAAAACAATGGCAAATGATCCTTCTGCCGCCATTATAACACAGAAATATAATGAACCATAACTATGTCATATAAAGATAGAAATTAAATCTTCTTTCACTTGATGATGTTGGTTCCCACTGGTGGAAGATGTATTTACATCTATTTCGACAATGAAAAGTAAAAGACCTGCATTCAAAATCTTTCTTGAACAACAAAACTCAAGTACTATCAGTCTTAAAAGTAAAATTACTCTTTATGCTGAAAAATGGCCCCTGTGAGTATAATACTGTTATACAGTACCAGTCAAACGTTTTGACACACTTTCCCATTTACTTGAATGAGAAAGTGTCCAAACCTTTGACTGGTACTGTATATTATATTATTAGATTATTGTTACTGATTAATTAATAATGAATTTCTAAGTAGCATTTTTAAGTTGTAGCTGGTTGACTTGGCGCTAATTTGAACTACTCTATATACTTTTGGGTAGTTTAATCTATAACAATGCCTTTTATTAATTTTATAAGCTTGATCTGCAAAGTAACTAGTAAGTAAAGCTATTTAAGTACATCTCAATTTTACTTCAGTACTTGTGTAAATGTACTTAGATACTTTCCACCACTGTTAGTCCCAGCGTTCCCCCTCAGGAGCTATTTTCTCAGGTGTAATATGTTTTGTCGGGAGGCGGCTGGTTCTCAATGGTAAACTGAAACTGTCCTGATCTGAAATAACATGTTCAACTGTGATTAAGGTTCATGACATCGTTGACTTACTGTATATGGCAGGTACACGGACACCCCACGCAGCTCATTATTTTTAATTAGCCCCACCTCTTCAGTCCGTTATTGCAGGCTTCACTGATGTGTGGCAACAACCGTTTGCACCTGCCAGTGATGCAGCATTACTGCCCTATAACTACAGGCCAAAATCTCTCTGCATTTTTGTCCATGTAAATTTTGACACTGTAGAACTCATTGTAATGCACAATACATGTGGGACTGTTCTAGTATTTACGTCTAAAATGCTATGCTCACTAAATATGAAGGCAAGGTTGGAGGAAAAGATAAAAATCAGAACAAAGGCAGTAGTGGAAAGACTTACTGCTATTATACATTTGGCCTTTAAGGCACCCACTCTTTGAGTGTCTTGAGAAAAGTTGCAGCAGCCCTTTGAACGCAGCTAATTCATCAGCACAGCTGTCATCTGCAGTCATAAACTCTCCGCTCTGATTGGCTCAGTGTTCTTGTGTCTTGTGGTGTCGTTGACAGAGATGGAGCCGTGGATCTTCAGGTTCAAGGCAGAGGGCACGGTGGATTACTCACAGCTGACCTTTGACCCTGGCCAGAACGAACTGATCGTCGGTGCCAGGTAAGCCGTATTGGAGTTTTTTCTCTTTCTCCTTTTGTCTGGCTGTCTTCCCTCCTGCTTCTTTCTTTTGCAGTCTGTCTGTTTATTGTCTTTTCTTTCATTCCCCATTTTTTCAGTGTTTGTTGGTGCATTGCATGAGTAATGATCAGTCTCTCTATAGATGTCTTCAAAAGCCAGAGAAAAATGGCTTTGGAGATTGTTTCCAAGTCCATTGTCTTATCAAGCCCAGCCAAGTGTGAGTGTGTGTGTGTTTGCAGTTTCTCAGTGATTGAGACACCGAATTTGAAAGGGTTTGCACACGTTTAGTGATAAACAAACAATTCTGCTTTTGAACAGTGCGTTTTTGCATTGTTCATGCATACATGTGAGAAAATTAAAGCATGTATGTGTTTGTGTGTGTGTGTGCGTGTGTGTTTGTGTAAGGACTCATTCACGTTTTCTGAGTCTCTGGCTGATTCCAGATGAAGTGCGCGCTGCACTTCTCTTAATGGCTTAGTTGTCAGTAGCAAGAAAACACTACAACGTGAACAGGAGATAACAGAGGAGCCAGCAGGAAGGACAGCAGCAAAACAAACAGAAACAAAGTGAGCCCAGGGAATTTACTAATGCAGCCCAGGAACTCAGATGGGAAAGGCTAATCAGTGAAAGTGTGTATGTGTGGATGGATGAAGAGTAAAGGTCAAAGAGGTGAGTGAATACGAAAATTGTGATAATATAATATACTATTATGTTTTTGCTTGCAATCGCTTGTCGATTTTTAGCCACAGCTCAGCCAATTCTATCAACACATGGTATTTGGAGCACTCAAAAAATCAAATAAGAGATTTAGTTCAATTCTCGGTGCCAACGCAACAGCGGTTGAGTGACTAACTGTGAAAGGCGACGTGGCTGGATGGATGGCCGCAGGCTGAGTTAGAAGTATGAGTGATAATGGAAGGAAAGAGGGATCGATGCAAATATCAATACAGTAAAACAGGGGGCCGCGGCCACACTGAGACCTGGCTGATAGCCACTCTTCAGGAGATTGATAGATCTCTGCGAACGAGTTTGTGTGTATGTGTGTGCAAGAGCGTGTGTGAACATGCTTGAAGATTTCATCTCCGAAAATGAGATGTCTACTTTATGAAAAAACAATGCTTGCTCTTTTAAAAATGATTGCTGATATAAAAGAAAAGCACACGCATGACCTCTGCCTGCAAGACTGTTTGTAAGCAATGCAATAAAAAATATTTCAGGTCAATCTGCAATCTACGAATGTTTCTTGCTGTGAAATCGCACTAAATTTACAATTTTCTTTTGGTGGCTTGGACCGACTATGTTCTTGGTCCATAATTGGACAATGGCACAAAAACTACAAAATATAGATAATACAGGAGTCTCACAAAAAATAAAATCACAATAAATAATGCTTTTAGTCCTAATTGTCAGGTTTCATGTGATCTCATTTTGGTTATGGTGTAAAATGGTTTTAGTAGACAGCCTGAGGCATCGTTAGGCAACATACAGAATATTACTCTTGAGATGGCGTTCATTAGAACCTAATGTTTCTTGAAAAGTTGGAAATGCAATTGAAACAGGTTTGTTTGTGCTATGCAAATTTAAAAAGCTTCAGGCAAGGCAGGATAGGCACTTATTAGAGTGAGGTTTCACACCGGGCTTTGATTTTTCAGTCTCTTTCTTTCTCTGTCGCTCTTTCTCGCTCCCTCTTGCTTATACACACAGAACTCCAGCGACATGGGAACATACTGTAAAACCTTTCAGCACTTTTGCCTCCTAATTATGGGTTGGACAAACCTAGAGGTCCATCATTTGCTGCAGTGATTGAATCCAACCTTCCACTGAATGTGGTCTCTATGAATACCCTGACTAAACTGTTACACCTTCTTATGCCACCAATGAAAAGGTTCATTTTAATTTCAAGTGGGGAAAACCTTAGAAGCTTCAAATGCAGCAGTTTTCAAGGGAAACTCCACCGAGTTTACACTTCAAAGTCTGTTTACAGGACTTTGGGAGTACTACTGCATATGTGAAAAAAAGTAGAATGAAGCCTTTTGTGGCTTCAGAGGGAGCTGTGTGAAATCTGATAAATGTCCTCAAGTGATGTCACGTGAGTCAGCGTCGTTTGGGGCAGAAGACTACAAGTTTGAAATTGACACAAATCTGGGGGGGTGGAGTTAGAAAGACGCGAGCTTACCGGGCGCTCTGTGGCCCGCTCCTCATTTCTGATTGAAGCCAGCTGCTAGAGGCTACATTAGCTACTACTAGCATGACACAGCCACATCTCCGACAGAACTGTCGGAGGTCGAGTTGTATTTTGGGTAATGTAGGTGCCAGATTTTGACAAGGAAGAAGAATGTGTGGAATAAACTGTCCATCGTGAGTTTGACAGTGTTTTAAGTTTGTTGACATCCTCTGAACCGTTTTTGTTCCCATCATATCTAAGCAAGGAATCTACTGTAAGTCTGTATGCTCCCTTTTTGGAGGTGGAACTCCCTTTGTACTGGTGATACTATGGGTGGAGATGAAAGAACTGGAGAGAGAACACAGATAAAAACTGTAAAAAGCTTTGGCCTTTGAGCGAAGATGCTATAGCTTCCACACATTTTCTTTTCTTTTTTTATTTGCAGGAAATGGCTCCATCAACTCACATACTTCCTTCTTTTTACAGAAATCACCTCTTCAGGCTCAACCTGGAAGACCTGACACTGATCCAGGTGAGTGCTAATTCTCTCCTGCTCTGTCTTTCTGATTCTCCCTCAGTCTGACTCTCCCACTTCCCCGAGTGAATATGTGCTCACTCTGTCTGCTCATATGACTCTTACAGTCACGATGGCAGAGGCATCCAGAGCACTGACTGCCTCCAACAAACGCCGTGCTATAGTCGTAGCGTGCTGCGTGCTCACACAACTTTAAAGCTGTTACAGTAAAATGGTTTAGCATTCCACATGTCACAACAAGTTCCCATCCGGTGGAGTGGCAGTGGGTTTGGTCGACTGTGCTGTGGGTTGATAACAGAGGGAGGTAAAGAGTGTTGATATAAAATCTAGTCAGTGTAAATACTCTTCATGTTTAAATCCAATTTGAAACTATGTATGATATACTCTGCAGCTGTACCACATTTTCTGGGGTATTAACACCTTGTGTAATTTGTTTAATGTGATTCTACCGTTTTGGTTAAACTCTCCTGCTCTTCTCAAGGTAACAGGGTCAAATAATCCACAGAGGGAATCAAATCATCTGAAATACACACAGAAATTAAAGAATGCTCTCTTCAGGGCTAAAGTTCACCCTCTGCCTATGATGACATGTTGTAAAATTTGCACAAAACATGCCTAAATAGAAGTATTTAAGTGGCAATGATACATTTTTTTTTATCTGTCTTCCCCCTTCTCCCACATGTTGTCACTCTGATTTTTTTCTGCATATTCTCATTTTTTTTTCTTTTTTCACACTTGTGTGAGCCCACGCCCCCCCCTGTGTAGCTAAGCATTTTGTGACCCTCTGAGTTGCCATACAAACATTGACACATCGACGGGTTTATTTCTTGGTGGTAGCAGCAAGGCTTCTTTGATGGTTTGACAACTCTTGATGTTTGCCATTTACACCCTGAAAAACCAGGGGAGAGGATGTGGAGGGAGAGAAAGAGGAACAGTGAAGTGAGAATGGAGGGATGGAACAAAAGGGAGACGGGAGGGAGTGGTGTTGATATAAATCCGCCTGGAAAGGAAAAATGAGAAAAAGAGTCAGGCGAAATAAGCAGCAAGACTGAATTTGTTGGATAGGAAGGGCGGCACATACAAAGGAATCATGGAGCAGTGAGACAGCACGCAGACAGAGGGAAGAAAGCAGAGAAACCCCCCACGACGAGAGACGAGGATTCATGCAGAGCTGGTCTTTTGTGGCAGCTCACTGGGACACAGATGCTTTTTAAAGATGCTCTGTGCCATCCGCGCACCCAATCATCCCTCCTTCTTTATTTCATCCTGTACTTGGCTGGCGCTACAGAATCAGCGAGGAGATTCCACCGACCCAATCAACCCCTCATCTCCAAGACATCTTCTCCTAAGAGAATAGGACCTGGTAATCCCTGCCAAGGCCTGGAGCCAACTGAAGCTGACCTGTGCACTAGTCCCTGCTTTGCATTTGACTGGACCAGGGCTATAGAGTCAAGAGGAAGGCTAAGTTCAACTGCTCAAGAGCTGAAAGGCTATTTTTTTCCATCAACCTCCCTCTGAAATCTTTTTCTTTCCTTTCTTTTTTCTTTTTCATCTCGACATAAAAAAGGAGATTAATTGCACAGAGATTTGGTTGTGTGGCCGGGTTTACATATATTTGTCATTCCTATTGTTATTGGATATGAATGACTTGAATGAATTTCCCCTTTGGCACCATTGCTCCACTCACATTACGTGCATTGTTGATTGATCAAATAGATTCACAAGCGAGTATGGTGCTGAGAGTGCCAGAGTGAACACACTGAACAAGCAGTTACTTATTTCGGTTGCACTGACGTTCAAAAGAGTTGCATGAGGTTCTTTTTTTTTTTCTTTCTTTCCTGCAGAAGGAAAACAGGCTAAAAGCTACACCTACGCTTGTCTTTGTGATTTCACCCCATCCCCATGCATCAGCCCTGTCAGATAATGCCCAATGGCAGTGATTTGTTCTTGCATGCCTGGCAGCACTAAGAGGGAGGCTCATGGTTTGACAGAGCACAAGGCTTAGAGCCAGTGTAATACAAACAGCCTATAATACTCTAAAGAGGTGGCTATAATTACCATATGATCGATGACAGGCTGATCTCAACTTGTATGTACATGCATGAAACATTTATGAAAACAGCCACCAAGGTTTTCTGCTGCATGAAGGCAAAATGAATCCCACCCACTTTTGCTGCCCATGGTTGCAGTATGATGAGTTGTTTTCAAGCGCTCATGAACCCAGAATACTTAGAAGTCTTACCATTGTATTATGGAGGGGTTAGAGAGTAGTGATACTTAGGGTGGTAGCTAAACACTGCTGGTCAAACCCGCTCTATTGCACATATCGAGTTGAGACTCACAGATCGATAAAGTCTGAGGCCAGCAACCATAATCTCCCCAGTAAATGCCCTCTTTGCTCAGAGGTAATAAAACATAGAAAAAGCCAAGAACATGAGAGGTTGGAGAAAGAGAGGGCCTTTGTTAAAAGAGTTGATGATGTTAAGCCACCTGAGAACTACGCTTTCATTGCCCGTGTGTCTTTCGAGGCCACCCCTCGGATCTGGAATTCAGTAAGTCCTGGGAATAGAAAGGGTCACTTAACAGCGGTATTAAGGTGTGTCTGAGGAACTGTTTACACGACAGGAGGACACTTTGAGAATCAAACAGTATAAGTAGAAAATCTTCCACATTACATGAACTTGCAAGCATGTATTCAAACTGAAAGGCAATTGGGGGTTGAAGTGGGACAAGTCAGGCTTTGAAACATGAGTCAGCCCTTCCTATGGCCTTGATTGGAGTTAATATGTGGTACTTAAAGTTTTTTTATGCAGTGTCTCAACAGCCTCTCCCTGTCAACCTCTACCCTCATCCTCACTGATCTGGAAAACACTGTCAAGAACAAAAGGTTGATACTTTTCTCCTTGCTCCACTTTCAAACTTTTGCAGCTGAAGTGGAAAAAAGAAGACCAGGACTCAAATTAGCAGCATGCACAACTAACAAGATATTTAGGGATCCCACAGCCAAAAAATTAGCAATAAAAACAGCAGCCATAAAGCACAATATCCTTCCTCTATCTACAGGCGAATCCCACTTTATATCTCACATCTGTTTGGTATTGTCCTTCTGCCCCCTCTGTCCCTCATTCAGATCCCTGCCCTCAGCTGCTGCCAACCTTGGGCAGGCGAATCAACGCTGGCATCGCTACCTTCCATGGCCCTCTGCAGAGAGGGGACAAACAGTGATGAATTGGCCCTCCTTCATTTGCATTGTGTTCAATTTCCCATTGTGTTGCCAGGGCTGATGAATGGCCAAATAGGCTCAATGTACCACTCAGCCTTGTGTTTCTGTCTGCACGTGAGTTCCCCAAATAATGTCCTTTGTGGTCGTTGAATACCCTAATACAGTAACACCCCCCGCCCACTTTTAGCCTCATCTCTACCTTTGCACACCAGGTCTAATAACAGGCTACACACTTTCATGCTGGTCCTAAAAGTGTCTAATTTGCAGGCATAATAAAAGCTTGTTGAAGTCACAATATTGTAAGCAACGGTGCTAATGTAAGAAGAAATTAAAAGAAAAAACACCCCCTTTAAGAATCCAATATTAGCTTGCTTTTTCCTTGCTAAATCGAAAACAGGATGCAGACACTAGGGCTGAGTTTCAACAGAAACACTGTGGCACAGCATTAGTCAATAAGCACTGGGATGAGGAGGATCAGTGGCATTGTTCACCATTCAATACAGCACCAGAGGAGGAGAAAAATAGTAGATATTCACTCCAGCCTCTCCCTCTCCTGCTGCACTGGCACATGAAAACACTATCCATAACAGCTCCCCTTGGCAACAGACACTGCATGGTGTTGAGATGTATATTGTGCCTCCATTTTTCATCCCTTACCCTCGTATTGTTGTGTCATTAAGAAGGAAGGGGACTCCAAAGAAAACAAAAGGCTCTCTCCAGTCACACATGTTGTATTTCGTAGGCCTGTCTCTTGCAATTATAATTCGTCAGATAGACAATTAGCCCCGCTAATCAGTAGCTAACAGAAACTGTCCTCCATAGCTCTGGAAGCATTACTAATTCAATTACTAGAAACCACTAACTTGGCCATTTAAATGCATAGAATAAAAAGCATCAATGGGATTGGAGATACCAGCACATATCTTGGAGTTTGATGCCATGTTTAAGCAAGAGGGCTGTGAGTCTAAGTAGTAAGGGGGGTAGCAGGGGGTCACTACAACATCTGATCTTTTCATGGTGTTATGATGATATGTGTAGTGACTCAGACCTACACACTCGCTCAGACATGACATCTAGACCAATTTCATGTGTAAATCTTTCAGCAGCTTACATCAGCAGACATCAGTCTGAATAGTAAATATTGTGCTAGCACATCAAAAGGTAATATCAGCTATTCATAAGACAGATTAGATTTCCCTGGCAGGATTTGTCCAGCTCTCACTCTCAACCCACAGTCCCCTTGTAATGAGACACACAGCATAAAGCTAGACAGCTGTCAGCAGCGAGCGTGTTCTCTGGACCCTCTTTATGCAAAATATATGCAATATCATGTCTGGAAACAGTGCTGTTTTGGAATTCAGCTCCTCACTCCCTCCTCTGTCTCACTGACTACTTCACTATGCCCACACTGTCTCCCTTGTTCTGGCTGACTCCTAAGTTAGACTCTGTTTTCTCTTTGTAGTTTTTTTCTGTCTGTTTGTCCCTTATTTTCCTTTCTCTGTTCTTTCCTCTGTCTCTGTCTATCTCCCTCCCTGCCCACTCTCTCCTTTGGTATCTCTCCTGCACCCACCTCGTGGTGACAATAGCCCCTCAGTGTGAGGGCTGACGAGTGGCCCGAGCACAATGGTTCATCTCTGAGGATTTCACCCATTACAGGGGACAGCAGAGAGGGCGGACACACAGAACATAACATCTTAAGATTTTTTCTTCAGCTTCCCTGAAGCAGCAAATGACTGCTACCAACGGTGCCAAATTCCCTCTGCCTCTCTGAATTTCTGCATTTAATCACACTTTATCTTGCTTAAAGGATTATTCTGGTTTGTTGCAACGTGGGTCTTGTTTGTGGTTTTGGCTGGTATAGCTTTTGGTAACAAAAGCACTGTACTGGCCAAGTAATTGCTGGGATCTGAGAAGGCAGCAGTATGGGATAAAAAGAATTCAGACATTGTAAGAAAAAGGAGCGATCAGACAATCATGCAGGTTTTAAACATCTTTTTTTTTTTCAAATAATTTCCTGATTCTAGGTTTTCCTAATTTTATTGGACTGAAGATAAAATTCTGACAATACAAAGAGTCATTTTGGGAAGTTTGTGATGCTCATAAAAATTAATGATTAATTTTCGGGCCATTCCTTTTGAAACGATCGTGTATGGAAAAATGCCTTTTTGGGCCTGTGTGCGTAACATGCAAAATCGAGTGTTGCCACTATACAACACTAGAATTGCTTCCTGGTTCCGCTTTGATTTGGTATAATTATCGTAAGTCGTACCTGCACTTGTTCCTGAGCAATGGGGACAACTTTTTGGGTGTGCTCACTTTTAGGTTTAACTCCAAATAAAATGGTTCAGACAATCTGGCCATGACCATCCATGACCATGGTCAACTGACCATGTTTTTCTGCCCTTTTGGACTTTGTTGTAGTGATTTCAGTTGTTCACAGATCTTTCCTATTACTTTGGTGAGTACAATGTTATCATACCTAATCAAAATGATGACCAAAACTATGAAAATATATAGCCGTAAGAAATCATAATTGTCCTTTAACAGCTTCCTTTTCCACAATATCCAATGGATGCTTTTCAGTGATTACAGTGCCATGGTGCATTTTTCTTTTCCTTTTGGACCAATTCACCACCATGCACAGCTCACAAAATTTAATCCGGGCCCTCTCTTATTCTCTCATCTCCTTTGTTTCCCCTCTAAATCTCTATTTCAGTTCCTTCTAGGTGACAAAGGCACAGAAAAAGGTCTTTGTAACGCAGCTTCTTCTGATAAAGCCAAGAATTATTATTTAACGACAGCGCATTCATCTTAGGATCACAGTGGCTGAACAATAGCACGTTAATGAGCTTTTAATGTTTCTTAATGACACTGGCACTTGCCTTTGCATGGCTGTGATTCTGTTCTTTACTCTAGACCATTTGAGGCAGGGCAATCAGATAGGATGGCTTTAGTGGTCAATGATGCCAGCACATCCCCCACTTAACAGGCTTATGGACATCACCTCCTTCAGTAGTCATAAAGTTGATGTCTTGAAGATGGGAATATATCGTATTCTGAAAATCTGCTTTGAACAATTTCAGATGATGATAAATCACTTAATCGCCCTGGAATGATAAAAGTAACCACTTTGCTCCCTTTAATGTGATCTCTAGTGGTAATTTTTCATTGTATTGTGATTGATTTTTACACTGAACGTGAGGGAGCAAGGTTTCGGGCCAGTAACAGGTCCCCCCCGCCCCCCCCACCCCCCTGCGATTTGTGAAAACACTTTTCAGCGCCCACACTGAATTCAGCAGGGACACGCTGCGGTGCTGTGTGTGCAGGCTGTGCTGCTTGTGCTGATGTGTGTGGTTTGGGTCTGTGGTGGCTACACAGCCCCAGAATAGCCTGCTTTGGCCTGGAATGTGAAGTGACACATACACACACACACACAGAGAAAGAGAGAAGCCAGCTCCCATTAATACTCCATATCTTATCCTCCCTGAATAGTCACACACACCCTGAGCGCTCTCCTCTCTCTATGCTCCCTCCTGTTACTGGCTATGTGTGCCTTTATGTGTGTGCGTGTGTGTGTACATACGGGTGTTTCTATGCCTCCCAAAGGCCAGTGAGGTGGAAAGCAAAGGCCTTGTCATAAAACACACAGAGGAAACTCCCAGAGCCTTCTCAAAGAGGAAATGAAAGAGGTTCTCCTAAGTGCTGAGGGGGGTTCAGCTTTCGTTTCCCCTCTTGTCCTGGCATAAAACAGCCCTGATACCAAGGTGAAATCTAATATTCCCTTTCAGTTAGCGATATTTACTATATTCCCACAGAGAGTGAAGTCCTGCGCCTCTGGCCACTAGCCAGGTTATTACTGCAGGAAAGTCGTATCTCTACAGCCAAAAAAATAAGTTGAATAGTTTTACTTTTGGAGACTCTTGACTCTTGAGACTTGGCGTTAAGCGTATTATTGCGCCAGCCAGTTTTTTGTTATATATGTTCCTCTCTCTGCCAATCATACAGGGTTCGTGGCAGTGACGGTTAATTCTGCCTGTCACAAGCGTGAGTGTCTTAGTGGCCCGCTGCTCTCCTGAGGCCAACACTCATTTTATGAATAGAGAACTTTTATCAATGAGAAACCCTCCCCCCAGAGGTCACGCTGAAATTAAGCAGTAGAAATTGGACACGCTGGTGTCTTCACCCGCGGAGGAGAAGAGTCGAGGTTTTATCTTCTTATTTCTCTCCCTCCTGTAGTAAAATGTAAAAGGCGTCTCTCTGTTTCTTCCTCACATGTAAATCATGTTCACATCCTACTGTAAGGCCTTACGTGTTATGTCTTAAGATCCATCCTTTTCCCTCACATAAATCAAATTGGCATTCAGCTCTGCGCGCACTTGCCTATCGTTTCTTGAGGTCTGCTTGGTATGCCCCTTAATTGGATTCTGTGTCTGTATTTAACATGGCTTATAAACTTCTGTTTACTGTAAGTTTGTATGTCTGAGTGTGCACATGTGGGACTAAGAGTACCATAATTCACCGTTCGCTTCTAATGTATAGTCAGTACCCAGACATCAGTGCTTCAGCCAGCGTGTCTAACTCATCGCAGTATGGGTTTCTATTACATTTGTGACTGTGTTTTCATGTCTTCCGTGGCATTTTTATTGCCGGGCTATCTCAGACATCAAGTAACCAGACATCAAATTGACTTCAAAAAGGTGGTAATTTTGCCACAGTTGAGAGCGAGGCATTGTTTTGTGTGGGTTTCCTGAGTGGTCTTCAAAGTGGTTATGGTGACATAGCGCCAAATGTTTCTGAGGTTTCCTTCTCCTTGATGGTTTATTGAGAGCCTTATGCTGCCTTTCTCCCTCTCTCTGCAGGAGGCTGAGTGGCACTGTGATGAGTTCACCAAGGGAGCCTGCTTCAGCCGTGGGAAATCTGAGGTGAGTTTAAGTGATGCCTGAGTATTTGAAATGTCACACTGTTGTTATATCGCTTTATCAGAAACTTACCACTATGTTGAGAAAAACCACTTTCAGTATTGGTAATATAAACAAGTCATCTTTCCCTCTGTAAAAGGTGTAATTCATGAATTAGGCTCATGGTTGTTACTTTGCAGCTAATTGAACCCATTGGTCAATTAAAGGGGTATTCCAGCAATTTTCCATTAAAGGAGTAATATGTAAGAATTGAGACTACTCTCCAACCTGTCTAATTCGTACTCCAAATCAATAGGGGGAAGCATATTACATATCAAGTCATAACTCCAGCTAACTGACATTAGCTGGTTAATTAAATTTGTCGTGCAGCAAACTTACAGTAGCTGTGCAACCAAACCGAAGCAAGCGGGCAATGGTGCCTCCCAGTGAACACAGCCTCAGAGACTGGCGGGGGTACAGAGGTGATTTACAGCTGCTCCGACCAGGACTCCGGGGTCGATGAAGACATGGCGGGTTCAGGCGGTGGGCAAAAGAGGCGTCAATTGGCAGAGCAGCGAGAGGGAGGCCAGGCATCAGAGAGGCAGCGACAGCATGTAGAGCCAGACTATTTTTCACATCTAACTCTGTGGATTAGGGGCAGCGGGTTAGCATGCTAATTTCAGTTGATATCTCAGCAACACAATACATAGAAGTCTTTGACATGACGTCATAGCTGTTTACATCTCAACATTCTGTTGATAAGGTTAGTTCATTTAATGTTTGAAACTAAAGTTCTGGCCAAATCTTATATATTTCCCCTTTAAGTTGGATGTGTGAGAGACCAAAACCCTAGATCCTACACTTCCCACAATGCAACTCAATAATGTCTCTTTGTTAGACCCTCTATGTCTGGTAAATGCCAACATATTTCACACTCAGCACAATATTTGTAATGCAAGAGTCTACAGCCATGCTAGCAGCTCTGTTGGCAGCCAGTCTGTACATAGACATAGCATGCAATGTTGACATAAGCATGCTAACATGGTAGAATGTTTACCATGTTCACCATCTTAGTTTAGTGTGTAGCAAGCAAATATTTGCTAATTAGCACTAAACGCAAAGTACAGCTAAGGATGATGGGAATGTCATTACTTTTGTAGGTGTTTGGTCATAAACCAAGTACTACACAAAAAAACGTAGGGGAGTCAGGGGTTTGACAGACCCACCGAGACTGGCATTGCGATTTCTTGAGCCATGCCGCTAACGTGGCTAAAAGATTAATGTCCCAGTCCAATCCAAAATAACTTTGATGACATCACATGGGTTATTTTATAACTTGACAAAGCTCGATCCAAAGCACCAGAAGAAATCATATTGATGTGTAAAATGAATGAAGTTCCCTTTTAATTGTACAAAAATTACATAAGCAACTAGTAACTAAAAAGGAAACCTCCACCACTGCTAAACACTTCTAAATTGTAAAGCTACAGCCTTCAAAACAGCTAATGATTAATAAACATTTTCCCTTGGGTTTGGTTCTACAGAAATAACACATAAATGAATGCCATCTACTAGTGGAACTGAAGGCCCCTGATGTGCATCAGTGCTGCATAATGTCTAGAGAAAATTATATATTCTAAAGACAGAAATCACAAATCTCCCTTTATTTTACAGGCAGAGTTGAATCAACTCCAGAGAACACTTCACAACCAAATAGTTCACAAAAACAACAAAAACAATTGTCAAAATACGATGAAACATGTTGAAGCCTGAAAGCAACATGGAGCTCTGTATTCAGCTTTAACATATAAACTCACTGGGAAATCCTGCTTTGTATGTGGGATTGTCCTCAAAAAGGATCTAAATCAACTTGTTGTGAAGTAAAAAGCTTCCCCAACCACAGTTTAACTCTTAGATAAAGGGAGTTCATATTGTTTTTCTAGTTTCTTTTTGTGAAAAAGTATATGTATGTGGTTATCTGCCACACGCTTGTCTTCCAGACAGCTGGTTTAGAGCTGAACTTGACTTGTAGGTGAACTGCCCAGCCTCGATCCCTGTGTGTGTGTGTGCACCGCTGTGTATTTATCCTCCTGTGAAAGGTGGTTAGGGGCCTATAATAGGCATGCACGGCTGGCCACCACAAGATAGCTGTTGTGAATTACAGACCAAAGCTACCTCAGTCCTTGAGAGTCGCTGCTGTCTGAGAGTCAAATTGTTTTGCTCACTGTTCCCTTCTGAGGATCAGCTCCTGTGATGTACACTAAGAATAGCATTAAAAGACTTCATTCTCCCGCAGTTGACAGGGTTTTTGATGGTTTATTACCTAGCTCAGCGCGCAGCAATATACCATCGCTTAAGCTATTACACAGATACCGTGCCTGCGCTTTGAGTGAATTTACAAGTGATTGTATTTTTTTTTTTCTTAATGCACATGTCTGCTCTTCTCTTGTGTATTTGATTTATTTCAACCGGGAGAAGAAAGGAGAGTTAAATTGACTTGACAGGACTTGATTGCTGCCTCTGTTTTGTTTTATAATGCGAGAGCCAAGCATAACAGCTTCTGTATTACAGTACAGACGTTGAACATTTGTCAGGAAGTTTTCATAAACAAGTCAAGACTGTGAGGCTGGGCAAATATTAAATATGGCGTTATTTACCGTAGAAACAAACTGCAGAGAAGAATTGAATTATGCAGACCCCTCACAACCCACCCCCACTCCTGCACCCATGCACACACATACACAATCATACAGTACACAATGAGCTGTACAAACAGCACAGATATATAGGCATACATAACAAGTGTTACTGCACACACACACACACACACACACTCACACACACACACATACTTAGGCTGTGCTTAGCACCAGGAAACGAGTTGTTTTACGAGTCAACCTCCATCTTGATAGGGGGAAATAAAAGCTCTTCCCCTCCTTCCTCCCTTCATCTCTCCTACGGTGCCCACTGCTTCTAAATCAGACCCTTGAGAGGGGGATGAGGGGGAGGGAGGGTCGCCCTGGGCACCTCGAGTGGCTCAGACAATAGCAGATTTACAAGGTTTTAAATTTATACGAGGGGCCCTCACCAACCCAGCCATGGCCCCTTTCAGATGGAGGGGACTGTATGAGTTTATTACCTTGTCCTAGGACTAAAACAAATGTCACTCTCTGACATGAATACTGACTGTTGTTGTTAGATTTGCAATGAGTTTTGTTGATGGAAATCCCCAGCAAAGCTGCATGAAAGCCTGACGGCAATGTTGAGAGTTCAAGACGTTCAGCGGCAATCAATCATTCATTCAATCATTCACCTCGCCTGTCCCACTTTATTTGCCGTGTGCTTTTAACCAAGTGCTGAGGGGTTTGCTAGAAACCCAGGCCAAAACCTCAGAGGAGGAGTGATCCAAGAAAAGAGTGGTGAGCGTGTACTTCACCATAATTTAGAGAAAAGTGGTTTCAATTGATTAATGTAGAGAGCAGGCTAAAAAGAAACATGCTTGAACGAAGCATAAGAGGCTACATTTTCATTTCACTTTTTGACTAGTCAACAAACCCAAGGCAATTTTCTAAACTAAACCTGAATGGTCCTCTCCCATGCCTGCTGCATTTATCTGTTCTCCACCTCATTCAGATCCCTCTCCAAATCTGGTCCCTGTTGAATTAAGATGTGACATAGCTAAACCGTGTGGGCATTAGCCTTGATTTGACTCTGTCGAGCTTGGCCACGTTTTAAAGTATCCCTCCCGCAGTTGCAGGTGTTTGTCTCATTTATTGGCATAAAGTGTAATTTCGTCCCTCTGCCTAATCCTGTTGCTTGTCAATGGATAGATAATGGCGCTGCTGCTAACTACTAACTGTTATATGTGTGTTTGCTGCTGTGTTTCCACAGGAGGAGTGCCAGAACTACATCAGAGTGCTGCTGGTGAATGGGAACAGGCTGTTTACCTGTGGAACCAATGCCTTCACCCCCATCTGCACCAACCGAACGGTATGGTATGGTGTTTCTCTTTGTAGCCTCCTTTTTCTGCTTGTTTCTACCAGTCTACTTTTGTTTGACTAAGGTCACACATGCTAATTACTCTTTACCAATTAAGACTTCTGTGTCTATATAAAATACCATGTAAACTCCCTTGTCTGATCCAAGTAAAGTCATTTAGCATATTATGTTGGGGAGACACTTGAGTGACCCTAACACTAACCATACAAGCCATAGGCGATAGTCGAGATAGCACTACCGCTAGCAAGCTAATCTGCAAGAATGTTTGCTGCCAGCCAAGCAAGCTATTATTAAAGTGTTATCTTATATTAAACACACTGGCTGTGGGTTTAACATACATTTTTATGTCACAAAGGATATAGTTCAGCTGAATTAATGTTTGAAAATCACATTTTTCTTTCTACTAAATTGTGCTTTTTTTCCACAATAAAGTAGGACTGTGTAATTTTTTAAAGAAGACATAGCACAATCATCCTACTCTACTTGTGCTACTGTAAATATAAGTGACGGAAGGAAGAAACACATTCATTGACTAGCATTTTTTTTTTTTGCTGCAGAGAGTTTTACTAATTTTTCAGTGGTGTTTCAGTACAGCTAGACAAGCTAACAAGGCTACCGAAAACAGCCTTTATGATGCATTTGACTGTCTTTGTCAGTCAAATCCCTTACAGGTTGTTACAGTCCCTCTAGAGTCTCCCATCCATGTTGCAGTGCAGGATGGAAGTTGACAGCAGGCGTAGTTGCTCAGTTTGTTTTTTCTTTTTCTGGAATATATGTCACATTTGTTTCTCAGTGCTAAATGAAAAGCTAGAAACGAACACCTATTACCCCAGTAACACATCTTAATAAGTCATTATCCTTGAAAAACAGTGATTTCCAGTCTGGGTAAACCTAGTAACTTTGCAGATATGGATATTGTGAAGTGTTATTGATTGAATTGACAATGTCAGGAGGAAAGGTCAAGGTTGATCAACACATTTAATCAAGGTGTGATTGAGTCGTGATCTTGATATCACCGGATTTACTATATGAGCTCTTGTGGCTGTTCTCTCCTCCTCTGTTGTGCAGTCAGGGATGTAGACTAATTATAAGATGAATCTTATTAATTTAAGACGTCGTGTTACTTCAAACTTGTTAAATGTCGCAATCAAAATATTGCCTTAAGCTCATTACTCCCGATAAGCATGCCGTTGGCCTACCAGTAAACACATCCTTGTCTCATCTATGCCGCTTTGCCCTTCTTCGATTTGTTTCTATTATTTGAATCAGATCATGTTGTCTTGTCTTCTAATATTTTGTTGCTTTCACTCCTGGTCTCGTGCTTCTACAAAGTCCTTCTAGCTCTTAATCCCATGTTTCAAAGCAATGTTTCGTCAGACTTTTCAGTTTGAGTTGCTCTTGGAAAAGGTGAGGGCAACACAAGATTTTTTTCTGCATTACAAATGCGCACTGTGCTAATAACCATGTTTCTCAGTAACTGGAGTGTGAGCTTAGAAACTTTTATCTACTACTGTTGTGACAAGTGCCCACTGAAGTTAAGTATAGACCAACATTTAAAATGTCAGAGCTTTGTGCTTACCTAAGAACATATCAAATATCTGCGTCTCCTTCTGTGGGATTTCAGAGGAAGAGGAGGAAGGAGTTTACTATTATGATGACATTTGTTTTTGTCCAAAGGCACTGCATCCAAAGGTCATGGGCTCATAATGACTGTTTACTGCTGTGAAAATACATATAGTTGAAATGTCATGACATTATTATAGCAGTATTTCATCAGGCGCTGTCATATTTACCCACTGAATGTGTGTTTATGTGAAACACTGGTTGTGTACAGCAACAGCAGTGGAATCACGCTCAGACAGATTTACTATCAGCTGTGATAGATGAACAGAGAAGGAGCAGAATATTCTATTAGTTTAATAAGTGCTCGGAGGTTATAGATTAAACAGCTGTAAATTTCTCTGACTTTTAACCATGCTGCCCCTGATGATGACGACGATGATGTTGATAATTGGAGTGATCATGGCGATTAGGGAAGTTATTTTGGAGGGACCTTATTTTTAATGAGTCATTAACAAAAATAAAAGCCAGGGCAATTTCTTTACATCAAAATATAAAAAAGAGTACATTTCAATTATTTAACAGCTTTCTTATCATTTAAAGAGAATATTGTGTCAGGGTACTCTTTGGTTTCGTTACGGAGTACTGAATTTATGTACTTGGACTTGTGTATTTAGTGTTTTGCCAATTCAAATACCTAATTCATTCAAAACATTTCTTTTTGCTTTTTTTGATCATGTTGTGGAAAAAGTAGTCTCCAAACACAAGTTAAAGTTGAATGTACTGTAAATGAAACTTGTAATGTCTTTCATTAATAATTCAGAATAAGGACAATATTATCCAAATTCACTATTCACTTTTCTTTAGCCTGTAAAATGAGACAACTGATCCCACTTTCATGTCTCTACGCTAAATATGAAGCTGCAGCTGACTAGCTTAGTTTAGCATAAAGGCTGGAAACGGGGGAAACAGCCTGGTTCTGTCCAAAGTTAACAATATCTGCCTATCTTGTATGTTTAGTCTGTACATAAACCAAAGTGCAAAAACACTGTGGTTTTTCCGGGGGATTATGTGCCGGATTATTTCTTGCCCATTAGTGACTTCCTGGTGTCTCGGCTGGTTGTCTGGCAACCTCATGTTGACAATACTCCAGGATGTATCGTGTTAATCAGTGAGCTTTAGAGGTGCTGTTAGGCAGGTTTTTTTTAACCTTTGGACACACATAAGTTAGCCGTTTCCCCTGGGGTTTCAGTCTTAATCATAGACTGTATATAAAATGGACGTAGTGTGACGTCACCCATAGATTTCTGAAAAGCAGTTTTGAAGCTCAAAGTGGGCGGCCCCGGCCAACAGTCTTAATGCTAACCTAAGCCAATCACCAATAAAGGTGGTAATTACATAGATGATGATGGCGGTTGTTGTGCTGATGGAGTCAGTGATTGTGTAGCTTGCGACAATAAAGTTGATGACAGTGATGGCACTCAAGACAAAGAACAACATTCTGTCTACACTTACATGGCAGATAGCTGCTAGGACGTGTCATTTGCCAGCCATCTCAAATCATGCTTATATAAAGCTTGTGGTTGGATTTCCATACGTAATCGGTAGTTAAATAGTCTCTATGTAGCCTCAATATTGTCTCAGTTGCACCATACATAGCACCCAACTGGCTCTCACAGCTGTTTGTCTAAGCTGTGAGCGGTCTCTTTCTAAAATGTCTCTATCGGAGGCCTTCAAAGTCACTTCAGTGTCCTATTCGCACAGCTGCTGGGTGCACTATAGAGACGACTTTCATTCCACTTCCTCAAAATGTAACGGGTGCACTGGAGTCTATCTATTTATCACTCCTCCTCTTGTTTTTGTAAATGACCCAATTGACCTAAAAGCGGCTATTCCGGCCCACAGAATGAGTCCCGTCAATACCAGGCTTTCATCGCAGTGCTCAGACAGGGCTTTTCTGTTTTGTTGTGGTTTGGGTGAAGCAGAGGTGGCAGGAGTTAACAGAACCCTTGATCCAAATCGACCAGCTCCAGGAAATTGGCAAAAGAAGTCGTCTGTTTCCCCAACACATGCGCCGAATGGAGTCTGGCCTCCTGTGTGGATGAGCTGTCCACAGATTATTCAGTCCGTGAAAATGCGTGCGGAGAGAGGAGAGATCTCGGCGACCAGAAGGGAGTCAAAAATGTGGAACCCTGATTGATGGAAAAGTAATAGCAAATAGAATCACTTTAATTATCATTTGTGGATTTCAAAACCTGAGATTAGTGCAATCTTTTTACTTTGCATCATGCATTTGCCCTCAGAACTTAGATGAACTTGGATGGAAGCACAAACCATGAGCTAATCCCCATATATTGTGTTTACTTTTGCACCATAAAATATAATTACATATTGGATTTAAAAAATGCATCACTCCTTTTTGGTATTCAAGGCTGAGTCATGGAGCTATGGCTTGTATTTTTTTTTTAACTAGGAAGCAGTGCAGTGTGTCAGGGCTAAGCCAGGGTCATGCTGTAAAGTATTTTTAAATAGCAGGGAGTCGGATTTGGCCTCATATTCAAAGGCCAAGTGCGAGGAAAGACTGCATCTCACGTCAAGCCTCTTTTGAACTCATAATGTTATAACCAGACAAGCTGGTTGTCCTGTAGAGACATCAGAAACACTGGAAACAAGGAAACACTGCAGCCAAGAATAACTTTACTTAAGAAGCCTGTATTATAAATTGTATTGCTTTCTTAACAGGTGGTTTCTTAACATTGGACTTGAGGCAGCTGCTCTGTTTGTGTGTTTTATGCTGCTAATGATTCTAAATGTGTTCTCTGATTATGTTTCCTGCTACTGAAGGTTTTGCTCATATATATCTTTGAGTGCATTTCGCAGTAGATGTAAACCAAACAAAACATAATTAGATGAGGCATTTTTTAGTCTGCCTCATTTGCATATTGGCAGGAACAAAACAAAACATTACCAGACTTCTCTGGTTTGAATTTTAATGTTACCCTTTGATACTCAGTCCTATATTACTATACAGGTTTTTTACAATGATCCATTATTTAGAAATAAGAAGAAAATGCATCTTATTCCCGAGTATATTGCATCTAATTGTTTTAGTTTAGTTACCTCAAGGGATACTCCTGTTACAAACAATCAAAATTATTTTCTCTTGGCAGTGTCTGGGCAATGCCCACATCCTGTCAATGCCTATTTTTCCTCTTTCCATTATAACACACTTTCGTCCCCAACACCATCCTCTTCTTTTTCTATGTTGTAGCTGACAAATTTGACAGAGATCCATGATCAGATCAGCGGGATGGCTCGCTGTCCCTACAACCCCCTCCACAACTCCACAGCCCTCATCACCTCCAGCGGGGAGCTGTACGCTGCCACAGCCATGGACTTCTCTGGGCGAGACCCCGCCATCTACCGCAGCCTGGGCGGCCTGCCACCGCTGCGCACTGCCCAGTACAACTCCAAGTGGCTGAATGGTAGGGGGCTGCCAAAGTTTAGAGTACAGATAGAGAAGAGAAAATCGTCTTTTTGCTTTCCCCTGTCATGGCTATTGAATATCAGCACTGAAGCTCGTGGGGATTCAGTGTTTTGGGTAGATGCTTATCTAACATGGGAGTTGGAATCTGTCTGTCTTGGTTGAAGGATTGAATTCCCATTTAAATCACCACTGTGCTGTAGTGTAGCAAAAACTGAGACTGAAGAACCTCTTTGTAGTTCTTCTTTATCAGTAAAAACAATTATTTCAGAAGTTAGTAAGAAACTAGAAAATCTTTATATTTATCTCACCCTTTCTTTAAAGAGGCATACAATTGTGAATTCTTCAGAAATCAATGTCTCTTTCCCCGACAGCTCAGACCCACTTCAAGCACAAACCTCTTCAATGCAGATTGGAGAACTTCAGACAGCTTAAGGTGTCCAGCCTATAGAGGAGCAGGTCAATCAGTATCTTGTCAGCAAGTGACTCTTATCTGATTCACATTTAAGCTAAATTGAAAAAATAAATTAAAAGCCACCACATACATCGCTTTGCAGCAACCTCCTGGGAAAAGGTTTAATAACTAATTTTATGGCGAATTGATTTTTTTTCCTCTGTCTCCCCCTGCACTGCCCTCCAAAGGTGCAGAGGAGAAGAGGGTTGAAATGAGGAGGGGGGGCACTTTCATTTAAAGGGGAATGAAATCACTGTCAGTGAGAATAAAGTGTGCGGTTTAGTTCCAATAATGTCATACATAAAGATGAACGCCTTAGCTGTGACAGTGTCGTGGAGGTCACGTGTTTCAGATAGGGTGAGAGCTATTACGCTACACCTGTTTTGGTCATTTCTCATCCTAACCTTTCGGTTTGGGGAGTGAAAAATGAGTTTTCTTATTACAACACAACGCCATTAATAACAAGGCCTGTAGTGATTAATCCTGATCACCTGCTGTTGTGTGGGCCTCACGCTCACACACACTGCGAGTCAATCAGTCATAACACAGACCCATTCGCTCTCCCACTCGCTCTTACTCCCACAGCCTTAAATATGGTTCTTTCGGTATTTCTTTTTCCTCTCCCTGCACTTTATCTTTCTCTTAGCTCTTTTTTTGTTTCAATGTCTCCTTTCTCCGTCTCCTTTCTCCAACTCATTTTCCTCATGTATATCTTGTTACCGCTCCTTTGACAGAACCAAACTTTGTCTCCTCCTACGATATTGGCAACTTCACCTACTTCTTCTTCCGGGAAAACGCGGTGGAGCACGACTGTGGCCGGACGGTATTTTCCCGCGCTGGGCGTGTCTGTAAAAATGACATTGGCGGCCGCTTCCTTCTGGAGGACACGTGGACCACCTTCATGAAGGCCAGGCTGAACTGCTCCCGACCAGGCGAAATCCCATTCAACTACAACGAACTGCAGGGGACATTTTACCTGCCTGAGCTGGAGCTACTCTACGGCATTTTCACTACCAACGTGTGAGTAACATGAGATTTTACAAAAGTACAATGACAACAAATACCTTACTTCCTTCATACTGTACTTACAAGATGTGTGGCATTGTTCCAGCAGAATTTACATCTACCATTGACCGTTAGCTAAACCCAGACCCCCTTAGTTTCTGTTGCTACACCGCTCAAGCTTTCTGTTCTCGCAGGACACACGTGAACTTTATGATAATATTGGTGGCAAACGTTCTTAGTCATTTTTTAAACAATTGCTCCTTGGTTTCAGGAAAAAGCAGCTTTCTATCCAGCCACCGTCGATTTTGGCGGCTGAAATGACGACGGTACCTAGCAAATGTTATCAGCTGTAGGTAGCTTGCAGCTCAAGCTAACGGTAGCTCCATGAGGTGACTGAAAGCACTCGGTCTCCAGCTGACTTTTCCCAGCTCACATTTTAAAACAAGAAGCCTGTAAAAGGTGTCTTAAATATGCACTTGATGGCAACATGCATGATATGACATGGAAATAAAGAAACAGCGTTGTTCTTGTACTGCAGTTTAGGCCTAGTTGGTCCTAGTGTTAAAGTACAATAAGAGTCTAGTCTAAGTTTTTTTCCTCATTTCGTTCTAACATAACCCTGTTTCCTTGTTAAGCTTCAACAAGCAAGACAGATGTTTGATGTATGTTTAATTGTTTTTATTTTTAAAAAGTATGTTTCAATTTTTACCCTTAATATGTTATTCGTTATTCAACAAACGCATTTCAATTTTGCATTTATAAAATGTGTTTGTTGACAAATTGCTTTTCTTTTCCACCATGAGTGATTTGTTTGCACATTTTTCACAAACTGCTCTGATTTCCCTAAGTCCTTATTATTTTCTATTTTGTATTGTAATGTGCATACAACATCTTTGAAAGAAATCCAGCCTTTGTAAATAATCAGATTAAGTCAATTATCAAGTTATTTTCCACAATCACCCCAGTTCCATTGGTACTGTTTATTTGATAGTCTGCCCAATTGGTATTGTGCAGGATGACTCAAAGTGAGATCCAGCTCATAGCATGTTGATATCAGATGAAAAATACCAACACATATAATCAGATTTTTCTTTTATTCTTTGTTGTTTTCAATGCACCCACAAAATAACTTCATGTATAATTCAGTGTTTTTGGCATCACATTGTCATTTGTATAAACAAACACACTTCGACTGTATCTGCATTAACTTGGCATGTGACCTTTTTGTACCATGCACATTGAGTATATAAAAGTGATATTTGACAATGGTGTTTACATCATAAATTACATTTCCAGTAGAAACTTCCTCCCATAAACACTCAAACCAGCTACAAACTGAATCACTTATTCCAGTACCATTTCCATAAAAGAAGCTTATCATCACTTATTAAGAGTGTATACTGTATCGTGCCACTGGGGACGTAAGAGATGAGATGCATCCATGGATGAAAACTATTATTTTCTTTTTTCACAAACACCCTTTCCTTTCTCTTTTTGTCTCTCCTTTTTAAAAAACCTTCTCATTCTCACAAACACACACACACATGCACGCACGCACACACACACACGCACAGACCATTATTAAAAGCTGAGTAATCTATTCTTTATGGTCAATGCCTTCACATTGCTGAAAAAGAAGTCTTTTGAAGGGTATTGGAAACATTTCCCCCTGCAGGCACAGAGTTTAATGAACAGCCGCATTGGATTATAATTCACATCGCCCAAGTCTCACAGTTTGAGTTGAGAGTTAATACTCTCATTCTTTACTTTCTCTTCGGAGGGAGGAGACCAGTACTTGTTGAAACTGACAGTTTAAAAAGTCAAAGCTGTATTTCAGGCCCGAGATCTGTACAGTTAATCAGACAAGCCGAACATCTTAATTGTGTCCTATTGCTGGATTTATAATCCAATCATGACGATCACTTACGCTGGCGCCGGCGTTTGATTTGTATTGTCAGCTGAGAGCAATACAACTATACAATGGCCAGTTCTACAAACAAAATTTGTTAGCAGAACCAGAGGTTTCTGCTAGTGTTACGGTGTCCTTTTCTAAATGTCTCTTTCTTCCCCTTGTTTCTCCCTGTCACATTCATCATCCCCTCCATCCTCTCACCCCTCCTTTGTTGGGTCTCTCTTCCCTTTTTTTTTTTTCTGTTCCTGACATTCAGAAACAGCATTGCTGCATCTGCAGTGTGTGCCTTCAATCTCAGTGCCATATCACAGGTTTTCAACGGGCCCTTCAAGTATCAGGAGAACTCACGGTCAGCGTGGCTGCCCTACCCCAACCCCAACCCAGACTTTCAGGTAAACAAACCTATACATATTTTTGGGGATTTGAACAGCACAGAAACAAAGACAAAGAGTCTACAGCCATGCTAGCAGCTATGTGAGGTGGTGCAGTGTTTTGAGCTAAATGCTAATGTCAACATGTTAACATGCTCAAAATGACAACATGCTGATGTAAACAGGTATAATGTTTACCCTGTTCACCATCCTATTTTAGGGCTTTAGCATGCTACCATTTGCTAGTTATCAGTAGACAAAAAGTACAACTGAGGCTGATGGGAATGTCCAACCAAAACTGCCATTTTAACATGATGATGGCAATAGAGAAGATAGTCAAGGGATCAATAAAGTTACTCAAATTTATCTTGAGGGGGTCGTGAATATCTGAACCAAATTTTGTGGCAATCCATCCAATTGTTGTTACATTTCAGTAAAAAACAAAAGTGTCAACCTTCTGTCGGCGCCAGAGAAAAAGTCATGGGATCACTAAAGTCAGTCAGATTCATCCTCCATGAATCCAACGTCATGAGAGAGATATTTGGAATCGTGGCCTGACCAACACACCAACATCAGCGTCACTATCGCCGCTAGCATGGCTAAAAACATGTTTCCCAGAGCAGTTCATGATGTGTGAGTTAAAGTTCAGAGCTAATCCTTAATGATCATTTGTTCATGCTTGAGGTGTTTTAGACCCAACACACTGCCCAGTCAGTCAAACAATGTGTACGCATGTGGTGTGTGTATGTGTGTGTCCTGATAAATACACGTGTGTTCACCCTGATGAGCTTGCCTCCTAGTCCCAGCAAGCTCTTCACTCTCATTAATTTCCTCACTCTTTCAATCATCCCTCTCTCTACTCATGCACACACATTATGACCGCTGGTTATAAAATCCAGTGATTTTTACAATGGCACAGTCATTCCTTTAAGATGTTTCATAGCCTCATTCTGTGAACTGTAGTCCCTTTCTAATAAACTGTCCTTGTTATGCACAAGTGGCACTTTATGTTTATATTCCGTCCTAAAACCCGGAGGGGTGAACCGAGCAGTGCCGGGGCATCTTATCCCTATTTTAGGCATTGCTATATACTGATGACACAGAGGGAATGTTTTATTAGCAGGAGTGGCTCTAAGTTGCAGCGGGGGCTTAGCAGATAGTGACGGAGCTAATCCACGCGGCTCTCCATGAGGGATTGAATTCCCTCTGAGGTCTGGCTGCCAATGAGTGACACACGCCTCACTTCCACACATGTTTCCCATCACGGAGCCCTCGATCATGTTTCCGTCAAGCCAGCAGATGCGTGAACATTTGCAGTGCCTGCTATCGAGAAGTTACACACACATTATCTATAATGGCATGCTCATGCAGAAAAAAGTGGTTGAAATGCTCATGCAGAAAAAGTGCTAGCTGTGACAGTTTACTAAGAAAAACACTTACACATGAATCTGTAACACTGAAAGCATCTCACTGCCATCATGCATCATATTTACATGTCTGAAATTCACATACCTTCAAGAAAACCAGTTTCCTCTACCTGGTCAGTGCTGACCAATGATTTATCCTGTTCAGTATACTGAAGGTACATCACAGAGAGGTGTCTATATACTTTTATAAGGCTGTGTTCCTGAAGGATAAACCGGGATCAGTTCTTCCTCTCTATCCATGTCCCTTCACTTAAGCTCAGGCACAATAGCTGCTCCTCACCGCTGGACCGATGCACACTTTATCTAGGTTCCAGTGACATCTTCATCAAGCATTTGTCAATGTTGGAGGATTAGATTTACGAGTGCAGGATTTATGGCCTGCGCGTTTTTTGCCCCCAGCCCTTTGTGCACACACGCCTACACACATGTACATGCACAAACATACACCTACGGGAGACCAGCATCTTTAAAAGCCACTGGCCACATACGTATCTACTGTACACAAATACGCTCACAAAAATAGAGGGTTGTAGATTGCTGCCAAATAGGGATAATTATGACCGTGAACTCATCACTCAGCATGCACACTGGTCATTGATTGAGAGCTTAATTCCTGTCTGTCTGAAGAGAAAATCCCCCCATTTATTTGAACCACACGGATTGATCCTGCAGGGTTTATTCAGGCTATGAGTCATGTTCATTGGGCGTTAGGAGCTAATACCGTCTCTGTGTTGTATAGGTTTTCTGTCACACTGTAATTGCTTACTGTAAAAACGCATTCATTGTTAAGCTCCATATGTAGGAAAATATGTTAAGTTAGACTCACCAAATGCTGATGGAAAGTTTTGTTATCTTAGAGATTTCAAGTGCCAGGTTTCTGTGCTTTCCTTTCAACATTATGTATGATCATTTGGAGCCAAAACTGATCAAATATTATGATCCGATCTTACATTTGACATTTTAAATAATGTGGGACACATTTTAAACAAAAGCCCATTTGGAAAAAACATGCTGTAATACAACCATATTTCTCAGTGGCACTCTCATCCTGGCAGAGCGCAGCGTGCTGATGATGAGCGGGACAGCTGAGTGTTGGATGGGCCCTCAGCCAAATGACGGTTCTGTCCCTCACCTTGACTTTACTGAGGAAATCGCCACATCCATCTCTCTGTTCATTCACAGATGTCATAGACCCTCACTGGTCAGTGCCTAACTTTGTCTCGCTGTGGCAGTAATATAATCACGCAGACACTGAGACACTGTGGGATTCACACACATGCACGCAATGCAAGGACAAACCACATAAGGAAACCTAAGACATATGTTATTATATAGCCCACACCACACACACGTTACACATTCGAGGCACACAAGCACGTACACACAGTGTTGCATTTCCTTGTCCTTCAGGGCTTTCATTTCCCATCACCTGATGTGGCAAGAGCACTGATCCGTTGCCCATCCCGGGGAAGACCACCATGATTCTCATCTGTCAGCCCAGGGAAGGCCAGGGATTGATCTGTATAAAGTGTCCATGCTGTTCATACTGTAGCTTTTCAGCAGGAAGTAATCGCCACCCAAGGTCCAGTCTCTGTTAAGTATGGCGAGGCTGTGTACAGTGAGCCTAGAGCAAATTGGTGCAGTGCAACTGCGATACTATGTTTAAAACTAAACACAGTATCAGTCATTTGGGTGAGTGTAATTGTCGAGCACGGCTTATTTTTGTTTTCTCTTGCTCTGCGTCTTGGAGTAGGCCTCAATCCACAATCCTGACCCCAGCCTGGGACCTATTTTACTGAGAAGGACATGCACGGTTAGCTTTACTCATCCAGCTCTGCCTCAGCTGGAATAGCTTCATGCCTCGCCTTGCCCCGCTCTGCTTGGTAGAAAAAAGGTACTCTATTAAAAAGCATGAGTATTGTCACTGTTCTGTGGAAACCATGTATCTTTAAAACATCGACTTTTCATGAAGAACTGCCCTGTTTTCACCTTTTTGACAGCACAGTTTTCAGTTAATCCAGTGGGTTTTTGAATGGTCTCTTTAGTTTAAGAAGTAGGACATTAAACACACATTTAATCCTTCCCGTTTTTTTAAAAAACTAAATCACCAAATTGACATGGTTTTCACTTGACAGCAACAACATGCTACAAAAGGATATACAGTATATTCCTTGCACTAAGTTTTTTTTTTTTAATATGCAATTAGTCCTACAATGTGTCATGATAATGCAGCCTGCCTCTGAGAGCAGCATATAATATTCTAAATAAGGCTGGCAGCCAAATACCTTCTCTTTTTTTTTTTTTGCCCAGGAAAAAAAGAAATATAGTTAAAATTATGTCATTAAAACTAAAGAAATTCACACATTTTATTATTCAAAACACATATACACTTTTCCAACCTCCAGTATTACAAAAATATAAACTATACTTTCGACTCCTTAATATTTCCCTGTTTTAACTCCCATTTGGAGACAGTTCACTTTATTGAACTCCTTTTAATAAATGAACTCTGGGAAATATCTTGCATATTACATATTGCACATTATAACCAGGTGTGGTAGCTCTGACTCTGCTTCGGTAGGAAAACTCCACTGGGACACAGAATGAGAACTTAAAGTCAACAACGCCTGATGAAACCAAATTAATCTTTGATGATGAAATCTACCTTTTATGTGAGATTCTTCTGTTATTGCAACTGGGCCGTTTTCTAAGCAGGTCCTAAGATTTTGGGTGCAAGTCATTTTGATATTTTATTTTTGGGGGTCTTTGTTTGCTGGATAATGCAGCATTTAGAGAATGCATTTTTGTCTGTAATATTATGAATGCCAATAATGAAGCTCTGAAGATGAAAGCATTTTTAAGAAATTAGCTTATTTTTTAGGTAAAAAAAATGAATAATCAGAAACATTAGTATTTGGGTACCAATAAAAGTCACCAGCAATATATATGCATATGAGGAAGAATTTAATAAAAGAGATAACTACTTTCTCAGTCAAACATTCATTCACTCTTCTTCCGTTCAGCTGTGGTGTATTGACTACAAAGCCTTAAGGTTGTGAGGATAACAAACTATCACAATGAGGCAGCAATCGACTTTAAAGCCTTGTTCGTTTAATCATTAAATTCCTCTCTCTTCCCATCTCTAGCAGTACTTCTGGACAAAACTTGCTTATTAACGTAGCTTGCCGTTTCTGAAGAGCTTGGCTTTTATTAATGTAGTCATTCAAACTTTTCCTTTCTGTCTTCCCCACCTCCACAGTGCGGCACCATTGACTCTGGCTCCTACGTGAACCTGACCGAAAGAAACCTGCAGGACGCTCAGAAGTTTTTGCTGATGCATGAGGTGGTCCAACCTGTGGTTCCTGTGCCCTACTTCATGGAGGACAACGTGCGCTTCACTCACGTGGCGGTGGATGTGGTGCAGGGGAAAGACATGCTGTTTCACATCATATACTTGGCTACTGGTAGGTACTAGGCACTGTGTTTTTGAGACTTTTTCTGTGCTTGTTTTCTGTTTTTCATACGTGTACAGTATTCATGTCTACATACTGGACATTTGATTGGCTCTTTTTTCACTTTATTCACTGGAATATTTTTTGGGTGCTTGCATGTGTCTGCTGTGATTTTGTGACTGCTTAATGACCCTGAAAGCATATGTTCTCACTCACCTTCTTAGTATGAGCGATGGGTTCCTGCATAAACACATCATTTTCTTTTTTGGTTATTTCACAGGAGAGATTTCTGTATTTTTGTCGGGCTTAATGTGGGTGGGGCTGGGTGGGAAAAGCTGATGTCATGCTTCCATGCACCAATCGGGATTTAGCAAAATTGGATTCAAAATGTGATGACAGTCGTGGGGTTGTTTGTGTATGTTGCCAGTGCTGTCATTCAAATCTGATCAAATCACACCTTCACAGTCTTGGAGAAGCAGATTGGCATAGTTTTAGGGGTGTTAATCTTAATTAGTAATACCTAACCTAGCTTTCCAAACTTAAGCTTTAATTGATACTCATATTTTCATTAATATTGATTGCAATAAATAAAAGAATAAAAGAATACTTAAAATATTAAGTATTTCAGTTCAGGAACTTTAAGCCTTGAAGTGCACTTCAAGCAGGAGAAAAAAAAGGCCTGCAAGAAGAATAATGAAGCCAATAGATCTATGGTACTGTAGAGACATCAAAGCTTAGTCTTGTGACACAGGTTTGATCATTCTTTACCTCCATATGTCCTCCATATGTACTGACAGAACACACACACATCACACCACATATCAGTCCGATGCAATCCCTCCATAGGAGATCGGAGACACCATGAAACAGCCATGTGTCAAAAGAAGACGGACGGGTAATTTATAACAATCAGATACAGCTCTGATTTAACCCTTCCACGTTTTCCCTGTCTGAACTGCATGGCCCTGCCTGCTTATCTGTAGACTGTTTGATCATACTGCTATGACAATATGTGATGTTAGACTTGGCAAAGTGCCGGAAAACAGTATCAGCAAGACCCCAGATACACACCAGCGTTTGGTGTCTGTTCTGTATTATGATATAACAGACAATATGGATTATAAACTGGTGTACTGAACAGAATTTCAATGTAGTGACCCACTTCACTGTGCTAATGTACCATAGGCCTACTGGGAAATGTCAACATGATCTTCCCGTTGTAGCATCAGTGTTATTTTAGGATATCACACATGCAAGCACACACACACACACAACCTGTTCCAGTTCACTGGCTTTGTGCTTGGCATCTCCCTCAAAAACTCCCCTCTCATTGTTTGCATGGTGCTGTGATCAATGTAGCGTCGGACCAGAGCTGCCCACACTGCAAGTTCCCCAGACACTAACCAGACGCTAATGAAAACATCTGAAACATTGCCAAGGCCATTGGGTAGCGCACATATTGTATCTAATCACATACTATTATTAACACTTAAACGCACTTTGCTGATTGGGGCCGTTGTGGAAAACCTGATAGCTCCAACTGGGGGTCCAAATATGTCAAGGTGTTCTTTTATTCAAACATGTGGCTTGCAGCAGATTTCACCTCTCTTGTTATTCAGCCCTCATTAGTAATTTCAGCCCTGCAGCAGCATTTTTCTATTGAATTCAGAATTCAGTTAAATGCAAAAAAAGAATTTGAAGTACCTGGTTCACCAAAGTACCAATTTTTTAGCCTGTTGTGGAACTGAGACGTAGTGAAGTCAAATGCCTTGAGAGAAAAAAACAGAACTTGGGGCCAGTGTTGGGCAAAGTTGTAATCACTTACTTATTACATATCACTAATAGAATTGCATTACTTTTGTAATTAGTCAACAGGAAAAGTAATAATTTCAACATGTTTAGAATTAGAAAAGGAGGCATGATAACATAAGATAAGCCTTTTTTGATTCCCAGGGGCAAAATGTGGGTGTTACGGCTGCGCAAAGACACAGAGCTAAGAACAAATGAATGGAGAAAAAGTAAGTAATGAATAAAATAATAATTTAAAAAAGTATAGAAACTAAATAAAATTATACAAGAGCAAAGTTAAAATTTCAAGGCAAGCAATAGACATACCCATGACCAGTGGTACGGTGTCGTCTCTAAGCAAGTGACATAGTGGTGTGATCAGAAGCAACAAGTCAGCAAAGTATAGAATACTAACAGTACACATGTAACATAGTATGACAGAGGACGAGCTATATATTACATCTATTATACTATTATTATATTGTATATACAGTGTAATGTTTTATTATATTTATCTAAGCACAAGAGTAACATGATACAAAATGACACTATATGGTTTAACAAACATCCAGACTACATTTTGGAGGTATTTACTGAGCATCAAAAGCTAGCTTAACGCTAGCCACGGTTAGTACACAGCTCTCCAGAAGTCCCGTCCTCACAGTGAAGCTTCGAGGCTCACACACCCTCCAGCTGTGAACAAAACCAGGTGACTCCTGAACATAGCTTACCAGTGGCTAACGTTAGCAAGCTAACTAAGAACACACAACATGTAAATAAGACAACTTTGGAGTTTACCGGGAGCCTGTTTTGGTAGTGGCTACCTGCCTCCTCACACCTCCAGTTTCTGCGCCAAACTAGCACGTCCCGGACCAGTCTATTCACTGAACACGCAGAGACCAAACTGACATCAACCCTCCATCAATTACTGGACAACAAGAACAAGTCAAACGCAAATTGAAGAAATAATGAAGCGTTACTGAGATTAGTACGTAACTGTAATATAATTTCTGAATTTCAATTTAGAATCCCTTACCCTTACACTACTCAATGCTGAAAAGAGTATTCACATTACTGTAATACTCTAAGTAATGCGTTACTGCCCAACACTGCTTGGGGCAATACTTCACTTTTACATTCCTTACTTTGAAACTACCTATTAGCAATTCACCCTTCTTGCCTTGGCATCACTGTGCACCTAATTACTTTTTCTTCACCCAGGGGATTTTATGTATAATAGATTATGTTTGTTTTAGCTCTCCCAAAAGAAAATCTGCCCCTAACTTCATCTCACAGGGCCTACCTTACATAAAATAAAGGTCAGGACATATTCACAATGACATGCATTTACACACTCTCCAATCTCAGAACTACAAAGTTGTTTCTTCACCTGGAATATCCCCCCAAAGAAAAAGTAGGCCAGAAATCATGTATTCAGGTGCCATACCAATTCCCTGGTTGCATCTACAGCACAGCATGTTGATGGCACAACCAAGCTTGGCATGCCAGCCACCACCAGTCTTTTTGACAGTCTTATTTCAGAGCTGCTCTGGTAGGAAGTGATTGTGGTGTGGTTCACACTGAGTTCACATCGGCTTGTGTGCATTTTTGCTCATCCAGGATATATTTTTTTGTTGTTTTTCCCTATTCAAACTCCCTGCTATTCATACCCCTCCTCTCCTTTGCTCTCCATTACTTTACCTTTCCTCATACAGACCCCAACGTCCTCTTTGTGACCATATTCTCTTATTCCCCCTCTTTCTCTTCCAGATTACGGCACTATCAGGAAAGTGCTTTCCCCTCTCAATCAGTCCACGGGGAGCTGCCTATTGGAGGAGATCGAGTTGTTCCCTCTCAGGAAGAGGCAGCCGATCCGAAGCCTGCTGATCCTGCACAGCCGCAGCGAGCTTTATGTGGGTGTAAGAGACCAGGTCATCAAGATCCCACTCAAGAGATGCAGCTACCACAAGAGCAGAGAGTGAGTACATGCACAAACCATTAATCTCAATCGAAACTGTCAAAAGCAAATATGCACACAACAAAGTTTTAAAGCTCCCTCTTTCATAAGATGCTCTTTATCAGAGTGGGCCAGGCCTGGGTGTTGGTCAGGGGCCTTTGCTGAGATTTAAAACCCTGTTAATCAGCTTTTGTCTGAGCCACTGGAGGTGCCCACGGCTGCCCTCTGCCTGTCTGTCTCACTGTCTCCCTCTCATTGATATTTCTGCCTTGCGCACAGGTCTGCTGCAGCTGTGCATGTGTGTGTTTAGCAGATATACTGTATTGAGTTTCTCTCTGTCTGGAAGACGCTCCATCAAGGCATAAATATTGAAAAAGAAAACCCAGAGTCAGAGGCCGGGGTGTGAAGACTCACCATAAGATTAGGATCCCATCCATCTTCGCACGCAGCAATGGAATCACACCTGCATTCCTTATCTCTCGCACAATGAGCTGTTATTGGAATACACAGAAGAGTTAAGGCTTCATGTTACAGCTGTGGCTCAGTAATATATACTGCAGCCATTATGACACTTCATCACCTCTTTCACAGCTTTTTCTTTTCTTTTCTTAAGAGTGTTGTGAGAGACAGAAACAACAAAACAGATTAAAGAAATAAAATCATGCACACAGACTGGCAGCTACAGTACAGGAAGCATTACTTGGTGCATCACTGACATTTCTTTGAGGTTTACCTGTTTGAAATATTAGAAAACGCAGTCTGTTTGGCTCTGTGTGCCGTGTGGCTCACAGATGGGTAGTGTACAATCTGTAAGGCCCTTAAGGACCTCTGAAAGACAGGTATTAGCCTGTTCTTTCTCCCTTTCATTTTGCGCTGCTGTCGTCACCCCTGATATCCTTGTCCGACCAGTCCATAACTCTCTGCTTTTTGTTAGCCACCCAGACGCTACGTCAGCGACCTTGTGTGTGCGCTACAGTGTGTGCAAGCAAGCGCAGTGTGTTTGCCTTTCTTCATTTTTATATGGATGGATGCATATGATCATGTGTCCTTGCGTGAGTGCACTTGTGTTTGTGTCTGCGCTCAGTTTATTGTTATGAAACCCACGGACAACTTTGGTTACATTTCACTAGGGGCATGTCAGGCTACACTGATACTTGTGGCTCCAAGATATGTCATTGTGCTGTCACCGCTGACTCCTATTTGCATGAAAAGAGTAACATCAGGCTTTTTATTGCACTCAATAAACCACCTGAAGAAGATACGGCAGAGACAGATCCAGCTATCTCTGCTACGGTATCCTCACAGTGAATATTTGTTGGGCTGATAAGCTATTTAATTCAGGAACGTCTGTGTGTGTGTATGCAGACACAAAACTGTAATCCTGGTGCTTGGCTGAAGATTACCTTAGAAATCAGTCAGCACATTGTGTTAAGATATAATTTATGGATGCTGATGCGATTTAAGCATTGTAAAGCATCGCAATTCTCTACATTCATAAATAAACAAAATCAACATCTTTCTTATCTCTCTTCTCTTCTCTATCACTTGAGTAGCTCCTCTCCTCCCTTTCTTCTATGTTAATATTTAGCCTCTACACTTCTCTCTTGCTTTTACTCAAATCTCTTCTTTGCTGTTTCCCATTCTTCTCCCCTACCTTCCTCTCCCATCTTATCTCTCCCATTTACAATTTTTTCATCCATCATTTCTCCCGTCCTCCTTATCTTCCAACATTCTTCCTAATCTTCTTCCCTTTTTTTATGTCTAAACCTGATGTTTGAGTTCATGTCCTGTCACAATGTAGAGCTATCTGTATTCACATATGACAGGTTAATAAAAATCCATTTAAGGTGAACTTTATTCTCTTTCTCCTTCCAGAGCGTGTGTGGGGGCCAGGGACCCATACTGTGGTTGGGACCTGTTGTTGAAGAAATGCACCACCCTGGAGGAAAGTGTCAGGATGAGCCAATGGGAGCAGAGCATTGCAAAATGCCCTGTGAGTATCACTGAGTTGCTGCCTGTTCTGTACATACGTCACTTGCTTGTTACTTGCATCCTTTGCTGTCTCCACTCTGAAACTTTAAAGCTGAAAGCTACAGCCTGCTCTGTATTCTCTCCATACACTCAAAACTTATAACCAGCAGCCCCTAAAACCAGCCTGAGAAACATATCCACGCCAAAGGAAGGCATCTCAGGACTGAAAAACTTGACTTTAAGGGAGGGACATGCACCCAGGGAATGATCTAGAGTGCTGCCTCAATCATTCACCTCTGACTACTTGTTCATTAGCAAAACAGCTCTTCCATTTATTTTAACGTGCACCAGATTTGGGAGCAGTATTAGGTGGCTGTAAGCCTATCAATTTCAGCACGGCTCTGCTTTTTTCAGTGGTTCGCAGACATCATTTTCAAGCCAGTCACAGCAGAGAGTGCTGTGTGCCTCCCTACCCTTTTATGTGGCTTCATGTTCAGAGGAATATTTGGCACTCAAGCCACTGAGCGCCCAGTGGCATCTGTCAGCAGAGCTCTGGCAGATACTTGGCCAACACTGCATCCACATATGCATTCAGATATATACATGGACACACACAGTCATGCATGCATATGTGCATAAACAGACAGACACATAATAATTTTGCCAAGTCACCACTGGCTGCAACTCAACATTTTTTTCTGAGTATTTCTGTAGTCATTACTACAACAGACATAGTCATACTTTCACTTAAGCTATCGAAGTCTGAAACTAGTTAACTTAGCTGAACTGCATATAGTTCACATTTTAAAGGAACAGTTGCAAACATTTTGGGAAAAATGATTATTTGCTCTTTTGCCAAAAGTTAGATGAGAAGATCAATACCACTCTCATGTCTGTACGGTAAATATGAAGCTGAAGCCAGGAGACAGTTAGCTTAGCATAATGCCTGGATAACAGGGTGAAACACCTCAATCATCATATAAAACTTCCCATAAAACCACAACTTGTAACTTTGTATGGATTAAACAAACAATATATTAAGAATACAATGTGTTAATTGGTGAGCTTTAGAGGTACTGAAATAGGTACTGGTAGGTTTTTCACCATGTTTTCCAGGTTTTATGCTAAGCTAACAGTAAACTGTTACTTTAAATGCAGGATTTGATCTAAGATAATATCCATGTTTCCTACAGCAGTGTAGCCACCAATCCTTTAGTTTTGATGTATTTTCATTTAGCCACATACCACTGCCCACACCAGTAATGGAATATGTATTTACTCACTTAACCTTGGTCTAACCAGGTCCAATCCATTTAGAGTGAGCATGAATTAACTTTGGCAGTAATAACTTTGTATGCCAGCAGAGAGAAATTGCTATACAATAGTGCTTGTGAAGCCAGGCCAGAATGGGAAAATTGTCTGCTTGCAACAATTCAATGCCAAGATGTGAAAACTGAAAAATCAAGAAGTTGTCTTTTATTACAGTTAGTGTTTCACTCCCTGCGAGTCCATTAACAGTTTTTTTAAAAGCCTAAACCGGCAGAATGTCTGGAAGTCTGGAGCTGGAGGCCAGTCAAGGGTTTGCAAACTGAGTTGCGTTGTGTAGGCAGGAACAGGAGATATGCTTTACCAACCTATTCACAAACGCCATCTGGCACCACAGTCTCACGTCTATACGGAAACAAGCAACAATATTTTTCTCTGCGCTTTTAGGGAAGGTACAAGTCTGAATCTTACTTCACTCAGTTAAAATGGAAATTTCTACTCAAAAAAATGTTTTTCTAAGGAACCCACTTTGCCTGAAAGTCATTCTGATCAACCTCCACTCTAAAAACATGATGTTACAGTATTCTCTAGAATAAAAAAAGAGACAGCTGTTGTAATTTCAGGCTGTGAAGAAGACATTATTTCTTTTATAATTCACATTAAACATGAGTGCTTTTCATCATCCCTCAGAATTGATCTATCATCCTGTTTCTGGTTTCCTTTCTGTTTTCCTATTTTAATGAATGAAATTACAAAGTTACTTTTATCACCAGTAAAAAATATTTATTTATTTATATTTATTTTTAGGGACAAATACACAGCATAAAATGTATAATGTCATACAGACCATATCATTTCTATTCTCAGCTGTAAATGATTGGTGGAGAGATGCGATATTGTCTGCCGCTTTCTAGTTGTTTACTTTCTAGGCAGCCCATTGATGCAAATGTTGTCGGTCTTTGCCAAGCGTCCCCCATTTAGGCACACGGCAGAGTTCAATTACCAATAAGAGGGGAGGGCAGACGTTATTTCAGCTTCTGCCAAAGCAGCTGATGATCACGCTCCCTTTTCGCCCCGTATGAAAGTGCTCTTTGCATTTTTAAATCACCCTGAAATGTTGCAGCGACATGGCTCATATCGTCTGCAGCTCTGAATCTCACACCGATGCTTTTTGTATTTAGCTCGTATGCCCAGGACATCACTCGTAATTCATAGCTCCTGTAATATCGGAGCCTTCCTGTTTCATTCTGTTTTGCCTCAGATATCTATTTTTCCTGCCACTTTTATTTCCTCATATTTCTGTCCTTTGAATGTGTCCATTCACAGCATTGATTTGCCTTTCTGAATCTCTCGTTTGCTATTCTGGAATCTCATAATATCCTGAGACAATTTTCATATATCTTCCTCGTGTTTACAGCACATTTTTGTCCGTATAGCTGTCCAATTTTGGATGTGCTGTAGATGATGTAATGCAGTTATTTTTGTATCTATTTGAGGAAGATTTATTTCTGTTTGCATCCACCGTATCTGTGGGCTTTGTTTCCCAGAGCAACACACCCCTGAGAGCATCAGTCTAATGCAATGACCAGTTTCTGAGAAAAAACATTACTCTTATATGTTTTATTTTTGGCCCTTTTCATTGCCAACAGATCCGTAATGTGACAGTCGATGGAGGCTTTGGTGCCTGGTCAGGTTGGTCCACATGTAGTCACAATGATGGAGGCAGCGCAGGGTCCTGTCTGTGTCGGACACGAGCCTGTGATAACCCCGCCCCTCAGTGTGGTGGCCAGCAGTGCCATGGCATCAGCGTGGAGGTCGCCAACTGCTCCAGGTACATTCTTTGGTGGTGCACCACCACACATCAGTAAATCTTTCTTCTGTATTTGTCAATGGGAAGTGGTGATGGAGAAGTAAGGGTATGGATATACGAATGTGTAAATTAATTCCCTGCATCCTCACACCACATACAGTTAATTGCTACGTTTTGCATATTCAGTGTCAGTTATTTGGGGCTGACAGGTGCTGATTGGGTGTTGTGTTTTTTCACTCACTCAGCTGACATGTTACAAATTTTAACACTCAGAGTTAAAAATTAACTGAGCTGCTGCTGCACATCATTCCTCTTCCTGCTAAACAGGGCTTGTGATCATATCCTTGCATGAAAGGTACGACATCTGCAATGATAAGGGGACGCAACTAAGGATTATTTTCATTATTAATGAATCTATCTATTGTTTTTTTAACAATCAATTAATCTTCTAGTCTAATTAATGTCTAAAAGTAGTGATAATGAAGTGCTTATCACAAGTTACCAGACCCTAAATTAAAATAAATAATTTTATCAAACAGTTAAAAAACCCAAAGATATTCAATTTACAATGAAACAGAAACAGAAAGACTCAGCTAATCGTCATATATGAAAGCTATAAGACAGAAATGCTTTGTATATTTTCTTTATTAATCTCTTGAACTATTAATGGTTTATTAAAATTGTCATTGATTAATTTTCTATTGATCGCCTAATTGATTCATCCACTCTATGTTTCAGAACTAGGTTCCTCATATGACACAACTACAGTGTGACAATTAGAGTAGCTTATAAACAATGCTTTCCAATGAAGGGTTGTATTATACATACACTTGCATTAACTTGCCCTTCCTCTCTAAAAGCACTGATGAGGAGTGGGTTCTCACCCATGCCCTTATTCCTGCTTGAACAATAAAGAGAAAATCTGGCAGAAGAAAGTCCAAAAACATCATCTGTGACTAAAAAGATGTATGGTATTTCTTTAATGTCGTTATACGTCCTTAATTAGGTTGATTTATCATTATTATTATTATAAAAACACGACACATGGCTCATGTTGTGATCAACTCCTGAGATTCATGTGACTTAATAGTTCTTCTTGCTAGAATCTTGTTGTTGTGATGCTGTTTTCTTCCAGCTACCATGACCTCTCCATCAGTGGCTAAAGTAGCTTAGATTGATGTTGCTCTGTGCGTCTCCATAGAAACGGAGCATGGACTCCCTGGACTTCCTGGTCTCCCTGCAGCACCAGCTGCGGCATCGGCTTTCAGGTCCGCCAGCGCTCCTGCAGCAACCCGACTCCTCGTCACGGCGGACGAGTGTGTGTGGGCCAGAACCGCGAGGAGAGGTATAATGTACACACACACACCTACATGTTTATAATTCATCCACATGTACTGAATCAAGCAAATACATGCTGTACGTGCGTGTTTGGATTTCTGTGCGTATTAAAAATATATTTGTTTCATAATTTGCAACCTGCAGGAAGTATGACTTTGACTGTGACTTTTTCTTTTCTTCCTCACTTCTGTCCAACTTTTTGACAGCCAATTAAGGAATGAGTGGGGTAGGCCTGTGCTTGGGTAATTATCTGGCTTTCACACACAGGCCGAGTCTGCGTTTTGAAGCTTTGGAAGCTTTGGCGTAGAATAATCGCCTTTTTAAAGATGTTTGTGTGGTTTCTAAGCAACCTTCAAGGCCTGAATAAAAATCTGTTATGCAAGGAGAAAGTATGTGAAGAAGCACAAAGAGACACATAATGCAGCACAGGTGGAAAAGGTCATAAGATGAGTATTCTTAAAAGTTTTATTTGTCTCTCAACTTGATCTGGTTATCTTAAACTTCAGTTCAGTTGTCAAATCAGGAAATGACTGATTAAAGCCGTGACAGCTTCCATGTGTCCTATTTCTTAATAAACTGAGTCCTTTTTCCTTTGTCCTGAGTGTCTGTGTTACCCAGTGAGGCATCATGCTGATGTTTTTCATCCAACTCCTGCCAATAACCAAACATGGAGGCAGAAAAAGTGCAAATAAATACAGTTCAGAGGCTACAGGGAAGGAGAATGGAGAAATAAATTGTTACCAATCGTTACTACAGCAACAGAAACAGCATTGCGATGGACGAGTAATTGGATACGGCCTTCAAAGATGAACCTTATATTACATCCTTTTTTTTCTCCTTGTTCTGCACTTTTTCATTTCCTCTTTCCCTCCTCTAACCTCCCACCTTCCCCTTTCTTACTCACTGATGCTCCTGGTGGAGCATTCCTTTTCTCAAGGACTGCTCCACCAGGAGCTCTGAAGAAAATATACGGAGTAACCGGCACTGCCCAGTTACTCACGAACCACACCAAAAAAAACGCTGGCTTGGCACTGAAGACCACGGGAGGCCAGAAGCAGGTTTTGCCACCCCCGCTCTTTCTTTCTCCGAGCTTTAATCTCCTTTGTTTCATCTCCCTTTCCTGCTCTCACTACTTGCTATTTAAAACACCTTAGGCTAGTTAGGGGCCAGCTGTGAGGGCTGGAAAGGGATCTTTACAAGGGAGGTGTGAGAGGAGAGGAGTATTTGTGTGTATGTGTGTGAGAGAGACGAACAGATGAACAGTGAGGCAGAGAGATAGAAAGAGAAAATGTGTTAACAGATGAATTATGCTGTGTCAGTTTGAGTCTGCCTGAGGGAGAAATAGATAGGATAGGGATGCGGCAAAATGTGTGTGTCGGGGGGGGGGAGTTCAATATGAGCATATCCAAGTGTATCGCCAATTCTTGGAAAAAATCGGGAAAATTTCTCATTGGATGTTCAACCCGTGTAACGGTGTCCAAAAACTTCCACCACATCTGTTGTTTATAGTTACCCATGTGTGAAATAGGTAAAGTCTTCTGTACGAGCTTTAATCCGCATAGCATGAAAAGGAATGGCACTTTATCAGCTTTTGCTCGCTGAACAATTCTTTTAATGCCATGAAAAGGCTTTCATTTTATGGGGCACAGGCCTCCTTTCAGAGGTGTTAGGTGTCTGCAATAAGCCTCAGTACTCACTTTGTTCTTCCCATGTTGCCTCGAGTGCCCTGCTTGGATTAATGCACAAGACTTATGTTCAAACATGCATGCATATAGTGCGAGCTCATATGTACTTAGTCACACATATTTACAAAAATGTAACTTAGAATTTGCTTAAAAGGCTGAAACTGAACCTCTTCTCTCACCTCTTTTCTGTGTCTCTTTGCCAACAGGCTTCCCATAAGTTTGGCCCTGATTGTTTGCAGCAGGCAGAGCTTTTAAAGATAAAGCAAATGTTCTGAAACCGACCGTGCACGGCAGCGCTATGGGCTTAAATCTGGCTGGTTAATGCCTGCATTTATGAACCTTCTGTTGGTATTTCCCTTAGCATACTGACATCGTCCACACTGCTTACTCAGCCTATAGCAAGTAATTAGCAGCGTTTTAGTCCGATCAGCTCTGTGTGTTTTTTGAGAGAAGAGAAAAGGATAAGATGGACTAAAGCCACCGATTTTTCTGAAATGATTAAAGTGTGTATGATGATGATTGTGAAGCTTTAAATCTGCTTCATATTGATCGCAGCAGTTTTTCATTGTGCTGTGGTGCAGCAGGGGTATTTTGTGTCTGCATACAAGCCCGTTCACATGAATGTCTGTGTGCGTGCGTGTGTGTGTGTGTATGTCTTTCTCCTTCTCTCAGGCTTCCGCGAGATTGTACTCCACACTCTTCCTCACTTCTCCGCACTCCTCTTCCCCACTGTATCATCCCACTACAAGTGTGCAGATTAGTAAAAGTGGAAAAGAGCACACTGCTCTAAGGATTTTTACAACCAGGGTATACAGAATGCAGCTTTTGATTTGCCATGAACAATAGTAGAGTTTTTGGGAATAGTACAATGGAAATACCCAGCCTGAGCCTCAGGAGGAAGGGTATAAAGTTAAAGCTATTTTAGCACAAGAAAACTCAGTTTTCCTCAAAAGGCAGTCATGTGCCAAAACACAACAAAATAGCAATAAAAGCAATTTTATAGTATGCGTAAAAGTTATAAAATAAATTCTATGGCTCTAATAAGCCTGGCAATCGTCTGACGTTATTGTATAATGAGGACTGCGTAATTAAGTATTTTAGACATCGCAGTAATCCTGTCTTGTAAAACGATGTAATTAGAGATGATGCATGCATCTCTGTGGCTTTTTTAATAGGCTGTGTCAATGAATTATGCAAAATGCATATGCCCGTTCATTAAGATTTGAGATGGAATTTTCTTAGATGTAGTTTTATACAACACTGCACGCCATGCACAGAAATATGCCACAGACCTTTTCTCTGGTGGCATGATTCAATCACATGTTCTGGTTCGCAGTGCACTGTGTTCTCTCTGCTCTCCATGGCCACATCAAAGATATATGTTGGGTTTGTTTTAAGTCAAAGTTTACATGCCTTTTCTGACATCCCTGCCTTGTGGTTTGAACTCTTTGTAGCTATTTCAGTTTAGTGACAAGGTTTCAAAAGTGTGGTGACGTCTTCAGTGGCCTTCACATATAATTTTAGTGCTCTGTCAGATAAAGTATCTATTCAATTTTCCACAGACAAATAAAAAGACACTGTCATACATGATCCAGTTATATGTACCCAGTATAAGTTAAGCTTATTGTAAAAGCTTGCAAACTACCTCATATCTTCTAAAATTTAAATCTTGTAACTACAGTACACAGTCCAGTAATTACAGTACTTAAAGCTGCACTCAAATTATTTTATATATATATATATATTATTTTTATAACAATTGTTTAAATGAGTATGTTTAATGTGAAAGGGATCACTCATAGTGACAAGTCCACAGATAATTATCAGCTGGCTCTGCAGAGTCCCTTAGCTGTATGAAGTCAAGCCATATTTCTTATGAATGTTAAATAGGGGGGTTTGAAGTAAAGCGTTACTGACTTTTCTTATAGAATAATGTTACATTCTGATGCCCTGCGGCCTTTGCTCTGCCTTCTCAGGTACTGTAATGAACACCTGCCCTGCCCACCGCATGTCTACTGGTCAGCCTGGTCGGCATGGGAACGCTGCACTGTGCCTTGTGGCGGAGGCATCCAGTCACGACGCAGAACGTGTGAGAACGGCAACGACTGCCCCGGGTGTGGTCAGGTATGTCACACAAAACAATGCACCATCCTTATATCCATCTGTCTCTAGGTCTATTCATTTTTTAGGAGCTCAGCCTAAGCCATTTGATGCGATGAACAGTCAGTGGTGATGAAACTGGAACATCTAACATGACCAAATCCCCTGCCTATATTTATACAGTGGCAGCAGCCATCAGATTTATTACCAAGACCTATTTAATACCACACACACACACACACACACAGAGTAATCACTCCATATATGAATAGGCTTATTTTCTGCCACAAAGCTTTCTCCAAAGCACAGATGATGCAAGGAAGTGCTGAAATATGAGGGCTCTCCTTGTTGACAGAATTATGTGATGCTCGTGTTATTTCGGGTGCTATTTTCTCACACACACACACCCATACAAGAACACACGCACACACTCTCATTCATGATCCTGGTAAAAACAAGAGCGAATGAACATTATAGCTCTAGTTTCTCGTGTCCTTCTTGGAAATGGATTAAAGAATATGGGTCAGGGGCTTCTGGATGCATGGGATCTTTGATGTGCCTTTTTGTTTGCTTGTGGGTTTTCTTTAACATTTTTTGTAGAAAAATTGAGTTTTGGATGGTTTAAGGAAAAAGCTGCTCCTTAAACCTAACTTCTTTAAGTGGCCTATTTAGATTTAGGGTTCAGAGATTATAATCAGGATCACACACACATGCCACATCTTTTATACTGGATGTGCATTTTGAACAATTGGACACAGGCATTCACTGTGTAAAATTAAAGGGATTTTGGATAAAAAAAAATTTTTTTTAAAAAGGTCTGCCAAACGCTGAAAAAGCATTCAACACCCCAAATCACATTTAACTGAAAAAAACATCCCACAGATTGTGTAATGGCCCATTGTGAAGCTAAATAATACACTTCCGGCATTATGAAACATCCCACACAAGACCTTTCAACCTCAAGAGCATATTTAGTATCTGATAATTGCCCATGACACATTAGTAGCTGTAGAACACCTAAATGAAAAGACTGACCATTAAGTAGCAATTTAGCAGCCACACCATATCATCTACTACTACGTGTACCTACCTACTTTATCTCTCACACACATACACACACGTTCCCATCAGATCCCAGCAGCTGTCTTATTTCTGTCACTGCGCAGCGACCTTTATCCTGGGAATGCAGCAGCATTCCTTGAGGAGCTCAGTTCAGAAAAGTAAAGTGACATCGAGCACAAGGGAATCCGAGCACCTCGTCACTGGTGTTTTTTCCAAAAGCGAAAGCCTGCCTTTGACTGTTGTGGGTATTTTTGATGTGTGGAGACAAGCTCCGGCTCACTGAACAGGAGGTGTTGGAGATAGTTTTTATTGGTGTCAGGGGAGGGGACAGTTTGGTAGTGATTACAGACAAGGAAGTGACATACTAGAGAGATCTGAGCCAGGTTAGTAGAAAAGGTGAAAAGAGCACCGTGTATAAACCCAATACTCTATTTTACCCACTCCCCCTCCTTCATGCTTTTGTCACTTCTTTTCACTACTGCTTTTGGACTTTCGCTTGTCGTCCCTTTCTGTCTTGTTTTGTTTCCTCACCGACTCCTTGTCTTCAAACATTGCGACATGGACTTAATTGGGGCCATCTCAGCCACCAGAGTTGTAATTGAATGCAGATTTTACGGACACCTTCTCTTTCCTGGGGAGGACTTTATTTGGACAGCTTGGCTAACTTGTATTATAGCTGCATATTTACGCTGATCAAAGAAACATTTGCTGCCTTTCATTTACAATTCTGATAGAGTGCTTAATGACACAGATGTTAATGTACAATTGCTTCAATGTACTTAAAGCCCCTAAGGAGTAAAGCTCAAGTGTTCAAGACAGGAAACAGTGTTTGAAATGCCATGCACCTTTCCAATAAAATGAGTTATATACATATATACTGGTATTCAGCACGTGAGAATCAAGATTGATGGGAATGTGTTCTTTTAATTTTATCAAGGCCCTCCCCACCCCACCCCCAAAAAAGCGAAACGTGTAATCGAGTTCGTTTTTTATGTACCATCTGTCTGTGTTCTTTACCCCCGGACAGATCCATGTTTAATTAAACAGAAGGAGACCACACACACATTATCACAAATACATTGCAGCTTCTGTCTGTTTTTTAGACCAGACACCCTGCTGAGACCTGAAAGGCTGAACGCTGTGTATGTCCTACGTTGGTGCTCGTATTAACGTGTGTGCAGTCATGTTTACCTGTAAGGATTGATATCGCCACAGCCACCTGCGGTCAGCTCCAGGTGTTTTCCAGACATTAATCGACAGCGATGAGCTAACATCTGCTTGGTGTTTAACAGAGATGTCAGGCGGAGACTTTGCAAGAAATACTAACTTTTTTAACTTTATTTTGAAAAGTATTAAAAGATGAACTGAGGTTGGTGATACCAGTCTCAGGTCAACACTCCCAACATACTGTAAAGTGAATCGCTGAGCAAAAAATCTATTCAATGTTTTGTTACTTTTTTGTGATTCTCTATTGATCCCTGAAGCAAAATTTTCTACGCTTAAACCCCCTCCACAGGGAGCTCACAGCACAGAGTCCGATACAGAACAGCTCAAGTGAAGCTAGCAGGGATTCAGGTCAAGGACACTTCAGTTTTTTTAAAAAAAGTGCCTCTACTCTCTATGCAACCTGCTACCTTAAAAACAAAATGTTGCAACATGCATGATTAAAAGAGCAAACACTCAGGTGCTTTATTTCCATCAAAACCTGCCCTAATGTTGTCCTGTGTGTCATTGCCTTAAGCCTGAGCAGTCTTATCATCATGGCAGTATTTAGTCCTGAGGTGCTCTGTGCCTCATTTTGCTGATGCAAAAGGCCACATGACTGCAACTTCATCAGTCTGAGCTCTGGTCCATGCAGCGCTCCTCCATCTCTCTCGTTTTACTGTATCTGCATTACAGGTTTGAATCCCCAGCGGAGCTGGCGAAATCTGGGATGGAAATAAACAAGCAAGGCTCTGGTGGCCCGGCAGTGATGTACTGTATCACGAGTACAGTACTTAACCCCATCCTCTCCTGTGCTGTGACTCAAAGCTTGTGCTAAAAAATAGTATTTGTGCTCAGTCAGGCAACCTTGGATAAATTGGAAGAAAAACACCTTTTTTTCCAAACAATGAAGCAATGAGTCATTATTCATTAAGGGTTAGATGTTCTCTGAAAGTGGGTTATTAATACACACGTTAAGAAGGTAAGTTGTTGTGTTGCTAAAAGAAAATAATTCTCTATATCAACCCTTTTGATGCAGTTCACATACCACGTTGAAACCCACATGCTGATTACAAAGACTGAATGAGGAGTGAATGCCGAGTTGATTACGAAGGAATCATTGTTCATGAGCATTAAAGATAAAAAATGTACTCTCATTTACTCTTATTATTAATGGTGCTACAGTCAGCCGAGTTACCAGCTATGGGGACCCATTTTGTGATCTCTAGAAACAGAAATCAGAAAACAGCCGCTAGATTTATCCATATCTTGTGAATTGAAATTTAACGTCACATACATGTCTTCCCTAATGTTTTGCATATTTGATAGCGGTTTAGGAACTTAGGCACCACCAACACTTGCAATGAAAATATATAGTGTAAAAATATATGAGACAAAATCTAGATCTAGCCAAAATTTTGAGCTAAGAGCTACAACTTTACTGTAAATATCTTGCTGGTATTCTCTTTTAATTTCTAGTATTAGATGAAAGAAGTCTTGCGTCAGAGATTCTTCAAGGGGATAACATTCACTGTGGTATTACCTACTTTATACAGTACAGTACATCAAATATCTCTCACATCCAAGGATCAAAAAGGACCATTCTTCTCAGCTGAACTGCACATCTTGACTCTCACTCTCAGTTAAATAAGTCAAATATGGGCCATGCAGAACTGACGATGCATCGAGCTGCTTAATGACACAGAGAGCTGTTCTATTTACCTGCGAGGAATTCAGTTGTGCAGCCAGGCTGTGAAATGAAAGTTAAGTACCCTGTGTTTGTGAAAGGCAGACTGATGTGTGAACACACACTTGTGTGTTTTTGTATTTTAGTCATTGTGTGTGTGCGTGCGTGTGTGCACTGGTGTGTAGCCAGGAGACCTGCTCCTGGCCGACAGCAGGCTTCATTATGGAGTCAGACTGGTGGGGAGACAGAGAGAGAGAGAGAGAGAGAGAGAGAGGAGTCAGTGTTTGACAAAGTGTGTTTTGGTCGGCGCTGTTAATTGAACTGATGTGTCATGGAGACTTGAGGAACATTAGGCCTCCGTCTCCATGGACTCGACCACAATAGATAAAGATGTAGGCACTGGAGAGGATTAGTCACTCTCACATCTCACGTCTGGACCATTCACTTAAACAGGGTATTAGTGTGTATATGTAGGCATCCTTATATACACCAACACGCATGTTCTCCCTCTCATACACACACACAGCTCTCCCAGTCCAATAAGGCATGACTCCTTATTATTCACCTCCCACAGCTGGCCAGACACCACAAAGAGCCTTTTCTACCTACACACACATACACAAACCCTCTTCCCTCCACACACACACACACACACACACACACACATAGAAGTAACGACATACATGTATTTCACCCTCCACTCTACATTCATACATTCTTCGGCAAAAATAAGGAGAGGGTGAGGGCTTATACTTCCCAAGCACTCGGACACTATGCTGACACGCTCTCTCTCTTTCTTTACGCTTCTTCCTCCTCAACTTGTATCCCCTCAGCCCATAACACCTAAAAAATAAGCAGAAAGGTCTATGGATGGAGACAGAATGAGATAGGAGCTGCCTGAATCCATAACTTAGCCATGCATAAACTTATAACCATGCACGCGCTTCACACACACACAAATCAGTGCCAAAGTGCCAGCCTAAAGTCAAACTTTCACTCAATAGTCAACTTGACACATGCATGCACACTGTCTTGCACGTACACACGCAAACAGGCCGACCACCATTTCCATACTGACCAACCAGGCAGCTTGTTTGTGTGAGGCAGTAAAGATGCTATGAGGCGTTCTCCCGCCCGGCTCTCCTGAGCTCCAGCCAGAAACACATTACAGAGCTGCCCGTCTCCGAGCAGCTGCCTGTTAAAGGTGTTGCACAGCATAAAATCGCTGCTCTCCATTTGCCCATAATGCATATCACTGCTCTCGCCAGGGGGGGCACGGATATGAGTCAAACTCAGTGGACTAATTGAATCCAATTTTGTGTTCCACATGCCACTTGTCTCATTCGACTGCTTTCCGCCATGTTTTCACTTTTGGTTAATTTCTCTGAAATTAAGATGTGAGCCTGGCTGAGTGAAGTGCAGAAAATGTTTCCTGTTTTCTGCTGTTTTCTTGTAGTTTTATTACGTTGTATTATTAGCTCACCATATCAACTGGAAAGAGAGAAGAAACGTTTAAATAGCTCATTTTGATCAGCTTCTTTTGCCTAAGGTTTTCAACAGTGAATCAGAGTTTCATTCAAATACAGTATGGCTCCTTCTTTTTGTTCAGAGGCACATTTACATGGCCTGTACTTAATGTATGATGACCTATTCCCTGCTCAGTAAATGTCATTTGAATGGAGTTATGCCATTTGCTTGTGGGTGTATGTGTGTGTTAAGATTAAGGGTTTTTATGGGCAGAGCTATACTGATATTTATTTCACATCCTCTGCTCCATTTTTAATGCATTATTCAAAATGTTATAAAAATTTGCCACCCTTAAAGCAGAAGAACTGTTTTTGTTATTGTGCCACATGTTTTATTCTCATTCGTTGCAGGAAAAGACAATAAACTGTCCACTGTCCTTCAACATTTGTTATTAGATGTTATAGTCAACAGCAGGGGCCTTCAACCTTTTTTTCATATCATAGACCCGCAGGTGGTACGGGCATGACACTGGGGACCACCACCCTATCTTCATGGCATTACGTTATACTCTCACCATCCCAGTTTATACAGTCAGTTTATTAGCATTGCTCCCAGTGTAATTATTATTATTATGCTATTTATATTGAATTTTATAAATAAAAGTCAACAAACTGGCCAATCTCACATATAATACTTTCATCAAACACAAAGTCTTCAACAAATACGTATTCCCTTCCACATGAATTAACAGGGAAGAAATAATACTAATTCCTATTTTGTGATTTGCCACCAAATCCCCTACAACTCCACCACAGGCCCTAAGGGCAGCAGTTACCAACCTTTTTGACTTGTGACCCCTTAAAATGAAGTAATGTCTACTCATCACCCCATGTCACAGGTTAATGAGCAGCTCAACCAAAGAGTCGTTTTTTCTTCCTAGATTGTTTCGTTTTAAGGATTTAAGAAGCCTGAAGATATGAAAGTATCCACAACGTCACAGCAAAAAATAAATAATATAAAATGGAACCCCTCATTTGAAAACCCTGGGTCTACTTTGAAAATATTTATGTGAAGTTCCAGTGCGTGGATTCTCATTCAAGGGCTGCAGTCCTCTCAACAAGCCACAGAGCTTTTGATGTTTGTTCAGTCAATGGGGCATCTTTGTTACATTTAAACTGGCCACCTTGCTTTAAGCTGCATATACTTTAGCTGTAGTTGATGTGGATGCCTTCAGAGACCTTGAATGAGATTCAGCTTTAAACCCAGTAATTATCTCCTTAGCCCTTTGCATCGACACTAATCCTAAAAGAGTACAGGAAAAAGCGCTTACCAGACAAGCCTCATTAAATATTTACTGTGTTTGGCCACCATCAACACCTCACAACAAACACCCACAGATCATTTACCTTTTTCCCCATTCGTGCCTTGTGTTGCTTTTTTTGTCGCTGCAGGCGGCGGCGAGGCGCTGAGGTGGACTTTTTCCCCCTTCCTTTTTGTTATTGGCTGATAATCACAGATTGTGGTCTGGTCTGTGATGCGTGATGATGTTAAATATTAATGTCTGGAGATGATTACTGCGCTAGATGGAGAGAGGCAGGGAGTGCGGTGGAGGTGACACCCTCATTCATCATGGGGCCCTAACAGAATCTAAATCCTCCCTGTGTTTTTAACCTTGGTACCCCGGGGAAGAGAGGCAGAATGAGAGGAGGAGGAGACAAAAACGAGGGAGAGATAGGGAGAGACAAAGAGAGATGAAGCAGAGATACAGAGGCCAAAAGAAAGAGAGGCAGAAAGAGAGCTGACACAAAGTGAGTTATGATCAGTGTGTGGAAAAAGAGGGTGAAAGAAATACAGAGATATATAGATGGATGGAAAGTGAGACCAAGAGAGAGCTTTAAAGAGTAGGTAAGATTGTGAAAAATAGACCCGCATACTGTGTAATGTATAGTGCTCCTCTCCTCAGCTGACCTGTCAGCGTATCCCATGTGACAGGCTGATGGATGTGCAGAAAGGAACTCTTATCTTATTTTGTCAAGGTCTGGCAGTCACTCAAGGGCTATTCAGCATAAATAAACAAATAAATAAACAAGTGTGAGGAAAATGGCAGCCATCTCACCTTCCCTTCTGTGGTGTCATTTACTCCAGACTTATCGCTACCTCCACCTCCTTATTTATTTAGCCAGGCACAAAAGAGGTCTGGACTGCCTATTACCCACCTATTATCTTCTTGAATCACATCATCATATATAGCACCACAGAAGAATCAGACTATTTTTTCCAACCACCAGCCCAAATAGAAGTTGGCTGAGCAAAGTGGAGGCAAAATATATACTTATGACACATGTGAATGAGACTCACATATCATACTGTTAGAGCTTCAGCGCTGCGTTTTTCATTTTTACTGCCCGGCTCTCAAAGCCAGATGCAGATGGGAGAAAAGAGTTGCCGTTATTGCCTTCTTTCTTCTTTCCCCCTCCACTTCTTTGCCTCTTTCTCTATCAGCTTCTCCATCACCCCTCCTCCTCTTTGTCCCTCCTCTCCTTCATCCTTTCCCCTTGGTTATAAATGAAAGTTGATCAATGACCTTTTCTGCCTGGCTTGTTTGCCCCTTGCCATGTTAAGCAAGTGGTCTACTGGGAATGTATCTTTAGTCAGTGCATGCAGGCAGAATGGCAGGCTATGTTGGGGCTGGGAAAACAGGGCTTGCTTGGATTGTAAGGGGTATTTTGGGGAGTGAGTGCTGCTGGATCTGGCAACATACAGTACAGTAAACCAGCTAGAGGTGGAATCAGGAGGCTTTCAAGGATGAATGATGATGAAAGCTTTGAAAAGGTTGTTTATTTCCTCATAAAATAAGCTGTTTAATTTCATATTTGTCACTGCTAAGAATTTCAAACGCCATTGTCCTGTCCTTTATTAGGTTTGGAAATACACCAGAAATTCCTGTCTGAGCTTGTCGTTTTTAATTATTGCTTTAATGATTTGTGATTATCTCTTCCTACGCTAGACATAGCAAATTCACCTGCCTGCAAACGTGCTTGTCATGAAATAACACTCTGTCTTCCCTCTCTGCGACTGCAGGAGTACCAGTCATGCAACACCCTGCCGTGTCCTGACCTGAAGAAGACCACACCCTGGACTCCCTGGACGCCCGTCAACATCTCCGACAACGGCGGGCACTATGAGCAGCGTTTCCGCTACACTTGCAAAGCTCGCATCCCAGATCCCAGCCTACTGGAAGTAGGCAGGCAGAGGATCGAGATGCGCTACTGCTCCAGCGACGGATCCACCGGCTGCTCCACTGACGGTGAGTGCAGAGTGGAAAAGACAGATGATCTCTTTCCAGCTATCTCTGCCTCTGAATGTTTCTGTGTTATCTCACTCCAACTGGCTGTCTGCGTCTATGCAGGCGTCCTCGCCTCAAGCCATTCCTTCTTTCTTTGCCTCTGTCTTTATTAGGTTGGTCTTTCTTGCCTCTTCAAACTTTCCCCCCCTCTCTGTCCTGCAAAAGTTAAAGTAGGTCTATCTTCAGCGCTCGTGTTTGTGGTCCCGTCCTCCTCAACTTTATCAGCTGATCAAAGCATCAGACATGTTAATGAACTTCCAATCCACAAAGCCGATCAGCAGTTTACAACTAATTTTAGCTCTGCCATGCTATCTTTCACACTCGTACACACAAAAGACACAAACACACACACACAGATGCATGCACAAGCTCAAATTAAAGTCTCGCAAAGAAGCACAAACACACACTCTTTATCCATCGGCCCAGCTATTCCCCCAATGCCTGAGCTGCTGCACCACTCAGTCTCAGTCAGCCACACCCCTGGTGAATTAAACGCTGTAAACGTTTGTACAAACAGGCCGCTAATTGAAGTTGTTTATGTTGTCAAGTGGAAGGATCCATATTAGAGGGGAGACAAGGGGGGTGGCACCACTCCACAGCAAAGAGGCTTCACATACACATGCAGCAGTTAAAGTTTGTTTATGGCGTTGCTCTATGCTGCGGCCTCCCATCACTTTGAGTTAATCTATGACTCTGGGTGGTCTGTCGCTGATCCATTCACATGCCACACGCTGCAGTAATCACCTGGGTTAGCCCTAATGTACACTATCAGTGGGCTTTTCTCTCTTTTGATCTCTCTCTTCCTTCTCATTTCTGATTATTAATCTCCGTCTGTCCTCCGGTGCTGTCGCTGGTACAAGTTGTTCTCTTCACACTTTGAAGCAGACGCTTAAATGTTCCTGGAGGGTTTTAAACTAGTGCTGGCAGGCACAGAGAAAACCTGACTGCAGACTCAAAGCCTTAAGAAGAGTGACAGCCACACATTCGAGACATGAGGTAACAAAGAGTTGAGCTTTAGTAGGTCTGTCTTGTTTCTGATTAGTGGGAGGACGTAACAGATACTATGTGTTTCATTAGAGGTTGTCACCAGAAGCCTGACATCAGATTAACTTCAGTGTTAATTATACCAATTGCAAAGCGAAGGCTGAGGGTTCAAGCATTCACTTTTGGCAATGTGTCAGTCTGTGTTGTAGGATGTAAGCAGCCTATAGGCTACAGCAGGCAGATGGTGATGTATGAGCTGCGCAGTACAAGCTTCAAATCCCTTCAACAAACATGGGTGTTGTTTTCACAAATCTGCCATCAGAGAAAAATGGGATACATCGTTAACTCAGTTTATTAAGGTGCAAATTATGTACCAGCAGAGCCGCAAGTTACATTTAGACACTTTTTTTTATTCTGGAGGGGAGGTTATAATTTCCCTCTTAATAGAGACAGACTTCATTATACACTCAGTGCCAAGATTATCAACAGCAGTGATTTGTCATGATGCGATTGCACTTTATATTCCACCGATATTGGCATTTTAACTAGATAAGTAATTAACATCACTGCAGGCAATATTGCTGGTCTACATTGCCTCAAAGCATGACCTTGTGAATAGAACAGTGATTTTATATGAAATCCACATTGTATTTACTTTGTGGAAATGTCAGTCAAACACATTTCAACATCAAAACTGGTTTACTCAAAGATGTGGTTCTTCTTTTTATCAAAAGCGTAACTGTGTACGTTTGAGAGGAAAAACCTTCAAGGTAGTATATGAAACAATTTCTTCTTTCTTAAAAAAGGAAACCGTATCACTCCAGTTGTAGTGTACAGCTGGAGTGAAAACATGGCATGTTGAGGTGTACGTGGCCTCTGTGTGCCACTCTGCTCTTTTCCCGATTGATTGTTCATCTCCAGACTTCAATATGATTCACTTCTCAGAGGAGTTTTAGGTCATAACTGTCGAAAAAGAGAATGGACTCCAGCGATCCGCTTCTTCATTTCAACCATTATCAAACTTGGCATCCATCTGGAGAGCGCTGGTGTGTGTGGTGATGGGTGGGGGCTTTGCAGTGCACATTTGCCAGTTTTCCAGGTGGGTGGATATGTGCATCTGTTTGTGTGTGTGCGTGCGTGTAGGTGTGTGTGGACATTTTTCCAATATGTCCTCCTCCCACCATCCACCTCTCATAGATGCATGGGGTGCCTGAGCCTCTGGGACAGCAGTTAACTTTGCTTAAAGCAAGAGGCCGTTGCAGGATAATTACCGCCACAGCGGTGGTGTGTATTGATGTCCACCACTGGGGCAAAGGACGAGATGAAGAGCACCCAAAAGGAATGGTGTGTCATCCGATAAAGATTTACTATTTGCATCAGGCGACTTAGTTTCGATTAGAGCTCCACGCACAATCTGGGCTTTTCCATTATAAACCGTTACAAAACAGGTTGCCATATAAACAGTGTTGGGCAGGTTTCTTGAAAAATGTAATCAGTTACTCATAGACAAATAATTACATTAGCTTACTAAATACCCAAAAGTAACGGTAATTAATGACATCACTTGTTAAGACAGGAAAATTCGACCCTCAAACTGTGGAAGTAATGAAGATGACTTGTATTTCTAATTGTAATCCTTTATGCTATTTGTTACTGAAAAAAAGTAATCACATTACTGTAAAACGTAATGTTTTATTGATAACACTGCATATGAATGTATGAGAATTGTATGAGATTGTGCATGCAAACAACAAAAACATTCTTCTTTTAAACAGATTAAGTCCCAAACATCTTTAGCCATCAAGATTAGAGACTTTCAAGGGAATGTAAACTCTCCCTACAGCCAAAACTGTCCTTGTTTTCTCATTTGAAACCAAAGCAGGAACTTTGAAAGAATTCTTTGCTGTCTCGCTGTCACACTGATGTCGCTTCCCCACTACTCAATGAAAAGCCCACTCTGCCACGTTGTCTGAGATCTTCTTTGCCTCCTCTTACTCAGGCAGAATGTCACCATGTTTGTAGCTCTGAGCATCTATCAGATATACCTGACATTTGACGTTTGGATTTGGATTGTATTCAGAGACGCGACGCATATTATTGACACACGCCTGGAAGTGTGACGCACAGATGCAGAGAATTAATCACCCCATCAATGGAGAGAATAAATTGCTGTTTGAGATATGTTAGCATCTTTCCTGACCTTCCCTCAGCATATCTTTTTCTTTGTGTCTCAATGTCTCTCATATTAAGATCTCTCTCTGTCATTATTATGAGAGATAAATTATGAATATATGATTTAACCAAGCATTTACAATGAGCTTTTATATAACATACTGACTTGTTTCATATCAGTGATTATAGCTTAATGATAGCGATGAGTTAATTACTTAAAATCTGTAATGATTTAAAGACCTCTCTTGTCATCTACACCCAGTGATTAGTCTTGTAGCATGTGTAGCCATTTTTCCTTTTTATCACATTTCACATGCCTGAATGAAAAACCAAACATTTGATCATTTGCATAATTGCCTGTATAGACATCTATTTTTAAACGTCCATGAAGGAAAATCCTACAGGCAATTTATAAAACATTGCTTTCCTTTTCCTACCCATTGTGTGACTCTTGTCTTCACTCAGTAATACAGTACAGTATTTCTTCATATAATACTTATGCATTAATACACAATTAATATTACTGGGTGGTTTAAACAAGGCAGTTGGTTTTTGCATATTCTCCATCTTTGCCCTAATCACATTACTGTATGTGTTTCTCTATAGTCTCTACAGTGTAGCATACTAGAGGCTCCGTGTCTTATCTAAAGAGACCTCAGAAGAATTAAAGTTATTATAGATGCAAATGACTGCCTTAGATAGTGTTGCTATGTCTGTCAAGCATTCAGCTCTCATATGGCACATATGAAGTTTAAATAACTCTTTCATTTCAGACAGCTAGACAAAAGCAGCCTTCTCATTTCTTACCTTAGTTTTTGTCAGCTGAAATGAAAACTGTCCCTGGCAGATTTGATCAGTTTTAGCTAATCAAGCAAACGTTAGCCCCATGGATTGGTTGAAAACATTATCTCCAGCTGATGTTTCCAGCTTACTCATCACAAAACAAGAATCCTATAAAAGCTGTCTTAAATAAGCACTTGATGGCTACATGATATTGTGCTAAAAGACTAAGGATAAAGCTGCATGTCCCAGGCAAAAAGTCACTCACCAGTTGATGATGCATAGAGATGGAAATAAAGGAGCAGCATTGTTCTCATATTGCAGTGTAGAGTTAGTTAGTCTTGTTTGGCAGCTTAGCTTTTCAAACCGTATCTTTTCACTTTTTAACATCATGGGCTAACATATGAGTTTGGCAAAAGTAACACTATCTCAAGTAACGTTGGCTAGGTTTGCTGGAGCGTAAACTTCACCAAACCCATAAAGAGCAGGACAGAGATAATATAAGCAAGTAGTCAGACATGGTAACGATTGCCGCAGATAAACACACTTTTTAATCCATTCCTCACACTTTTGCTCTTATATTTTGGGGGGTTTGGAAAGGCTAGAACAAATACACCACCCTCCAGACTCTTTTAATACCAAGTATTACTTTTTCAGCAGCCCCATGCACACCGTTTCAGCATTTTGAGAAAGCCAAAGCCTGACAGGCCTTTCGCGCTAAGCTCTGACTGGACACTCGCTGTTCAGGAGAGGGTTTTGTGAACAGTCGATTACAAGCCAGCATGCAGTAGTCTGCATACAGCTGGAATTCACCCTCCCACTGTTGCCAGGATTGAACCCAGCTACGTGTCTATCATTAGTCAGCCTCCAACTAAAAAACGCACCAGTTATCAGTCACTTTGTCTCTGCTGCCATAAGCCAGCCCACTGTACAAACCCACAATTTAAATTATGTTTTCCTTGAAGACATATGTCTATGAAACAGATATGTCTGCCTGATTTAAGCAATATGTCTACATAATTAAATTAGATTAGATTAAATTCAACTTCATTGTCATTACACATGTACAAGTACAAGGCAACGAAATGGTCTAACCAGAAGTGCAATAACTAAGTGCAGGATATAAAGTATGTGCATTAATGAAGGATAGAGCAATATAATGAAAATATTTAACAAGTGGAATGGACATTATATACAGATGGCATTACTATAACAGAAATATACTGATCGATATGTACAATAATAAATTGGACTAGGTAGAACAGTAGTGCAATTAGTATTAAGAAGTGTAAATTATGGACAGAAATAGTTAACAGTGCAGTAGAAGAGTTATGGCAGTACATAGTACTAGATTGCAAATGATGCAGTATATGTATAGATAAATAGTCCAGTAATGTAAATGAACATATGGTACATGTAATGAAAAACAATATAGCAGCATAAGGTATATAAGGGGACAGTGGAATCAGTGGGGGGCAGTGTTCAGTAGGACGACCGCAGGGAAAAAAGCTGTTTCTTAATCTGCTGGTCCAAATGAGGCGCCTGCCGGAAGGCAGGGGAGAAAACAGACTCTGGGCAGGGTGAGAGGAATCCTTAAGAATGCTGCGGACTCGATGCAGACACCGTTTCCTCTGGATGTCCTCAATGGCTGGAAGTGTAGTCCCTGTGATGCGCTGGGCAGCTTTCACCACCCGCTCCAGTGCCTTGTGCTCTGCAGCAGAGCAGTTCCCATACCAGACTGTGACACAGTTGGTTAGGATGCTCTCTACTGTGCAGCGATAGAAGTTCACCAGGATAGCTGAGGAAAGTTGCTTCTTCTTCAGTGACCTGAGGAAGAAGAGGCACTGGTGAGCCTTCTTGACCAGGCAGGAGATGTTTGGTTGGTCCAGGACAGGTTCTCCAAAATATGGGTCTCCAGGAACTTGAACCTGGAGACACAGGAGTTAAAAGTTCAGTCATGCTAGTTTTATGATGCCTCAGCAGTAACATCAAGCTTTAAAAGGCTTTGAAATCAGACGTTCATCCCAGTTTGTTTTCATTTGCATCTCACAAAGACAGAAACAGACCCAGTGAAGGAAAAGAAAGCATTGGAGTGATGAAAGACATTTCTGTCGAAGGTTGTGAGTTTGTAATTTTGCTGGCTTTTGTCGGTGAGTGATGGCTTCATCTTTTCCCAGGGAGAAACGGTGGCGTGTCAGCAGCTTGATGTGTTTCACTTCAGCTGATCTGATATCAAGGCCAGGGCCTTCTCATGGGCGACAGATTAGTTTCTCCTGCACGGATGTCATGAGCAGACACTGAGTAGACACAGGACAGTGCTGAGGGACGCCTCTGACGAATGACAACCATTCCGGTATCCTTATTGTCTTTCTGTTTTTCTGTCCAGCTCTCTCTCCCTACAGGCAGTATTCTTTTTCTGTGAACATCTCACTGTTTGTCAAGAAAGAGCAGAACTAGTTGAGCTCATATGTGAACACACAGTTAAGTTATACAACACGTCTGGTCTCTGAGGTGTCTGTTTCTTTAGGAAACTGCATAAAATAATAAATGTATATGTAAATTTAGATGGCTAAAATAATTCAGAATAGTTTTTGCCATCTATATTTTGGGGGTATTCACATACATACCATGTATTCCTTATTTTGTTAAATAAAGGTTAGGGCACGAAGGGCACTTTTCTCCTAACTTTTGAATTAGGAGAACGTCTCGGGTTATGACTATAACCTTTGTTCCCTGAGAGCGAACAAGACAAACTGTCATCTTGTTGACGCAGTGCGAGTTCCCTTGAAAGGGAACTGCATTATCACACGTCGTGTATTTCAATACGAGAGGTCGACATGTAATGTATAACAATTTTTATTGAGATCGAGATGGTCTTTGGTGATTAGACTCCATCACTGTAAAGCATGTTCATAAAATAAAGGTCCATGAAGTTAGACGACAGGACAAGATTCCCCTGGAGTCCAGACGCTGGTGGCGGTGCAGGTGGAGTAAACCCAGTAGGCAGAAAATGGAAGCTCTCAGTTGAATCTCTCAAAAGACTGAAAGGCAGAATCTCAAACTTACAATGATAAAAACAAAGAAAATATCTTCCGTTTCAAACCTCCGCCAAATCTTCATTAATAGTGTGTACTTATGAGGGTGTGGCTTTATTGTGAAAACATTATGTACAAAATAACCATATGTACAACTGCAATTAGATTATATTGCAATACATTAAATACAGTAGCTCTTACTAAGCTGTTGATGACAAGATATCTCCCTATATGTCTCTCACTGTCTGTTATGCCTTAGTTAAGTGCATAACCCATGTACTCCAAGATTACTGTCAGATGGATTTCACAGCCTTATTACAATTATCCTTTACACCAAATTGGCAGGGTACCATTGGACTGCCAATGACATCCTGCCTGTTTCACCTTTGTCCCCAATATGGCCCTCAGAGTGGCACAGATTTTGGTGACATAGAGTCAATAAATTAGCAAACCAGCATAGGTGTTGAAAAAACACAACTGCCTGTTCAAAAAAACTACTCTGTCGGCACAAAGCCACACCTTGTTCGACATGCCTGCATGAAATTATGGCTCTGAGCTCTTAAAAACACCTTAACAGAAGGTTTTGACAGTACCTTGTAATCAGGTTTCAACAATTATTAACAACACCCAAGAAAGGTTTCTGGTCTCACACATTCAGACTTAGTGGATGCTACCTCAGAGTGGAGAGCAGTGCTGTCATACTTCAAATTACCAGGGAGAAGGAAATGGCTGTTTCTTTGATGGGAGCAAGTTTCCTTAGGTGGAAAAAAATCAATCCAGTTTGTACTGTTTGTTGGCAATTTCAGATTGTTGGAGTTGGCTCATTCTTTTGAAAGCACCTAGCATTACGACAAACACGCACTTGAAGCTGCAGCCAGCAGTACCAGCTGAGTATTCTGTGTTATCTGTGATTGTATTGGCAAGAGGAATACATGGAGAGAAACTGGTCTTGTGTTCACAAAAAACAACAAAAAGCTGGTCATGAGAGCTTATGTGCAAGTGTACCAAGGAGTTCAACAACAGCCAATTCATACATTTGTAATTTTGCATATATGAAAATGCGTACTTCAAAAAGTTATACGCTTATCTTAAATATTTGGATTAATAAATCACTTAAAGCACCAGTGCTTAGCATATTTAAATGGCTTTTACATTACAATAACTTTCTAAAACATTCCATAAAGTTTTAGGCAGATTTTCCACCTTCCAATCAGTTTCCGTTTCAGTTCATTTCACCTCAGCATAAAAATCAATGTGTGGTGACTTAAAAACCTGCATGTGGAAGGTAATCCATCCCAGTAAACATTTAGTTGCCTTCATTTTCTTGTCCAAGTTGTGTTATTGTTGCAGTTTGGAGCAGCAAGGACCATTTTCAACACTCTCCTTGATGGCGCATTCAACGGCAAATTGTCAGCCAGAAGCTGAACATCATATGCTGTGTTAAGTTGTCAGAAAATCAAACACACCAGATGAACAATAAGCAAACACCGACGTTGTGAAAACAATGACATGAGTTTGGTTTATTTGTTGCATTTAAAGTTTGATGTTTGGCATCATGTTTTCTGATTGAAACTTTTGATGTGAGATGTTGGCAGTGATGAAAACAGTACGTGATTTGAAGTTAATGGTCTAGAAATGAATGCAAACATAAACTGGAGTTTAAGAGGTTAACCTACTGTTAACACTTTTAACATTGAACCCTGCAAACACCAAAAAGTAAACAAATATGGTTCGTGCTAGCAGCATTGTGCTTTCAGTCCTTTTATCCTTATAAGCCAAAACATTACAGACTGACACTGAATAAAACCCCTTCAGTACAATAAATCTCTGCAATCAAACCTGTAAGTGGGGAGTGACAGTGTTTCTACAGAGGACACCACAGTCTGAAGGTACAGGTTGGGCCTTTAATCCTCCTTTCAAAAAACGTGTCAAACTCACAAGCCTTGCCTCAAGTGAATTCATGAAACATCCCATAACATTCAGTAACTCCCTGTACTCATATCAGGCTGTTGTTCTTGGCTATTTGGGCGTCTGTGTTTCTATGTGCACTGACCCCTCATGCTCTTCAGAGTTGGGGTTTTAATTGTGTACTCGCAAATTTTAATTAGCTCTTCAGTGAGGATATCCCTCTGGGGGGAATCTGGGTTGACTGTCACTTGACAGACCTCAGGACAGCTCAGGGAGTACTGTCATGTTGTGCCACTGTAAGCAACCTGAGCCCCTCATTTTATGGTTTTCTATGGCATGTTGTATACAAAAACAGTATATTTTTTAGATATAAATGTATGTACAACCACACACACTCAAAGGAATCGGTTCCTCCACAGGGAGACTTTGCGATCTGATAGGGAAAGTAAAGGGCGAGGGAGGAAGAGTAATGGGGAATAAATGTGCAGTTCTGAATCTAGGACAGTCTTCTCCACTTTTTTTCCCTCTCAGTGTGGTCCAGTGTTGCTTTGATGTCAATAAAACTTTGTTCACACATGCCAGTGCATTTCTCTTCACTGCTGAAGGTTAACGATTTTTCCACCTCTCCGTCTCTCACATCTGTCCGTCTCAAAGTGGAGTTGTCTCTCCGGTTTGCAGATGTCATCTCGTCTCCATCTCTGCCTCTATCTCTCTTTTACTTACTTCCTTTCTTCTCACTTCTTTCGCTGTTTGAGTGCCTTTACAGTTGCCTATACCGTACATGAGATGTCATGGCATTGCATGTCTGTGTGGCCTCTTTTTCCCCCGGCATGCATACGCTTATATTCTCCCTCACACACGCAGAAGTTCATAAGTTTGTTTACAGTGTATTTTGCCTTTGAGCAGGGTGTAAGGTTGAGCAATGGGAGGGAGGAGGGAACTTTTTTCATGTTCTAGTTTCTTTGCAGTGGGGACTATTGAATGTTGCACTGTGTCCTTCTTAGTTTTGGCTCAGCACAGCTCGTCAGGAGAGCGAAGATTAATTCTCTGTGGCTGTGCGTGGTTCTCGTGCGGATCGATAGATCCAGTCGCTAGCCTATTTGAGAGGGAGGGCACCACGCTGTTTGTTTTGGTGAATGGAGGGCAGGCCCTGTGAAGTAGCATTAACAATACGCAGTATATCAGAACAATCTTAGGCCACAGCTGGAGCACGTATCCAAGTATCCATATTTGTGCATACCTGTATTAGTGTGTGCATGGATGTTTGTGCACGTGTGTGTCCAGATTAGGCTCTTGTAATGCGTGCGCACATTTTTGCATGTATCATAGGAAAGCACTCCATTGCTTTTAGAGCCGCAGTCCAGTCTCTTGGGCTACAGAGGGCTTGATAAAGACTATGGGTCACAGTGGCAGGCAGGACTGTCCGTGCCACTGCCTGCTCAGAATCGATAAAGAGCCTCGACAGGCCTGTCAACACTCACGCCAACTTGATGCCGGGGTGAGTTGGCCTGTGCACTGCCAAGGTCAGCCGTAGTTATGAAGAGGTCGAGGATTTGGGCTAGGTAAACACGCTGTCGTCTCCCTGAGAATACCAAGCAGCCGCGCCAAGCTAACTGTCAGTGAAAAGAGCACGCTGACAAAACAACGAGACCAGGTTGGAGGACAGAGAGAGGGGAGAGGGGGAGCGGGACAAAAGCAAGAGAAGGTTAATGGGAAAGATAGACAGAGAGAAGGAGGATATAGAGAGGCAGTGAGCAAAGAGGTAAATCAAGAGATTATAAGGAGAATGAGACAAAAAAAAAGTATGATTGCGGTTTCATGGTCAAGTGGTTAAGACTCAGGATCCAGATTTGATTCTGCTGTCTGTTTCAACAACACAAAAATGTTCTCCCCTCTTTCCTTTACAGGCAAAGAGATACTGAGACAGCAAGAAAGAGCAGAATGAGACAGAAGCAAAGCAAAGCAGAAGCACCACAGACACAAAATGAAGTCTTCCTTTGTTATCTGAAAAAGTACATAATAACCCAGTGTGTTGAATGAGTGAATCATCAGAGAAGTGCTTGGACACTAGTGAGTGTAATTTCATTGGAGGTGATTATCATTTACTCAAACAGATGAGTTCACTCTTTTCATTCAAAAAGGCCACAAGCTTTCTCTCTCTGCTCATTCTGCTTATTTCCACAGTGCTGATTAATGCATGCAGTAATTATAGTTTAATAGAAATTACGGTTTCATATTTCATTAGGAATCCTCAATTCGACTGATTCCAGATGAGAGTACACATATTAGTCAGCTGATGTTGTTTGATGAGGGGCCGCGTTCGCGTGTTGACAGGACACACTCAGCTCGCACTGAATCCATCTTTAGGGAATGACAAGAGGTCTTTAAAGAATTAAATGATGGATGACATTTGTGCAGCTGATTTCTGAGCCATCAGTGTGGTATCTGTCTGTGTACTGGATTTATCTATCTGCTGCTTGCGTGAATCTTTACTCTGACTTTTATTTTTGCTCTGTGGCAATAGAAACACTAGTACAATATTTGAAATAGAAAATAATGAAGTACAACTACAATTACAAAAGTACACACTAGCTGTTCTGTGAGGCTATGCTTAGACACAGTGGTGCTTTGGGCTAAATGCTAACTTCAGCATGCTAACATGCACAGTGACGTAGCGTATTGGATAAATTGAAACTTTCATCCTAAAGGAGACTTTACCAGATTTCATGGCAGTTCATCCCATTTATGTTGAGACATTTCACTCAAAACCACAAATGTGAACCTTGTGGCGGCGCTAGAGTAGAAGTCATAAGGCTTCATCCAGCAGTTGATTTTTAATGAAATCTGTTGAATTGCTTTACAGCACAAATCAAGCTGAAGCATTTTAGAGTATCTCTGAGTTTATAGTATTTCTAAAAGCTTTAGAGTAAAGGTACTGTTATCAAAGGCTGCTGTTGACTCTCTGCTCTCTTATTCAGAACAAATGCACACAGTGATGCCAGGATAGAATGACAAGTATCATCCGCTTACTCACAGAAAACAGCAGGGTTTTATAAGAAATGGTGTCTTAATGCTAAAAAGAGAAGCTAACAATACCACAGGCATGGTGTACAGTAGATATTGTTTTGACCGTAGTCTCATTATTCATGTTGTCCCTACTCTATTCCCAACAGGGGAGGTGCTTCGTCTCGGGAGGATCTCAGGCCACACGGTGAACGGTGGCTGGTCGTCCTGGAGTTCCTGGTCCCAGTGCAGCAGAGACTGCAGCCGGGGAATCCGCAGCCGGAAGAGGGCCTGCAGTAACCCAGAGCCCAAGTACGGAGGTCAGCCCTGCCTGGGGCCAGCACAGGAGTATCAGGAGTGTAACATCACCCCTTGTCCAGGTAAGAAATGCACACTATACTGTATACATGCTACAAGACACACCTACTGTACACAAACACCACTGGCACAATAAACAGAGGACACACAACAGATAAGAACATTTAAAAGACCAGAAGTGAATTACTTCTCCAGCTCTCTTTTTCACTCAGATAAATACACAGTACTTCACACCATACTCAAGCTACATTTTTAGAAGAATTAGAATTACAGTGACAAAATGCCTTACCAAATCATCAGGAACCACAAAAGAAATCAGTTGCAGATAAGAGGTGTGACGAAGACCCCAATTTACACCAGGACAATCCCTGTGGCGCTCCAGTATGTAATTACATTGCTGGGTAATTATGCTGCCGGCAATGGGAGGCCTTATTCTGTTGTGAAAAGCTCTGAGACAATGCATTTTCAACACTCCTCTAGCAGAAGACGGCAAGAGGAAGCTTTCTAATTAAAAGAATGCTCTGTCTGACAAGGAAAGTAAGCTGTCTAAATGGAAATCCAGTGCTTAGTTTGGCATAAAGCACACCTGGTATCCACCACAGACACCAAGAAAACAAGCAGGACGTTGTCTCAGATGATTATTAATCAAAACCCCTGGAGTGGGGCTTAGGTATCCCACTAAAAGCATGGATTTACGCGTCATCTTCAGCAGCCGAAATCTGTCTTCATAGCTGCTGCCACGCTGTAAGCAAGCAAAAGAGACAAGAGAGTGAACGGCCATCAATACTATTTTTACAGCCTGTTAATTCATTCAGTGCAAATGCATTCAGCTCACAACAGCTTGAGCGCATTCGCTAATAGGGTAAGCTTTTATCAGCTGCGAGCTCAGATGAAGACTTCTAAGAGCATCAGATTTGCTTCATTCAGCAGGGCTCTGCCTGTATGATTGCAACAAGTGTTCCCCCCGAGTAAAATGTCGAGTGAATGCACTTTGATTTTCCTGCGCCGCATCACTATGCTAATACATGTAGTACACCTATTCTGTTGACTGTAATAATACCATAGCTACAGCATGTTGATGAACAACTCCGCACCCTGTCCCCCAAAGGAACCGACTTAACCCAGCCTGAGTAGCAATGAATACTAATGCATACTCAATTAGCACCCCTATGAAAGTGAGATATTATTTTGAGGCAGGCAGACCGTGCCGGTAGACCAATTGTAATCCTCCTATGGATAATCCAGTGCTTTTTAAACGTGTTAGTGCACTGTGAAGGAGAAGGAGAGAGAAAGGGTGTTACGCCTTACCATCCATCTGGTTTGGAAACAAATGAATCCGTGTTTTTCATGCGTCTGCGCCTGAGATGAGACGATCCGTCATCGAGGGCCAGGAATCGACTTATATGTCACTTTGTGATAGAGAAATTACACTGAGATGACAAGAGGCATCGGCAACTTCAATTACCTGCACTGTGCTGCCAGCCATCGTCAGGTCTTTAAAAGCTATTCACAAGTGGTACCGAAAGGGGAATATCTCTCTGCCACAATGAAGTAAGGTTTTATCCAAATGACTGACCAGAAGGATATTAGAAAGATTGCCCCCATTGTATTGCTCTGTTTCCTCCTCTGTTTTCATTCCTCCCTCATCTCCTTCTCTCCCTCTGTTCATCTTTGTGTGCTGAAATTTCACGTGTTTTTAACCGTCTGTTGTTTGCCACTTGGCACCACATGAAGGAAAGCACAACAACGGCGGATTGCAGTGCTTCATTTATCTTTATTAATCAGAGGAGAGATTGTTGAGTTTTGGGGGGGAGGGGGGTCAGGCATTTGCTGTAACAGCTGGCTGAAGCACACTTCCTGTCACTTCAAAACACTTACACATACACACGTATTCAAATTGCTTCATATTTGTGCGTTACGCATCGCTGTTTGAAATGGCTTGGAATGACTTCCATTCACATGATGTTCAGAGGAAATTGTCTTTTGAAATGACCTGGAACCTAAATCCTAGCAAACATGAAAGCAAAAATGTATGGAACATTCTCCTAGAAAATAAGAAACTGTGAAAAGTAGTAGTAGTGACTATTTCCCACTGTCCTTACAGTTACAGAAGCACAAAATGTATACACAATATACTAATATAAATCATGCCGTTCTGTAGCATTAACATAAACAATGTGACTCTGACATCCTCGGTTTAGTGGACGGCAGCTGGTCATGCTGGTCTTCATGGTCCAAGTGCTCTGTGACGTGTGGAGGGGGACACTACATGAGGACGCGCACCTGCAGCAACCCCCCGCCAGCTTACGGAGGGGACATCTGCCTGGGCCTGCACACTGAGGAGGCACTGTGCAACACACAACCATGTCCAGGTACACACAGACACACCTCAGTGATAAGCAGCTTAGGGCTCTGACTCGGCCACCAATCCATCAGAGGTTCATTGTTTATTTTCTTTAGTCTCTCTCGGCCCCTCGGAGGGCACTCATGCATGACTAATATCCAGCTGAGGGCACACACAACTCATATATGGTCACACACTGGACAGGTCGTGAGATATACTGTCATTGCCATTTCCAGAGAGCTGGTCCAGCTGGTCGGAGTGGTCCCGCTGTGACTCCAATGGGGCCCAGATGCGTGTGCGTCACTGCGATGTCCTGTTTCCCACTGGAAACCAGTGCTCAGGAAACAACAGTGAGACCAGGCCATGCTCTCAAGACTCAAATTTTATACCAGGTGATCACACACACACACATACACACACACAGGCTTCTTCTCATTAGAAAAGTCTTGGGCACTCATGCGTGACTTAACACACAACTTTGAGCACACACACTCATTCTGCACCAGCCACCACCATATGCCCACAGCGGTAATTCCGTTCATTTCCAAGAATCCTGTGATAATGAAATACGATATAGATCCCTCTAAGGGACTCGTCTCAGGTCGGAGGTCAGGTTCAGCGACAGGGCAGCACTTTTGGGGATGGTTGGGATTAGTGTCTTGCTCAAGGACTCCTGAGTGCGGCAGGTGATTACACGGCGGCGTGATCCCGGGTGCTACACTTAAGGGGCTGTCTCCCTACTCATTCCAACAACCCTGCTGCTATATTAGTTTCATTATGAGCCTAGGAGTCTTGTCAGGCCATGCAAAAAGCACTTACACCAGCAGTTTTACTTTTTTTCAGATATTGGAAGGAAAGGGAGAAATGGCTCCTGTATGCTGTTTTCAGTACCTGGACATGCAAGCATTTACATTTTTTCTTGACTATTTTCTGGCATCCAAGTTTCAGGGATTTGATAATGATGGTGTGTGGGAGCTTTTCTGTTGTTTGTCAACAATAGTGCAACAACTTCTTGTCAACTAAACTTAATTAACTACATGTGAGGTAAGTTTTTTTTTTTACAAAACTGGTAAGATAAGGTAACATAACATAACATAACATAAGATAAACTTTACTGATTCCACATAGAGGAATTGATTGTTCGCTGCCCCCCTTACTTTTGCTACAGTACGTCTTTCAAGCTATCCATTTTCACACGGCTGTAGCTGGCAAGCTAATTAAGCTAACATTAGCTCCATCAGTTGTTTAACTTTTTCATGTAAAAGACCTTGTAAAAGCATGCTAACAGTTGCAGATAAGGGACAGTACGAAAAATTTACAATATACAAAAATATATAATATGTTGTATCCTGATGTGAATGAGATCAGACGTCTGACTGTCAGAGCCAGGATTGATCCTCCGCATGTTAAACTCACTCGTATGACCCATGGCGCCTTTTTGATGTAACTACTCGATCTCTTTTTTATGTAATAACTCTCGCAAGGGAAGGCTGAAATAAAAAAGACTTATGGAGTAAGAAGAGATAATAGGAAATAAAAGACCATCCCCTGCTAACCTAAAAAGTCAGACTAACCCTTCCGTCAGAAAAAATCATAACACACTGTTGCATAACGTACACTGTTGCTCATGTTTGGTTTTGGAAAAATGAAAAAACACACCCTCCAAACTCTCCAAACTCTTTAAATGGCGAGAATCGCTTTTACATGTGGCGTGTTTAGTCACGGATGCTAAGCTACAGTAAGACTTTCGTGGGTCAGTTGAACAATTGTTGAACTCTTTCTGAAAGTCCTAAGACCTAAATATACAGTACATACACACACATACAGTATATCTCACACAAACCATTAGTATTGATATCTGCTTAGACAGGCATCTCCCTATTGACAGCCAGTAATGCGAGAAACCTGCTACACAGGCTTTATCATTAAAGCTTCTTCCTATGACAAAGGATTCTTATTCACATTGTATCACTGCAAACACTGCAACTGCTAAAAAATGTTTGTATATTTGGAAAATGTTATATATTCATGGGTAGAGTCCTGGAGTTCTTAAACTTCAGGGATCATTAATTATTAGATAGAATAAACATTTGATTGAAACATAAATTTGTAACCTTTCTGTATTAATTAGCAGGGATATAATAATCATGAAAACCCTTCACAGGTCTTTATAGAATCACCCATTTGCCTTTACACCTTATCATCCATCCCCTTTAATGGGAAAGGTAGTCCATTAAGGTTCATTAGCAACGTCTTGTACTTCATTTCCTTTAATGAGAGCTGATACTTTTCATAAACCACTCCAGGTGCCACAGCCGTGATTAGCTTGTGGAGTTTTTACTATAATCTGTTTCATATTGAGTACGGCTTTCATCTCCATACTCACCTTCAAGGGTACAATTTGTCATGCTAACAGGGGTGTATATGGTTTTTGGTCCTAATTCTGCTGCCTTTTGCTGTTTCTTCTCCTTTGTCAGAAGTCTCAATTGCACGCTCCAGCCAGGAGGAGAGGCGCTGTGGAGGTAATTTTTAGTGTGTGTGTGTGTGTGTAAGATAGAGAGGGGAGGAAAACACCTGGCATTGCACATGCACAGTATCTTTGCTTTCCAATCCTGCTTAACGGCATATAAATCCAGCTGTAAACACAGCCAAGATACATTAAAACAGAAAAACAGTGATTTTATTATATCTGGAGATAGTCAAAGATGCACTTTATGAAATTTGTCAAGTTTTTTGAAAATCCACCGCAGTTCTCAAGCCATAGATTTAACTTCCTCCCAAAAAGAATAACGGCATCTTAACAGCAGTAGACAACATCTCTGCTTATATTGCTGTCTTAGGTATATATGCTGTGTGTAGTGCTCCATATGGTTTATCGCAAACTTTAATTTACTTCAGATATACAGAAAAATCCTATTTATGAAAAACCTACCATGGGGACCAAAACACAGTAATTTCCAGAGTTACAGTTAGAGTTTGAGAGAATCAATAAAATCCCTTTTAACAGTGTCGTCTTACAGCCCAGCTGCAACAATCCAGATAAAATGCTCTGGGTTGATAAAAATGCAGATAGACTCATCTAAGTTGGCATCAACAGGCACCCTGCGCCCACAGCAATAAGCTACATGAGGAGAAGCGAGGCTGTAAAGACCTTTTGTACCCTGAGTTCTGCCTTTTACACAGGCTTACTATCATGATTTAGCTTGTTGGAGGCTGTATGGCATGCAGCCGCCAAACAGTGTATGCAGTCTGAGAGGAAGTTCTGCAGTATGCGGACAATGCTCAGGGCTTAAAACCCAACAAACTTTAGTTATCTCCTGTACATTTTTTTGAACATAGATAAAAGCCAGTAGAGGTCAGTGCTCTTGAATAGATACCTCAAATTCGAAATGTAACTGTATGTTTCTCATGAAATATGAGGGAGGGTGAATTAGTAATACTGAAACCAGTATTACATATACATATTATTTATGACAGGCTACCATTACTGTGGAAGAGCATTGTTAGCATTCAATATTTATTTTATTTAAATTTTTTGATTTTTGACATGCAACACACTCCTGTAAATAACACAGCAGGAAGTCACACAGAAGAATTCAAATGTAAATTAGTATTTCTTGAAGGCAAAAGAGGTTGGATTTATATTTGACAGCTGAGGAAAAAATTCTTGCTGGACTTATAGCCAGTGTGTTGCATGTTACCGCCAGATATAAACAGGGCATACTGTTACACAACACATATCTTTCATCTGTGGTATTCTGTAGGTTTGAGACAAAGAGAAAAATAAGCAACAAATATTCTTTATTTTCCACAACAGTCCACAGAGGTCGTGTTGATTGCACAACACTCAGTCATTACCATACGAATTGCAGCTTTAATTACCACTTCCACTGACAGAGAACTACCCCCATCCTCCTTCCCTTCCCTTTCGTGTTCCAGACTTCAACCTCTTCCACATGATTGCCGTGGGGCTCAGCAGCTCCATCCTCGGCTGCCTGGTTACCCTGCTGGTCTACTCGTACTGCCAGCGCTACCAGCAGCAGTCGCACGACGCCACTGTCATCCACCCCATTTCAGCCGCACCGCTCAACACCAGCATCACCAACCACATCAACAAACTGGACAAATACGACTCGGTGGAAGCCATCAAGGTTTGTGGAAAGGTTTGCATTGGGTTCACTGCGGGTCACGCTTGACAGATGACAGGGTGTGTAGAGCCAAAGCAGCAGTTTGTAACATTTCCTTACTGTTTGACTTAATCAACTGATGTCACGCTCCCTCTCCGAGACAGTGAGCAACGGTGTGCCTCTTCCTCCAGTGTCAGTTGTGATTAAATCCACTTCTTACTGCATGACTCTCACTGTCACACCACCTCCCGTTGTGCACTGACACTCTCTAGTCGTGTAACAGATAAGCAGTTGTGCATACATCTTCTCTCCGTGTGCTCCTCTGCTGTGTGTCTGAGTGTGTGTGACTTTGTTCTGTGTCAGTGGTCATACACTGCTTTCTCATAACATACTAATGCAATTACTTATCGATGCGTGAGTAGGTAATCAGCGAAGATGCTCTGCATCTGCACATTTCCCTGCTTAGACAGGTTTTTTTGTGTCATTATTGCATCCTAAATTGCAGACAGTTGGATGAACCAGAGCCCGTGACGGAGATCCAGCTACTCTCATGGTACAAACAGCCTCTTATCCTCTGATACATCAGGCCTTTAGTGCCAGACTGAGCTGGTGATTATTGCTTGTCCACAGGTACTCCATGCTCCAGCTGGGCTTTTTTCAAGGATTCCCAGTGCTCTGTATTAAAGGGTGTTTCAACCACTTTAACACAGCATTTTTATACCATAAAAAGGAGCTGGAAAAGCAATGATGGTATCATGATTTTATACCATTAAAGGAATTTGCCTCAAATCTTACAAATTACAGCTAGAACTAGCTGGCCACTTATAAGTTCTATATGGACTTCCTGCTGATAAGCCGCTATTGGATATGCAAGGTTACATTACATAAATTTCTATTTTAAGCAACGCAGCTTTTCTAGCCACTGGTTTAGTGGTTGAATCGGTGAGTGAGGTACACACCATAGGCTGTATAAAACAGGTAGTTAGTCTGAGCATTTTAAGTATGATGAGGAATAATGTAATATCTGACTGTTCTTTTGTTCAAACGTGACCCTGTTTAGCTGCTTTACGTTTTCACTTTTAATATGACAAGAGAAAAAGCTTCAGGAGGAGGGCTAACCATTAAGGGGGGGGGGTTATTAATATTTTTAACAAAAAATGACAGTGACGTCTGTTGTGGCATCATAAATTAAAAGATTCAAGTAATACAGAATCTGTTTAAGCTTTTTCAAGAAGAGATACAATACACTTCCAGGGTCCACCAAGTCCATCAGGCCTATCATCGACTTGGAGAATTAGAGCAGCCTGTTCCATTGATAGTAAATAAAAAAACTAACCATTGTGTTTGTCAAACGTAGCGTTGCCTGGGGTTACTGGTGTGTAAACTTCCCCAAATCTATTAAAGAGCACAACAGAGGCGCTAATGTTTGCCTAAACTCTGATAGCATCCAGGACGGCTTCCACACAGTGGGGCAAGAGAGGCGCTAGTTGTAAACAGGGCTTTTTTAACATAACCTATTACCCCACAAGCTGATGTAGTTAGCGAATGCTGTGCTAATTCATGGCCTTGTAAGTCATGCTCGGTTACTTTTGTTTGTAGTACGCTAACAGTCGAACATGCTAAAGTTTGCAGCTGGTGCTTTATGGTTTTGGATGGGCTAGGAAAAAAACACCACCTCCAAACTTCTTCAACGCAGAGTATCTCTCTTCTACAGCTCCAAACTCGCCACTTAATATTGAGTAATTGAAAGCTTGACAGACCAGCCGGGCGTAAGGCATTTCAGGGGAGAGGTTGAGCAAACCGTCAACTGGTAAAGTTTTACACTGAAACTCGAACTCAGCTTGGTGTTATTGTCACTTTTTTTATACTGTAATGCTGATGAATCAGCATTTTTTTTAAGGCAAGTTTTCTTTTCATTTGTGTTTGATATCCTCCATTCTGACAGAGGAAGTCTTCAACATATTATAAACTAAGTAAATACCTGGATGTCTGTTTGCAAAACTACTTCACAGATATGAAAGTGTTTTGTAAAACTGCCACAGAGAGAACAGATCCTTTTGCTCGGAGCAAAACGTCTCCGAATGTAATTTCACTGTGGAATAAAGGTGTGAGGAGCGTTCATCTGTCATGCAATTAGAGTCAGGAGCATGGAACATAATTCAGTTAGTTCTATTGCAGATACAGGCAGATATGAATATAGACAGTCCTTGTGAAAATACAAAAGGAGCTGCATGACAAATGAACACTGTCTAATTTTCCAAAAGCACATTCTGCCTCCAACCCTCACTCACTGAGCATAAACGGTTTGGATGTTGCAGTGAATTTTCAGCCATTAAGTGTGCACAACCATAATATGCCTCCTTTGAGCCTTTATAGGGAGAAATGATGAACACCTGATGCCATATTTTAGAGTTTTGTCCTAAAATCCTGATGTTGATGACACATTAGTCATTATTAGTATGCACAGTGTGTCATAGATACTGGCTTATTGGTCAACTGGAGTGTTTCCAGCAGTCTAGTTTATGATCACAAGCCTAAGTGACCATTAAGCTGTAGTTTTATGTACAGTTTATCATATTTCCAGGCTTCCTGCAAGCAAGAATATGGCTTTAGGGTTTCTTTGAGGATGACTCTTGCCCATTCCTCTCCTCCCTGCAGCCAGATGTGTCGGTACTATTGCCCTTGGACGACCCCGCCATGCACCAGCCTCTCTCTGCTAACATGGGGGTGTCCATGCGTGGCCTGGAGATTTTCTACTAACCACTGACCTCTACAACATCCCGCCTCTTGACCCCCCCAACAACTCTTTGACCCCAACCACTACTACTTCCTCTTCCCCAACGTGCCCCGCCCTTCCACTTCCTGTGGCACTTCCTGCGTGTGGCAGGTTGGAGTACAGACTCTAGTTTCTCTTTCTCTGCTCAGATTCCTTCATCCCTCCATCACAACCCCCCCACCCACCCACCCCCCCGGCTTGTGAGAAGGCAGTGTATCCCTCCCTTATTTTTCTCTTTCGACAAGTACTTCCATTTGCATGTTTTTTTCATGTTTGTCCTTCTTCTTTTGTCCCCTATTCTTTTAACTTAATGGTTTGATTTGATGGGTTGAGAAAGAAAATTTAATGTGATGTTGTTTTATTATGCTCCCCTGTTCCCTCTCTATCACTAATGCCACTTCATAGTTTAAGCAAATTTTGTTTACTGCACCAAAAACTCAAATGTAATAATTCTTCAGCCAATTAATGAGGTTTCAGGCATGAAGACAAAGTAGACGATGCTAACAAGCATCGTAGCACAGCTGTTTAAAAGCAGCCATGGGGCCACCTGCAGAGACACATAACCGTCTCCGTGGCTGCGGGAGTGTTGATTACATTCCCTTTGTGTGCAAATCACATAATGGGAAAAAAGCTAAATATATGAGTTTTTTGTCCAGCACGCTCATTCTCTATCAGTGTCAGTCGAAACATCCATCAACTGCAAATGCAGCATCATCAAGTGTTCAATTACACTGCCCCAAGGGACTCCCAGCACACACTCTCTACAACAGACTGGATATGAACACATCCATTTGCCAAATTGCTGATGTTGTATTGAGCGCCACATCCGAAGCTCATTTCATGTTTACTATGTCACGCAGGGACAGAGAAGATGCCCCCATGACTCTTCCTTATTGTTTAACAGAAAAGAGACCCTCTTGTGATCGATTTTTATGGCTCAGATTGTCCTAGAGGACCAACAATCCGAGGGCCATAAAAACTGCTGATGCTGGGTATTAGAGATGACAGAGGTGGTCATACGGACGTGCATCAAAATTATTTAGCCCTGTGGTGGCTTATCATTTTTCCAGCCTGTTTGCAAATGCTTTGACCTCGCTCTGTAAAATGTATGTTTCATTCACCGAAAGGCCTCCCATTGATTTGTGTTTCTCCTTTTTCTTTTTGGGGGGTGGGGGGGGGCTGGATGGATTTGCTTTTACCATCTGGACTGAATAATCACTTGATCCATGTGTCGCAAACAAGTCCATACTAACTGCTCTCACTTTCTCCTCTCTATCTTTTTTTTTTCTACAGGCCTTCAACAAAAACAATCTGATTCTGGAGGAAAGAAATAAGTACTTCAACCCTCAGCTTGCCGGGAAGACCTACACCAACGCATACTTCACCGACCTCAACAACTACGATGACTATTAGCCCTCGCATTTCAGACTCCACACCATAATGGGGACACCAACCCTATCATCCATTTTGACTGTATTCTTTTCTTTGTGCTTTGTATTGAGATTCGTGACACCATGCGTGGGATAGTCCCACTCTGAGACTCTATGGCAGCTGGTATGTAACGAAAACACAGACACACAGTGTTGCCAACAGAGGGAAATGCCCACTTTCTCTCAGGTGCCTTGGGGTACACGTGGAAAGCCCAATTTTTGGGGGGCAAATCTTGCCTTGACTCTCACTGAGAAATGGACAACTGGATTTCCCAATGTGGACAAAAAGGGAAAAATAAAAACTAAACTCAAAGACTGTGGGAAATGTGATCCCTTTTAACTTTCCTGTGACACCTCTAAAAAAAAAAAATAGACCTGTATTTGTAATGATGGGAAATAACCACAAAACCGCTTTGCATGACTTCATCTGACGTGTTTTCTCTGCCGTTTTGTTTCGTTTTGCATGGTTGATCGCATTCCAGGGTTTGGGGACTTGCAAGCAGTGTTTTAGCTGGTCTTTGGTTCAGGACTGGCTTTGGAAGTCGTAAAAACAAAGACTGTTGTGATGCCTGATAGCTTTTACCATTTACTGCTGCAGCAAACTCCACATGGATCAATATCCACCCCCAGTCCTTGAATCAGGATGTAGATATTTGAAGTTTGTCCACTTTTTTGTTTTTGTTTCTTTCTGTTACAGGCTCTAGCAGTGATTGAACTTTCAGTGTAACATTTGTTTTCTTTTCTTTTGCTTTTAAAGGTACTTATGTTTTGTACAGGACGTTTGAAGCCTATGTCTGTAGTTTTTTCTAAATACATTTATTCAATGTCTCAAGTGTTTAAAGAATAAAACATTTCCTTTTGAAAACAAAAAAGTTTATGTGCATTCTGAAAAGTAAGTATTCGGGAGTATTCATATCAGCCTGCATCAAGTTCAGTCTTTGTCACCGTACTTTTTATATTTTTTGTAAAGAAAATAATGTTTTTGAATTTTGATAGTGTTTGCTATTCCTTTGGCTTCTGAGTTAAATAGGTATTTGTGAGAGCAGGATGTTAATGGCATTTACTGTACAGATGGTGCGTAGCAAATACTAGTCTCCTGAACCCCAACTGGAGTGCTACCCACGTACTATAAGATGAAGTCCATTCATCAAGTTGAGATATTTCTGTTCAGAGTGTATAACCAAATATTAGGGTTATTCAATGGTTCATTTGCAACTAACTCTTTTTACATGTTTGCTTGTGTTACTGTGCATAAATTAAAAACTGCTTCGTACACAACGGACTTGTCAGAGTGTGAGTTATACAGAGTCATTTTTCTATAATCTCATTTGTAAAGATTTGAGAGTTTTATCTCAAAGTTTTATTTTTTTCTCTGGCTGTTATGAATGAACGAAATATGGCTTCAACTAGAGTCAAAGCAATGATATATAGCCCTCAGTAACAAGTGTGAGACACTTCTGTCCAGTGTGGTTTGCTCTGACAACTTTGGGGACTTTGATATTCCTTGAGCAAAACATTGTAAAACCACAGCACCATGAGCACAGCACCAGCACGTCATAAATCACTCAAAACCAGAGTAGAAGACTCTCCCCCCACTCGTTTTTTAAAGGAGTCTTCAGCAGGGCCCTGGAGTGACAAATGGCATCAGCGGCAGTGGAAGGATACCTGAAGGATACAAATTGCGCGAGGCAGCAGGGTAAAGGTCTGAAGTCCAAATTCAAATCTGTATGATGGGGTGTAACACCACACACAGCGCTGTTCTCCATCAACCTTCAACCTGACGTCCCATCTGTGCGAAGAGGGTAATGGAGGGGGTGTTATTAATCACCCCGCTGTTTGGTTGGTTGGAGGTGTGGGAGGGGATGCTGATCCAGCCCAATGTGCGTACGGCCCAGTGCTGTCTGGCTCCAGAGAATCAATCTCTCTGCCTTGGGAGTTCATTCATACTACCTGAGAAAGCAATGCAGCAACTGACCCACAGATGGCTATATATTCACATAGGGGTTACAGAACAGTGGGTGTATGTGCAAGTGTGACTGCACATGTAAGTGAAAAAGTGGCGTGAGGACCTGCAAATGCGCTAATTTCTGTGCTCTTTGTATAAAACAGTCATTTGTTCCACATTGACCTCACCAAACCTTGATTGATGATTCATTACTGGATGCACACATAATGGATATTTCCTGCTCACATACATACACACACACACATCTAAAGCCAGGCAGTGTAGTGCGGAAGCATTCTACGGCACTTTCAACATTGCGCGAAGTTGCCATTTGCAACGTGAGCTATGCGGCTCGTAGTCACTCAGACACATGTGACATTCCCCTTTGACAGCAGGGCTGAGGACAATAAATGACTGTCCCAAAGTGGCATTTAGGGACCGCGAAAGGTCACAGCTAAAGGTCACAAGAGCAGGGCTTGTGCCTGTCAGAGAAACTGACTGCCTGAGTGCTTGCATGTGTATAAAGAAGTCTAGGTGTCATGAGATGTGACTCGCAGGATGAGATGGACTACAATCTGCATTTTGTTCATGTACCTGTATGTGGAAGGTTTTACTGAAATGCCAACAGCAATGTTGGTCAGTCAACCACTTTGGTCCAAACTGAAATAGCCCATCAACTATTGGATGAATTGCCGAACAACTTGGTAAAGGCATTCATGGTCCCCAGACGATGTATCCTACTGACTTTGATGGTCCTCTAGCACCACCGTGAGGTTGACATTTGGTGTTTCTAGGGAAATATTGAATGGATTGCCATGAAATTTGGTTCAGGCATTCATGTCCCCCTCAAGATTAACCTCTATAATAACTTTGGTGACCCCTGACTTTTTATCTAGTCCCATAAGGTCAAAATTTTAATGTTTCCAATACTTTGGTAAATAACCAAATACCTGCAAAACTAATGACATTCCCATCAGCTGTACTTTGCTTTTAGCTAATGTTAACATGCCAACACTCTAAATAGTCTGACATGGTGAACGTGGTAAACATTTTACCTGCTAAACATCAGCATGTTAGCATTGTCATTGTGAGCATGTTAGCATGATGACGTTAGCATGTGTATCTCAAAGCTATTGAACCTTACTTTTACTACACATATTTCTTTACTAAAGTTTGCAGCTTTTTTACTATATTAGTATCTCTTTTAGTCTCACAAAAATGTGTGATTTACACGTGAGATCTGGATGCAGATTACAAGTTGTGAAATCAATAATTTAAATATCAATCTACAATTAAGGGATTATGTGAAAGTACCATTAATGGTCAGATAACATTTTTAACTTTGGGCAAGTACAACCATATCAGCTAAGATTATGGGAAGATTTTTGTCATGGATTTAATGGTGAAAACGAAAGTGTATGTAAAAAGGTCAGTTACGTATCAAGTAGAGATACTCAAGGATTCCATCAAGGTCTTGATGTGTATAAATACATTTCATTATCCTGATATGATTCTGAGTCCAAACATAATCTCTAGTATGACATTATTGATAAAAACAGTGACCCATAAACATCCCATATAAACTGTGAAAGCTCTGCTTCCATGCTTATTTTCTGCGTATTTGTTTGATTGATAACCTTGTGATGTGATTTGAATATAAAATGCATTTACTATAAATAGCTTCCTCCAAATATGAGCCAGGCTTCTCTGTGCATGTAACTATTTTGCTCATGAAGCATTCAGGAGCTCTGTTAATTAGCAGCCTGTATACAGAGGCCTCTGAGTGGCAAAACAAGGTGAGTGAGTGAGATTGTTCCTGTCAGGCAGGTAACAGAGCGTGAATATCCCATTAAACACCTCTTTTTCCACTGGAGAGCATACTCTCTCTCATTCACATGGATCACTGTGCTTTAGACCGGCCTCTCAGCACCTCCCTGAGCAGACCCACCACCCTGTCTGCGCTGTAACATCAGCAGAGATAACTATACAAATGCCTCAAAATGATGTCCCCAGACTACAAGTGGCCACTCCAGCTGCTGTTGTTATTCAACGCCAGCGGTCAATCCAGCCAAAACTATTCAGTCATTTGTTGTGGAGGGAATCAGAAGAAGTTAGTCTGGGACGAGACCCCATGCAGTCAGCACAGTGCGTCCTGAAAAATGCTTTCAGGGAGAAAACCCAGTGATGAATGTACTGTTGCGTTATGTTTGCATGGGCTGGGAGAAGTGATGAAAGTAGATTTTGACTAAACAACCCCAGGGAAGACTGAACACTACTGAACAATTTATGAGCCGTCATAAAATAAAATGTTTTTTTTCAGTAGGAAAATAACAGTGAATACCGACAATTGTCATGCAATGGAATCCTTGAGTGGGGGGTTACAGTTAGTAGGCCTACACGTTTATTTGTGCACACACAAACGCACACACACACACACACACACACACACACACACACACAGACACACACACACAGACACACAGAAGCACTTTAAATTAGATACTTTTCACAGCATAGCACCGCAGAGGTGTAGCTTACTTTACACTCACTCTGTAGCCTATCTGTTTCCACCTGAGGCCAAAGTGAAGCCCTGCAGATTTACCACTCTATTTGTTGTCGTTGTAAATAGACCGAATCAGACAGAAGATTCTTTAACTACCCCCTGATATATTAGATCATCCCCTTAAGTATATTTCTTCTCTGTGCTTGTATGTTTTGAAGCAAACATTCCTTAATGCAGATTCAGTCCAGATCAACATCAGGCCTCTTATGTATTCGAAGCAAACAGATGAGCGATTTTTCAAAAAGGGCCCTTGCTGCCATGCTTACAGAAAAATATTTTTCATTTCATTAACATCTTCTAGGAAAATTGTGTTTAATATTCGGAATTCTACACTCATTACATTAGCATCTGTTGTTGCCTGTGTAACTTTCCAAGTTTCCAGATAGCACAGCAGTCCTGCACAAACTCTGCTTTTTCTTCATCCCAGACAGAAGGAAGCACAAATTCCAGCTCACTCAGACAGATATGCGTGGGTAGATAGGAAGCTGGCTCGACGCTGCCAGTTCCGTCATGCCAGCCTGAAGGATGAATGTCACCGTAGGCACTAATGCCAATTGAGGGATGCCACCATAGATTCCACCCCAAGACATCTGGAATCCCAGGTGTCCGTCCTGCCGATCCAGGTCTCAGCTGCAGGAAGCCAAGAGTCCTCATGGATGCCAAGGGCCTCGCAACACCAGCCAAGCCACACTGAAGCTTATCAGCTCCACCACAACCCTTTATGGGCCTATTCACCTCAATCAAAGCTGTTATTTAGGTAACGAGCCAAGATGGCGGATATCGCTGCGCTCCAATTACCCACTATGTCTCCTCCATCTTTCCCTGCCAGCTTCCCCACAAACCCTGATTCTCCTTAGCGTGCCCAGCTGCTCTGGCGCTGCTCCGCTTCCTCAGTATCTGTGCAAAGGGAGACCTTTCAGAACAGAAGGGCTCTGTCAGCGCTAGATTCACTCACATGGGCTATTGATGACTGCTGTGGTGTTTGCTCGGCTTCAGCAGGTCTTATCAACAGGAAGGTGTCTCTCAAAGTTCGGTGTCAGTGGAAAATACTGGTGTCCAATGAACCAACTCAGAGACTCTTTTAATTAACACGGTGATTGAAATGATTATACGTTTGAAAACAGAGCTATAATGAACATTTATTCTAAATTCATATTGCCATCTGCAATAAGAATGAACAATTAGCCTACAACATTATGTGTGGTGGAACACATAATGTTGAAGGGAGTTCTTCTTTTGACGTTTGAAAGACCCAACAAGAAAATAATTATTTGTGAAATATAGGCTATCCGTTATATTTGTAACAGTGACACTGCACTGTAACATACCCTGCACTTTTATTCATTTTCAGTCCGCCACTTTGGTCCAGACTGAAATATTTAAGCTACAATTCAATGAATTGGCTTTAATCGAATAGCATGGGAGTAAATAATGATAGATAATGCAGCCAGTACACATAATTCTTAAAAGACTCGAAACAGATCCCTATTCATACACAAGATGGCAGTATATAGGCCACAAACAAGGGACCAACAATAACTCAGTGCTGTGTTGTTGTTTGTAGTTTTTTGCAGCAAAAAAGAAAGGGACAAGCCACACAAAATGAGCATAGGGAATTTCTTTTATTCGTCCTCCACGGATTCAACCCTTTGCATTTAATGTGCAACCAAACCAAGCGAAGTAGCTTAACTCAAAGTACCATTTCCAAATTACACACCCAAGCCCGCATGTTTTTTGGTGTTTCATTTTAAACAGTTAAATAGGAGTCACTGGTAAGTAGCTGATCATTACGTATTGTTTTTATGTCTTCACCATAAACAAGCAGCTAAATGGGACCTCCTCAGCCCTCCACCATCTTAAATAGTTTTTATTTCTGTTTCTATTTCTATGACTTATTATTTATTCACTGGTCTACTGTATATAACTACAAAACAAAACAAAATCTCATTATACAACCCTGTGTTGTAAAATGATCAATAAATCTATTTTGTATCTTGAAGGGAATCACTTGAGGCAATATATCAGACTTTGCGCAGCTGTCTCTCTGGAGCCACAAAATGCTTTATACAACTTCCTTCACATATGCAGAAGTACTCCCCAAGACCTGCAAACAGACTTTGATGTGTAAAATCAGTGAAGGTCCCCATTAAGTACACCGCCATTTTCAAAGGGTGAATTGGGATATACAGTGTGTTGCAATGAGAAGCGTATGTCATGTCACAGTAGAAGCGGTTTCAAATTGTCCGCCTGAATTAGCTGCTGTAGTGGCTGTATCCCAAAATATTGTAATTCTACAGGTATTTTGTATATGAAGTGCATTCTCACTGCAAAAACAACACAAAGTAATTAAAAATGCCAGCATGTGCAGTAAAACCATGGATGTATTATTAGAAATAGATGCCGGACCCCAAGATGGCACCTATTCATTCCAACGAGAATTGCTCGCAAAAAGTTTTCTAGCTTCCAAGTTTTCTTCTGGGGTATGCGGCCCACTGAACATGCACAGTAGTGTTTCTCCCTTTGGCCACGCCCACAAGTTCCCACTCGGCCCATAGACTTTCCATTGTTCCATTTCCATTGATTCTGAAAACCGCTTTTCTCAGCTCAAGGAAAGTTTTACAAATACAAAACATCTATGGGTCTAAGATCCATAATTGAAAGAGTCATAATTGGCCCTGTTTCCAGTTTGAGGTGTCCTGTCAACAGTTTGACAGACGTCTCTTTTATAATGGTGGTCTGTGGGAAAAATGCTTTTTGGACCACTGGGGAGTTTTTTGTTGCAACGTGTTCCAAAGTGCCATTGGCTGCAAGGCTGAGCAGCAGTGCCATATCAAGTTCTTATTACACATCCATGAGTAAAATTGCTAAAAAATTTTTGTGGGGACACCATAGTCCCACAATGCAATGCACAATGAAAACAGAGGAGCTACTCACACCTAGAAAAAACTGTGGATTAAAGGCTAGTCTGATAACTTGGGGATATATAGTGATCAATATTTGGAAAATATCATTTTTCTGTGTGCTGACAACATTGGTTTATACTGTAGCGTTTACTTTATAGTATTGGTACTGTAGTATGTAACTGGAAACAATGTAACTGAGAGCTAAGTTTATATCAGTCATATCTATATATCTTACATACAAAGTATCATATATACATATATATCGAGCCTAAGTATTCTGTATTCTGTATTCTGTATTCTTTGAGTTAAATGGAAAACATGTTGTTTTATAAATTAGGCTTTAAAATGGTCTTTAAAAATATGACACAGACATTAGTAGTTACCTTTATCTTCTGTGACTCGGGCTTTACAAAAATGTGATATATAACCATTTAACTCCAAGTCATTCGTCTATGTAACCTGCAGTCGCTTTCTGCAGTTGCTCTATGTCATTGTTTTAGAGCTGCAGTAAAGTCATGGTGTCGTTCAGGTCTGCTCACAGAGTCACCACTTCCATCTTCTGCTCCTCCGCTTCTTTTTCATCGGTCGTCGTTTTGAAGTCCGCAGCATTAAATCTGGTTTCTTGCACTGAGTGTGCAGACAGAAAAGCAAGGAAATATATGTTTTGAAATTTTATTTGTAACAATAATAAAAGTGTTGTAAGAGAAAAAAAAAATACTAAAATGAATCTCACATTCAATTCACTTCAACTGTATTTATATAGCCCTATATTACAATTCAAACTTTTGCCTCAAAGGGCCTTACAATCTGTAACATACGACACCCTCTGTCCTTAGACCCTCGATTCGACTAAGGAAAAACTCCCCCCAAAAAAACCCTTTTAACAGGGAAAAATTCATGCATTTGGAAGGACATGTGCAAAGGACTTTGTATAGTTCAGAAAGCTTTTGCTCAAATGAGCTTAAATTGTATCATAGATTCAAGCTGAGAAGTATTAGTAAGTCTAGTTATGTAACATAATTCAGAAATTTCAACTCCCATTGGTGCCACTAATAAAGCAATATGAGTTATAAAAATGGATGGATGGATGGATGGATGGATGGAGTTATAAAAATATCAAATATAATCATTTAACCTGAAACTTCACGCCTCACTCACCATTCGGACACAAGCCGAATGATTCACTGTTTTTGCTTTCTCCAGGTCACAATACAAACAAAATACAAATACACACAAACAAATACAAAATCTTCTGGAGTTGCGCGCCTGTTAGAGAGGCCACTTCTCTGCTCTGACGGTCCAGGTCTTTCTCACTGGCATCTGGAACATACAAATCACAATCTCCAACCTATTGTAAAGACTATTATAACAAATCAAACATAGCCTTAAGCAAAATTAATTTAGAATATTCCTGAAATAGAATATTTGAAACAATATTTTTTTAAAACAAACAGCGGTGGATGTCATGAAAATGGATACCTTTAAACCAAACTTCAAACAAACCAAAAGATTGACTTTGTGGAAACTTTTACATCTAAATGACTTATATTTCACTGCAGAGCCGACAGTTATGAAGCAGGAAATGTGCCCATATGCCTGTGAATCACTGTGGATATTATTTCTGCGTCCACAAAGTCAGGATTCCATTTATTGTCATCCTCAGAAGAATAAGCAATTCTCCGATGCTGTTATGAATCATCGCTTCTAATGTTTGTGGCAGAGTGTGTGAGATGTCCCTGCTTTCCCTCAGCCGTCCTTAAGTACTTTTACTTTGGATGGTCATTGTTAACTTAACATTTAACACCAGTCAAAGAGATAGTCCTTATCATATTATCTGGTGATAATATTTGAACATATGCAGGCGCATGTCATGTGGTTGTAAAGCATTATTACAACAGATTACTTTTCAGATTTTACATAAAATAAGAAGCTTGTAAAATATAATGCATTGTTAAAGATGTGTTTCCAACCTTTTTGGCTTGTGACTTCTCACAAAAAAGCTATGTCTAGTTGGGGCCCCTTGTCACATTTAATGTATCTATGCGTTTTCCGCAATTCTACCGGAGACATTGTTGTATTCAAATACATTGAAATAAAAAAGGGGCTCAGCACCTGCATTTTCTTTCTCCAGCTCAGTCATCTTGTTCTTGGTTATCACCAGCTCTGCTCTCTGCTCCTCCACCTTCTTCGACATGTTCCCCAGTTCACTTGTCAGGTGTAAAACTTTACTCCTCTCTTCCTCCGCCTGAACCTCGGTGTATCTCAGTCTGATCCCCAGGCTCCTCAGCTCTACCCTCTGCTCCACTGCCATGGTCCCTAGGTCGTGCACCATGCCTCTCAGCATTTTCAGTCCATTCCAGATAGCAGCAATGGATGGATTAGGCGTTTGAACCTGATGACAGGAAGAATAGCAACACTATCTGAGCCACTGAACCCCTCATTCTGAGTACATTTGACAAATAAATGTTTTCTGGGCAGCTCACTTGCCTCATGTACAATCAGTATTATGTTGTAAGCCACTGGATGGAAATGTAACAGGTGTTCAGCAGAAAATCTAAATTTCATGCCAACAGAATCAGTAATATGAAACTGTTTTAATTATAATCTGACCACTTGTGGAAAGAACAGAATCTGTTTTACATGGAAAAGTTTCAATGTCAAACTTGTAAAACGTAGTTCGAAAACAATCTCCTTAATACATACAAAGGCAAAAAATTGTAATATTGTTACACTATATTAGAGTAGTTTCATGTTCAAATATACACAAAACAATATGGAAAGGGTTGGTGAATCAGTATAGTTTGTTATTCTCTTACCCGGTTGACTTAGACAGTAAAATTCGAGGTTATTTCAGTTTTTTGTTTTTCCCTTTAAACTTGAGTTTTAAAACATGAAGGTGAGCTGGCAGGAGTTTTGGGACAGTGTTGAATGATATTGCAAAAACGAAACAAAAAATGATACATTCAGCGATCATATAAAAATATAATTGAAAGTTAAATCAATAATGCCCTGCACTAGTCTGCAGTCAAACCAGGAATGTACAATGGGAAAGCAATAAATGGTATTCTTAAGTATTTTTGGGCTAAATAGAATGTATATAATTCAAACCATATTAAATGAAATGTTTTTAAAGGAATAGTTTGACATTTTGGGAAATGTGCTTATTTGCTTTCCTGGCAAAAGTTAGATGAGAAGTTTATCTACCCAATACCCAACATGAGATGAAGATTCTTTGTTTTCATCTTTCCAAGGCTGTTACCAGGTGGAGCCAGCAGTTTCAGGCTCTGAGCACAAACAAGTTAACAGTAAAGCCTTTAAATTCAAGTCCTGTCTCACGGTCTGGGAATACTGCGGCCCTGCCAGCTCTTGTCTAAACAAAGTTTATTGTAGACTTACAGCGCCTGGCTGTAACTAAATCCTGCTCAGTGCCAAGGGTGAACAATTGTTGATTATATACATGTACTTCATGCTCTTTGTTAATGTGATGTAATTTCATATTTCCATATGTCACCTAACCTAAACCAGTAAATACAGTATGCTATTCCCATTTAGCAGTTCAGTCTTTATTTAATACTGTCTGACATGGCAACATGTGCTGTATATGGGAGGGATTTTTTCTCATAGTGTCATTTTCAAGCGCAGCAGGCAGCTGTTTTTAGCTAAAAAGCTCTTAAAACCAACTGTACACTACGTGCACCAAACGGCAGACAGACACAGTTAAAGACTAAGTGGTGAACATAGCGGAGCATTTAGCAGCTAAGAGACAGATATTTGCCTCAGGAGTTGGTGGAGCCCAAAAACAGAGCTAAAAGAGAGTGAATGTTGGACTTACATTTATCAGGTGGCCAGAAGCACGACTCCAAATAAATGATAATGATGCTCTGTAACTGGTGGACGTAAATGTAAATAAGCAAGTGCTTGCTAAAAAGTTTGTCATATCAACCTAATAGGTGATATGTCAGTGTTGTGTTTACAAGTTGTTTCCGCTCCCACCAAGTGGCCAAAGAAATCTGTTATTGCAAGTAAAGTCTTTTGCAATGCTGCTTTTGCAAAGTAGTGGATTAGAAGTGTAAAGTAGCAGAAAATGGAACTACTCAAGTATCTCAGAATTGTACTTCAGTACTATAGTAATTGGATTTAGTTATATTCCACCACTGCAGACATGTGGGATCTTTCTTGTTTCAGGGAAGACTTGATTTGAACCCTAGAGGTGTAAATGATTAAGTTTGTAAGTATCATGCTGTACATGTGGTCTCTGTTCAGATCTATTTCTATCCATCACTGACCAGTTCAGTCCTCTTTCAACACTGTTTATTTGCACAGGTTAAAAAAAGGCTTTTCACGTGTTTTGTAGAAGGACAGCAAGGCCTTGTTGTTATAAATATGCACCTGTAGTCCTACTGGAAAGATTTCTTCATTATTAGAAAGTCTTTGAATGTTTAAAAGTTCGAGTTCCACCAACATCCAACGTCGCAACACATCAAAAATAAGCTTTTTAATTTCCCCAAGGTGCTGCTATTCATTTTTCATTCCATTATACAGGAACCGCTATGCTGCTGGCTTGCTTTTTGCTGTGACCAGCCAAGTAGACTACAGAGCGAATGACTAAAACCATGAAGACTGAATTTTAACAAAAGACATGACTTGAGTCGTGGCGTGTGTTGTGGTGTTAGGCGAAAGCATCTGACTGTGAAGGCTCTATGAAGGTTTTTAGACTTCCAGATGCACATTTCCAGACCCCGATGGCAGGGGACAGGAGAGGTAATATGTGTGAAGTGTAGGTGGTGGATTGATGATGCATGTTCATGGACTGATGTAGCTGCTATTTCATAAATCCCAAACTCATAAGTGTCTGTAATACTGTTGACATGACTGTATCAAAGCTGAATCAAGCAGTATTTGCACAATTAGTTCTTACGTTTTACGTTGGTTTGGCTCTCCACATGGCTGGAGTTTACTGCATTAAGATCATTCATATTGTGTCAGGTAAGTTGTGAAACAGACATCCAAACACATTTTCTTTCACGTGGGTGGCGGCCTTTAATTATTTACCGTTCATTATAGACTCCCCTGTGGAAAATCCCTCACATCTGGTACCTAAGAAGGCTTAAACAAACCGAAAAAGTGTTTTCAAATATTATTCGACCCAGATCTCAGTCTTGGTCGTGGGAGCATGAAGCCACATAGCTGATATCTCATTAGTGACAGAGTAGAGGTCAGGGTGAAAAACATTGCACTCATCACCTGCTGGATGACAAATGAAGCCCTTCATGAGCCACAGGAAAGGAGGAGATGAGAGAGAAGAGAAAGTGAGAAGTCGACAGATAGAGCAGAGGCAGTGGTGGAGATTGATACAGGCAAGAGAGAAAACAAGACAGGGGGAGTTACTCTTATTATTGCTTCTTCTGGTGCTGTAACATATTTCATTTTTACACTTTATAAAGTTTTTTTGTTTTTACTGTTTTCAGAATTTACAACAGAGGACCCAGCATCCCTCCGAGGTATTGTTTGTCTGTTTGATTAATGAAAGCACTCAACAAAGGCCGTGAAACACTTAAGGGATTCATGCTCATAAGAAAATTGATTACCTTTAACTAGAAAACAATGGAGAATGAGGAAGTGTAATGACTGGGCACCTGTTTTACTTCACGATCATTACAGGGTCCAGGAAAGCAATCACCATGTTTTGTAAAAATCTGGTATTAATGGCTCTTATAAGTGAGAGTAAAGCATCACTGCAAAACACTCATTTGCTCCGTAGAAGACTGATTACTGGCATCATACAACAAAATTAAACATTAATATCACAAAGATAGGAGTCAAGCTCTGTTTTGATTAAAATGAAGTCTTGTTGCACACAGCTATCCTTTTCTTTCCAACTTGGATAACTTTGCAATAACATTGACAAGAACATATGTGAATCTAAAGTTAAGTCAATCACAAAAGCTTTAGGGGATTAATCAGTGTTAATTTATAACCTATTTCAAAAACAACCGGTAACCCATCCTTCTCTTCTTCTTTACAACTAACAATTAGAATCAGGCTTTACCCTACTGCTCCGGATTAAACCAACTCTTCATTTCAGCACCCCATTAGATTCATCCTCTCTGCTAATGGGCCTTGTGATGAGCTATTGATCTACAGCAAGGTGTCTCAGGAAGTAAGAGAGAGGACTAAACCAAACAAAACACACCAAAAAAAGAAGAATCTGCAAAGTAACACAGGAGACTCTGGCTTACTCTGGACTCTGGTTTAGCATGTGTGCTGCTTAGTAAACTGCAGTCTAAGTTTCAATATTCAGTTTTTTATATTCAATACTCATAATTGACAGTTCAATAAGCCCCATCCCTAGCAACGTCTGTCTGTTTCCATTCTAGCATGGTGCATGATTAAGTTTAATGATACCTGTAGCAGATTTATCACTCAAAAATGGGGTAATTCTTTGAAGTACTGGGTCTTAGATTTCCTGCACAAAAATAAACAGCAGGTTTCTCATAGCCGATGGCTGGATTTTGTCCACTGCAATGGCTAAATTACTGTAGCTTGCAGATTTCATCAGCTGTAGCTTGCTAGTTTGAGCTAATGCTAAAGCTCTGTGCGTGGGTTGAAATTTCCATCTTTAGGTGACTTTTCACATTTTTGTGAAAATGCTAAAAACCTCCGTTTCAGCCATGGCTGTGCAGGATAGTATTTACTGTGTGATAAACAAACATTTAATTATGACCTTGGATTGTTTGGATGCTTACTATAGAATAGTTGGATAGGCAACAGTGTTTAGATTTATGCTTTAATATTTGTATTTTCAAACCATACGATTCACTTTTACTTGAGAAAAGAATTTAAGGAATCACCAATGAGTTTTGCAAACATAACAATATCTAACACAAGTTTGGCTGGCATTGCTAGAATGTTAACTGTGATGTTCCAGTCCTGAATATTTCCCTTGCCTTTAGAAATAATGCTTAGTTACTACTGTTGGTAATAAGACAGTTAGTCGGCATCCTAACGTCTGACGCTTACGTTGGAACAGATAGAGCTGCCTCTTGAATTTCTTTTAATCTTTTAACCTTGTTTAACAACCCAGCAGTGATAGCGTTCCGTTCTGGTTGCATGAAAATAATAAAATAATAAGAACCATTTAACACCAAACTGGCCATATGACAGAAAAGTTCACAATGTGAACACCTTACCTTTATAACTGCATGTTAAATCATTAACCCGTCTGCCTTAAATGCTAGTTTGTCAACATGCCCTTTCCTTTCTGCAAACAAAGGTGATTAATTTCACCTCTGACCACCTTGAAGAAGAAACACATTTTGATCAAATATCAGCAAGAAATTGCTCCTCCTCAGCTATGTGATATCGGTTATTAGTGATGAGGTTTTTTTATTTCCGGAAAATAGTATCAGATACATTAAGGGCAAGAGTGAGTGATGACGGTAATTAGGATAGAGTTGTCCTTTCTCAACCTCTGCCCTTCAACTTTCTCCAGACCTTTAAGGACTTTATTCTTTTCTGTCTCAGCCTGGTTCTGAATGAAAGATTGATAACATCCATCAGAAGGTTGTGATTATTAATAAGGCTTCAGATTTGTATGAATTGTCATGCTGGAGGAGAGGACTGATATTTTTTACTATTCACCTATACGGTGATGTTTACAGAGCATATACCTTTCATCTGCAAAGCGATGCCAATGATAAGCAATTTTGCATGATATGCAGCCTGTAATTATCCTGAATCTCATTGATTTCCTTCACATCCAGCTTGGCCAGACTCCCCACAGATAGTTTATAGATACAGAAGTCCAGGCTCCAATTGGATTCTAGTGGTTTAAACACAGATCTATTATATTTCCTACAGTTCTCCATTTATTCATTGTGTGCTTCGCCTGCTGCTTGGTAAGATTTGCAAGGCAGTAGAATTTGATCCCTCCCAGAACAAATTGAGATGTACTGTACTTGCAGCGCTCAGCAGTAGGGCTATCCAGCAGTTTGGAAAAGCCATGTTGTGCTGACTAGACTTGAGCGCTCACCTCACCACACACACCTCCACAATGGACCTTTATTCCCATGCACTGCAGAGAAAACTGAAGAGTGTGCATGTGCGTGCCTCTGCAAATGTGTTTTGTGGGTTTTATTTTCCATCTGAGGTTATGCATTCCTCATTTTTATCTTATTTTTACTATTATTATCCAGTGGGTTTTATTCTCCATCTTATTTTATATTAATTATGGCATTCAATCCCTGTTTTTACGCTCAATATATGTCTCTTTTTATGTGAAGCACTTGGTGCATGTCATTTCTTTGTTGTAAAGCACTTTGAGCCGCATTTCCTGTATGAATTGTGCTGTACATATAAAGTTTATTATTATTATTATTATTATTATTATCATTATTGTGCATATTCTGATATGCTTTTGAGGTTAAAGAGTACATAAAATGTCACCGGATGAAAGTGTGGGTCTGTGTAAGTACACCTTTGTAGATGCATTATATATACAGGTAGTATATGCAAAAATGAGGATGCCCATATTGCAGTGCTAAAACTAAGGAGAAGTTTAAGAGTGGGCTGAGAAAAAAAAGGTGCTAGCAACTCTCAGTTTTTCTCTCAGACAGTGAGAGCAGTGGACAGGATGATTCTGGGTTTTAGACACATAAACACCTCTGAGAGCCAGCCAGGGGCCTCCGAGTTCATAGGATTGATGTTGCAAAGGCCTATCTCCCACTCACTCTCCCATGCACAGACACACACATATACAGAAAGGCTCTTTCTCAGCCTCCCTCCACCTCTTTCTTTCTCCTGCTCTCCCCACTCACCTTTTCTCGTGATTAGATTGACTGGCTTTGTTTTGGGACCAGCAGCTCAGGGCTAGAGAACCACTATGAAGGGGAATTGCCTTTAACCGAGATGAGGTTTGTCTCAGCTTGCTGTCGGCTCCTGTTTTAAGCCACAGGGTATTCAGCGTGCATTGCAGCACGCCACCTGGCTAGGCGAGGCAGATCACTTCTTTCAGATTGACTCTATTTTACCTTTATTTGTATTGCGTACCCATTTTAAAGCCACTATGGAAACATCAGTCAGAGTCACAGAGCTTGGAGAAGCATCCCTGCATCAGCCACTGAGCTGAAATTCAATTGCTACGATCATTTTATTAGGAATCTATATTGATGGCGAATTCAAAAATCAAAGAGCACCAGCATCAAATTATCCACTGCATCTGATGCTGGTGTGACATTGGGTTGTCCTAGAAGTTCTTCCTGTGTGACTGTTATGGGCATCATAATGAGGAATGGACGCACGTACAGATCTGTGGATTTATGCTTACAGTTGCCTTGCAGGCAGATGCTGCTACCTTTTTTCTTTTTTTTACCCACTGACTTCTTTCCTTGGGATTCATATCAATTTGTCCTCATTTTGCCTCATCCTGTGGTAGTGGTGTGAAAGCTGAGATGCAGACAAGGGAAGAAAATGTGTGTGTGTGTGTGTATGTGTGTGTGTGTGTGTGTGTGTGTGTTTGTTTTTGTCAGACAAAGTGAGAGAGAGAGAGAGAGAGAGAGAGAGAGAGGAGTAAGGAGACAGAAAAGGAAAAAAGAAATATTGGAGAGGATGGCAGGTGGAGGAGGGTAGTCTGGGTTTCTTTCCGTCTCACAGGAAGAGTGTCTGGCCTGTAACGAAATGCCAACCAAATGAGGACGGATCAGGGGGCCGAGCATAAGCCACCCTGAGCCCCCATTACTGGGCACAGAAGACGGATGGGACTGCTCGTCCTGAGAGAAAGAAGAGAAACACACACACGCATTAATACACGCCCTCACATTTACACCCACGTGCACAGGCCTCAAGGACACAGAGACACACATATATGCAACATACAAAGGAACAGAGATGGGATAGAAATCGATGGGGGCAAGTAGATAAAGTACCACAATCCTTGTAAAGGATACATACACGTAAGCTCCATTCATACTGACAGCCTGCATTCAGAATAAAACTCTCCATTGAGGATGCAAATTCAAAGATATCAGGCAGCAAATAAAAGCTCAGACACTGACTCACTGACTAAGACACACATACTTAACACAACAAATGTCTCACTGCTAACAGAAGCTCTCTATGCTTATTTTCAGATGGCAAATCATCAACCATGCAGCCAGCAACCAGTACCATACCCAATCATGATGAATGATGAAATATTTGTAGCTCAAAAACAAATTTAAAATTTTCATTTGGCATCTTGGTACACTTAGGAACCCAAATTGTTTGCTTGTCTTGGCTTTCATTAGACTCTGTGTTGTCTTTCACATCAAGAACACAACAAATGATTTCCTCCCAGTGTTCTTTAACGACTGGAAAGTGTAACTTTATGGGGCGTGACTAAAGCACTTCTTCTTATTAATGTTTCTGGTCAATGGCTTCCATCAAAAGGAGAACAGAGGATCAGAGGAGCAGAAGCAGCTGAAGGAGGGAGATTTATGGAGCAACCCTGGCGGTAGTAGACCCATATCAAACGGCACGACAGCAATCAAGCCTTTTACAATGGCTGAGCATCAGGCAGTGTAATACAATACTAATATCACCCCTGCTGAGGGGAAAGGAGGTCGGAGGGGTTTCAACTTGTTCAAGAGCACTTACACTAACTGCTGGTTATATCAAGTTTTAATGGAAGCACAAAAAGCATTATAACAATGCAAGTCAGTAAGGTGCTATTCTTATTTTTTGGGCTTTTTGATTTTATTTGATAAGAACAGCTGAAGGGACGGAATTCAATTCTGGCTCCTGTGGTAAGGACTTAGCCGAGTACTTGGGCTGTGCGCTCTAACAGGTGAGCTACCAGGGAGGCCCAGTGAGGTGTTATTCTTTACAATATTGTTACACACTGGTTCTTTGTTTCTACATGCACATTATGCACCGTGCTAACAGACTAAGTCCCCCTCCTAATGCTCAGGCCACACCACCTACCTGAATTTTCCACAACACGGTCCTGCAATTATTTCACAATAAAAGCCTTGTTAACAAATTAAGGGATTCTGTCCAAAGAAACGCTAGAGGGCTTTGAATTTGAAATGGATACAGGAAGTGTTGAGTTCAAAACGAATATTTGTATTTTTTTCAAGTCCATGACATATTTAGCAGATATAGACAATGAAACTGTAGTGAAAGCCAACAGTTTTGGCTTTGAACTGAACTGATGCCAAGCCACTGCAGCCGCGCCTGAGCTGCGCTGCTGTGTGGCAGCTCTAACCTGTTAACATGGGTGCCGAAATAAAAAGCAAGAGGTTCCGCGATGCACACGTGCTCAGGGGGGGGGGGGCCCAGGCATAAGCAAATGTAACAAAATGAAACAAACATGAAAATATAAACAATAAAGTATAAATCTACCTCCGTCATGCTTGTCCGAGTATGTAAGTAGCCCAACGATTATGATAGAATGAAACAGAGTCTACCTCTGTCTGAAATAACATTATTAATGGCAAATCTGCCCCCATTATCATCAGTTCACAAATCAGCTTGTTTTGAGGCAAAGATAAACTGCAACTCTATTATTCTTGTTAAGGCCAGGCCTGCTTTATGAAACACTGAGATAAATAAACATACAGGCATTGAAGTCATCCAGATGCAGGATATTTTGAGCAAGCCAGCACCATGCTTTATTAGTATGAGCAATTAGTATGGATAACTATGCATGCCAGTTGTTTTGTTCTTCCACCTTTGATGAGAGTGTATCAGGGCAGAATAGCCAAACCAAAGATAGCAATAAAGTGAGACAAAGAAGGAGGTGAAGTGTGTGTGAAGCTTTGTAACCCTTGTTATTTCCACTCGACACCCAGGAAGCTTGGTTCCCATTTCAATTAATCCCTAATCAAACTGGGAGCAGCAAACATGATCTGATTTGGCCTCTTCCCTACCCAAATAGGATTTGGGGGGAGGCCAGAGGACACGCACCTCCTCTGTTGTTGAGATTGTCCTGTGAGATATTATCACACACTGTGACATGTCCTACCCAGCGACTCCCAGTGTGTTTTGCAGAGGGCAGTGTCACCACGCATAGTTAGGTGACTGTAAACTTGAATGCAAGGTGATAGAGAACACTGGCAGTACTCTGGCAGTGTTATCTGTCCTCTGGCAAGTTGGTGGCTCTTCAGTTTGTACAGCACCAGATAGTGGAGGACTGGTGCCGACTGCAAAATGTCTGAAGAGAGAAGAGCCTGTAAACAAAATCTGATATATTATTCACACCTTGGCAAAAAGGTGTCCACCCGTGCCTGATGCTGTGATATACGGTGACATCTCACATCTGCTAGCTAATGAGTCTGACTGCAACAGGGCTGTCTCATCAAGGGCATCAGTCGTTGCCCCACTGTGGGACAAGAAAAGAAACTACATCGCCTTAAGACCAAGCTTCTGCTGCAATAAAGAACAACAAGCAGCTGCAAAGCACTGGGAGAGCACTTAGATCAATCCATTAAGAGGCTGAGGCCAGCATGGGCGAGGAAATAAACACAGTGTACAGAGAAAAGTGGAGTACAAGAAGGAATTAAAAGTAAACTGAAAGAGACACACAGGAGGGGAGGAGGAAGCAATGAAGAAAACAAGCCTATGAGGCAAAACAGGGAAGAAGCAGTAGAAAGTTAGCAAGAGAGTTAAAAGAAGATTTGGCCAAAAATGCCCGGTATGTAAATTGATCTACTCCCTCTCACAGTTTCCAGACTCAAAGTTTTAAAAGCAGCCATATTTTTAACTAATACTTCCTCAATATGCAAGGGCACAGAGAGAGGACAGAGGAGGCATTTTCTATTGTAGCAGGACTCATGAAAATAATGCAAAAAAATATGAAATAATGCAATAATGGTGAGATATGCGTTGAAATGACAAGAGAGTGCCTGCTGGAATCCCCGCACCCTGCCTCGTAAATTATGTTGACCTGAGGTTAATTTGGTGGTTCAGTGTCCCCTGGAGTTACTACCATATTTCAGCTGTTTAATAACCCAGGCTTTGCATCCACATTTCTACAATATTAATTACGTCCATTTATGGAAAGATACATTTTGACATATGACTGACTCAACTCTGTCAGGTCAGAATGCAACTCAATCACGCACCAAATTTCTCTCAATCTGCTTCATCTACTGCATCTTTGACACTTTTAAGCAACAGTGGTTGCTTAAATATTTCTCTATAACAATTAATATTCATGCCTTGATGCGCTAAAATCTAATTTAAAAATTTAAAAAAGCATTGTTATGTATTATTTAATAAAAGTTTACAATTCAAAACCTCAGCTGCTTCTTTAGGACTGTGTGGTTGTGGTTTGATCATATTTGATTAACAGTCCTGCCAACAGAAGCATACAACCCCACAACTGTCATCGCATTTGCATTCAAATATTGCTAAATGTTAATCAGTGCACAGATGTAGATGACATCTCCTTTTCCCAAGTGAGTATTGCCTGGTTCTAACCGCAAAGGACAGAAAAAAAATCAGTCGTGTGAATTAACCAAAACTGTTCAAACTTTGTCAGAAAATTGTGTTTTCAAGTAGGTTCCATTGCTCACAGTAAGAGGCTGAAAAACTTATTGTTGGTGGAGAACCTGTTATCCCTGTCTCCTTGGTGATGGACTCCATTTTTGATTGCTGAATGTAAGTGCAAAAAGTTGAGCCTTGAAAAAGCACCTGACATTTACCAATGATGGTTTATAAAACTGGGAAATATTCTGCAATCGAAAAATAATATCCAAGATTGATTATCTTATATTGTGTACATCTGACCACTCAAGATCAATATACACCACCAAATAACAAAACAGGCCCAGAAGTGCAAAGGTGTTTGCATGTAGCCTCGAGTGTAAAATCATTTTAAGGTGGATTTTTCTTGAAAAACAGAGTGCTTGCATGCGAACACACTCACACTGGCAAACAAACAAGCATTGTTCTTATAAAGGGGTCATATGCATCAAAGCCTACTTCGCCTTTCATAAAGTGCTATGGAAAACAAACACCCACTTCACTCAACTCTCAAAACATGAAACATGGAGGGAGTGCAAATAAAGTGAGCACCTCATTTATCAAACCCCAGTTGGCCACCAGTGGGTGGGCATCACTGTCAAAAGGCCAATTAACAAGAAGCCCATTGTGAGCACCACAGAGCAGCACAGGAGAGACTAACCATTAGCAGAGATTCATCATTAGGAAATAATGGGACCAGAACAGGAAACATGTCCTCAGCTTCAAATACTGTCAGACATGAAGGCTATTTCAAGCTGGAGAATAGGCGTGAGGATGGTGTTCTATCTTCCCTCTAATAAAATCCTAAATCCATGTGATGATTTTTTCCCTTTTTTGTTTTTTAATTCAGTTTTGTAGCTGTATGTGTAGGCATTGCCTCCAAAAACATCTCAATTACAAGAACACTGATCAGAAATCAGCCAGAGCAGCTGCTTGATCTCAACGTGGAGCTGGAGCTGCAGCGTATCCACCATTGCTCCTTGTCTTCAACTAAACATGTCAATTGTGAAGGAAGATTTCCAAGCTCAGACATGAATGCAGACAGGAGAAGAAGCAGGGAGATTTCCTGGAGCGAGCGATCAATACAGCACAGAGAATATCTGAAGAGAACAGAGATGGGCTCTGGTGTTCAGGAGCAGACAGGGATTTTTAGCATTTTGGGAGACCGTTCTTTTCATACAATGTGTTTCTTGTAAGATTCTTTTGTTCAATATAGACAATAATGACTCCCATAGTACCCTTAGGCAGAGGTGGGGGATTTTATCTGTATAGTCGAATACGTTGCTGTATCTCTACTGAATGTACTTTCAGAGGAATCTATCTGGAAAAATAGTTTGTGAACTTATTTTGAGAACTTTCATAATTTGTATCTAATGTGTCCAATCGTTTTGAACTTATGACTCTAACATTGCTGCACTAACAAACATCAAAATATTTCTTAAATATTTCTTCAAAATCTTAAGTTTTTATCTTTTTAGTCTCATTTTGTTTGCACAGTGAAAACATTATGGTAAACGTTATAGCTCAATGGACAAGTGCAGGGGAGGAAGGAAGCCAAGGGGCTTCTACAAAGTCCTACTCATTACAAAACAAATCCATTAAGTGCAATCATACACATCATACTGCACAAAGGAAACAAAAACAACATGAAGTGATAAAGGAAACAAAGAAATGGGAACTAGAAACATAAAATGGTGAACTAGAAACATAAAAAAGGAACTAGAAACATTCAATACTTAACGGGGAAACAGGAAATAGAAATGAAAACAAAAAAGTGAAATGAAAACATGAAAAAGGTTTTAAAAAAACCTAACCTGGATCCCGACATTTTATCTAATTTTAGACCCGTCTCTCACTTATCAGTTTTAGGTGGTTAGAAAGGTTTTAGAAAAAGTCCTTTTATCTCAGTTACAGCCTTTCTTAGAAAAGTTTCAGTCTGGTTTTAGGACACGACATAGCACTGAGTCCATAACGACATCCTTCTATCCCTTAATGCCAAAAAATCTGTGCTGTTGGTGATGCTGGATCTTACAGCAGCTTTTGACACTGTGGACCACAGCCCTTATTGCCCACCTTGCTCAACAGGTCCGCCTCTGGGGCTCAGTCCTGCAGTGGTTTTGCTCCTACCTGAACAACAGGAGCTTTGTTGTTATTGTCGATGATTTTTCGTCGTCCGCTGCTCCTCTGTCCTCTGGAGTGCCACAAGGATCTATTCTTGGCCCTGTTCTCTTTTCACTGTACATGCTGCCTCTTGGTTCCATTATTGCTAAGCACAATATTTCCTTCCATCTATACGCAGACGACCTCCAGGTCTACATGCTCGTGCTTCCAAATGATGGTTCAGTTCTGGACTCTCTGTATGGCTGCATGTCTGATATAAAACAATGGCTTTCACGAAACTTTCTTCATCTGAATGAGAGTAAAACGGAATACATTATCTTTGGTTCCTCTGTTTTCCACCACAATACATCATCAAACACAACCACTCAAGTCAGTGAGGCCGTAAAGAATCTGGGGGTCATTTTTGATAGAGATCTAAATTTTAACATACAAATTAACGCTGTAGTTAAAGCAAGCTTTTTCCAACTGTGACTTTTAGCCAAAATGAAGCCCTTCCTGTGCCGCAGTGATCTGGAAAAGGCAATTCACGCTTTTATCAGCATTGATTACTGTAGCGCACTCTATATTGGCATCACACAGTCTTCACTCCATGGACTCCAACTGGTGCAAAATGCAGCTGCTCGCCCTCTAACTAATACATCTAGACACAGCCACATTAGCCCAGTTCTCTGTTCCCTCCACTGGCTCCCAGTTCAGAATCGTGTTGATTTTAAAATTTTAATGTTTGCTTTTAAAGCTCTTAATGGCTTTGCATCACTTTTCTTATCTGAAATTTTAAGTGTCCACCGTCCCAGCAGAGCCCTTCGGTCGGCTGACGAGATGAGACTTGTTCCAAGGTCCTGGTACAAGCAGTGGGGCGATCGTTCATTTGCTGTTGCTGCTCCAAAACTCTGGAACACTTTACCTTTAGACCTGCATGTTCTCACAGACCTGGCCCTGTTCAAGTCCAGGTTAAAGACGCACTTATTTAGCCTGGTTTTCAATACACTGTAGTACTGTGTCACTGTCAGATTTATAGCTTTGCTTTGTGTATTAGTGTGTAATTTTTTCCTTTGGCTATTGTTTTACGTAGTTTTATATTTTATACTGCAATTGTTCTTCTGTTTTAAATGCAAAGCACCTTGGTCCTCCTTTTGGTTGTTGTAAGGTACTATACAAATAAAGATTGATTGATTGATTGAAAGGGAACTGGAAACAAAAAAGATACCTGACGAAAAGGTTTTCTGCAAAGATATTTGTGATTATATTTTTGTGAATATGTAATCTCAGATTTTGTATCATGGTACCTACCTGGTTGAGAGGAAAAAACACTCACCAAACATCTTAGAAAACCTGGATTCATGCCTCTGCAGCGACGTGTCCAGCTTCCAATGTGGTGATGAAGGTGGGAAGGCAGTGAGGGATTTTACACTTGTAACTGCACTTGTGACTCCCAGCGGTTGGTCGGGGTTTCCTGAGCAGTGGGATGGTGTGAAAATGGAAGTCAGCAGTTTTCCAGAAATCAGACGTTCCAAATGAAAAGAAAACAATGGGGAAATGATTTCACAAATGATTGTACAATGCTCTGAAAATCATCTTGTAACCTTACTGATGGGTTCCGATCCCAAGGTGATGAAACTGCTCACCATATTTATTCAAAAACTTTACTTAATAAACTTAATAATTCATTCATGTAAAGCAAATGTCAACCACCTGGCCCTACAGCCCTGAACAGAAGGACAAAAGACACTGTCCTTCCCAACTTTCTGTTCTTTCAGCTCTCACCTTGAGTCAACTCACTGGCTTTTCTTTAGGTTCACTTTGAAAATTAGCTTTTCACTTGGTGTGTTGGGTGCATGTGTGTATGTTTGTCCATGTGTTTGTTTTGCTGGGACTGGGCTTTGATGGCGCTCCAGGTCGAGGTTGCATGTTTTGTCCCCTGGAGACACAAGCTGATTAAGAGGCTTTGTAGCGTTTAATGGCTCCGTGGGAACAGTAGTTCCACACCGGCTATTCAATCGGTGACCACAGGCGACCCATTTACCTCTGAAGAGACCCACTCCTGAACCAGCAGCTCCAGTACGCACTCTTACCTCGACTGCACCAGCCAATGCATACAACTTGAAATTCATCACACACACCAGCCAATGCACACTCAATCCTCTCTGTCTCGCGTTTTATCTCAGCCTCTGTACTTCTGTCTTCTTCTTCTTTTCTGTCTGACTCTTGTTCTGTCTGCTTCTCTTTCTGTCTCTCACACTTTTGCTTCATGCTCTTTGTTTCTCTTGTTTGCCTCTCTTTCTGTTTGTATTTTTTTCTGCCTGTTTCTCAGTGGTTGTATCTGTCTCTAATATGCACGTTCACACTGCTTTCTCCATCTCTCTCCGTCTCTGTCAGACTCTCTGTCAGCAATATAACCTGCCAAAGTCAGTCACAGTGATCAGCTGTCAATCAACCTGGAATGGGAAGGGCAGGACACATGCGGTGAATTGAGTGAATGATGAGGTGTGTGCATAAATAAATGTGTAGTGTAGAGATGTGGGGGGGTTTATGGGCTATGTATGAGGTTGGGGTCTGCCAGTGTGAGGCCTAAAAAGATAAATAAAGGTGGTGGTGCTGGCAAGGGTGACCTTGCTACACAGCAGCAACATCTGAGTGGCTCTGAAGTAAAAAAGCAACATGAGACAAAAAAGTGAGCACAGAAGTTTGGGATGGGTGTAACAAAAAAAGAACACTCGCAGCTGAAAGTATGTTTGGGGAAAGTTTGGGGAGAAGTTTTATGTGTGGTAACTTTTCAGGCACAACTCCCATGTGTAAAGTGTAAAGACGATAACACTATAAATACACTTCCCCAACACAAACATAAATGAACATATTGCTGTCATCATGTGAAACCTTTCATTGCAGTTCTACCGCCTTAAAAATGCTTCAAAACCAGGTCAATAAACTCAACAATATATTAAGATCAGGCTAAAAACTTCCCAAAAAGTTGAGCTTTTGAAGACTGAAGGCCACCTTTTCTGTGCATAAGCCTGAGTATAAAATAAAATAGGACCTCCAAACCTCAATTACAGGTTGCTTTGCAGTAATGTTCATTGTTTGCCCACACTCGCTTAATTGAAAGGAGGTTCATAGCTTTGTATGGGATATAGTTCCGATGCAATGGAGTTTAAAATGAAGTCATGAATGCTCAAGAGGTGCAAATTAGCCGCTCTCTCACAGATATACACATCCACAGTGTCACCTCATTACTGTTTGTTTGTCTTTATTGCATTCCAGCCTCTATGGGATATATACTCTATGTTAGGCGAGAAGGGAAGAAAGCACTTTATCGCCTTCTCTCTTTACACACACACACAAAACACACACACACAACCACGCACAGACACACAAAGAGATATCAGTCGTCAAGGGGCGTTACAGTGGATATCAGTGTTAACACAAGTAATTGCCTTCCTGCTTGGGAGCTTGTGAGTGTTAATCCAGCCTGACAAAGTTTGCTCTTCAGTGCGTGACTCAGAGCATGGTGTTTTATCTGCACTCTTGGTTCTGCTTCTGCCAGGACTACATCAATGGCATGTGCTGCATTTGTCTCACAGCTGATAGGACTACGGAGGGTAACTCACTCTAAAAATGAAGTGAATTTATCATCTTTGGGAATAGGAAAACAAGAAGTCCCAAAACTGCTGCTATTGAGACAAATTCTCCTTCTAGTGTGCAAGATAAGGAGTATACTGAACCTTTTTAAAACCCAAATCTCATCAAATAAATGCATTATCACATTTCCCAGTTGGAGGCAGACAATGGTGGAATAACTATGCCTACAGCAGCTGCAGGGTTTCTTATCTTTTATCCTCGTGATAAGATAAAACATTTTCTCATTTCCTTTGTTTTACATTTCACACACTGGAGACAAGGTGATCTCTCCTGGAGGTGTGAGCTCCCATGTTAAGCAGCCGGTTACTGACAGGAAAGATGTCATTCATTATGAAAAATGCTTAATGAGATCTTCCACCGATACCAGCTTGTGATTTGAAACTAGACTATCCTGCATTGAATTTTTAATGACAATATTAAATATTTAAGATATGAATAAAGACTGAGTTGACAAAGCAATTAGATATTGACTGACCTTTTCAGTGTGTTTAGTATTCTGTATCACTCACTCAGGATTCATTTTACAGCCGCACTGAGCGGTAAAGACAGGAAGCAGTGGTAAAAGTGCGACAGATCTATTCCAATCAATCAGCGCCTGAGGAGTCTGGGGGACAATCTCAAAGTTTTCCTGTGTTAGGCAAAGCTTATGCAACAAGGCACAGTGATATGAGATGGAGCTACGCTACCTATGAAAAGTAAATAGAAGGTCAATTTCTGCACCGCTGACATGGAAAGGATGGTGCCAGGTAATTTTGATCAAGAGCACTCCCAACATAAATTGCAAAGCACCTCAGTGTGAGAGGCTGGAGGGAAAATGCCAAGCTCATTATTTTGCATGCCTTCATCACACCATAAATCCTAAGACAATCACAATGGTGTGAATTTCATCAAGTTCTAGCTTTGTACTAAAAAGGTTGCAGTACAATGGAAGTGGAAATGGTACATCCATGCAAGAAAATAATAGAAACTTGTATGGCTTTATACCAGAGTACCAGAGTACTGGATAAAATAGCTATAAAACATTGTCTGCTATGTGAATTATAATTTCGACTGATTTACTGCAGTCTTCTTTAAAACATGGTGGGAACTGGGCATACAAAGCTTTCCTCATTTTGGGATTTTGAATATCCTCTTGGGTCAGGTTTTAGCAGCATTATTTCCTCGTACAGCTAATGTAACGGACAAACCTTGTAGCCCAACAAAGGTGAACCACGTTCATCCAGTCAATGCTATTGATAGCCTTGCAGACATGGAAAGCAATTAGATTGGCAGGTCTCCAATTTCCTGTTCTATAGCAATTACAGTAAAGTCTCCTCATCTCCTCCGCCCTTTAGATAAGGAGCTGAAGGGGAAAAATATAGCGAAGCTAGATTGATGTCTGAAGGTCCTTGCACACTAGCCGGTCTCCTTCTCCTTCACCCAAGGTATAGCTCGAGAGCTTGAGATGGGATCAGGGAGACAAGGGAGCAGGGGGCAGACCTGTTACCATCTATGTGAAGTAGGCACAGTCAGGCCTGTGTGACTGCCCATCACTCAAGCTGACACCAAAGCTAAAGTTTCTCACACCAAGTGCCACCCCACCAAGTATGTGACAATTTGGCGTTTCATACTTGTGCAGAAGCGTCCACACTTACACACCACCAGGACATAGGCCTGTGAAATGCCCTCACATACCCGATGGGCAAGTCCGCACTTTCAGCCTAACAGACAAACTGTTGCATGCATTTATCCCCAGTGAGGTGAAGGAGAAAAAGCGTCCAAGTGGTCCATCCTGAACCTTAAAGAGCTCCAAGTGCCTTTGGGGTCTACTCAGTCCAGCACTGCTCTGGTCCCCTCAAAGCATGCAGTTTGGATGATGAACCATAAGACCTCAAAGGTCGCTCAGCCTCTTAGCTGGTGTTGTGGCAAGTATAGCACAGTCTTCATAGACAACAGCATGAGGGTGATTCGGTCGATGGGTTTGAAAGGCTCCCCAGAGAGTGCCTAGAGGGCCATGAGTAGCTCCCAATGAGGGGCAGCTGCATGTGTCACAGATCCTAACCACCTGAACCCTGGCAGGAAGAGTTTCAGGAGGAGATGACTGAAGACTGTCTGCTCTCCAAAACCCAAGAAGAGATGGCTGAAGCTTGACAAATCCTTTTTTTTTGGCGAAAGCCTGCTGTGCAACATGAATGTCAAACATCTTCCTTCTTTGACACTGATTTCTTTATTTTGTTGCTATGTTATTAACTGTACAGGAGACATTTTTGCATTATTAGATGCTGTTTATAAATGCAAAAGAAACATTAATTAGGGTGGAGGTTTTCTTTGTTAAATTGGCAATACAAATGCATACCCGCTGATGATGTTGGCAAGTCTCCTCCTCTGTCTCCATCACACACACATGCACACTCCTACACACATGCTATGGCATGTGAAAGTAGAAAGGCCAGTGACACCGATGGCTAATTAGTGACTTGCCTCATTAGTTGCCTAGTCTCCTTCTCTAGCCCCTGCAATTATTCCTCTCAGGACCACACCAAGGTTGAGCCTCCGTGTCTTCATTGCTCTCTTGCATACCTCCCTCGCTCACTCTCTTTCTCTCTCCATAGAAGACACCAGTGTGTGTGGGGAGGTCGGATGTCAAGGTTGTGCTATTTTTATATTTTGCTCAATATTTTAAAAGTTTGGGTAACTTATTTAGGGGGTGGGTATAACAGGTTTATATATTTGCAGAACTGTCATTATAGGTTTATCATGTTTTATTATTATGATTGTCAGGACAGTTTGTACTACAATGTTAAATAAGTATACGTTTTTAGACACGCAGGGATGGCAATGTCGGTCAGTCAATTGGTTGATTATTCCATCACTTTGGTCCACAATGAAATATCTCATCAATTACTGGACAGATTGCAATGAAATTTGGTACAAATAGTCATGGTCCCCAGAGGATGAATCCTACAGAGATGATCCCCTGACTTTTCATCTAGCACTACCATGAGATTGACACTTGCGGTTTTGAGTGAAATGTCTTATTGCCATGAAATTTTATACATATATTCATATTCCCCTGAGGAGGAATTGTTATAACTCTGGTGACCCCCTCACTTTTCATCTACCGTCACCATCTGGTCAAAATGTTTATTTGTCCAATACTTTAGTTTATAACTAAATACCTTCAAAACTAATGACATTCCCATGACTTAATTATAATTGGCAAATGTTAGCATACTAATACGCTAAATGATTATGTGTTAGCATTTAGCTCAAAGTTGCTGTAGACTCTTAGCCTTGTTTGACATTTAGCCTACCAGGATCTCACAATTAATAGCGATATTAGGATGTATGTTAATGTATGTATGTAAGGACAGTAGCTTAGTTTTCTTCTTCTATGCATGTTTGTAGTTGTGGAGCACCTTGTGGTTCCTAAGTTAACTCGCAAAAACTTAATTCAAGTTAAGAAACAGTCCTGAAGCATAGCATTGTGTCTGAGAAACAGAGAAAAAAATCCATTCACAAATCGTAAACAGACACAAAGTAGCCCTGTAAAATCTCGCACGAATATCTTTATAAATAATGCTGGGATTTGGAAAAACGTCACTGCTTTTAAAAATCAGTAAATGACAGAACATTCTCACTTAATTAAAGGCAGGATTGCACCAGTTTCTCTTTCTTCTGATTCAGCAGACCAATGCATGTTGACAAGGGTCAGTCGAGGTTACTTTAAGTGGACTGCTAGAGGTATTTATTAAAGTAGCTAGCACTCTACTTTTGGTGCAGATAAAATACTGAGCATGCACTGGAATATTGCCAAAATTATTTCACATTATGCAGCAGGGCACAAATGATCATTAGACCAAATTGCTACCTTATTTTTATTTTTTCATTCCCTCTTGAATCTTTGATTCTTCATTAAAACTCAGAGTCCAATTTCCACCCATTTTTGTTTTTGTATTTATAGTTTCAGCTGTCTGTGCCCTCTTTTCCCCCCATGACCGAAGTAAAGCTGCATTTTAAACTTGTCTATTAAATAGGCCGCTGGGGTGGTCCAAGTTTCAGGTATTTGAGTGGCATATTATTTGCATATCACTGTGTGATATCTGCCCTCCGATCTCATATTCTTCACCATACTGAGGAATACATGATTAGCTGTCTCTGCTCTGCATGCTTCATGGTACAACAGGACCAACCCAGGTTAGACTGGGTAAATCTCTTCAGGCCAGGTCTGAGCCCAAGGTGACTACTAATACACACTGATGAGTAAAATCTCTGTAGTATTCTACCCAACTTCTACTTCCTGATGCTTGACTGGTTCACTTATCTTGTTAAGTTGCAAGTAATGATAGTGCTGATAGTGCATGCCTCCTCTCTGGTAGTAGAACTCATATCTTCTCAAGTTAAATGCCTCATCAGCCATCAGTGCATGGCAGTGTGTCAGCTTTCAAAGTGCTTTCAACATTCACAAGCTGATGTCAAATTCAACATATTTATAAAAGAATATGGTAAGTTATATTTTGAAATGTTTGTATTTAGATAGCGAGCTATACTGTTGGTGCTCTGCTGTTGGAGTTCCTCTTCCTGCCAGTGCAAGTTAAAAAGAAAACTGATGTGACAAACTTGGATGGGAGAGGGGTGTTTGTTAGCAGTGGGAAAGCAGAAGACAGATCAAACCTCCAGGTGCGTGTATGTGAGTCAAACCAAGAAATGAGACGTGCTGCTGCCTCGTGGCATGCAGAGGCAGATGGAGCAATTTTCCTCGCTGCCATGTCACTCCAGACTTTTACATGTGTTTTTAAGTGTTGTTTGCTTTGACAAACAATCTTTGTCAAAAAAACGCACGCTTGGAAACAGACTGAAGGGACGAACCAGTGGGCAGAGCAACTGCCTCTTATCTAAAATAATGTGATCAGATGTGATTGATGAGTGCCTGGACCTTTTACAAGCTGCTGCTCCTGCAGGCAACATAATGGTGGGTAAGCCAAGGTAAAGATGGTAAAGATCTGGGCTGCATGTGATACATGGATCATGGACTGTGTAAAGTACAGCCCTAAAAGAACCAGGACTTGTGCATAGTACTCGAGAAGTCAGTGAGTCTTGAGTACGACTGTGACTACGTTTTTCAAACCTGACTTTTCTCCTGCACTGCTTGCAGCAAAGCACATGCTCCTCTCTCTCCTCAAAGTTTGCTTTCCAAAACACAACAGTTGCATTATATAGTCTCACAGCAACAAACAACCTGAAGTAGGCTCCTGTGAGCATCAGGGAGGACAAGAATCTGGATGCACTCTCCTAATTTAAACTGGAACAAAGCGAGAGTCAAGACCTTGATGAGGAATGTTTTGTCTTTGTCTTGAACTACTGCAAGCTTTGTACTTTAATATGATGACTGCTACAACATGGTTTGTTTTATTAATCTCCAGTACTGCTGTGACACCTCTGGTACTTTGATATTTGATACTAGATACTTTAAAACTGCAACAGCCTCACCAATTTAAGCAGCACTTCATCTTGTCTTAAACCAGAGCACTCAGCAGCAAATACTTATTTCTTACACTTTTAGGCTCCCGTCTGTAAGTACATTTTATATATTTGTTATCTAACCAGACTATAACCCTTCAAAACACAATTCTCCTTCAGACTGGTGTTTAATTCAGCTTTCTGATTCCAGCCTTGTTACCCAGCCTCCTCTGAGGTTCACTGAAAATATTGTCAGCACTCAAATGTCTCACTCAGTCCCTTCTTTTCTCAGAGCGAGGTTCATGAGCTTGCATGAAACCCCAAGATATCTGTCAGAGATGGTGATTTATCACAGAACCAATGCAAGTCTGCAGATAAACAGCAAAATTTAGGCTTCAGCAGTTATCTCGAAGCGTGTGTGTGTGTGTGTGTGTGTGTGTGCATGGCATGTAAACATGCATACATAATCATGTGCTTCAACTCTCAAGGGAAATGTATTACGGACTCATTCAGCAGATGACTTTTCATTATGGTGATTACTTTTTCTAAAGAATGGTAGGAAGATCAGCCCACTCAATTTATTAGTTGTGATGATATGCTGTACAGTGAAGAGAAACAGAAGCGTGACTGGAGCAATAACCTTGGATCCTGGTCCTCAGGACCCAGAGCCTGCTGGTTTTTATTCTAGCTATCCAATCAGGGACTGATTTACGCCAGAAGACATGGGTGATCACAATTAACTGCAATTAACTAGCTGGTGGGAGAGAAAAGCAGCAGTACTGTGAGTACTGGGGGATGGAGAAACTGGATTTAAAACCACTGCACTGGACAGAAGAAGTAAGTATTGTAAATAAAGTGTCATGATAGTTTATTACTGAAGTTAAAACACCTTACAGGAACCCGACATGAGCAAGTGGACTGAGAGTGAAGTCACACCAGAAGTGATATATTTGCGCGGAGTTGTGACTGCTCTTTAAAATTGGTCGCTTCTGGGCATGTTGACAGAGAAATCAGTGTTGACTAGAGAAATCAATCATCCTGATGGGCTGGATATTGCAGCTTGCATGTTGTTGCATTCAAGTTTGACCCAAATATATCATCACTTACTGCACTGGCAATAAAAATCTGGTGTTATTTTGCACCTGCTATGGTAGGACAATTTACACTTGTATTATTCTAATTAGGCTGTTCAAGTAATGAACCTTTTTCATGGTAAACATTTTGACTTGTCATAGCAGACAAAGCGAAGGTGTAAATAACAACCCTAGTAATGGCTCTGTTCTATTGACTTGTCCCAGTAAGCCATGACAGGGAGCCAGCATTCACAAAGCTAGAGCTGTTACACTTGTATACCTAAATGGAATGGAGCCATCATTGATGTTATTAATTGCACCTGTGTTTTCCTGTTATGAAATGTCAAAATGTCTGCTCTGAAACAGGTTAATTCCCAGCAAAGCTCCACCTGATCAGCCAATTAGCCAAAATACAATACTTTAAATCACCTGTGTGAGAGTGCAAAACCTTTAATAATGCAGCTGGTCATCTGGACAAGTTAAAATGGATGAGATAAGAATTTTTACGCTGCAACTCTGCTGGTTACCTGGCTCAACACTCGATGGTCTAGCCTTTCTAAAATGTTTTTTGCACTAAATGTCCCAAATTCATTTTATGGTTTTGATCAATACATAACACTAAAATAATAAAAGCCATAAAAGGAATTTATGTGGCAATTCAAGGGTGTTTATAGTCTTAAATTATTTTGTGAAAATAACTGTAGTATCATAATTGATTACCTAAGTGAAACAGGCTTAGTGCCGACAAGAGACAGTAATGACATGCTGCTGCAGATCAAAGACATTAATCTGTGGCCTGTCTACAATTACTGATAACATAATTTCCCAGATGAAAATAAAAACTTAATACACAACCAGGAGCCTAAATTAGGCTGAATAAACATGAACTTTTCTTCTGCTAGTCACAAATTTACACACTCCTTTTAAAAATTCTAAATAGCACTTTGGCTGCAAATGGATTTAAATGTGTCAAAGCACTGCCATCATTTTCTTTTTTTTTTTTTTACTTCATACGCCTTTTTCACAGAAGACATTTTGACATGTCACAGTAGGACAGGCACAGATGTAAATAAAATGAATGACGGCTAAGTTCCATTTGGCTGCTTCAGTTTCAGGGTCCAGGTATCCTGCATGCTGGCTCACTGTCACGCTGTCATGGCGTACTGGGACACTTGAATGAAACGGAGCCATCGTTAATGTTATTAGTAACACCTGTGCTTTTCCTGCCGTGACAAGTCAAAATGTCTGCTCTGGGGGTGGTTGGGGCGCATGTCATCCCTTCTCTCTCTAATGTGACTAATGAAGCAGAAAATGATCATTTGGGGGGGGGGGCCTTTAAACAAAAGTAGGCAGCAGGAAATGATGGACAAAGATGGCAACCAGGTGAGTAATATTTCCACTTGCATTCGTTACTTCATAAAATGTAGTATTCTACTACAATGTACTCTGCACGTAATATTTTTTGTAGCAGTAGCAAGGCCAACTTAAGTATTAAGGACAAGTTTCGGTAAACATTGTTTAACATTTCAATTTTTACAAGTTTTACTTCTGTTTATTTTTGACGAACAGCAGCTTAATCATCAATACAGAAGTTTGAAATGCATGAACAATGAGGCGTTAGAGTGCAGGGAATAAATTAATTTAATTTGTCTCACTCTGCTTTTAACAATATATACTGTATAACATAATTGTGAGATGCAATTAAAACTATAATAAGAAAACTTACTCCTTGTATTTGCTTGCATCAAGTAAAAAATATAATCACGCTTTATTTTGCATGTTTAGAGCATTTGAAAGATAAGATCGGCAGATTTTCACAGCAGCTATATGAGCGGGACCTCTGTTGGTTTTTCCCAATGTGAGGCTGTCCCATAGTTTATTTATTTATACCCTTTGACTTAAAAAAAAAAAAAAAAAAACATCCTCCAGAGCTACAAGTGTAACTCCGTGTGGGCTGACACTCTTCCCTGAAGAGTTACAGTTAGAAAAGCGTCCATTCTGTTTTCTTCCATCATTACGGTCATCAAAATAACATCATACTTATGAGTTGCATTGTTGCCACTACTTTAAAACCTAAGATGGGTTGACTGCAAATAATAAAGCTCTCTCTAATATCAGTACAATGATGAAAAGATCAGTTGCTGTACCAGTTACTTAGCAACAGCTGTGGCGGTGTATTGTAGCACCATCCCGGCTCCAAAAGAAAACTGCCATGTTTAAGCACTTTTTAATCACTGGCTCTGAATCAAACTCAAGTACAATGGTTCTCTGGAAAAATTACATCCTTAACTGAGTGTGTGCGCGCAATAGTTTGGTCCTTTGATGTACTGCATTCTGTAATAGGATACTCAAATGGCTTTCTCATAGTGATGCTCTCAGAGAGAAGTTGCTCACTTGGTCAATTTGATCATCTGCACAGTTTAGTTAAGAAGAGCTGCAATTTTATGCCTGTATGTCTTTACTTACTTGAAGTATCAAGTGGGCTGGGTTTGGGTCATGCATTAATGGATATTGTTTATGTTAGCAATGGATCAAATGACTGTATAATGTGACAGGAGTAGCTCGTGGTGATTGAGATTTATCACCCAACTTGGCAGTTCCCCTCAGCTCTACGATGCATGTTAGCATATTTTAGCTCACAATCTGTCACTGACTGGTTTAATGGCACAACTTTAGTGTTTTGGTTAACTTTTCAGTTGTGTTTCTTGTAACAGAAGGCAGCTGTTTTCAGCAAGAGGGTTTTCATAAACCCACTGTGCGCTACCTGCCCCACCATCAAACGGCAGATAAAGTTAGTGATTATTTAAATGAAGCTGGAGCCAGGCGATGGTTAGCTTAGCATAAAGAATGAAAGCAGGGGGAAACACTTGGCAAAATCTGCCTACCAGCACCTCTAAAGCTCACAAATGAACACGTTATATCTTTTTAAATTTAATCTGTACAAAAACAGAAGTGTAAAAACTGCAAGTTGTGGTTTTACGATGGATTATGTGCCAGACTGTTCTTGGCCGGCAGCAGCAACTTCTTCTTGAAGTCTTCTTGTCACTGTGAGGTTGCCAGGTACCCAGCGGAGACTGCATATTCATTTAACTGGACTCAAACAACTGTATCAAAGTAGTTTAAAAAAATTGATTTCACGTGGACTAAAAGTTTTTTTTTTAATGGTAGTAGTTTGTTTGTTTTCCCAGTGGTGTTGTGCAATTTTAATCTCCACTTTTAATACGTGTGTACTGTATCTCTGCATATCAAATTCATTTAATGCCCAATCTCTCAAATGAACAGAAAACATAATTCCTCTGTTGATGGATGATTTTGCCTTTAACACTGATGATATACTGCAATACAAAAAGTTGATGCTTTAACTTGTGTAATTGTTCTTTGTACATAAAGATTTTTCAATAAAACAGTAATTACTGAGCCTAATCCCAGCTGTCCCATTACATGCACATGGGTTGTCATGTTATGGGAAGATGATTAATCACACAACAGTTGCTCATTTTTAAATACTTCCTTAATGCATTATTTTGCCTCAGGGGCTATATATCACCTCTTTTCCACGTTTTGCGTTTGATGAAGGTATAAACTTTTTACATTGCTCTTGGACCCTAGTTACGCAAGAGAACCACCAGTTTGTGGTGGGTTTTTTTTATTTTTTATTACTGTCCAGTGTGTGTGTGTGTAGTGGGGCGATTCTGAGGCCATCTCCACAGGAGTCAAATCTGAAAAAGGGTCAGGTGATGTTGTAACTCACCCTGGTTCACCTCCCGCTGCCCAGCAAGCACAGTAATAAATTCAGAGTCAGGGACCTCTTACATTTCCCCGTTGCACTCCTACCTTTACCTGTTGTCATTCACCATTTTATCTTCACCACCCTTATCTGCTCATCTCTCTCTCCTTAGAAGAAAAATGTTTTCACATAGCACTCTCCATCTCTGCTCCTTCTCTATATTTTACCCAATTTCTAACAGTTAATCTTTCCCTCTTTACAATGTCATTCAACTTTCTGCCTCCCTTTGTTCATCCCTTTCACAGCATGGTGCAGGGTGTACAGCTGGACATTAATCTGCCACTGATGAGCCCCACTCACCAGCTCATGGCAGCTTATCAGGCGCTGGGTAAGATTAGGACAGTCACTGGTGCCACGGTGGAGTTTTTATCAAGAGGACGATGAAAAGACTTTGGGTGAAAACATTGTCATTACCTTTCAGATGCCTCTATAAAGACTAGAGGCCATTCACATTGACTGAAATGGCAACTTATTGTGCTCATAGTACAATGATACCTGTGCTAGATTCCCTAAAAATGAAGGATCACTACAGTGATCCTCTGGTTGTCTTCTTTCTTAGAACTTTGTTGTGATAATTTGTTGTCATTGTATTGTCTGTGTGCAAAATATGTCTTTTTATTTGTATCTCCACAGTTATTGTACAGATGCACAATGACAGACAACGCACGTGAGGAATTTAATTTTCAAATAACCTGTTCATGTGCAATTTTATATAAAGATATCTCCAGAGCAGGGTGTATTGATTGAGCTCCATGGCAACGCACGGTCAGCATATCCCACACAACAAATAAAAACAAAAACAAATGTCAAGTGCCCAGTTTATCCTTCCATCCTGTTTGTACATGCATCCCTTTTTCTGCTGAACAGTCTCATCTCAGCACTTAAACTCCAATTTGCATAAGTCATTATGGCTGTGAGGAGTGAGGAGGCTATCAATTCTGCTAAGTGTTCATCCATCGTTGTAAGTTTAAAAATGCCCAACCAATTTTTACATTTCTTTGACTAATGGAGACAGAAAGCGCATCCATCGCTGAAACATTCATATATTTGATGAGCCAAGCAGTCTCTACTTAATTCATGTGGACATACAGTACCTTTCAGTGCGGGGAATAAACAGGTAACATGTAATGACGGTGATTATATATAAAAGTCATTCTGATATTGTTTCCTTGGCCAGTTGAACCTAACAAAAATATTTCTTTAAACCCTCCGGGAGAGCAATACTTTCTCACTGAACACTTTCTCCTCCTGCCAGCATCAATTACAGCAAATGTTTGTTCTGCCGAATCGGAAGCAGGGGTGTATCTCTCCTGCTCCATCAATAAACAGAGACCAGAATAACACTGGTATCTCACAGTGCAAACAGGAAACTCAATAGAAGCGCTGCAGCCTTTTTAGAGAAACAGCTGCTGAAGTTAAAGTGCGCACAGCTGGGACGCTGGAGAGCAGGCTCACTGTGGCGCTCAGTGTGTATGTGTGTGCTAGTAGGTCTGTCACCGATGTCACATCAAAGAGCTGAGTTGACATTCCTGGTTCAGTTTTGACTGCAGGCTGGAGACAGAGTGGAAGTGTCCTTTTAGATGATAAAACGCAGGTGAGAGAAGAACATGGATTGAAGACGAAGCCGTCTGCACTAATCCATGAAGACTTTCTCCACAGCACTCAGCTTTCAAACTGAATGAAAACTTCATCCTTCCAACAGAAACTGCAATGTTGGGAATCCACAACAAGGATTTTGCAAAAGATGTATAAATTATGTTGTTGTCTTTCATGGGTAATCCGGTAAAGTTGGTCAAATTTCATAGAAACTGAGCCATCCGTCTGTTTGGAAACTTTCATTTTGGAGTTGAACTGTAAAAAATATAACCTTCCCCGTCTCTGCAACATACACACACACACACGTTTGCAAAGTTGAACGTCCCAAAGTTTTGTACTTGGATTCTACTTGCTGTTTACTCCTAAAACTACCACTACGTTGTTTGAACTGCAGTCATATCCACAGACCTAAGCCAAATGAATTGGACATACTGTCACTCGCCTAATTAAGGCCCACTTCCTTGCAGAGCTCAGGGAGGGAGAGTGTGGGAGGTTCCAGTTCCTCTCCTCATCATCACTACTTGTACTTTCTGCACCATGAAGCCGAATGTTAAGCAGATCTTTCTAAAAATCTCTGAGCTCATTGACATAAAGTGCATCTCCCCACTTGGCTCACTCAACACGTCCATAATAACAGTCATTATCTTCAGCACACATCTTTCTGCTTCATTTAAGCCATTCTTAACAAGGGGTATCTATCATGGAGGCGCTACTGTTCTGCGGTCGCACTGACCTCCAGCTCTCTGATTTATTCCTAACAACCTCCTCAGCTGTCTCTTGCTTTCGCTGCGGGACAAAACCGCCACTGTGAACCTTTTTAATTATGAAGACATAATTTAAAACTTCATCAGTCCTAGGTGCTTGCTGGACAGGGTGACATAAGCAGCCGGCAGGCTCTCCGTCTTATGGCTGGGGTCATTTTTTAAATGGAGATGAGGGTATGTTAATAGGGTTGGTAAATATGGGAAGTACAGCTCAAAGTGTACTTCATGGTTCTAAAATTATTCACTAAATTATCACACTTGTGCCAATTTGATGAAGCTTTCCTTCTTGTTACAGCACACATGCAAGTTGTTGTAATTTCTCCGACAAAGTGGCTTTGCATTAAATGTATCATCACGTGGGGCTGTTAGGGGCACACAGCATCATTATTTTGATTTTGTCTGCCTCTGTTCCTGTGACTTGGCGAAGCAGCAGGACATGGAGAGATGAGGGCGAGGAGAGCCACCCAGCTCCGCCTGGACAAACACGAGGACAGCTCTACCTTCGACTACACTGTATTAAACCAATTATTCACCATCAGGGATTGTTTTCGGCGTCAGTGAATGTTTTGTTTACTCGGGCTCAAAAATGTAGCGAATGGGGTGTCATCTATGGTGCAGGCGGCGGAGATTGTAAACATGTTTTGCTCTCCCCTCCCTACGAGAGGATAAATAAAAAGACTGCTGTTAGAAGATTTAATTCTGAGAAGCCTCTCTCTGGGGCTCTGCGCTGTGCTAAGAAGCCCATTGCAAAAAGTCTTCAATTAGCAGAGTAGGCCTTCATCTTCTGACCAAAGTCACCTTGAACAATCAAATTATCTCTAAATTTAAATAAAACAATCACTCCCAATCAATCAGAGTTCATTAGCTCCCAAATGATTTCCATAGCCTCTTGAATATGCCAAGAAGACTCATACCCCCACACTTCAAATGCATGTGTAAGGTCATCTACAAACACACCTGTGAGCTTAATAAAAGAAAAGCAGTAGACGACAATAGTTTACGCTGAAATCCGTTTTAATTCCTGATCACACAAGGCACAGTTGTGTTTGTTTTAACCACAGTTTGGGAGATTTTAGTCAGGTCTGCACGACTTAGAAAAGTTGGAGTTCACAGTCTCTAAACTGGCAGTGTGCTGGGGAAGACAGACAAACAAAGTTGTTTAGATACATTTTGAGCTGCACATTATCACTGAGATTCACGCCCTCTGGACTAATTTAACACAGTATAATGATAAATCACTGATTGCTGTCCTCCTCTCCAAGGACTTCTTTTACAAAAAACATACATTAAAACCTGTCTTCTCCAATCTCCAAAATAGCCTAAAAAGTACACTATATCCACAGTACTTGGGATGAAAATATGATGATACTACATAATACTGGCGCAAAGCAATCAAACCGACTGATTTTGGAATTGAGATACATTTTCAAATCAACATTTATTTCAAAGATGAAAGAATTTCCACTGATTAGGGCTTCAGAGGTAAAACCGTGGTGCATTCAGAGGTGGTTTGGCACATTCCAAAAAGAAAAATAACTCAAAAATTGTTTCTTTCCTCCTGAATGACAATAAACAATTTACTGTGTGTGTGCTGTTAAAGACTACAGATTGCGGTGTTGTTTCCATCTAGGTTGGAGCGATATTCACTCGGAGTCTCATCAAAATCACTCCATCACAGCCGACGGAAGTAAATGCATTTTCCCCAGACAGGACGAATAGAGGAAGCTTGTCTACACTAAAAGCATTTTCACACTGCAGGACCAATCTCCAGCACTATTGCCCTGACCAAGGTCATTTCTGTTCAAACAGCAAAGCCCAAGATGATGTAGTGAACCGATATCCCCGGGTGAGCATGGTAGCGTTGGGTGGTGTAAAGTAACTCTGTGCTTCAGCATGCCACAATTTTATGGTTCTAGAGGTTACAGCTGAGCATGCTGAATGTTTATTTTTTTTGAAGGTGTAAAAAATCCCAGTGGATGCTTCAAAATGCCCTTATCTCGTCACCCGCTGTCAGCCCCAGACATCCTGTAAGTAGCGTTTCTCCTCCCTCAGCCCCGCCAGTCTCTTCATGGCATCCAGTTGGTCCACCTGAAGCTCTGTTTTGATCATCTCCATCAGGGTGTCGTGCACATCTTTAGCCATGTTCTTAGCATCTCTGGTGATGAAAAGAGTATAAATATATATTAGAAAAAAGGGCAATGCCATCAACAGGCACTTCTTTTTAGACAGTCCTGTGTGTGTTTAAGCAGGGGCAGACGAGAATAATAATTCAGGCCCGGGAATCTAACATCCGTCTAGGCCAATTTCCACATTCACTCCATTCACTGTAAGCGTTTTGTGGAAATATTTTTCTGTTTACTGTTTATGCCAGTAACATATCTTTTTTTTTTAAATAATCCAAAATTGTTAAGGTTGTAATCCTTAAAAAAAGGAGCTATATGCCACTAAATGTTGCACTAGAGCACCAGCATCTCAGACCAAAACTATAGCTAGTACAAAAAGTACAAAGCTAATTTACAAACACATTTGCATTTCCTGTGTCTAATTTATAATAAAAGTCAACGTGGGTTCCGCCAGTTAAATGCTTTTAATGTGAAGCTGCAGCAGTAGGAAAAGCTCGGTCTGCATTAGCAGTACTTTAATACAGCATTGCAAATATAAAAATATTGCAATACTTTCATCAGTGGGTCATAGGCTCAATCACCATTGCGTTACCTCATTCGGCGATAGATAGTGACTTAAATAAATATTTTGTAAATGAAAATCTTCGAGATTGTTACTTTAAAACAGCCAGGTGTCTTCAGTTTTAAGAGTAATAAATATTCATAAATATAATTTTGTTCACTTTTGGAGTGTTTGTTTTGCACCTGGCATTTCCTCAGAGCTCTGACTGAACTTGTTTTTATCATCCTGAAGCTCTGAGTAACTGGAAATACTTCAGAAAAGATTATACAGGTCTTTATTTTCCAGATTATTTCCACACATATGCATCTTCTGCTTTCCTACATAGCATGATTAAGTTTTTTAAAACACAGAATCAACTCGGGAAAGGTGTTTGTGATATGACGTGCAGAGGGCGGCCCTGCTAGTATGTTTTTTTATTTTTTTAACACCAACCATGTCCCTCATTTTACAGCACTTTCCTCCTGGGATTTTCTCCTTTCAATGCACTCCCTCTTACTTCTACCTTTTCTCTTTCTCCTGTTCTGTCCATTTTTTCTCCAGACTGCTCGGCCACGCCGCCTCCATGCACTGACTAAACGTTCTGTTGTGTGTGCGCATGTTCATGCCACCAATCATGTGTGATGACAGACAGAGATCACACCATCAGGTTAAAAGCAGGCAAGGGGGCTGACAGTCTACAATTCTGAGGGACTGCCCTGTGTTGTTTTCTCTTTGATTTACCCATTTCATTTAGCACTTTCAACTCCAGACCAATCAGCTTGCCAGGCCACCGGGAATTCTCCCGGTGCTCCCGATAGCCAGTCTGGGTCTGTGTCTAAGCACAGTGGCATATTTTTTAAAAGCAGCTGGTGCTGCCAGTCCAGGATTGAATCCTGACAGGAAATAGCTGAAATCTCTATCTTGCTGTTGCAGCATATTGGGGGAGATTCATCATCCTGTGGACCTGAAATGATATTCATTGACTCTGAGGAATTCACACAGTTCTGACATTTCAAAGATCATTTACTCAAAAGGTGAGGTAAGCGGCCTGGCAGTAATGAGAGAGGAGAAAGGTGATATAGAGCTACACAAATGTTGACATGACTTGACTTGTTATATGCCTATGTGTGTTTTGCTTTGCCTTGTTGTCTTTGTACTGAGAGAAACAACGTGTTGTGATATGGAAATGAGGGGAATGGGGTATGGAAAGGGGGGTATGCATATACAATAAATGCTACAAACTGTACAAAACGTTACATCAGTGTGAGGTCAGCAGTGGCTAAGGAGTTATACAAGAGATTCCCAGATTCAAAAAGTGTGATAACTTGCCTTTAAGCAAAACATTTCAGCAACTTTAGTTCTTTTTTTATGAATTAAGTGCCTTGCCCCAAAGCAGAGCTAGTCATTGGCCGACAGGTGAAGTCAGCAGCTGCACTTGGCACTGGACGTGTTTGTAGGATGGCCCTCACGGAAACTACGGATGAAGATTCATATGCACCTTCTCATCAGAAATTCTGGTCCTGTCTACCTCTGTAAAATGCTTCCTCCTGTTCCAAACAAGAATCAGATCTGATCATCAAGATGGATAATCTTCAGTCTTTCCAGAGTCTGTTCAAAACTTGGCTGAACTATTTTTGTAGTACATGCTAACTACTCCACATTGCCACTTTGACCAGCTCGGTCTTGTAAAAGGGATAATGTATTTCAAGAGACCTTTTGGGAAAATAAGGTTTTTAAAAATGCACACATGAAATGTAGGGTTAAATGTGAATTTCCTGTCAATTCAAAACTAAGAACGGTATCTATACAAATTTTGAAGTAAATGCAAGGCTTCAGAGACCCATGATCGGTGATATGACAAAAATAGAGCAGGCATGCAAAGATAGCCAGAGTGAGAAAAGAGCTGCGAGTGAAATGTTCTGCAGTCTATGGCCAGAACACGGCAAAACCATGCCACCTGGACCCTGAGATAAATGTAAAGCAGAGTGAAAAATAGCAAATATCACTCAGGACAAACTAAGGTTCAAATAAAATGTACACCTGAATTATTATTACTATCAGCGTCAGTCTTACCCGCAGACATAGAGGTAACCGTTCTGTTTGAGCAGGATGTCAGCGATGCGTTGGCTGTTGAGTAGCAGGTTGTGTTGGACGTATCTGGGTCGTGCTGCTGGGGTCGTGGCCTCCTCCTCCTCCTCCTCCTCCTCCTCCTCCTCCTGGTCGTCTCTGGAGAAACACACCTTGAGGTGGCTCAGGGTACCGCAGGACACAAAGCTCTCCAGCTCCTCTCTGGAACAAGGAGAAGGATTGCAGAGACACATTCAAACATTTCAGGTCATTTTAAAATCCAATTACCAACACGGTTATTCCTGTAATTGTATTCCGGATTTTTGGAAAAATTGTGAAAAGTCTTTCCAAAGCTAGAATCAAGAGGGCCAAGATTCAGTTTCTGATGTGGAGAAAACATCATGTGATAGGGAATGGTAGACGGGAATGTGATTGGGGATCTGTCCATGATTTTATGGAGAAAATAAAAATACATGCATATTTTTATTGTAACTGAGAAATAAATGTAAAACTGCTGACTTATCAATGCCAAGTATTCAACAGGGTTTTCATACTGACTTTTTATCCTTTCTCATCTAACTCTCTATTGAGATATTTAGCAATAGCTTCAACCGCCTCACAAGACATGTGACCCCCAGAACATTTCCTAAGAACAGAAAAAAAACCTTTTAAGCTTGATAAAACAGAACACTGATAGGCTAAAGGTCTGAGCAAAACAGTGCCAGACAACCAATTTATTTTGTTTAATGATAGAAGTGCAAAGAAAATATGGATTTCATAAGCAAGGTTGAATCACTCTTATAATAATGTTTTTTTGGGGGTTTTTTTACAATCAATCCTCCCAGCCTTGCAATTGGGTGTAACCTTGCTCCCTATCTGTGTTTTGCTTGCCAACTACTCCTTCTTCCTCCTCAGTGTTTTTTACAGGGCCTGGGGTGCTATTGGAAGGAAAGGAAAAGAAAGTGGAAGGTGGTGAGGGAGTAGGGGTTTACTGTGGCTCAGAGCATCTTCTTTAAAGTCAAGCAGTCGGAATGAGCAGAAACACACACAGACACAACCGTACAGATACTCATAACAAGCCGCGGCCCCGAGATCATGGGTGAAGGTCTTCACTTCAGGGGTCTGTGTTTTGCAATAACCCCTGGACTAAAATAAGACATTTTTCCAATAACACACAGACACTGCAGTGTGCATACTAAAGGGAGAGATGAGTATTGTTATCTTTGTTCTATGTGAAACATCCAGAATTGTTGTTTTCTGCTATGTTTACCATCTAACCTTTGATTGGAGACAGAGTCATTAAAGGAAATCACATTCTTTTGACCAAGACGTGTGATTACAAAGTCTGTTTGAACATGAGAGGAACAACATGAATAACAAGGAGAAGGAGGGCGAAGTCTTGTTTGTTTGACGTCGCAATATGAATCATCATAGATTGAGCAGAAGCTGGCGGATGACAAAGGACAGTTGACTTCCTTGAAAAACAGAACAGTCAAGGGTTTCTGAGAGCCAAAATCTGCCAAACTCCTCGGTGTGTTTATACACATAACAGCCTGTGGCAATATCCCGGACCCTAACGTGAACCCAGCGGGCCTTCCAGTTATGTTTCCCCTAAAGCATGAAATCACTTGCCATAAAGAGGCAGAGAAATCGGAGGGAGGGGAAAAGGATAAGTGCAGCAGAGGGGAGAGGGGAGGACAAGCTTGATGTGACAGGCAGGCAGATTGGCATCAACCTCTCACAGGGATGTTAAGTGCTGCGGCTGATTGAGGTGCATCGCAAGCCTTGTTTGTTGTACTGCTGGTGGAAAATTCCGAACACCGTCTGACAGTTGGTCACATCCTGTCTCGACATTTCATAAAATTTACAGGCATCAAAAAACGTTTATGCTATATTTATGCAAGTTCAAATTTAAACCCCTACTTACGGTGACTTCGGCTGAACTTTTCTTTAAAAATCTGGGACATTGAAAAATGCTAAAAACTATGCATCACAGGTCCTGCCTTCCAAAGCAACGGCAGACATCATATTGAGAGAAATCCAACAGAGATTAATGCAGGCAGGCAATCCCACTGCAGGTATGTTGTTCTCATTCTGCTAACCTATTTAAATTGAGTATAACTCTTCACGGGTGGCTCATAAAACACAGACTAATCGCTTTGGTCAACACCGTGGGGGTGTTCATCAGAGAAGCCCACACTGTGAACAAACACCGCCCACTACCTGGCTGTGAGTTGGTATTTAACTAAGGGATAGAGGGAAAAAAAGCGGAACAAACAACATCCTCTGTGATCTATTCTTGTGTGATTAAGGATGCTAATCCATTCACACTATTTAATCCTGCAAAAGAACTCGATCAGTGCACCAGCATCGAGTGCACGCGTGCTGCAGCAAGAGTCGATCAATTAGTGTGTAGTCAGGAGAGCGTAAAGCCAAAACAAACTGATCAGCGCTATGATCCACTCACAGTCTGCTTGAACAAAACAAGAGGTCAATCCATGAAAAGGTAGTGTAACGTTCACACTGTTTAGTTGGATTCAATTTGTTTTTCACAAGAAAACACTGCCCCTCTTCGGTTCCTGTCTAGAATACAGCCTTGCGTCAGCATTGAGCACTATACCTAAACATTCTCCAGGTATCAATTCTGCATCTAACACCCAATCTGCTTGTTAAATCTGAATCCTTTCCATTCCCTTATCAAATCTACTGAGGGCAGCGGAGACAAGTCATGAACAATGACAAATCATCACCTTCTCAGTTTACATGGCAAACGTATTAGCAAACATTAGCTTTTTTTACACATCCAACACTGGTGTTCACATGGAGTGTTATTTCAGGCCAGCTGACAAATGTAAGTCTAACATTCACTCTCCATTTAGCTCTGTTTGACCTCCACCGACCCACGAGTCACAAAATACATAGCGATTGAGCTGCTGAACGCTAGAAAGCTAAAAGTAATTCTGAGTCACACCTTCTACATAACACAAGTCATTTGATCCATTTTTAACATAAAAATATTTCTGACCGCAGCTTTAATATTACATCTTTGCTATTTAGCTTTTATGATTTGAACATTACTCTTTGCCAATACATAAAAAGAGGAGGAAGATTAAAGATTTCATGAGAGATTAAACAATCTCTGGACATATGATCAACTTTGAATTGGATAAATAAAAGAATGTCTAGCAGAACACAACCATAATAAAATGTCACATAACTTCTATGCATTTTTCTACCTTGCGTCACAATTACATGCCAACGCCACAAGATGCTAGTACTCTTGTCCCGTTGGTTAATAAAGCTTCATATGTCAATTTTCTTCCCATACATCTTACAATACTTCCTTAAGCTGATTTGAAGAAACAATAACTACATCATGTACACAAGACAGCGAGATGTTTGCAAGATGGAATATGCAGTGGCAAGGTGAAGAGGGCTGTGGGTTTGGAGAACAGTATGTCTGACTCACAAAAGGTTAAGTAGAGTATGTATAGAACAGGTGTATGGGCTCTGTGAATAACTACTGAATTGAAAAAAGAAACAGCTTACCTGAACAGGTAGTCTCCGTCTCTGTGGCGACAACCAAAGAACAGCCAGGTCTCGCCAAATGTGGCCTCAGGGTTCTCCTGCCTCTCCTTCTCTCTGAAAGTCAAACAAAGGATGTTAGCGGTCAATCAATACGAACAGACGACCAGGCCAGATGGAGGAGAGGGAGTCCTTCGTCACAGCAGAGGTTGAAGAAGAGTAGTGACACCATTAAGCACTGTCTGCAATGACAGTACACTGAGTGCCACAATTGCCTAATGCAAGGAAACGACCGTGCTTGCTGCAATGAGGACATTATATGTATTATTAAATTTCACCCAAACAGAAGGATAGATCCCATCACTATAAACACTTTCGGAAAATGAAACTAGGGCTTGTGCTTTGTGTGTGTGGGGGTGTGTTTCGCGTACACTCATGTGTGTATCCAACTGTGCTTGAGTGCAAACAAAACTGCTCCAGCAAAAGTGATTCCTCTTGTGGCTTGGGAATTTGGCAAAGCTCCCAGAATCCTTTGCAGGCAATTGCAACGCTGCGGCACAAAGCGGCTCTGAGGATGCCGGTATCTGTGCCGCGCACCTGCTGCAAAGGTGACAGCTCTCTCCCAGATAACAACAGTTGACCCCCAACCTTTCATGATGCCATCAGTCAGTTGACGGTCTAAGGAGCCCCGCAGTTATCTGTTATCCCAGTCTTGGGGGGGGGGGGGGGGGGGGGGGGGGGGGGAGGGGCCCACCCCCCCCGGGGGGGGGGGGAGGCCCACCGGGGGGAATGGGGAGGGGCCCCTTTGTGCGG
>CM022493.1:16579725-16712987 GCA_011952105.1 Coreoperca whiteheadi
TAAGAGGAAAAAAGAAAAAACAACCCCCCACCCCCCCCCCTCTTCTTTGCTGTTGTCAGGGGTGGTTTGGACGTTGTGTGCGCCGGTTGTTTTTCGTGGGGTGGGGGGGGGGGGGGGGGGGGGGGGTGGGGGGTTGTGGGGGTGAAGTGACCAACCACGACGAGGGGCTGAGGAATGCCACAGAGAGGCATTGAGACTGGGCCCTTTGTGCTGCGCTGCTGCACTCCGAGGATAAGGTGCTGCTTCCCCTAAACCCCACCCTTTGATATTCACCAATAGACTGAATCATGCTTTGTGTTCTACAGAAGTCACAAAATAAGCCAACTCTTATGCTTATTAATACACTAATTTAGTGCTGAAATGATAAATCACCAACACCAAAAAAATACTCTGCTTCGAATAATGATTGGTGTCAGATATGGCAACTTTAGACACAAACCAGCTCAATTACCAAGTAAAAAATTCTTAAACGTACATATACTATTTCTTCCAGAATCTATATGCTAAGATTCTTTGTTTTAAAAGTGTAACTCCTGGACACAAAACTTCTCGTAATTCACTGAAAACTCTATTGTAAGTGTATGTGCACTGGAGGTTTCAAGTTTCCCCACCACACTTGTTTAAGTTGCAAATTGGAGCACGACTAGCCACCAAATATTTATGTCAAAACTATACTTGTACATATACATCCTAAACTCAGATTTTAAAAAGGTAAGTACAGAGAAGTGTTGTACAGGGACACAATGAAAAAAGAAAAATAGGATATGTCAATTTAAATCAAATAGGGTAAAAGAAATGTAGTAGGAGAAACCTTTTTTAACAAATATCATCAAAATGTTATTTCAATAAACATTACATTTGGCTAATTCTGTTGCTTATTTCCCCAATATTGATAATGGTTGGAATAAATGAAAATTGGTTTACAAGGGCATGGAGGGCAGGACATTTTGTTTTTACTGCTTCTAAAGGGAGGCGTGACAAAAAGTTGAGGATGGCTGGTTTAAGTAGTTTATTGAGCAAAAATGTCATTGTCAGCTTCTCAAATCGAGCATTGTGTAAAAAAAATAAAAACTGTGATGGACATTTCTTATTATCTTTTATAGACCAAAGGATTAACATATTTATGATATTTTTTTAATTATGAACAGATTAATCAATCGTTAGTTGCAGCTCACTAATTAGCCTTTGTATAAAAACTACATCAATGCAAAAGACTGATTGCAAATACTGAAATAAAGCTTCGCCCTTATTAATTAAATGAGAAGCTGACCAGTTAATAAAAATGCTTTGGAGAAGAAGTTTCTTTGAACTTTATGTCTGTGAGTGGGGCACAGAAACAGAGCTGTCTGGCTGACTTGATCCGAATGCTTAGATCCCGTCCATTAGCATCCTGGACGAGAATCCTCTGATCTGCAAACAGCCTCAAGTAAACTCATTTTAGTGGGCTCGTCCCTCTCTCTCCTCTTGCCGCCTGCCCTAAAGGGATCAATACCAATATGAAAAACCTGGATTCCATTCTGAGTAGACCACACCGGCGCCTTTCTCTGAATACAAATCACATCACATCACATCCCCACATTATAACAGCCTGCAATACAATCCCAGGGGGAAGGCAGCATCTATAGAGCACTCCATTTGGGGTCGAAATCAGAAGCGGTTGCCTTTCGGCGCCATTCAGATGATCAGCAGGAGGGGGAAACTGCATGGAAAGCTGAGGTGAAGACTCGGTAAACATCCCAATTATCTCATATCTTTCATCCATTTTCTTTGCAGCTCCGTGCGAGAGGTGCTGACTGGCTTTTTAAGCATAAAAATAAAACAAGAACAAAAAAAAGTAAAGTAAATACAACAGCTTGAGGCTTAATCACCGAAATTACATTTCAGAATTACACCCATATACATTCAATGTTCAAAATGTCTTCATAATACAGGACAATGCTGAGCAGCAAGATGCTGCAGCCTAATTGTAATCAGCTGTCTGGTTAGACTGATAAATTGGTTTACACAAACACACAAACTTTGGGCCTAATAAAAGTTGTCATATTGAATGTGCCAAGTATGCCTACTGGCAAACCTAAATATTAAACTGAGAAAACTTGATTTATTTCCAAAAGAAAAGCTTGTTAGAGCTGTTAAGGAGATTATGGCTAACCGCTCAGTTAAAATACATTATTTGTTTAACGGTCACTGCTCCCAGCTAAATAGAAAGACACTGAAAATCACATTCTCCATAAAATCCTTCCACGCAAACCACAGCAATCAATACCAGACTACTGGGGGGCCTTATTAAAATCTCCTGGTACCACTAAGTGAGCCTCTGACCTTTAGAGAATCTTCTTCCACTTGTTACCAGCGCTACAAACTCATACAAAGTACTTTTGAAAACAGCCATCGATTAACAGTGGGGGTGGAAGGGGGCTAGAGGTAGGAAGATCGAAGTGTCCCCCATGTTGTTTTGTTGCTAACAAGACCCTTCTTGGGCCTCGAGGCAGATACGGTGTCCCGTTGACAAACTGGTGATTGTTATCTCCTATCAGAGTGCAGCGTCAGCCGCCGAGGCTTTGTTTGGAATCTCAAGTTAGATTCTGTATAATGCCGCGCACCACGACAGGTTTTTACAATCCTCCAGCACAATATGCAGCTGGCAGAGGAGAGCATAAGAGACAGAGAGAGGGAGAAGGGAGACAGTCAGGCTGATGAATTAGTTCGTATGAGTTTATACTCTAACAGTGAAGAATTTTGTGAAAGAAAAACAAAAAAATAGTTGAAATTTAATCAAAGACATTTTGAAAAGAAAAAAAAAAATCCAACATTGGACTCTCAAGGCTACATTTGATGAGGGGTTGTGGTTGTTGCAATATGAAACAAAGCCTTCCTAAAACAATCAAGGTCTAAGTGTTTTGCTTGCACAGAAAAGCAGGTGTGCAAGGACAGAACATTAATACAACACTTCAGATTGTATTTTGATATCTTAGATTTTAGAGAGCAATGGGTACCACTGTACGGATCAAAGTAAGACTGATATGTTCATATCAGTGCCTTCCACCGGAGTACTGTCCCTCTGGCTCAGCCTTGATCATTAAGAAGAGGAGTCCGTCTGCGAGTGGTGTAACCAGGTTAGTCCGAAAAACGTGCACCATCTTCAGTACTCCGACATCCCAAAAGGCTCAAACGCCTCTCACCCCAGATGACCACTCATCTTCCCCCAAATCTGCTGCAGACAATCTACCACCACTTCATCCGGTGCCGTGTCACCTCTCAGAGCAATCACCCGCTGATGCCACCCATCAAACAGAGCAGACGTCCAGGGGATTTAGAGACAATTGGAGTTGACTGGGGCACAACCTCATTTATACAAAGCCACCCAAGAGTTAGACATGTCAATCTGACTAAAAATGCTTGCACCGCTTTCTAACTAGTTATGGTGGCTGTGGGCCTGGCTCAACACACAGGCCTGAGGCTGGATAGAGACGCTTCAGTCACATTAAATCCTTCTGACAGGTCATCGTCTTGCAATCTTGATTAAACCGACAATTCAGAATTGCAGAAAATGAAACAAAATTTCACATTTTCTACCAAATGATAGCACTTCTTCAAGCATTTAAGACTTACAGCAATGGTTTAACAAGCTGGTGAAAACGTACGTACTCAGCTAACAGTCAATATCCCCCTTCGGCAATTACAAGCAATGATTTACTCCAACAACGTGGCCACCACCTACTGGACTTTTTACTTTCAAATCAATAAACGCTCCATGTGCTGCTTTGAGTCCTGGCTCTTCATTACAGGCCGAGTCGTAAACTTCTGCATTGTAGAGGGCCCGGGTTATTCCTGTTGAGACGAGTGAAGCATCTGAAATAATCCCTGACGTGATCACAGCCCTCGCCGCTAGATTTATTATGCCTTATGAGATGTACATGGCGTCGACTTTTATCGGCTTTGAGCGGGTTCTCATTTAATTGTCTCTGCAGATTACTTGGAAATTTGCATAGATGATGTGCACTTAACATCACTTGAACAATGTGAATATTCGTTACTGTGTGCAGAATGTTATCTGCGTCACACAGCACACCAATCAGCACGTAACCTGCATGTTTCTGATGCTTGACAAGAACATTTAACTGACCTAGTTCAGCAGCATATCTTGTAACATGTACAACATTGGCAGGATCAAGAACACCTGACTCCTCTTGAAGAAGACATTTGCAAAATGGGGGATCTCAATATCCGCCATGTCTCTCCTACTTGATAAAAATGTCAATTATTATGGTGCAAGATAATTTTATAATGTTTTATTCAATTTGCCATACCTTTGCTGGAGGAATCCAATGAAGGGGGCTACTCCTGTGCCCGGTCCGACCATTATGAAGGGCACCGATAGGTCAGAGGGAGGGCGAAAGGACCAGTTGGGTCTCAAACTCACATGGATCTAGGGTCAGAGGACATTAGCAAGCGTTAAAAATAATGAGCGTAATTACAACAATGCTGAGAATCCACTGTGGGCCTACCAATCTATTAATTGATCTACTTAATATTCAAAGACATACTAATAGGAAAACTCATGAGCTCCAACCGGAATCCATAGAGTCTGTGGTAGAGAAGATTTACTTGCTTTAATTTTAATGAATTCTTTAATTAACCACACACAGCTGTCCCAAAGCTTGTTCTTTTTTTTTTTTGTGTCTCGCACATTAAAATTGAGTTTCCAGAGCAGTCTAAAACATGTAGTGGAAACAGGTTGAATCCCTAATGCCTCAAGTTCTGCATTTTCATGGAGCCACTGCACAACTATCTGATATTCTGCTCCAGACTTGCCTTCTATTTTACTTAAGAACCTCTTGAACTGTAATATTTGAAGGCGAATGGGCAGGCCAGCTTTCTTGGCATTTTTATTGAAACTAAACTAAACTAAGACAAAGAAGGGATGGCAAAGTAAGGCGTAGCAGGATTTCAACCTAGCCAGGAGGCGTACATGTATTTTTTTCTCCCTATGAGTGGGGGGCTTAAGACTATTACAGCACCAACACTTGTACTCGCAAATATGAGGACTTATCAGCCAAGACCAAGAGTTCACAAATTTGTACAATCTAGTTTCAGCTCTTCATTTTGCAGTGTACTTATTACCTTTGGCAGAGCCGGGCTGTCGGAGGATTCAGCCTTCCCAGGGAAAACCATGACAGGATTGATGAGGTCAAACAGCCAACCGGTACACAAGCCTCGTCTCCCAGCAGGCCGCCCAGAGCATGCTGGGAACTCCACCACGTTAAAGACAAAATGCAGCTTTCCTGGGTGCCTAAGACAGGAGCTATCGGGATGGGACCACAGAGAGTTTGAGACAGGAAGACAGAGATAGAGGGAAACAACAGTGTGTGTGCAAGGCATACAGACAGCGACAAGCAGGGAGATGAAGTGAAAAACAGAATGAAATACAGAAGCAGAGGGAGCACAGAAGAAGAGAAAAGCACAGGCATTACGAGGGAGGATAAATACTCAAGAACAGACAACAATGCTCCTACAAATGATTCACACAAACCACCAACAGAGAAATCTAGTTAAACAACAGCTGGTCAAAGTAACAAGGATACATTGGCATTTGATGCAATGCCAATTACAAATATGGACATGACATTGAAATGTGGTAAATTATAATCTACGCCAGTGGTTCCCAACCTTTTTTTGTCTGACGTACCCCCACAGCCCTGTCAGTCAGATGAGCTCAAGTAGCTCTTCATCAACACCACCTGTCATCTTCTAAATGTGTTCTTGTGAATGGATTTTAAAACTGGATGTAATTAATTATTTATCCATTACTTTTAGGTAACTATTTCAGCTGTTTATCCATTACTTTTAGGTAACTATTTCAGCTGTTTATCCATTACTTTTCGCTGTGTCACCCATTTATGCATTACTCTTAGCCAACTATTTTGATTTCTCTGTTCGCGTGATAACTCATTTTTATGGACTCTCAATCACAGCTGGTGTTACAACTGACCACTGATTGGTGGGAGGTATCATGCAGTCAACCTATTGTAGCTGGTAGCTTACCTATATATATATATATATATATATATATATATATATATATTCCCTGGTTGGGAATACTTGATCAACAAAATGGCAAAAAACAAAATACTGCAGAAATATCTTTCTGCTTTCTTGCTTCAATAAAACTGCCTCTCCCTCCTTTCTGTTCCCGTCTTCACTGCTGGTTGAAGAACTCTCGCGCTCTCTCTCATCCTTCACTCTCCAGTTCCTGTGGGCCACTGGAGACCTCTATTGACCACAGCATCAATAATGCAAGCCTCTAATGTCTCTGCACCATCTGATAAAGTACAGCCACCATCTCAGCTGTCCGTTCCCTGTCTCTCCGCACAAACATACAGTACATACACACACACACACACACACAAGCAGCTGAGTGAGGGCCTAATGAGAGGAGTGGAGAAGTTTTCACATTGCGTTACATGTTGCTGTTCCGGACGTGCTTTAAAGCAATCCTAATGGGTACTAGCTTAACAGGAAGAGCAAATCAATGACTGGCTAAGTGAGGCAAAAAGAAGGAACACTTGAGCCTATTTAAACTAAGCACAAGTAGCTAAAGGCTATACAATATTTACAGTCCATTCATTTGTGCATGTTTTTTCACCCATCATTGAGCTTGTTAGGGATTTACATGTACAAATACCCATTCAAACAAAAGCACACACAACATGGACTACAGTGTTCATGGTCTGACAAAGGGAATCCATAAACATATATAATACTATACTTTATATATACTGAATTCAGATACACTGTTTCTTTTTAAAATAGTTTCTAAATGTCTACAAATATGTTAAATTCATATGAACATGCAACACTTCCCTCTGATGTTATAATAAACCCTATCAAATTTCAGAGCTCAATCCACCACTGTGAAGGAGCTGGCAAAATAGCAGCTCTCCAGTGGAAAACAATGCATTTCCTAGCTGCCAACAGTGCAAGATTAATATATATTATATCATGCGAACTTGAAAGTTTTGTCTAGTAGTACCTAATAAACAGGAGGATTTAGCGATACATCATGATGCATGTACAGTGATAAAATATCAACAGCAGATTTCCAAAATGAGGTTGGGGGGGCTACAACAGTGGTTCCCAACCTTTTTGGTCTAAAGTGCCCCCACAGCCCTGTCATTTGAACTCATGTACCCTTCTTTGTTCCCCACCTATTATGTACCTAATGTATAACACTATATAAAACTGGATATTGTCACAATAATGTTTTCATACAATTGATATGTCAATTTTACAGTTGGGTTGGTCATCAGTCATACTACTACTACCACCACTTAAGTAGTAAAGCTGAATGCTCCAACCATTTATCCATTACTTTTAGCTAATTATGTTAACTGTTTAGTCATTACCATAGCTAACTATTTCAACCATTTATCCACCTGTTTAGACCTATTTTAGCCACCTGTTTAGACTACTGTGCTCACTTGATAACTAGTTCTTACGCACGCTTACATAATTGCAACAGGTACAGTAGTGTTATGGTGTTACAGCTGCCTTAAAAAGGGACAGTTCACCCCAAAATCAAAACTACATATTTTACCTCTTACCTGTAGTGATATTTATGGAAAGACACATTGCTGTTGAATTTTTCAAATGGATTTTTTTTGGCGCTTTGAGCACCACAAGCCGAGTGCTATATAGTGCCATTATATTCAAAAAAATGCAGACATCGCAACTGGCAGATATCTCCAAAACTCAGCAGCTCACACCAAAACAATCTATGGATGTACAAATAGCACTACAGGTAAGAGGAAAAATATATGTATTTTGATTTTGGGGTGAACTGTACCTTTAATATGTGTATATATTCTTTTAATCAAATCATAATTTCTATGTTTTCAAATAAGTTGAGCTACTTTGCAATCTTTCCACGTACCCCCTGGCAACTGCAGAAGTACACCCTGGGGTACAAGTACCCCTGGTTGGAAACCACTGGGTTACAAGACCAAAATATATGCGACTCCCTCTTTTCTTCTTGCAACACCACATAAAAATGGCATTTCCATGTTAATCTTATGCATCTTCTCTGGGGTATAATACATCCTATGCAGAATCTTAAAAAGAACTAACTTTGGTCATAAATTATATGAATATTTATGAACTTTGAGACAAAAATACATCCAGTCCTTTCTGTCAATATCTATTTGGCAATCATGTTACCATTTAAGCCAAACATTGTCTATATTTTCTGATTTATTTGTAATAAAGGCTTTATGATTTTCAGAAATATTCTTTTTATCTTCGCCATTATTAAGATTATAATCCAGGTTGGAAGACGAGGCAAGGAGAGACCCCTGAGTAGAATTAATCAGCGGTATTTAAAAATACCTAAACAACTGAGTGGAAGGGAGGTCATGTTTCTATTGCAGCTGTGTAAATGACAAAAGAACACCATCTTCAAACAAATGGGATGCATCAATTATTCCCTTAGCATGCCATAATTCAAATATTATCAACATCACAACAAGATAAAAAAGGAGAGTTTGTCAATTTAATTCACCGCTTGTTGCCACCATTTCCATAACACGGTTTCGAATCACTGGAAAACTGATCAGTTTCATGGATTCCTTAATCCAAAATTAGGCTGATGTTTTCATTTATAAGGAAACATAATTCAATTCTTCTCCATGAACTATCAATGTCTTAATGCATATTTATTGTGCAGCCAATAAACACCAGTAGAAATTAGGAAGCCTCCACGATCATGTGGCGAGAATAAGACAACCATGGTACTCATGGACACTTTGTATTCCAAATTAATGATGCTATAAGACCACATTTGTGCACAGATTCATGCAAATCAAATCAAGCCCAAATCAAGGTTGCGCTCTTACTTTTCTGTCACCTTACCTGGCTGCTGAATAAGGCCTGGGCTGCAGTTTCGGCAAATGCTCTGAAAGGCAAGCACAACTGTCAATCATCCCGCTGTATCGCTAAGATTGTGTTACACAGACACCCATGACAGAGGGGAGACAAAATAAGTGAAAGTCATCTTGGCCCATTGAGACGTCCTACCTACCAATCTATCCTCAGTAACCCCCACCCAGGTAACAGTCTTGTTTCTAGGACACACTTCTATATTTATGAAATTACAAACTCAGGGTTATGGAATCCCAAGTGTCCAGATGTGGAGCCAGTAGGAAACAGATTGCTTATGCAGGCCTTATTTCAATGCCAGCCATGAAGGTGCCCTCTTTTGGGTACTATGTAGTGTGCATTGCATCCGCAAGGATGTGTCAGAGAAATCAGGAAAACTTGTAACTTTTCACCGTGTAGCACCAAGATAAGCCATTCACTATGCTATGACCACCACCAACTATTAAACGTGGGCAAAAAGAGTGATTGAGAGTTGTGTGATGTGCTTGCTATGTACTCCATTACATTTTATTTGTATCTCTGTGATAGATGAACCTGGAAAAGTAAAGCTGCACCATATGTACCAGCTGAGCCCTTACAATAACACATTTCTCTCCTAAATTGCTTGGAAAGACAGACAGCTGGACTAAATCTGCTCTCTCCTCTCATTCTGGATTTCTCTGACATTTAAACAGCTACGGGTGTTGGCAATTGGCCTTGCCCAAACAGCCACCTTCCACTAAAATTTCAATCAGATTCACTCAGATACTAAAAGAAAAAACAACAGGCTCAAGGGCTAACACTTCATTTTTAGATAAAGTATGAACGTGGTATGAATTTGGTACAGAAAATTATCTCGTTAATAATTTATCTAAATAGTGAAGCTCTTTATGTGCCCAGCAGAGATCTGGTATTTTACCATTCAATGTTGAAAAAATACCATATGTCAGTCTTTAAGAAGAAAAGTAGATTTGTTCAACGTGCTATCTCAGTTATATAGAAAATGAGTTTGATTTTGTTTTTGGCTATTCACATACAAAACACTTGGAGAATGCACATTTTTGCAGCTCTATTACTGATGTTTGATAAAAACTTAAGAGAAGAGAACTTTTATTCTGAAAAAGAAGTTGAAATCGTTAGACATGGAGTCTCAAAATGTATTATTTGGGGGGCAGGCAAATTTACAAGGAGAGCCAAGATTGCACGCTGGCCTTGCTTTGTTATAATCAATATGCTTGTAGATACAACTCAGTGAGTCATTTGTAAATACATCTTAAGAAATAATCAGGACTAAGCTGCAACGCAATGGAATTCATGTTTCTCATAAAAGGGCAGCAAGTAACCCCCTAAGTGCAAAATCTTTTTGGACAAAATCATCACATCACAACATATTCAGCCATCCTTTCCATCGGAAATGCACACCTCTCCATCTCCATCAGACGGTGTATCGTGTACGCTAACACAATCCTCTGCAGCTGCACGGCACGCGAGTTCCTGCCTTTCTATCACAGAGTGACAGCACATGTCCGAAAGAGAGGACAAGAAATCCATCATCTAACATCACTGCACCATGATGATACTGCTGGTAGATACAAAGGATATATCACTTTTAAAACCTCTGAGTGCGAAGGTTTTTTTTTTGTTGTTGTTACAGTGAGTGGCTTGAGAATATATCTTAAAATATGTATTTCAAAAAAGGTATCTGTTCCAAAAAAATACAGTCCCTGGGTCCCCACTATGTTTTCCGAAATGATCGTTTTCAGGGGTATCATCGATCATACTGCGCAACAATATAATCTATTCCATCTCAAAAGTCTCTCTGCGCCGCAATTTATATGTAGAGGTACCATTTTAGTGAGGAAAAAATAAGAAAGCAATGTGGTTGTACATTAAAGTTATACTTCTTAAGATATATGTATGGTTAGGGGGAGAATTAGGGAGGTTGTTAGCATTACAGCATTAAAAAGAGTTCTCCTTGAAAAGGTGTTTTTCTTTTCTTAACAGCCTACAAATGCTCATTTGGAGTAACGGACCTGCAAGCTCATGGTTTTCCAAAAATGTTTTCCATGTGTGATATGCAGTGTGATCTCTGTGACCAGGAAAATTAATTTTAAATTTCAAGCTTTTCTGGAGAGAGGGGGAGCACAGGGAGACACTTACTTTAGTTTGCTTTACTTTCTTCCATGGGTCGAGCTAAAGCAAAAAAAGAATAAAACTGCACCCTAGTACAATTTCATTTGAGCCCTGCGGTAAAGTAAATTGAAAAAGATGCTCATGGACAGCATTCAGCTCCCTGGGGCTATGACCCCAAAGTTTGTATTTGATACGCTATGTGAAACAATGGACCATATAACAAGAGAGCTGACTCTGGGAAGCAGGTATCATTCTCAATTTATACCCAGCGTTTACTTTTACACTGAGCCTGCACTTGGCCAAAGACATCTGGGCTCAGACACATCTCTCCTCATTATTTATAGTTAGTGTATAACAGCATAAAATCTGATCAGCAAACACCTCCCCTTCGGTCGAGGTAATGAACCGAGAACAGTGCAAAAAATGCAGCAGTGCAATTTACCAGTGACATACTGAGTCAGAGTTGACCATTAACCTATGATCCAAACTGACCCTGCGCGCTTGTGTCCTTGCAAAGCTCAGCGGCTCCCCAGAAAATGGCCCTCTGTCCCCCAAATAACAGCTGTTGCCCAGAAGGGCCTCCAAGAGCGCATTTTTCACGAGGGCACAATTTTTAGAGATTCGCAAATTTCTGCATCAGTTCACCAATGAAAAAAGGTGCCGTGGTTGGCAAGTAGACCAAAAATAACTGACACTGGGGTAGGCCAAGAGATGTGACACAGCTGTTTTAGAGGACAACTCAACTTGTATGTAAAGCTGTAGCCAACTAATTTCACTGTCTAGTAAGTTTCAGTCAAAGCTTATTAGATCTATAGCGAATGACCGGCCAACTATTTTAATGAGCGGAGAGAATAATGTTAGTTTTCCACCAACAGTTGGCTCAAAGGGTCAAAGGAGGGATGCCATAGATGGCCGACAGCAGCAAACAATGATCAATATTATTAGCAGGGAGGGAAATGATGAAGAAACAGAGAAAATATCTCTTGACTTGCAGCAACAATACTGCCATCATATTCAGAGAAACTGTGGCACAAAAACCATATTGAGGCTACATGTACTTAAAAATGAGACAAGGAAATGAGTGTTGATCCTTTGGGGAGCCCTCTGATATACACTGTCTGACCATTCAGTATAATTAAATGCTCTGACAAAATCAGCCTCGACTGGGCTCACAAAGCTTGCTTCACTGGGGCTACAGTGACCCCTACTGGATGAAAAAGATTCAGACAGACCAACCTGCCTGAATAACAGATATGATAACCTGAGGTCTCTTCAAAAGTGAAATAAACAGTTCTGTAGTCATTTATTCCACTGGTATTTTGTATGGGTGCAGTCTAAATCTCAATGTCATGTCAATCACTGCACTTCTCCGTTTGCTTCAGGCAAGATGAAAGCCTGCATTTCATTAAATTGTGCATCTATTATAATAATACATTTCAATAAAAAAAAAATGAAAAACATATTTGAAATATGCCAGAATATTAGTCTGTTTTCTCATTAGTCACTGGATAAATGTTAAACTGCATGAAACCCATTTGCTATGTGAGAAGAAGACTAAGTTAAATAAAATTTATTTGATCAGATTTTGCACTTTATAGAGTGGTTCTCATGCAATCTGTTATCTAACTCATCCAGCAAGGATAGTTTTTACACGATAATCCTGATATGGAGAATTTTGGACCTTAGGACTGACTGACTGAGTGAGATAACAGCTGGCACTCTGACCTATGAGGAGGCTGAGAGGAGGCGAGCAGGATGGGAAGGCAGCGAGAAGCTCCGGAACGCTGAGGCTCGGGTCTCTCACGTGCAGGTTGTAGTCTGCGGCGCCTTGTTTACTGCAGAGCTCCTGCAGTCTCCTCCTCTGCACGCCGTCCCCAATATGTTCCACCAGCGCTCGGAGAAATGCCTGACAGAGAGACGGAAAGAACGAAATCGGATGTAAAGTCACTTGAAGCTGTTCTGCACCTCCGTCAGCAGCAATGGTCATGATTGTTTTCAGTTTTTCTAACGTAGGCTTCCATTCACAACTGTAAAAAGAAAAGGCCTTTAACACATTTTCTATCACTGCTGAAAAAAAAAAAAAAAAAACTCCAATGCCACATTGCACACAGGCCATATAAAATGTGAGTCTTTGTTAGTTTCTAGTTAAATAAAAAACGTAGATGTAGACCTTGACACCAGCCCAGTTATGAAATACAGCCATTTTATTATGCACAATTCACTCAGTCATTTAGTTCTTAAATGCTTTTATTGCTACTGAGAAATTTGCAGAGGCAAAGAGGCATTCTTTTAATCCTTAAACAAATTCATCAAAATGAATGAATGCAATCAATTAATACCTTAAATTTACAGAAGACAAGCAGCTGTTTAACTTGTGTTTCATCAATAATCTTTGTGTAGGCTGTGATGTAAATAACAGGTTTTAAAAGGATCATGAAGAAATATTAAAAAGCAACTCAACAACTTTTGGAGGGATTCTACTTTATTCCGCAACCATTAATCACTCCGATACAGTAATCGCAAGCAATATTTGTCATGCCTAAGTGTTCTGCATAATTTAAGTGATTCATTATAGTTTATGAGTGCATGTATGGAGAGATTAGTGGCACATTCTTGTAACTTACACTGGAAGAATTATTATCCCCATCTTCCAATCCATCCTGTAGAGACAGCACTTCACCACCTTTTGACTAGTGTCAAAAAGTAGTGTCTGTATCTGGCACACTCTCTGGATAGCTTCCATAATAACATTCATATTTGTCTCGGTAGAAATGGCAAGCCAGGACATGCCAAGTATATCTTTCTGTATTTCTGTTAGTGCAATTCCCAATAATATACCTTACACTGAGGCTGAGGTGATTATCCTTCACTATCCTAAAAATCATGGCTTATAAAGATTATAGGTGTTGGAAATGCTTTAGTAACACAGATTAACTGCTTGGATTACACAGACAGGCGTTGTAAAATAAAACTCTTACTGCCTGGTAAATCTGTAGACAACAGTTTGACCTGAAACAATCAATTTTTGTGCAGGAATTTCATAACACAGGAGGAGAAAATCAGACAAGTCTTATATACAGCAGGGAACTGAACTGATGGTAGCTGTTACAATTAGGATGGACTATTTGTTTCTGACACATTATCAATTTGATTTGGACAGTTCTCTAATAAACTCAGTGCACAATTCAGGAGTACTGTTTCCCTAATGTCCCTTAAGTGTTATCTTACTGCATAACACATTTCATTTTTTTAGATGTTTAAAAACAAAATAGAACCGTTTTTTAAAAATGTTAGTATGCAGTGTGCCATAAGGGATGTTATCTTGTAATTGCTGTATGATTTTGTGCTCTAATGAATGCTATATGCTGAGCAATACTTAAAATGTTGTATTTATTAAGAAGCAATTGGATTGCTGCCATATTTTGCCATTTTACAAATTGTCTTCCTTTTGTCTTTCAGTGTGCCGTTTAAAAAGAAGAGTAAACTACTATGCAGCTCTTGCCAGAGGGCATTTAATGGTTTTCATTTTGGTTAGACAATAATGTTTTTATTAAATAGTAAAAGTAAAAACCAGGATGAGGGTGTAATTTTGTGGACAAAATAGCTTGAGAATGGAAATAAGACACAGGAGTACAGGAAGGTGCACAAGTTAGCTACTGTCACTACAGTAATCCTATTTTAAAGAATATAGCAAATGTTAAGAGAATCAGGTGAAACTCGTCGCCAGCCAAAAGTTTGGCTCTACCAAAGCTCACGACTGTGAGCCATTTGACATTTCCACGTAATGTCAAAGCAAGTGTAATCATTATTTCAGCCTCAGATCGACACTTAGTAAATTCAGCCTTGCCTGAACTTATCAAACCAAACTATGAACCAATGCGAATCCTTTGGGTCCAGACCCTGCCCTGACAGACTATTTGAGTACCCGTATGCCTGTTCAGTAAGTAGATCATCGAAAACAAATAAATGTGTGCGGTTTACACACATCTGTGTCAAAACAGAATTGCACTTCTTCATGAAATACTATACATTTTTCTCCAAGCTTAGACAACACAAATAAAAGCAGTGGGCTCTTGCCGGAGAAAGCATGACACTTAAAAAATGTCTTCCCTCACATTATGCTGATACACTAAAACAACAAGTAGGATGTCCCATCAAAAAGTGGCTTGTCCAATGCAATTTACAAGTAAGCAGCTGCAGAGCAATGTTTGGACATACAGTACCTTCTTAGGAACACTTCTGATCTCTAGACACCATGTGAGCAGGTACAGTAGAGAAATGTCCTGGGGTATGTAGGATGGCACCTGGGCTCCTATAACCAGGGATGAAAGAACATTTGAGAATTATCATTAACAGGGTAGATACGAATGTCACAGACATTAGAATCGTTTGGAAGAAATGCTATGTTATAATGTTCTTTTCAAGAGTACACTGGGCGCTTGTTAAAATGATTTGACAGGTGCACTTGACCTTTTTTCTTAGTGTCTTTACGTAGAGAAATGTGTACCCTGCAGTTCCTCTGGTCATGAAGGCCCAATCTGTGGAGCATGTCCTCCACCTCAGTGGCCCTGTTTGGGCAGAACACATCAAAGGAATCCCCGGGCTGATAGGCCATCATCGGGTAAGCCTAAGAATGAAAAAGAAGCATCTAAAAGGTCTAAATGCAACTGCTAAAGCTATCTAAATTCATACCAAAGGTATAGAAAATTTGACAAAAATTAACATTATCCTGTCAAGCTTACAGAGATGTCCAGCTCTAAGAGAAGGGCCATCTTGACTGAATCTCCTCTGGTCAGCTGAACTGCCCTGGATATGGGAACCTCATGGAGAGTCTCTTTGTTAAATGGTCCAACAATCTTGAAGAAAACATTTATGAGATAAAGGGTGAAATATGGCACAAACACTGGTTTTGTTACTGGTAGTATCATCCCTCACCTGTTCCCTAGTGTCCACCTCCTGAAGAGAGACATCCAGGTAGGGAGGAGGCAGAGCAGGAACATTAAGAGAGGACTCAGACAGCGGCGGCACGGAGCGTGTCAGTGAGGCTGCCAATGCCACATGGGGAACTCCAGCATCCCCGGTTTGTGTCTCCGGTGCTGATGTAAAAACACTGGCAACGCCACGAGACTGGGATGCCAACCCAGGGCTCCCTGCAGGAGAAGCTGGCCTGAGATCAGAAACAGCAGTCTGTGTAGCAGAAGCCGAAGATGAAGCAGCAGATGCAAATTTGGAGACTGTTTGTACAGATGCTTCGACCGATTTGCAGTTCTGGTGGTCTGTGATGCTTAAGCGGTTTAGTTGGACATCTGGTATGGATGAAACAGGAGGCCCGTTTGGTGAATCCCCTGCTTCTCCTTTCAAGTGGGCAGTCCTATCAGAAGCCATTTTTGATAAGGCTCCTTTGATTGCTTTCCACAGTCCTTCAAGCCAGGGGTCCACGACCACCTCCAGCCTGGAGAGAACAAAGTCCACAAGATCATACACAGCAGTGTAATAAAAAGAAGAGAAGGAAAGTGGGTGGGTTAAAAGACCAAATTCTGAAAGTTGGATGTCTCATTTCATTTTCTCTGCAGAACTTACCCTACACCATCGTCTGCATATCCCGTGGCGTAGAATTGTTTGGCTCCAAGTTCCTGTAGACGACGCTCAATTGTCTTCCCACCGTTGCAGAAATTTGCATAATTTGAGTCTCCTAAAGCTGGAGCAGACAGAGGAAAACAGATGATTTCTCCAGCCAACAACTGTTCAGAAAGTAAACACTTTGCAGTGCTCTGCATTGTGATGATTATGTGTTTTGCAAATCAAGTTCCCCATATTGACAGATGAGCAGCATAAAAAAAAAATGCTACCTCAGACCTACATAATAGAATTTACCTAAAACTGCATAGCAAAGGTGTTTATAGTGGTCAGTAGAGAGGGTCTTCTTCTTGATGCGCCTTACAAATTGGAGGGCATTGTCTGGCGGTTCCCCATCTCCAGTAGTAGACACAATAAAGACCACTGGGGCATTCTCCTTCTCCAAATTGTACTGGAACCAGTTATATGATTAATCAGTGACTGGTGTTTCCACAGTAACATCAGGCGAGATCAAATCTACTACGATATTATTGCGGTGTTATTGTGTGTCAGCTTAAACAGCTCTGCTTCAAAGCAAAAGGTTTTAATGTGCAATAGCTACCTTATCATTGTGGTTCAAGCAGCTGAGCTCAGCAACCAGTCCGTGCTCCTCCGCCACCTCAGCTACCCCCTCTGCTATGGACTGGGCCTGGCCCTTCTGAGACCCATACAGAACCACGACCCGAGGCTTCACTTCACAGGGCATGCTAGACAGTCCAGAAGAACACCGTCATTTGTAGATTTGAAACAATTTGTGGATAGAAACAATGCAGAGCAGGACTAAGTCAACGCAACTGCTATCGAGGTGATTACAAATCCACAGTATTCAGCTGTCGAGCTGTGTTTTCATGGGTATCTCAGCTGACAAACTGCACATTTTGACAGGCAACAGACAGACTGTCACAGAACAGCCATCGAAGCAACACCACCATAAAGTACCCGGACATTGCGTCAGTTTTTGATGTTGCCAGCATTACCAAAGAGCACGTGGATTCAAGCATGTTATGTATCTTTTCACGTCTAACGCTAAATCAAAAGCAACTAACGTTACGTCATATACATAGCAGAGTTGCATGTTTTTAGCGAAATGACAACTAATAACTTTCAACTCACACGGGAGACAAGCCCTGATCCCCGGATGGTGTCTTTTCGAGCTAAAGTTATCCGGTTTAAACGATACTTAAATATCACTAGAAGCAGATACAAAGGCTATGTGATGTTCTCGGAAGATATATTGTATACCTTTTCAAAACAGCTGCGGAAAATCACACAGTCCAGTCCTTCTCATGGAATTTTGTCGTTACTGGAAGTCACGCGAGATCAGGGCACAGACTGAGATTGAGCGTGATCGGGAGAAACCACATTATTAAAAAGATGTTTTCAGTTCTACTCTTAAAATGTTCTGTATGAAAAGCTTGTAATTGTTGTTCGGAAATATTTCATAATGTGTAACAGTTATTTATGTGTTGTGGTTCTGGATAAAAGGGTGTTTAAGAGTGTAATAAGACACACTTAACGCTACTTGGTTCCGCCCTCCCCGCCCGTGGAGCCTTCCAGAAGTCGCCGGCAGACCCGTGCGGCTTTCAGTTAAGCAACTCTCCAGATTTACATCGTAAAAACTCATTATTTTATCCGTTGAACACTTACTAAGTGTCCTAATCCCTCAGTCATCATGTCCGCTATGGGGACACTGGCTTTCGATGAGTATGGGAGGCCTTTCATCATCATTAAAGACCAGGACAGGAAGACACGGTTAACGGGCATTGACGCATTGAAGGTACAATGGGCTAGCTAGCGGGGCACAACTGCAGCACGTTGGTTAGCAAGTTGCTAATTTGCTGTTGGTTGCATGACGTTGGATACGTTAAGCCGACACGATGTGTGTTAATATGTAAGGTTATTGTGTTTAAGCATATATCTAACTGGCAAGCTACGCTGTTGGTGCAGTAGCACCCGTATAGCATTAGTCCAAGGATTTGCTAGTCATGCTAACATTGAGGCCCATGTGCATTCTGTGTGGCGTTCAGCCGCTGGGTGTTGTTACGCAGTGTCCAAAATGGTCACTATGGATGTGCATCATTTCTATATTAAAGTATCAACTCTTTTCCGCAGATGGCAACTTCAGTCTGTCGTTCGTAAATCATAGAGCCCAAGAGCTTATTTTAAAATGTGAGCTGACATGGAACTGTTTGTGCTTTCCAGTCTCATATTATGGCAGCCAAGGCAGTTGCGGCAACGCTTAAAACATCTTTGGGACCCAATGGTAAGTACAAACCAGTGCAGAGCAGTCACATGTAAACCTCTGTCAAAACGGTTAATAATTCGAGAGGGCGTGATAGATGCGCAGATGCTGAGCTTCTGTGTAACTAAAGTAAAATCAAATATATATTTTACTACTTCCCACACACATTTGTGACAGCTATTTTAATCTGTTAGCCAACATCACAGGTCACTTCTCCTGAATAATATTTTCCTTTTTGCATCCAGGTCTTGACAAGATGATGGTTGACAGGGATGGAGAGGTGACTGTTACCAACGATGGAGCCACTATTCTCAGCATGATGGACGTGGACCACCAGATTGCCAAGCTTATGGTGGAGCTCTCCAAGTCCCAAGATGATGAGATTGGTGATGGAACCACTGGAGTTGTTGGTACGGGAAAGGAAGCTGAGGGGTCCAGGGTGGTTTTCATGGGCTGTAAACCTGGATTCATACCTTTCCGCTGGGTTTTCTGGTGGTCCTAACGTAGGGTTTAACCTGTTGATAATCACAACATCATGCAACCCTTCATGGGTGTTACTGAACAGTAGACAATAACTGTGCTGTGAAATCACTACACCTTCACTTTCAGACAGTGATTATCGTGCCTCGCACAGGAAATGTCTGCTAGATCATAACATCCACATATTTCAGGTGTTACTATATAGGAGAAAATTGTTTAGCTGTTCTTTATCTCTAAAAGCAGCAGGATTTTGAAAACATGCCTTTTATCCAGGTACTTTTGTCTTCACTTATACTAAACAGTTGTGTGTGACAATATAGAGAACACTATTTGTGAGTTTAATGCCATCTCACTCTGTGAATTGAGGATGTTGGCTTTCTCATAAATACACTGAATCCTGCATCATGCAGCCATATAAAAACAATAGTGTGCAATATGAATATTCTAAATCAAATTTTCTCAGCGTGTTTGAGAACAGCAACACTGTTGCAGCTCTGATCAAGAAAACCTGATATATTTAAACATATGTAAGTTGTTATTGTCTTAACTGTATTTTCCTTTTCCTCTTCCTCCTCAGTGCTGGCTGGGGCTCTACTTGAGCAGGCTGAGCAGCTGCTGGACCGTGGAATCCACCCCATCAGGATCTCTGACGGTTATGACCAGGCCGCTCGCATTGCCATCAGTGAGCTGGATAAAATTGCGGAAACCCTACCCTGCGATCCCAACAACACAGAACCACTCATTGAGACCGCCATGACAACACTGGGATCCAAAATGTGAGTCTTGTAAATGCATTAGTGTTGATTTTATTATATTCCTGCAATGTGATTAACAGGAACAATCTTAGATTGCTTTCCATTACTTAAATACATTCAGTGGCCAGTTTATTAGGCACACCTAGCTCAAACCAATGCTTTCTAATGCAAGGACCTGACAATAAATCCTACCTTAAGGTTTATAATGTTCATTATATAATGGGATAGAAAAAATATTAAAAACACCTCAGTATAATACAATTCCACAGCACCACTAACTACAGTCTCCAAAATGACCATAATCAAAATCAACACCTCTAAAACTGTTTCAACAAAAACGGAATATTATAACCTTCACGAAGGGAGTATTTATTGTAGGACTGTTGTGTTAGGCAGCATTAGTTTTAGCTAGGAGTAACAAGAAACTGGCAACTGAATGTAGTTAAGTAATGGAAAGCAATCTAAGATAGTTCCTCTTAATTGTATTGTACCTAATAAACTTGTAACTGAGTGTACATATGCTCTCTTTACTCTTTGGTACTACTGTTTTTACAGGTGTAAACCAAAAAAACTATTAAATCATGTTTTCACTCATAAGCTAAAATTCTTTACTTTAGATGTTGGCATTGTAAGGGACATTTATATAGTAATACTTTCATTGTTTGACATCAGCTAAGATATCACATCTTGTCTTTTAGTATCAACCGGTGCCACAGACAGATGGCAGAGATTGCAGTGAATGCCATCCTCACTGTGGCCGACATGGAGAGGAAGGATGTAGACTTTGAGCTCATCAAGGTGGAGGGCAAAGTCGGAGGCAAGCTGGAGGACACACAGCTCGTAAAGGGAGTCATAGTTGACAAGGAGTTCAGCCACCCTCAGATGCCCAAGGTACAAACAAGAGAGGGAATATCACGCTCAGATGATGTCTTCTGCTCTAGCTCCAACTTTGTCTTTGATCACACAAAATCAAATAGTTGACAGTGCATAAGGACAAATTCAGTGTTTATGTCTGACATCCATCTTTAGAACTATCACAAAATATCGCAGTAATTTCATAATTTTTGATGGAGATGATTTAGGGATTATTTCTTATGATTGTCTTTTAGAAGCTAACAGCAAGCAGTTCAATGTATGTATTGTGTAGAGATTAAGGAAAATGTTAGTATGTAAAAGGCTAACAGTGTATTAGTTACAGCTGATAAGGACACTTACTTGCTTTATAGTGCAGCAGCCAGACACTACTTGTTACATTGCTTTTTCCTTTTGTGTGACCACTGTATGGTAATAATGTTTATCAATTCTTTTTTGTCACCACTCAGGTTCTGAAAGATGTTAAAATTGCTATCCTTACCTGCCCGTTTGAGCCTCCTAAGCCCAAGACCAAGCATAAGTTGGATGTGACCTCTGTGGAGGACTACAAAGCCCTTCAGAAATATGAAAAGGAGAAGTTTGAGGAGATGATCCAACAGGTTAGTACTGCAGCATCAGCGGTTCTAGAACTGATTTCTTCACATCTGTATTGGCACGTGGTTAATCTTTAAACTCCTATTTCAGGTCAAAAGCGTTGGTGCCAACTTGGCCATCTGCCAGTGGGGCTTTGATGATGAAGCCAACCACCTTCTGCTGCAGAATGAGCTGCCGGCCGTGCGCTGGGTCGGAGGGCCTGAGATTGAGGTGAGACGCTTGTCACATGGTACAACTCCTTGACGTAAAGTTACTATTGAACAAAACATTTTCACGCCCTTCATCACCAAGATCAATCATGTCTCCACATTTTATGGCCACGGTGCTGATAAGCAAAAAACCTTTCAGTAGAATATTACTTAATTGTGGAAATGCAAATTGTGTTTTCTCTGCAGTTGATCGCCATAGCCACAGGTGGCCGCATCGTGCCACGGTTTTGTGAGTTGACACCAGAGAAGCTTGGTGTAGCTGGTTTGGTGAAGGAGATCTCCTTTGGCACTACAAAGGATCACATGTTGGTTATCCAGGAGTGCAAAAACACAAGGGCTGTAACCATTTTCATCCGTGGGGGCAACAAAATGGTATGCACAAATGTGACTTTTACTGCCAAGGTATCCATTTATGTTCATCTATCACTCTTGGTTAACCTTTTTATTTTATCGCTCATTAGATCATTGAGGAGGCCAAGCGCGCTCTCCATGATGCTCTGTGTGTAATTCGCAATCTGGTCAAAGACAACCGTGTTGTGTATGGAGGAGGAGCTTCAGAGATTGCATGTGCTCTGGCTGTCAACCAGGCTGCAGATAAGGTGAGAAGCACTACAATCCAGATACCATACTTAATATTGCTCAGTTCAGAATTTATTTCTTTAGAATGAGAATACATGTTTCTGACACTTTTTTGGCAAGTGCTGATTCTTCAATCCATTAAGATGCTGTTTCGCTTGCTGCTCTGATCGTCTTTATTTCTGCCCCTCTCCAGTGCCCATCATTGGAGCAATATGCCATGAGGTCATTTGCTGATGCCCTGGAGGTAATCCCAATGGCCCTGGCTGAGAACAGTGGGCTGAACCCTATCCAGACTATGACAGAGGTCAGAGCCAGGCAGGTCAAAGAGAACAACCCTTACCTCGGCATCGACTGTCTGCACAACAACACCAATGGTATGGATCCAACTGTCAGACAATGACAACGCTGCACTATAATGCCAGAGAAGATGACGTATTGAATGGCTTTCTGTTTTTCTCCTACACAGACATGAAGCAGCAGCATGTGGTTGAGACACTGATTGGCAAGAAGCAGCAGATCTCGCTGGCTACTCAGGTAGTGAAGATGGTCCTAAAGATTGATGACATCCGAAGCCCAGGAGAGAGCGAGGACTGAAGGCCTGCTGGGATACTTACTAGAGGGTTTAGGCACTTCCCTGGAACCACGTCCAAACCGCACTGCATATTGCTATTTATCATTTAATACAAAATGTTCAAGCTGTTGTAGTATCAAGAGTCCCCATTAAAATGTTGGTCCGTTGAAATTTCCAGACTCTTTGGTTTTGATTTCAAGCTCCCAAAAATGAACCTGACAATGCTTGATCTTTATTTGTGTATTTCACATCAGGTGTACATTACATGTCATAAAACTGGAGAACTTACACACAAAGTTGTCAAGCTGATGCGTAAAAATTGTAATCCACATAGCACATTCCGTGAATATTATTTAATTGCATTCTTCCATTAAGACAATACTGCATCCATGTATATATGTGGCACAAGACAAAAGTGCTTAATAGTTTTGGCTCCACAATTAAAATTCACATTTCATTGAAATGAAAATCACAGTTCCTCAGTATCCACAGGTCCATACATGAACACCCAGACCCCTAAAGTGACACCCACAGGAAAAAAATCAGATGTCACCACTCAAACTAAAATTATGACTAACAAGCGCTGCCCTCAGCGTGCTGTAAATAGCGCCTCTACATTTCACATCGGACCTTCTCAGGTTTTCATCCTGACTGGTTAAAAGAATAATTTGCTACTGGTGTAACTGATTAGTACTCCCCGTGCTGATTTCTAATTTACATGTACTTGTTGAGCCAGTGCAGCATGTCTGTCCTGGCTGCCTGGATGCTGGGTTTGTCTGTTGGGTTGATGTCCTCATTCTTGCGGTGGACAAACCCATGAGTTTGACCAGGAAAGATCTTCACCTCGTAATCCACTGTGCACTTCTCCTTCAGCTTTGCTTCAAGGACACTCACCTGCAGAGCAAAAGGATATAAGCACAGGTTGCCAGTGGTTATATGGCAGAGATTATGGCAAGTTCTGCACCACAGAAGTTACCTGTCCATTTCTGCTTTTAATCAGACTTAAAATGTTTAGCTGCTGGTGTATTTTAACATCGAGGTATTTGGATGTTGCAACAAGAATACCATTTGGTGCTCAAGTACCAGGGTAAAGCCGGCTATACCATCGCTATGGACCTGAAGGCAATACTGTAAAGTGGGCTATATTTATGGAAGCTACTAAATCCATGCATACTAACCTGGTCCAGTGGGATAACCTCATCTTTCTCTCCAAAGATGAAAAGCGTAGGCCCCTTCAGCTCATACCTGTCCTCTCTTTCACGAACGATCCCTGCATAGTATCACATAATAAAACTCCAACAGAAAACCACTGCACAGCAACCATCCTGCATGCTTTGCTGCCTGAACACACTGACTGAATGGTGGGTGTGCATTTCTCAACGTGAGTAGTCTTTTCCAAAGACATGTACTAGAAAACTGTGTGCACCACTGCCACCTAGACAAAGTTCTGCGCATTTGTGATTTATACTGTAATGGAATTCGGAAGACACACCGATGACGTGAACCTTTAACTTTACTATGGCAAAGACGTACCATAGACTGACACTCCAGCTTTGACCTCTGGATATTGCAGGGCGAGGTAATGTGTGGCAACCCCTCCCCAGCAGAAGCCCACTGCTCCAATGCGTTTGGCCCCACATTGCTGCTTCAGGAACCTCAGCACTGCATCCACCTCTCTGGGGAAGGAATTATTAAGACCAAAATGTCTTGAAACTGGTGCACACAGAAAAAGAAGGCTAATAAATGCATGAGACCAGCAGGCCTTTCGTCAATAATTAGCCCCATTTGATACACAACCTTAAATGCAAGACACCTACTAGAGCTAGATAAAACATTTTCAAATTGGGACAAAAGCTGCTAAATAAGAAGAAAACACGCTTGTAGTTACTTGTTTATGTTGGTTGGCTTTTTGTCTTCAAGCCACTCCTGAAATTTGGACCAGTCATGTGATGGACTCCATGGCTCCTTTCCAATGAAGAAGTCTGGACAAACAGCACTGCGCAGAGCAAAACAACGGAAGAAGAAATCACTGTTACAGGTCAAACCGGCAGATTTAAATGCTTCTGGCTTAAATAAATACTCGCCCACCACCATGTGTTGCTTTTAGAAGCACACATGTGACTATATCATTATGTACAGCATTTAAATGTTTACTCACATGTATCCATTGGCAGCCAGCATATCAGCTATGTATCTTGTGTTGGGAAGCTGCCACCCATAGATGTCTTGTATGACAATGATTGCCTTGTCAGAAGCAGCGGAGGGTCTCACTACATAAGCTTTGGTGTGCTCTATCTGGACCTCCTGGCCGAGCCCTCCATAGTCCAAACGATCACCAATGTCACAGGGGCATGGCTTGGTTTCATTTGCCATCTGCTGAAAGACAGACAGACGGATACAAAGTCAGCTGCAAAGAGAGGATGGCAGGGTGAATTTGGTCACTTTAAGTAAAATTTCCTTTCTCTGTCGCGTGCTTTAACAGATTTGGGAGTCACTGAAACAAGACTAGAAAATAATTTGCGCAACACAATGACAAAGCATTTTGTACAAATTAAACCTTTCCCAGTGTCTCCTCTTAGCCTCAGTCAAAATAATTTGTATATCGAGATCAGACATACCGTGTTGTTTGACGATTTTTGTTTTGTAGGCCTCAAAAGTTGCAGCCAAGTCGGTGATTGCAAAGCTGGTGGAATCAAAGTCAAGCAAATAAGACAAAGAATGAAATTCCTGCCACGAACTTCAAAATAAAAGCTGTAAGTTTCAACAGACCAAATGTTGTGAGTTGCCGGTACAAAGAGCAGTTGAAAGGTGGACTCTACATCAGAAGAACATGTCTTTGCGGTATTTTGCAAATACCTTGGTACAGCCTATAGTTCTTTCTATTAACTCAACCAGAATAAGCCATCTTTACAGTGATTACATTTTCACTCTAGTTTCATGGGAGGTTTTAGCCCTATAAAATGGCCAACGGTAAGGAAGGAGTCATTTAGATATTGTGGAGCTTTTGCTCTATTTTTTGTCTTCATTGCTGGAGCTTCTATGCATTTTAAATTTACGTCTGTCCACTTTATTACTTTGTCTTCTCCCATTATGTATCGTTATAGTGAATTCTTGCAATCAAGACACGATCTTATTTCCGGTAGCCTTCTGTACCTTTCACAATGATTTAGAGCGACGAACAATGGCAGAAAACAAGCTAAAGGTTTTACTAGTCAATTCAGTTATATATTGGATGTACAACACGGCATTTCCTCATTCGATTAAAAGATAAAAAGGCACCGCTGGGATTCGAACCCAGGATCTCCTGTTTACTAGACAGGCGCTTTAACCATCTAAGCCACGGCGCCGCACGATTTCCCTGACGACAGTACAGCAGTATTAAAAGTTACTACACATCCCATGACGTGAGACTTGTATTTTCTGAAACTTCATTACAACATATATTGTTGTAAATTGAAACATTGAAACAAAAAGCAGGCCAACTATCCATATATATTTTTTCACAAAAACCAGTACATATGGAATATAATTATTGACTTTGTACTTATGGTTTAGAAAGGAAGGAAAAGCAAGAGGGATTCATTGGAAGAAAAATATAGTAGCAATTAGTAACAACAATTTAATTCTCAAAGAAAAACGTGTTGAAAGGGTAGTTACATGAATCCCAATTTGCGTTTAAAGTTTGCATACCTGTGCAGTTTTTATGCAACATTTTATAAATAAACTAGAGAGCAATTAAGGCAAACATAAAGTTACAAACAGAGGATTGACATCCTAAGAATCATTGTTTGTTGTAGTAAAACACCCAAACCAAGTAAGAACATTCTCGCAAGATGGGCCCCAGTATTCAAACCTCAGATCTACCTCTATTCTGATCTATGTAACGTTAATGTTCAGACTAGGTGCAAGGCAAATGTTATATTGACTTGCACAATGTTGTTGGTTGAAGTAACATCCTGCAAGTGTCGCTGTTCAACATGGATATTTGATACCTAGTTTCTGAAAATATCAGAGTAAAAGCGAAGACAAACACTTTCTTTAATGTAGACACAGATTTACATTTGATTTGTGTTCATATATTTTATTATAATACTATATGCATATAGCGTAAATGATATTTGAAGATATCATTTATAGCCTGCCGTTCACTAACCACGTGACGGTTGTTATGGAAGTGTCCCTGCCGTAAATCTTGAACCGCTACGGTAAAGTAACTGTTGTGACAGGGGCTAGCAGTGACGTTAGCGCATGCGTTAGCCAGTTCCGCTAGCCATTTGTCTCCCAGCTTTAAACTCATTTCAGCAACACGGGGGATGTAACGTTTTTCCAGCGTATTATTTAACATTAAAAATACACCGTAAAAATATAACGTTTTGTTCAGTGGTGAACACAGACTGGATGTGAGAGGACACAACGAAGCAAGCGCTGGTGTTCAGTCTGGGGAAACCATTTTATGATTGTCAATGCATCCGACACATAAGGATACACTCGTCTCGCTAGCTTAATTTAGCTAGCTAAACGATATTGTCTGTGTCGTGGATGGGTTCACTGTACAAGGTACTCCTGGAAGAAACGGTGACTGGTGCTTGGCGAACAACATGGATACTGCCGAAGAAGGTAAAAAACCAAAGGCGTCGCTTGTTGCTTCCCGACTGGGGTTTAACGTCACTAGCTTTAGCTTCGTAAGTGAATCACTGAGAACCCAGCCTGCTGCTGATCTGGCCTGCTAGCGGTTAACGTAGCCGACTAGCTAGCTCAATAGCCTGCCAATGGAGTGTGGGGTTAATTCATGAAGATGGGAGATGATTGCTAAACGTTGTTTCAATGCAGCCGAGGTCAATGTGTGAAGCAGTAATGTAACGTTAGTAGCGTGCGTAGAAAGGACTAGAAGTTAACGGTGATGTCATCAGGCTCCTGATGTATGATCATATAGCGTCAGATAATCGAAGTTTCGCGTATAACTGACTTAAATGTATGGATCTTGCTAATCTAACATTATCGGCTTTATGCCCCTAGATTAGACTCCTCCATCCATAAGACACCTGTCTGTTAAGACGCCCCAGTCCTCCGACTCTGTCTGCACATCTCTGGCTTGCTTGGCTTTGGCTTTGGGTACCATATACTCACTCACATGTTATTTATGTGTGTGTTTGTGTGTGCAGCGGATATTTGTCGCGTGTGCCGCTCTGAGGGGACCCCAGACAAACCCCTGTACCACCCTTGTGTCTGCACTGGCAGTATCAAGTTTATCCACCAGGAATGGTAAGTGTGTGTGGCTCTTTGGCTGCTATTATTGTTGACCTCCTTTTCTCCCCCAGACCTTTACGCCCCTCCCAGAGAACTTCCCACCCTTATTAAACCTATACGTGTGCACAAAAAGACCATTGACTCTAATGTGAGTAGCCAGCGTTCAGACCAATGAAGCCATGGTTGGAAACTGTTAACTTGCTGCATTAGTCACTCCAAATCCCTATTTTACAGTAACCTCCCAAAAATGAACTTGATGTCTTTATTATTGTTCCTGTGCAAGGTTGAAATAAAGAAACTGATTTTGAAAGTTTTATTCAACCTAGTGTTGTTACATGCGTTACAGTTTATTGTTTCTAAAAGAACACAGTAGAATGTTTCACATATTTCCTTTTTTTTCCCAACATGGTTGTTCCTATCCTAACTCTGTGCACATGATCACAGTGTCTTTAAGAAACCCAGCCAAAAGAGCCAATATTTGGCTTCTTCCAGAAAATCAGTTTAACCTAGGTTGTGTTTAATCTCATAATAGGACTAATACAGTAGTGATTTTTTTAATATTGTGTGATTGCTAAATAATTGGATAAGTTGTGCCCTATGTATGTTACTATAGTGGTGGCAAATCTAACTGAAGAATCATGAAAGGGTGCAGAACAGGTTTGTCCTCTGTCACGTCCCGGTTGAATAGTATCCCATATTACTGGCCTTAGCTGTGGCATTGGCCTGGTGAAAACAATACCAGCCCCTGCAGGTATTTTGGAGATTGTGCTGTGTTCTCATCTGTCCTGTGTGTGTGCGTCACTGGTTACAAGAGGGTCAGGTGCATGGAAGTCCCCAGGCAGAAGCAAAGGCCATGCCTGGATTGTTCTGTGGTAATTGTTGAACCTCAGTCTGAATCCATATTGCAGTCACCCCCACAATGTTTAGAAGAACAGTCTTTTGTGTCTGGGTAGTATAGTTGTGCTGTGTGTATGCAGGCTGCAGCTAACCGTAGCTATGTTTATCTTATTTCCTTGTGGTAACTTACTACACAAAAATCAAATACAGACCAACCCCCAGTAACACTCAGGTAGCTGAAATTGTAGTTGTTCAGAGTGACTTGGTCAGCGATATGGCACGGGTATCTCAGGTTCATAATATTTTGGGTAAATCAGGGAATTTCAGGTTGTTTTAAAAATTACTGGCTTTACAGATGTATACTGGAATGTATATTACTACGTGTTTGTTGATTTTGAGCTTGTTTACTACATCAGATGGCCAGTTTCATACACAAAGCCCAGCTTTTGTTGTACATGGAATGCTACCAGAACATCAACTCCCGCTGAGTGATTTTTTTTTCCAAGACCAGATTCATTGTGAGCAAAACTAGAAGCTTACCTCTACCAGACATTGTCAACAAGCTGATATTCCCGGCCCTATGGGAACCTTTGGTGGCACATTGGCCCAAACTGTTTCTCCCTGGCATTGCTCTCCCTCTCCCAGACATTCCCTGCAAATTAACAAACAAACCTTTGGTCATGTACTGGTTTTCAAAACACACTGTGTATGGTTAAGCTGTTAATTTGATGCCATCTGAAGTTCATCCATGTATTCTGAAAACACTGAAAACAAACTTTGATCATAGGCTGTAAATGAGTGGAATTTGTCAAGCTCTTTTCTTAATATAGTTTGCAAGTTTGGAGCTTTAACTTGTTTGTATCCATCTCTCATTTTCTGACATTTAATTTTCTCTGCACTATTTTTTTTAGTGGTCAACTTGCTGTTTTTGTTTGTTTTTAATTAGGGTTGTTCCATGCGACTTTTCTTCCTTGCCTCTGTATGTGTTTGTGTTACGTGACATCTTTAGGCTAGAGTTTAAATTGGCATTTCTAACAGAAATGTATTTTCTATTGATCTTTGGCTTGTGAGAGGCAGCGGCCTTTGCAGGCAGACTGCTGTTTTTCAGCTGTGTATTCTTCCTGTATAGACAGATGCAGTACCAGTATCAATCTGCCTCTGGCAGCCGGTTTAGCACATGAGGTGTGTGTTATTTGTCTTGTTAGAAATGGGTTGATTGATTTTTATTTTTCTAGATCAGGCTGAAACTTCATTTATCAGGCTACAGTAGGCTGGTTTGTGACATTGTTACCTAGGTTACAGCCCCCATCCTTTGCACGAGTAAGTGTCGGTCACACTGGACTGTTCAGATTTTGAGTAAAAAAAATAAATGCAAACACTTTAATTTAGAGCTTTAAACACTTTATTTTATTACCATTTCTGTCGTAGCATAATGTTGCTATAAGCCTAAAGACGCAATTATTATTTCATCATTATTTTATGCCCTTATTGGATTAGCCTGCTGCCTACATCTATTTCTGTTGATGAAACTGATGAGTTATATTAATTTAATCCTATGAAACACTTTATTCAAATTGAAGATATTGTTTGAGGATTTTTTATTTCTTTTAGGGTGATGACATCATAAAATATGACGACAGACATTCGAAGCTTCATTTGAAAACCTCAATAGAAGCTTGGAATGTAGCAGTGGTATCCATGAAAAAGATAATGTTGGGTCAACACTAAAGACCTTTTTTCTTTGTTTCACAAAGTGAACATCACAGACTGTGGTTTAAATCTGCAACACAGGAGTTGTTTCTATGGACCGTATGTAGTTAATCCAAACTTAACCACAGATCAAATCTGTTGAAATAAGATCTTCTCAAATTTCAAATGTGACCGTACACACAATCATTTGTTTTTAGATGTTCTTTAGGGATTATAAAGGTGGCTATTTTAAGTGATCTGTGCTCTGCAAATGATGTTTTAGGTTGTTTAATTGTAAACTACTTTTGAACTTCTAAATGTTACTTTACAGTTTGGTCCAGTGGCTGAAGCACAGCAGGAAGGAGTACTGTGAATTATGCAAGCACAGATTTGCTTTCACGCCAAGTAAGTACATGTGACATTGATGGATCATCCACTTAGATACATTAAACAGCCGCAAGTTTCCTAAACAAGCCTTACAGATGGGGCCATATGGCTCTTTTTTTTTTTTTACATGTGATTATTCATTCATTGAAAGTCATTTGTTTTGTTGACACACAATGTTAATAATATTTCAATTATAATCAGACATTAAAGATCATTTAAATGTCTTTGGTTCACTCTTTTCCACTTCAGTCTACTCCCCCGACATGCCCTCACGTCTGCCCATCCAGGACATTTGTGCCGGCTTGCTGACCAGTGTGGGCACGGCCATCCGCTACTGGTTCCATTACACACTGGTGGCCTTCGCCTGGCTCGGGGTGGTTCCTCTCACTGCATGTAAGTAGTACAGACACAAATGCAGAGATGAACTGAATGTGATTACACCTTTCTCATAACTCATATCAGTTCTTTCATAGTTTTATTGTCTTAAACATGTAATATACCTATGTCTTCTCTTCATAAATAGGTTAATTAAAGCAATGAGGGATAATAGGTTTTAGGTGATTTTTAGCTGATTCGGTTGTTTCATAGTTTTAAAAGTAGTTGTTTATTATACTGTTAAGTGTAAGTCCATGTCCACTGTTCTGTCCCAGTATGGGTGAAAGGAAGCATTTCACTTTTGTGCACACATTGTAGGCACTTTGCTACACATTTCCTCTTTCTGGAGCACATACTGCAGTTATTTATGAAATGACCGTGACATTAGCTTTACATATTAGCTCATGTTAATGGTTTAACACGATCAAGAGAATTACAGCTTACTACCCCCTCAGTACTCAGTGTAAGGAACGTAGGCTAGATCTGTTTAATTATCACATATTATGTAAGTTGTTACAATGCAGCATTTTTGTAAAACATTTTAAATGTATTTAATATGTGCAAAATGACACAAATGTATTTCTTCTCTGTCTCAGGTCGCATCTACAAGTGTCTGTTTACCGGCTCTGTGAGCTCACTTTTGACACTGCCATTGGACATGCTCTCTACGTGAGTGATGATAGCAGCACTACACACACTAGCCTTAAGTCTGTTTTATTATATTCTCTTCATTTCTCCATAACTTACGTTTACAGGACTATTTCAGTGTTTTTTTTATGTCTATATATGTGTTTAATGTTTGTGCGCCTGCAGAGAGAACCTGCTTGCAGATTGTCTACAGGGGTGCTTCGTAGTCACCTGCACGCTGTGTGCATTCATCAGTCTGGTGTGGCTCAGAGAACAGATAGTCCATGGTGGTGCTCCCCAGTGGTTAGAGCAGCACCAGCCGCCGCCACCGAACGCAGCCGGACAAGCCAATGAGGTACTTTACTTGACTAAGCAGTGCAGGTATGACGTTTTTTGTAGGCCAACCCGGAAGTTAGCATCGCTCTGGTTCCCTTTGACAAAAAGCCAATGGGATTTTTCCATTGGATTTGGGATGATTGCAGAAAATAAGCTCTGTGGCAAACAAGTTTATGACACTTACACGATTTGTTCGCCAAGATAATCTTCACAAATGAACCGCTTCTAGGATTTTTGAAGCATACATTTGATCGCCATTAGTAAAAAGCTAACGTTAGGTTATAAACGTGCTGCACCGCGGTTGCAAGACTTCAGCATCACCACCATTAAGCTTTCAATTTATAATGTGATTTTGCGTGCTTACCTCTTCTACAAAAGCCTTTCTTTTTATTGTGACCTAGAATAGAATACTTTGCAAGATATCGAGCATAAAAAATGGATGTATAATACATCACACAAACTTGACACAACGGGGCTGTAAAGGCGGACTAGTGAGTAGATGAGTTTTTGTGTTCGGCGTGGTGACGTTTAACGTCCCCAACAACCTCTGTAGTCTCATTTGGCCACTTGTTAGTAACCGCCTTTTTTAAGGCACGTAAAAGCTTCAAAATGCAAGACTGAGGTATTTACTGACATATTTTATGTCGCAGAACACACCATGAAAATCTCTTAAGCTGGTGTTAACCACAGACCTTATTTCAGTTGTCTAACCAAAAAACCCATTCAAAAAAAACACTGAGTGCGAGACAAGGGAACCGGAAGTGCTAAACTGCTAACTCATTTCCGGGTTTTAAGACTCATTCCTGCAATAATTTATTGCCAATGAGGCCAAGTCGTTTCTTTTATTTATAAAAAAAAAAAGGGTACACCATTTAAAGGAAGAATTGTTCCTTCTGAGAATATGTACGTGTTTGTCAGTTCTTTGTGTTTCTTGTATTATTGTGTGCATAATTTAGATACCATAAGCTATACATACCTGGCAGTATCCTACCCTGACATACGTTCCCGTACATCTTAATCACAGACATACACACAATCACCCATTCATTAAAGCCATGCATCCTCTCTACTCAACCTCAGGCGCATGCTGCAGGCCAGGGAGCGGCTAATGAGCCCCCTGCAGCCCAGCCAGCCGCTGCTGATCCACCAGCCCAGAATGAAGCAGAGCCTGAGCCCCCTGATGTCCCCCCAGACCAGGGTGATGACCCAGAGCTGGAAGAAGAGGAGGGAGCAGCAGCTGAAGATGCAGATCCCAACAATGGAGCACAAGGTTGGAATTTGATAGTTTATGTAAATTAACCACAATATCAGAGGTTCTGTTTTTTCTGGCAGGTGTAGCTTTAGTTTTTCAGAACTGAAATAAGAACGGTTGTCAGGCTATAAAGTGTTTTCATCAGTATATAAATATCATTAATTTTAAGACATTTAATAGCATTTTATGAAGATATACCGGAATGCCTTACCTTACAAAATTAAATTTCTTATTGTCACAAAACACTGAGAAAGTGGTGTGGGTCATGCACATATGAAATGGAGCACAACGTTTCCAAAATATTTAGTGTCCAGTAAAGCTAACAAACAATTCTGTTGTTGCAGCAACATCTTTTTGCAACAGAAAACAACAGGGTTTATGGAAAGGCAGTCTTAAACAGAAACACTAGAACAAACAGTACTGGCATTAGAGCATACAAATAGCTTCCACAATGGTCTCATTTGTCAGTTTGCCAAGGCATCCCAATTAATTTGAGAATGATATAACGGTGTGTTAAGATGCTACCCATAGCACTTATATCACACAAATGTTTTTTTTTTCCTTTTTTCTGGTTAAAGGACTGATTTTGCAGCAGGTGAGGAACAAAGGGCTAAAAAATTAAATAATCCAGTGGAAAGCCCCTCACAATCGGTTGTTCTGCACTTTAGGGGCTAACGGATTTTTCCAGAACAGCATTAATAATGTAGCAGTAACGGCTATTATATTTCTGTGTTGCTGCTAAAAGCCAACTCAAAAACATTTGACCAGACAAACACAATAATAGTGTTGTCCTCTCTCCATATGGTGCACTGTAATGCTGTGGCCATACCTGACAAGCAGGATACAGAATTCATTTTGGCAATGATATGGATTTAGATGGGATCACCCTTATGCTGTTTCTATAGATACTTTTGAAGTTGCTCACCGTTGTGAATATTTTAAAGTTCACTCTATTTCAAGGTAATGTGTTTCTCTGTAGATGACATGAATTGGAATGCTTTGGAGTGGGACAGAGCGGCGGAGGAGCTCACCTGGGAAAGGGTAACGCTGCATGACATTACAGATCTCTAAACACCCCCATCCCTTGTACACACTTTACAAAACTTTTTTCAATTTGTGTTTTACATCTCTGCACATGAAACACTTCAAATCTATTCATTTCCCTTTTAGATGCTTGGCCTGGATGGTTCACTGGTATTTTTGGTAAGTCTTTATATAATTGTCCGTTCTGTTTTTTACACTGTGAATGTTTTGCATGATGAGTTTGGAAGTTAAAATCCTACCAGTTGAGCACTCCTGTGTTTTTGTCTTGTAGGAGCATGTTTTTTGGGTAGTGTCTCTCAACACACTCTTCATCCTGGTCTTTGGTGAGTAGACTAAAACAAAGATGTATCATAAGCATAAAGATTTATTTGATGATAAAAAAAGTGTGCACAGCAGAAGTTACAAACATCGAGGATTAGAACACAATTAAACCTACTGAATAGTGATATGATCCTGATTCTTTTTTTTATACCAATAGCTCAACTTTTATCTATTTAGTGATTACAGCAGTGGTGCGGGTTGATTCCATTTGTCATTAAATGCCACAAAGGGACAAATGGCTTCTTTTTTTTCTCATTCAGCATTTTGTCCCTACCACATTGGGCACTTCTCTGTCGTTGGTCTTGGCTTTGAGGAATATGTAAGAAACTGCTCTCATCAACTCAGCGTTATTATACAATTATATGTCTCTTGAACTATATTTAATTGCTTGACTACAACTTTGTACCTTTCTTCAGGTCCAAGCCTCCCACTTTGAGGGCTTAATCACAACCATTGTGGGCTACATACTGCTGGCTATGACGCTCATCCTGTGTCATGTATCCTTACGTCTATCACCATCAATCCCCTATACTCTACTGAAATGTAAAACCTAAAGCAAACAGAATCCCATTGGCTGTCGTCTCACAATATTTCAAGGACAGGCAGTGCATGTGAAATGTATTCTGATGGATCTCTGCGGGTGTAAATGTGTAAGCAATGTTGATCCTTAATGGTTGTTTCAGGGACTGGCTGCTGTGGTCAGGTTCCAGCGCTCCCGACGTCTCCTAGGAGTGTGCTACATTGTTGTCAAGGTAACGCCTCTAAGTGCATTTCTGCTCTGCGTACATCATGTAGGCACCGTCTTTGGTAGAAATATAGACAGAAGTATTCACTTACTCACATTTACTACCTCAACATGACACAATTTGTTTCAGTCACACACAGAAGCTGAAGGATAGCAAAAATCTGCATTTGGTGTGAAGTGCTACTGAGACACATTTCTGCTTCCATTACAGGTCTCTCTGCTGGTTGTCGTGGAGATTGGTGTTTTTCCACTCATCTGCGGCTGGTGGCTTGACATCTGCTCCTTAGTGAGACTCACTTGCTCTCCTTCTTCTTCTGATTTTCAATGTCTGTTTTACTCTGTTAAATGACCCCCACTCCTCGCACATTAAACTGGTGTAATGTTAATATTTGAAACCAAACTTTAATTGGTATGATGGTAATAGGAATGTTCATTTTATTTCTCATCCTCGGCTGATGTAGTTACAGATACAGTACCATATTTTAGAGTGACTAAAAGCTTTTGTGAAATACTATCCATATTTTCTACCAGCCTCAAAGGGTTCCTTCAGTGCCAGCTGGACTTGTCTCTCTTCCCTATGACATTTCAGTGGATGCTTATGTTGTTTTAACACAATTTGCTAAAATGAGAGTGGTACTCTGTACCCTGTAGGTCCGTCTGTCACATAGCCATTGAAGTGGCTTTCAACAGGGCTGTCCGGTACAGAGACAGAAGCAGATGCTGTTGATCACACATTTCATATATTTATATATATTTAGAAAACAAACTGGCTTGGACGATTGAAGAGAGTTACATATGCTGGTGTGTTGTGGCTCTCACTCTTGTTTTCGGCAAGTCTATGTGTGTCAGAGAGTTTTCACTCTTTTGGTGCTAACCAGCATAGTAACGGGAAACTTAAGTCCCTCTCCACCTCCAGTGGCCACCTGAGCTTTCCCACCTATGCCAATCAACCTGTCTCAGAGCAGGTGGAGCAGCTAACACAGCAGAAGGGAACCATGTCCATCCTGCTCTGCTGCTGTGAAGTGAATCTAATTGGCCTGAAAATGGACTGTGTGAAATAAGCCATCTTTATCATTTCAGTTTGTCCCACAAATTAGATTGAGCTTCTGATGACAAGGCTAGTTTGGTCTCTGGTAAAATGCTGTTTTAGTAAATATGTATAATATAGTGTCTAAAATATCCACGCACCAAAAATAGAAACAACAGCACTTACATAAGTGAACAATGCCAATATAGAAAATGGGACTTAACTTTGAATAACAGTGGAGGAATCCTTCATCATGCATGTACTCGCAGAGAATGATGAAGATTTGTCTAATTTTAATCAGTTTCGCATGTGCAAATGTTATTCATAGCCCATTTTATCATCTAGCCAACTGTGCTTTCATCATCTTAGAACCAACACTGAATTTGAATCAGTCTATATGCTATCTTAGTTTAACATTTTACTTTCCTTACTCTGCAGGAGATGTTTGATGCCTCCCTGAAAGACAGAGAGTTGAGTTTTAAATCAGCCCCTGGTACCACCATGTTCCTGCACTGGCTTGTGGGAATGGTCTACGTCTTCTACTTTGCTTCTTTCATCCTCCTACTGAGAGAGGTAAGATCCTCGCGACAAATAGTAACGTTTACTTTTTTATGAAGGTGCTTTTCTGGGTTAGTTTACTGTAGGTTATTTTTTTCTTATGATTTGCATATGATAAAAAATCGGAATTAAATTGTAATCTAACGTTTGTTATTTGTCCATCAGGTGCTGAGGCCGGGAGTGCTGTGGTTTCTAAGAAACCTCAATGACCCAGATTTTAACCCGGTGCAGGAGATGATTCACCTGCCCATCTACAGACACCTGCGGCGGTTCATCCTGTCTGTGGTGGTGTTCGGGTCTATTGTGTTGCTCATGCTGTGGCTGCCCATCAGGCTGATCAAACTACTGCTGCCCACCTTCCTCCCATACAACGTCATGCTCTACAGGTGACCAGGAGTCATAACAAAATTTAGGTCACTTACCAATACTGTGAAAGCTGCTGCTTTGTCTCTCTGAAATGGTTTGTGTGAAACCACTTCCTCTTCAGGCCAGATTGCCACATCTTGTTGCAGTACATCTTGCCACAGAGGAAATAGTGACCATATTGCCAACATGAAAGACTGATAAAGAAACAAGAGTTGCAGTGGCTTAGCCTATTTGAGTTTATGGTGTAAGTGCGAACAGATACTCAGAAGTCTGATTTTGTCAAATGAACTGATAGGAGAAGTCTTAGCACTGTGCTGTGTAACCATGTGGTTCTTGCCTTGGCACACACTGTTGAAATGGTTTATTCTGACCCTGTCCACCTCTTTCCCCTCAGTGATGCCCCGGTCAGCGAGCTGTCTTTGGAGCTATTATTACTTCAGGTTGTGCTACCGGCTCTATTGGAGCAGGGACACACTCGCCAGTGGCTCAAAGGCCTGGTCAGGGCCTGGACAGTCAGTGCTGGATATTTACTGTAAGTAAACAAGTTTGAATACACTTTTTAACATTTTTTTACAATCTGTTGTCATGACTTCACCACACACAGAAGTCTCACTAAGCCCCTGAGTTTTCTCCGATTTGCTGTCTATAACCAAACACATCTTTACCTCCACAGAGATCTCCACTCGTATCTCCTCGGGGAGCAAGAGGACAATGATGCCAACCAGCCTGTAAACAACAACAACAATAACAACCCTCCTCCTGGTCACCATAACAACAATAACAACCCTGCACCAGCTGTTGGCGAGGGGCTGCATGCAGCCCATCAGGCCATCCTGCAGCAAGGGGGACCAGTGGGATTCCAGCCTTACCACAGACCCCTTCGCTTCCCATTCAGGGTGAGAAAGTCCCGACATTCACCGCTCCACTTTCTGAAACAGTCTGGACAGTGAAAAAGTTATAATTGGCACCACGAGCTTTTCTTGCAAATACAAATTCAGTTAGATGTTTTACCAAGAGTATCGTCCTCTGTGATAATGCACACAACTAAGTTAACGTTAAGTCTAAATATATTCTCAATCATAACGGAGTATAAAATAGAAGCTCTAGGCTTTTTTTTTTTTTCATAAAGTCTCTTTTAAAAAAAAAAAAGACATACTAGGACCACCTAATTTGTGCATTTCCACAAATTTAAAAATGTGCCAACGCAGTAGGTACCACTTACTGTAACTGCACATCTGAGGCAGACAACTCAGTTGTTACACTCCTCATTCATGTTAAAGGCCTTGATCTGCATGTGAACTGTTATAATTGTCCTATATATTCCAATTGTAGTTATAAAATACAGTATAGCCACATTTCTACATGTCAAATGTGTCCTAGCTTCATTACCTCACTATATTCACTTTTATTCTAAAGCTTGTGTCCTCTTTTCTCCAGATTGTGTTGCTTATAGCATTCATGTGCATCACTCTGCTGGTGGCCAGTCTGGTGTGCCTAACCCTACCAGGTGAGATGTGGTGGCATAAAGCACAGCCAGCAATTTTCTACTTTGTAGACCCACACCCAAACCATAATTATAGGGTGAATCTATATATATATATATATGTGCATGCCTTTGCTGTTTAAGTGGTTCCTTTTTTAAGTTCTAGCTTAACCAGACCTGAGGATCACTGTAAAGTTGGAAATGGTTGTCGAGTGGTCATGTTTGTTTTATCACATGTGTTTCAGTGTTCACCGGGCGATGGTTGATGTCCTTCTGGACAGGAAACTCCAAAATCCACGAGCTGTACACAGCAGCCTGCGGCCTGTATGTCTGCTGGCTGTCTATCCGCGGAGTCACTGTGCTGCTGGCCTGGATGCCCCAGGGACGCACCATCATCATGCTCAAAGTCCAGGAGTGGACCCTCATGGTAGGTATCTGTGAGCAGCCTCTATTGTTGGCAAACACCAACACTGGGCAGCAGAGCGGTATGGTAATTAGTTGTTGTCTTTCCAGCCATTAGATTGTCTGAATGCTATGTTTTTGTTAAATGGTTGGTTTCTTATTACAAACTCATTAGCAGATATCCAAACATCTGCCTAGTTGTGTCATCCCAAACTTGTAGCTTCTACTCAAGTTATTAACTCTGCCAGTGCTGCAGCAGTTTTGTCCCATGAACCAAGAAAGTTGTTACCATCACAGGGGAATAACACTTAAACTACCGTACTTGTTCCCTTAATCTGTTGAAACGTCAGTTTCATGATTCTTTATGTTAATTTTATGTCTCCGTTTGTTTGTGCAGATTCTGAAGACCCTGGTTGTAGCTCTGCTGGTCGCTGGAGTCATCCCGCTGCTCCTGGGCCTGCTGTTTGAACTGGTCATTGTGGCTCCGCTCAGGGTACCCCTCGACCAAACACCCCTCTTCTACCCTTGGCAGGTATGATTGTGGGTCTGTGTTTTATGGGTATGTCTGTTTTTCCGTCTCTCTCTTTCCCTCCCCTGGGGGACTTCCTTTTTAGTGGTTCATTGTTGTGTAGGTATTATAATTTTGTATTCTTTGTCCATTTGTGTTCCCTTAACATTGTAACATAATTCCCAGTTCTTATATCCAAGTTCATCCATTGATCTCGCTGTTATCTACAGGACTGGGCTCTTGGAGTGCTCCATGCCAAAATCATTGCTGCCATCACTCTCATGGGCCCTCAGTGGTGGCTGAAGACTGTTATTGAGCAGGTGGGATTTAGATGGATATTAACATTGAACGCACTCATTTTGCCAGACCTGTAATAATCTTATGAGGCTGCGTATTCTCCTTTTCCACTGTAAATAAGAAATAGTTTTTAGTCTCTTGACAGGATAAGAAGCAAGTAGCTGACTGTGCACTCTTCCCTGCTTTAGGAGAGAGAAAAGAGAAGGCAATTTCAAAATGACATGGTAATTAGCTGTACAGTATAATAACTGTAAACCGTCTTGTTAGGTTTATGCAAACGGAATTCGCAACATTGATCTCCAGTTCATCATCCGTAAGCTGGCAGCTCCTGTCATCTCAGTCCTGCTGCTGTCCTTGTGTGTGCCATATGTGATCGCTGCTGGGGTGGTGCCTGCTGTAGGTGAGTGTCGAGTACATGCGTACATCAATTATAACGTTCATTAGTTTCAATTTTGTCATTTTCTCTGTTGGTTTGTTAATTTCACCTACTACTAATTGTCAGGCCATAACCGGAGCACCACACTAAGAGTCAAATATCAGTGGACATTCAGTGAAACAATGTATAACTAAAGTGCATTACCTTTGCAGGAGTTACCCAAGAGATGGAGATTCTAATGCAGAGGAGAATCTACCCATTCCTCTTGATGGTGGTCTCGCTTATTGGCATCCTGTCCTTCCAGATCCGACAGTTTAAACGCCTTTATGAACACATCAAGAACGACAAGTAAGGATCTTTCGGCATAGACCCATCTGTAGAAACCAACGTGTATTTTACAATTTGTAGGTTATTTGTGTGAATTAACGGTTTGCGCTATGGTCCGTGATGAGAGGTGGGCTTTTTGATGTGCGCCACATTTTAGATGGGTAATTGTAAAGCAAGTTTTCAGTTTAAATATCGTAGGTTAAAAACAACTGGTGCAAACCTATTCAATGGTAATTGGAATTTTGGTTTAAAACAACATTTTTTGGGCATGATTTTGACATTTCCCAAAAGGTTGGTACCTAGGATTTCAAAATGTTAATTCGTGTTTCAAGTCTGTTAATTAAATCAAACATAATTATATTCTTTAAAGTAGGAAAAAAATGGAATTCAGTGGTTGAAAGTCTGAAAAAATTTAAGAATTATAGTATAAATATTGTGATCATTTGTCTTTACAGGTACCTGGTTGGGCAGAGGCTTGTTAACTACGAACGGAAAGTTGGAAGAGCAAGCTCAGTCCCGCCCCCCAATCCTGTCGCAGAGTAGATTTTTGTCACAAGTTGCCACATTCTTGCACCTGGTTACTCTGCGTACATCCTGTCTTACCGCCACCATTTCAGATTTTCAACTCAGTCCTCGGACCGTAATCCTTTTGAATCTCCTGTGGATCTTGGTGGATTTGATGGAATGTCGTTCAATTTCTTGAATTCCCTTTCACGCCCATCAAAGGTCCGAGGGGAAAATGTATTATAATCATGGGACAGCTGAGTAATCCCCCTCAGACAAACGGAGTAGTCATGAGGGTGAGAGTTAGAGGTTTGATTTGAAGCTCAACATCTGTATTGTCATTCATGCCTTGCTTTGTAAAGTGCTGCCTGATAACTGTACATGTGTAAATACTTTGAACGCAGACTTTGTCTTAAAAAAAAAAAAGACGGATATGGATTAATGCAATGACCATTGTACATCTTAAAAGTGTATGTATAATTTATTAAATCAAACTGACAATTTATCTTTTTTTGTTGCATGTGTTCTCAAGACGAGCCAAGTACTGTATATATGTGGTTGTTGTTTAACAGGTTGATTTGAGCGTGGCAGTGTAGTGCGAAGATCAGACTTATCTTCAAACACCCATACAGCTTTTCCAACCTTACATGTTAAGAATAGGGCAAATATCGGTTGTTGTTTTTTTTTATTTCTTTAACTGTGAGGTAAAAAAAATTACTTTATTGTAGTACATGTATGAACACACACTGCTTGCAGTTATCTCAATGAGAAGATTTTTCACATAATTTTGCTCATGGAGGTGTAAAGATATCCCAGTGGAAGCATGATCAATACATGACCGGTGGTGGTGTGATTTGCTCATCCTTTGGTACAAGTGGAGAATCTAGTACAACTCCAAATTGCTCTGCTAGAATACCTGGGATCTCCTCATCTCTAAGTTCCCTGGTTGTGGTTTCCAACATTCCCCCTGTTCCCTCGGTTGGGAATGTGGTGCTGATCAGTCTGCGGCCTATGTAGGTGAGCCTTCCACCTGGTTTTAAAACCGTGCAGAGGGTCTTGCAGAAGAAGATGGAGCAGGGAGAGCTCTGGTGGTACTGGCACATCTCGGCAAAGTCCTCCAGACACCGAGGTTCAAGGGTGAACTTGTAGATCTCTGCCCAGTCTCCATCTGCCCCCCTGTTCTCCTCCCGCTGCCACTCCAGAAAGTACATCTCCATGTCCTTTCGGATGCGGTACACTCGGTGGCCCTGCTCCTGGGGGCCACTGGTTTCCAGTGAAAGGGGGGCGCTGAAGCCCGGGACACCGAACCCGACGTCGCACAGCCAGCGCTGCCCATCGAGGCTCACCATGAGGATCAAATGGTCAAACGGTGGCCCGTAGCAACCCGTGATCGCATTCTTCACCTGGCCGGAGAGCAGAGTTACCTGGAAGCCCAGCTTGTTGAGCAGCCATGAGAAGAGGCCGTTATTCTCAAAGCAGAAGCCACCTCGGCGCTGGTTCACTATCTTGTCGTAAAGAAGGGGGAGGTCGCGTTGCACCCGTCCGCCGCTGTGCACCGTGAGGTTTTCAAACGGCACCGACAGCAGGTGACAGGCGTGGACCGCGCGCAGCACGTCCCGGCTGGGCTCCGCCGGACCAGCAAACCCAATGCGCGACAAATACGTCTCCACGTCCATGTCGGGAGTAAGGAGAACGCGTCACTGCTTTCACTTTCAGTCACAACGTCCCGGTGAACTACTAATAGCCAAGCATAGAAATAAACGTATGTCGCGAACATAGACTGTAGGAAGTCATTAAGCAGATTAAACCAGAATGGTCCTCGTGATACGTTTAGTTTTCTTGCTGCAGCTGAAGTACTTTGACGTTGTGTTGAGGGCAGGTTCAAAGTAGGCTACACCGCCCTGAAGTCAGTTCCTGCTTCATAACAAGTAGCCTACTCAGGTTGTAAAAAAAAAATAAGGCTGACTTAGGGACTTCATTCAATAAAATTTCTATTTATATAGCCCATTGTCGCAAGTCACAATCTGGCCTCAAAGGGCTTCACAATCTGCACAACATACGACACCGTATGTTCCTTGATCATCGATTCGACTAATGGAAAACTACCCAAAAAACTACGGCTTAACGGTGGGGGGGGGGGCTCAGGAAGAGCAACAGAGGAGGGGTCCCTCTCCCAGGACGGACAGACGTGCAATAGATGTCGTATGTACAGAATAGATTCACAACCAGAAGCTCAAAGTATATACAATTATAATGACAAAATGTAGGTTGCTAAGTGTAGAGGACGGGGCCAGAAATGATAGCACAGACACGTATGATGGAATTGTGTATATATATTTGTGATGAACAGGGTAGCCTGTAAACCATAAGGGAAGAGGATGGATCCAGAAGGACAGGAGCTGCGCAGGTGAAGCCCACCGAGCACTTTTAATAAATGTCAAACAGGGCACAATGAAATATAAATGCAAGGACAATAAGCTACAAAGACGAAAATAGAAGAGAAATCTACAAATACAATTTAAAAAATGTCAGGCAGATTACACTTTTTTTTCGAATTATAATTGAATTAGAACATTTAATTGTGTGTGTATACTCTTTGCTTTTGTGTAATATGGAGTTTATCAATAAAGTCGTGACGGTTTTCTTTTCATTTTTCACTACACCTAAAACCTGACCAACATTTCGCATTAACAAGAACATTAGTGAGATATGTAGGGTTATTACTTGCATATTGTCTGACCTTATTGGGTTTAAGACGTGTGTGTATGGTGATGCCCACGCTTTCTTCCAATCAATAAGCAATCTTTAATTAATTACAACAAATATTTTCCGACCTCCTGCCTCATTTTTGCTCATGTGACGTCACACAGCGACACTCCCTTTCCCCCAGTAGAGGGAGAAAGATGGCGCCTACACACGTACTGAGATGCTGTCAACGGGGTTTAGCATGGATACCCGTGATTTTTATCGCCCTGGTCGTCTGCTGGTCGTATTATGCTTATGTGGTGGAGCTTTGTATATGTAAGTAGGCGTCTGTTGCCTCTTCGAAGCCTTTAACCGCTGCTGTTTCCACTGAGCTGTCCGCACATTAACATACAGCCGCCGCTGCTGGCCAGCAGGAAGTAAATGGACCGCAGCTCAACAATGGTGCTGGCGAGCCTGTCCGAATCGAGATACGGCTAATTATCTGTTAGCCGTCGCTCTGGGTTGCCGTATTTTACGGGGATGTGTGTTTTGGACAAAGCCAAACTTTCACCCGTGTTGTTTAATGTTGTTTTGTGTCGAGCTGCATGAAGTCTGGATGGAGAATTAAAACGCCAACTAGACGGTATTCGCCTGCCTGAGCAGAGAGACCCTTCCCCGCAAAGTAACGTTAGACCCGTAAATCTCTTGGCACGGGGAAAGTATTGATTTGGCTCGGACAGTTTTTGTGTTAAAATGAGTGAAAATGTTTTAACATTATAGCTAAACAAAAAGGAAAGAAAAAATAATTTCATGTGTTTAAACTGTGAATGATGTGTATTTCCTAAACTTTTTCATATCACAGTTACCCCCACTGGGTAAAATTTGGTGTCAGGGTCTAATTTTATGTAGGAGTGCTGTGATTTAAAATTAAAAAAAATATATATATATATATCTCCACACACACACACACAGTTTTAGTGTCAGGGAATCCCATCGAGGATTAGTTGTTCCCTTTTGTTTTTTGGCTTGTGACTCCTAGAAATGAGCCCCACGTTACAGATTATACTGGTGTGCTCGTGAGTTATGAGGAGCGCTTTTTCTTTCTCAGATGGTTTATTTTGAAGGATTTTTAGGTGCCTGGAGAGGTGAAAGAATCCAGTGTTTTTACAAGGAAAAAAAATAAAAGCAGAAATTTGGCCAAAAAAGTTGATTGCAAAAGTCAATTTTTCCTCAGCAGACGGAGTTTGTCCATTTCAGAGAGCACTATAGATGTTTCATTATTATCCTTTTTAAGCGTTTTGTGACTTGTGAATCTATCTTGGAACCCCATCGGTTGGACTGGACTAGATAGTTTATATTTACTGTATTCATTTAATCAAAATGCAATTTGACCCAAATGAAACAATGCTCACGCTTCCCAGTTAAGCCTGCTGTCCGATCTGTAACCACTGATTTTAATGTTACTATAGGACTGTCACTGTCTAGGTGTCTTCCTGATCTAACTTTTTTTCCTCCTCTGTTTTTTCTCTTACAGTCACCATCCCCAGTATAGGAGAGCAAAGTAAGTGTCTTGGGGAATCAAAAGAATGTTTTATTTAATACATTGTGAATAGAAGTTTACTGAACTGAGCCAGTTTGCTGTGTGAAATATGCTCTGTGCACTTAGCTAAAAAGGGCAACAACAAAAAAAAGGCTGGCACAGACAACGTGCTCTCTCAAAGTGCTGATGTCGGTCTGCTTGAAGCAGAGCAGCTCCTCATTCAGCATTAGCTTCGCTCTCATTAATTTCATATGTAGATGCTCAGTGTATCCACACATCCCACGGGACAACAGCAGTCATTTATATCAACTTTTTAATGTTAGTGTAAATATCAGAGTCTATGCTGTTGGTCCTGACGCTTTGCTTAATGTTTCCCTCCAGTTGTCTACCTGATCTTCTTCCACCTCTCTTTCATCATGTTTGTATGGTCTTACTGGAAGACCATCTTCACCAAGCCTGCCAACCCCTCCAAAGAGGTACAATAACCTGATTCTGCAGAACAAGCCCACTCTGTAATCCCCTGTTGCCGTAAAGTCAGCTCGGTGAATCCGTTTCAAAGAAAAATCTGTTTGCGGCTGTTCCCACTCCAGTTCTGCCTGCCCAAGGCTGAGAAGGAGCATTATGAGAAGGAAGAGAGGCCAGAGTCCCAGCAGGAGATCCTGTGGAGAGCCGCCACCAGTCTGCCTCTGTACACCCGCACAGGAGCCGGAGGTGGGTGTGTGTGTGTGTGTGTGTGTGTGTGTGTGTGTGTGTGTGTGTGTGTGTGTGTGTGTGTGTGTGTGTGTGTGTGTGTGTGTGTGTGTGTGTGTGTGTGTGTGTGTGTGTGTGTGTGTGTGTGTGTGTGTGTGTGTGTGTGTGTGTGTGTGTGTGTGTGTGTGTGTGTGTGCAAATGTGAATCCGCGCGTGAGAATGAATTTGTCTCTGTTTGCGCCTCTGTCCATTAACGAGATACTGCTGTGTTGACATGATGCAGCAATCCGTTACTGTGACCGCTGTCAAGTTGTCAAACCAGACCGGTGTCATCACTGCTCCGCGTGTGACATGTAAGAGAACCCTATTTATTGAAAACTATGATTTTTTTTTTTTTTTAAACTGTGTCTATTTTTCTCATCTTCTTTCTTTTCTCTTGCTGTGTGTGGCAGGTGTGTGTTGAAGATGGACCACCACTGTCCCTGGTATGTAAGACCTGCTAAACAACGAGATATAGTGCACATATGTAATTTTATTTGTTAACTGTTAACTGCCCAGGGACAGCAGATGTAAATTCGCTGTTCACTGACTCAGGTGCAATTACTCTTAATTGTGCATTGTCCCTGTAGAAATACACAATTAACTAAACACATGACAGCTCACACGTGCAGGAGTGTACTCCTCTGAGTTAGGATGGTTCACACTTCATGCCAAGCACAGTTGCAACAGGTCGATCAAGCTGTTGAATGTTAATCCCGTCAGTTTCACTTTTTTTCAGTCACTTTTAAGATGGCCAGTCGTACATTGCTATGAGTGTTTTTCAGTTGTTTCGTGCAGGTGACAACACAGTCACCCAAGAGCAAACTGATTTCTGTACTGACTGTGAGCTCAGTCAGCTATTTTCATTTGCTCTTATCTGCTTTGAATACCTAATAGGTCATGTTACAAATACTGGAATTGGATTTGTTTTTATAACAATGTCTCATTTTGCAGCATAACATGTTGCCCAAACTGTTCCAAAATGACTTAATAATAATAACTTTATTTATATAGCACCATTCAAAACAATAAAAACATATAATAAAAGAAAATAAGATCCAGAACTTAAGATATATACATGATGAAATAATAACAATAAATATCATCAGATTACAAAAAGCTATACGCTTAAAGTGAGTTTTAAGAAGAGATTTAAAGGAGGATACTGTGTCTGCCTGCCTGAGATCTCCAGGCAGGGAGTCCCACAGCTGAGGGGCCCGGACCGCAAAAGCCCAGTCACCTTTAGTGACAAGCTGAGATTCTGGAACCATTAGTATTGCCCTGCCAGAGGACCACAAACAGCGATCAGGCTCGTAGGGAGTTAGCGGATCACCGATATAGGCAGGAGGCTGACCGCTCAAGGCTTTAAAAACAAGCCGTAAAATCTTAAAATCAATTCTAACACTCACAGGTAACCAGTGAAGGGCAGCAAGGATTGGTGTGATGTGGTCGCTTAATTACCCTCATGGATCTTGTTCTCATGCCCTGGTTTCCCTGTAAGGTTCGACAGCTTGATTAACTAAATACAAGAAGACAACAGATCTTTTCATTCTGGTTTGTACCTAAGGAAGCAAACTAGGTGCCTATTATAACCATGAGAGTAACATAAAGCCTCCACCTTTTGAAAGTTCACGTTTATAAGGTTTCTATGCAGAGGGAATTATGTCAAACCTGACCTTTGTGTGTCTCCAGGGTGAACAACTGCGTAGGATTCTCCAACTACAAGTTCTTCATCCTCTTCCTGGCCTACTCGCTGGTCTACTGTTTATTCATTGCCGCCACCGTACTGAAATATTTCATAAAGTTCTGGACAGTGAGTAATGATGTGTGCAGCCATACTCCTCGGCATGGAGCGACTGTGTGTCTGTGTGACGTTACAGAGGATGCGCATGTGGTTGCATGCTGAAGCCGGGATGAGCATCCTCTGAGTTGGTTGTGCATGGTGCTGACCTCTCCTGTGCTGCTCCTCTGTTTTCTCTGCCCTCTCTCACCCTTCGCCCTCCGACCCCTCTCTGTTTCCCCTTCTGTTATCATCCCCAGCTCTCGCACACTGGGTCATTGTTCTCCGGTCTCTCTCTTTTCTGTGTCCCTCTCCGCTATCAGAAGGATCAGTCACACCACTCTTGCGGTCCTAAACACCTCCTCTGTTTCCTTGTTTTGTTTTTCTTTTTTCTAGTTTGTTGCTTTTCCACTTTGATTTCCTCTCATCTCTTCCTCTTTCATCCCTTTGTTCTCTCCATTCTGGGCACACTTTGTACATTCACCCACTCCCTTTCTTTCTTTCACCCCCCCCCCCACCTTAACCCAACTTGTGTTTGCCTATTGATTTCTAAGTGCTTCCTCCCTCCCACCTTTCCTCTCCTGGTGTTGCTAACCAGTCTTGTTTCTGTTTGTACTAAAGCTTTGCCGGAGGAAATCGGCAGAGAACTGCCCAAAGGTAACCCAGCTGTCCTCCAAAGCCTTTAGTGTTGCGGTGCCTCACCATCATTGCCATGGTTTCTGTTGTGACGTGCGTGCAGTGACATGGTTCACATGGCTCTCTTCTTATTTCTCTTTTTCTTTTCTTTTTACTTTTCTCTTTCTTTCCATAAATATCCTCAATGTGAATGTGTTTTTGATTTCTCTCTCGCCCTCCTCTTCTCCCGTCTCTTCCACAGAATGAGCTGCCAGACACTCACGCCAAATTCCACGTCTTGTTCCTTTTTTTTGTGGCGGCCATGTTCTGCATCAGTATTCTGTCCCTCTTCAGCTACCACCTGTGGCTTGTAGGGAAGAACAGGTCCACTATAGGTAAGAAATACACACACATTCAACAGGTGTTCCTGTTATTTTACCAGTTAAAAAACACATTTCTCTGTATGTATTTGTACTACATTGATTTTTGAATTTGTTGACACAATAAAAAATAAAATGTCAGCAGTGTTGTATATGTAATTTTTTTATGTTAATTTCCAGATTTGGAAATGGTTAGAAATGGAAATTAGTTAGTCCTTTCCTTTGTCACCAGGTTTGTTGCTTAATGACCTCCTGTATTTGGCTTCTCTGTTCATTCTTGTCCCTCCATGTTGCTCCTCTGTGCAGAGGCGTTCAGAGCACCGGTCTTTAGGACAGGCTCTGATAAGAATGGCTTCTCTCTGGGTTTCCGGAAGAATATCGCTCAGGTCTTTGGAGACCAGAAGAAGTACTGGCTGCTGCCCATCTTCACCAGGTAAAGGAGACAAAAGTAGAATCGAACATAGAAGATAGAGAGGCTCTTAGCGCTGTCACCAATACTGGATCCAAGCCAAGTGTAAAATTGATTCAAGCACCAAAAGACGACAAAAAAATTAATCTTCTTTTACAAGAATCCAACACTGATGTTTTCATGCTAAAGGAGGAGTTGAAAAGAGTCAACATTCGGAGTTGTTGACGTAATGACGTCGTGCCTTTATGCACAGCAGCAACAAGCATCGCTGAAAGCCAAGGTAACATTGCTACTGGTGTTGTGCCGCTCCACGGTGGAGGAGTTGGTTCCAAAAAGGGGAGCGACTTCAGTAGTAGAAGTGGTTTGGTTACAAAAGATCAGGCAGTTTCAAACATAGGCTTTACTTTGTCGTCCCGCCCAGGTATATTAACGGTGCCATCTGCGACCGATTAACCAGTGGACAATCTTCCCCTCGCTCTACCCCTCCCGTGCGGGCTACTGACAATCCTGCATGCTGTGCAGAGAAACACTGAGAGAGATGTCATTCGGTGCCAAGTCGGTTTAGATCGTTTCATTAGGCGACACCACTAACAAGAAGCCTCCTCCACAGGAGGCTCACCTGCTGCTGTGGAAACGAATCACGGGTGGAAAAAAAATCCAAAGCACAAGTTGTGTTTTTGGGTGACTTTATAAAACATAGTGCTGACCAAGAAAGTCAACACAGGCGGGCAGAACAAGAAACAGAAAGACCGCAAGCTGGTGTGTGTGCACACACTGCAATAAGAGACAGTGGTGTGTGTGTGTGTGTGTGTGTGTGTGCGTGCATGAGTGGGGAACAGACAACTGAAGGGAAAAAGCTGAGCAGATTAAAGTAGTTTGTGAGTAAACACTACAATAAGGTGGAGAAATAAGTAGAATTAAAATGGTGAAATAAAAAAATTACTTAATTGGGGATGGTGTGTGTGTATATTTATGTGTTTTCTTTGTTTTTTTTTTACCAGATTTTGCGATATTATTAGCGCAAAAATACCCTGAAAGATTGTGATATTATTTTAGGGCCATATCGCCCACCCCTAGCACCTAATCTTGAGCTTCTCCTGTCCTCCTTGTTTACCACAGTCAGGGAGATGGTCTGACGTTCCCTACACGGCTTGTCAACACTGATGTAGAGCAGGCCACGGTGACCCTGCATCCAGAGGCCGCTAAAAGGTGATAAATCTTGGCGTAATAAAAGAAATGTTATTTGACATGAGGCCCTGAAAAGGATTTATGTTGTGGTTGCACAGTTCATTTTTCTTTTTTTGTTTGTCGGGTGTGTTTCCAGTGCTGCCGATGTCCCTGTGAGCCCGATCAGCGAGTCGCAGAATCACCTCCTGAGCAACCACCAGCATGCCAACAACATCGGAGACCATCTGGCTGATAACACCCTCAAATCAGGTGAGCTCTACCAGGCATGATAATATGTCACTGACCGAATTAACATTAACATCCCACAGTCTGGTATCTGTCACCTTATCACATCTTATTGTTCTGCTTCACAGCTGAAAGTGAAACCATTACGATCTCCGTGGAGAGCGAGTCCTAACCAGGTGAATATGACTGAACCACGCCGTCAGCCTGTGTCTGGACACAGCTCTGGAGGTTTTTGTGTGCAGATGTCAGATTTTTCACATGGAAGTGTGGTACAGTCATGTCAAATTTGAGTGTGATCAACATCTTCATTTTGTTTCTTCTCTTTTCTTCACTGCCACAGGAGAAACTGTGGCAGTGTCATCTAATACAATGCCTTAAGCAACCCAACAGTTTAGATCATCACCACGGCAGCAGTCTACCAGCGCAACCCCATCCCCACAAACCCATTCAGAATAACTATGGAAATGCATTTCTTTTGCCCATCACGGCACAATAATGCATCAGTGGCATTGGCGTTTTCGCATGCAGTGCCATAAGCAGATCTCACACCCCCACAGGACATGTGATACAAGCTGGTTCCCTCTCACACCAACGCACACACACACGCCAACAGTCACACGTTCAACTCCTACATATTTCCTTGTGTTGTTTAGATTTCTTTTTCTCACAACCGGAGCCTTTATTTGATGAGGAGAAAATGGAAGAATCCTGGAGGGAATAGCCGATACTTTTGGTGTTTTTAATGAGAACTTTTTGTGCCAAAAGCTTCCTGGGTGCACCAGGACTCATTTTAAAGGCACAAAGCTGCAGTGAAGAGTGGGGGACAAGCTGGAGTAGTGTTTGTTTTGAACAATCGTGTTTTCAGAAAGGCAGTACGTCCCGTGGAGATGGATCCTTTTACCAGTGTGACCGTTTTTTTTCTCTTTTATTTGAACTGATAATGTTGGAGCGCATCTGTGGTCCGTAACTTTTGCGATGGATGTTTCCCACCACAACCTGGACTATCTTACAGAGGACTCTACCACATGGTTCAGTGGACTGAACCAGTGCAAAACAGGGAAGACTGTAGCTGGGTTTTGGATGGCGATTTGGATATCAGAGCACAAGATGACACATTTGCACTTTGTAGATTATCAATTTCCATCAAACACAACATGCTGCTTTTTTTTTTATCATGTCCAAAAAGCATCCCAGGTATAACGGTTGTTGGATGATCATATGATTTATGGCATATTGTTTGTTTGTGTGGGCTTGTTTTACTATATTCGTGGGGTCCAAAAGCCATGAGCCCACTATACGTGTGGGGTCGCGAAGGCTTTGTGGGGCCAAGTGCTGGACCCCACAAGTTTGAAGTGCTGTTTGAGGGTTAAGACTTGGTTTTAGGGTTAGGCACTTAGTTGTGATGGTTCAGGATAGGGTAAGGGGCTAGAGAAAGCATTATGTCAATGATGGGTCCCCACGAAGATAGTGCCACAAACCTATGTATGTAACAGTTGGAGTGGCCGTCTTTTCCTTCTTTTTTAAAGAACTAACAAACTAAACAAAACCAGCTTTGCGTTTTTGTGGCCAATTTGTGTTAAACCATGCTGCTTTATTAATGGCGACAGTTTGTCCTGGGAGATGTATTTCACATCAATGTGCAGCGCCCATCACTACCTGTTCTTTTAGAGTCTGTTAAGTATGCCATATGTTTATTATTGATTCTTAGGCCACAGTGTCGACATTCTGTTTTTCTACGGCTCAAATTTTACTAAGACACAACACTCATTGCCAAATAAGGGCTGACTGTCAGGCGCTCTGACCTCTGAACCTGAAGTGTTTACAACATCCTAGCTTTATCTACCCTCGCTGGCCAATGTCATCATAACCAAATTCTATTTACCAGTTGTTGTGGCGCAATGTTTTATGCAAGTTTAATCTGTCCCTGCTGCCTGCAGTGAGTGGGCCATGATGCGCGTGCAATACCAGTGCTGACCAGCTGGAGGCGACAGTGCTCCTGTTATCTGGCCTCATTCAGATGGAGATTTCTCTGAACTTTAACAAGTGGCTCAGGGCTCAGTTCACTTTCAGTCTAATTCACAGGTGGCGCTTTCTTCAGAATAAATATTTTCATAACATGTCATCAACATGCATTATTTTCCTGTTCTAACTCATCCGTATTTAATTGGAAATGAAAGTGAATTGAACCCATGTGATCTACTGCAACACAGGTGTCGACTCCAGCTGCTGCCCACCTCCGTGTGCTCTGTATGTACTTGGGAGTCAGCTCAGTGTTGTGACCTCGAACTGTTAAAGGAGCCTCAGCTCGTGTGAAATGTCACAGTGAACTGTCTTGTGTCCCTGTGGAACATGTGGGATGGGACAGTGACCTGGAGGGTCTAACAAAATCTGTAAAGGAAGAGGTTGCAGAGAATTAGATTTCATTACTCCTGCACATCAACACATGTGAATATCTTTTGAAGAATGGACTATTTTGTCAGTATAACCAAATAACAATTGTTCGGGAATGAGTTACATCCTTTTCCAAGGAATTTTGTTATTTATATGCAACTTTTCACACTGGAGGGAGACCCGACAAATCCCTGATGTCCGTCATTGCTCATCTCTATCTGACCTGACAGTTGCGGGATGAGCCTCCTACTAACTAGATCCCACCAGACTTGGGTGATGTACAAGTTTACAGCTGTTTCTATCGTGTGGAGTGAGTTAGTGCCGTTGGTCGGTGTGCTCTTGGTAATCATTGTACAGTGTGTGTTTTGCTAATCATTGTGACAGTTGTGCTGAATACACCTCAGACGGGGCAGTGAGGGAATTTGATCGCTGGAGCATTAAAAACAGCCTGCTCTTTGGACATCGTTTACGTTTTATTTTTTTCCAGTCGTGTTTGACCTTTTTGAGCCCAATTGTATTTATAATTACTGTGTACGAAGAGGTGATTGGCGGGTGAGTATCAGAATCCCACCGTGGTTTGGTCTCAAATGAGCAGGTTACATTACTGTCAGAGATCACGATCCAAGCCATGGGTATATGTTCCCGATCATTTCGAAACCTCACACTAACGTTTAGTTAACGAAAAACGCAAAACAATATATAGGCTATATTCCGTTATCAGCTGGAAGCAGCCTGGCTGGTTCCACTGGTCTCTGATGGCCACTGATTCGGAAACCGTTACAAATGGCCTCTATTCTCTCTCTGGGCCGTCTGGCCTCGAGACCGAAGTGCGCGTGTATTTTGTAATGCTTAATTGAGTGTTCTTTTGTAATACTGTCGTCTTGGGAGAAATGCTTCTGTGCAGCCATGAGATTTTTACATGTCTGTTGACATAGATAACATCTGACTAGTGCTCAAAATCATGGCGCCTAACTTCTGTAGAAATGTGTTTTACCATGATAACGGGATTCTGCTGTTAAAACAGACATGGGGGGGGGGGGGGGGAGTCAACTCTTGCTAGGTGCGTCATGTTTTAAATTAGCTTTACTCTAGTTTGTCTCAACTTTATAAATAAAGCCATAAAAACTCCAGTGAAAATGGAGGAACGAGTTTCAGTCTAACTTCCGTTTTCTTCTTTAAGACTGGCAAAAACATTTGCCATCTGTTGCAAATGTAGCTTATCACAAATTGCTTATTGCTACAGTTTGGTTTCTTTTTGTCAGTGGCCTATTTTACAGGGTGTGTGTGTGTGTGTATATATATAAATATATATATATATATATATTGATAATGTAAGAAAAAGACTACATATATTTTTCTTGTCTGATTAATTTTACTGTTCTGTGAATGAAGTACATGCCTCCACAATTAACGTGAAAATAACAATAAATGGTTTTAAACCTTCAGTGTAATTTTAATCTCATCAGTATTTTGATTAATTCACTACTTCACTGATTTAGCACTGCACCCTAACAAATGCGGGGTTATGTTTTTCTTCCCAAACGCGAGGTTGAGCCTGTTGGGCCATTTTCTTTCTGGGTTGTTTCCAGGGAGTCGTGCATGTCGTGTAGGATTTGTAACCCAGCTGCTGGGACACTCCGCTTGGTCAACTGTGTGGTCTTCCGGTGGGCTCCCGTGCTGCTCAAGGAGCGGTGCATCCTCCTGCATTTAAGGGGAAACTACGGTAAAAGTAAAGGTTCGTACACCTTTGCGCTTATCTATTACGTCACTTAGGAGTGAAAGACAACGGTATCTGTCGGTGTAAAGTTAGTGGCGCAGTAACGTTTGGTCCATGCTAAGAAAGAACATTACAGCTTGATAGTTTAGCTAATCCTTAGTGTTTTTGAGCAGCTGGCCAAAGACCCCACCGGTCTTGGAAAGAATAATGTTGCAGTGGCAGATATATGCACGAAAATGATGAATGAAACTAAACAACTGTTGTGTTAACTGTAGTGCTAGCGAGGGTTAGCAATCAGGTAACTTTCACGTTACACCTTTTTATTAACCTCAGTGACTGACACGACACAAACACGTAACGTTAGAGAAGGCGAAGGCGTTACAAAACGCTGGTTTGTCACATGCTAGTCAGGCAAACATGTAAGCTAACCAGGGCGCCCTCTTCAACCAAGCTTGGGCTAAGAAGGGGACAATTGCCATCCATCGTGAGAGGTTCAAGTTCGCCAAAAGCGCTGTGATTAGTCCAAGTACAGCCCATTTACCGTTCATGTATAATGGACTGTACTGCTCTCTTGTTTCAGGTTAACTATACCTTAATGGACAGCTTTGTCAGGGACTTGAATGATAGTTTTAAAAAGGTAAGCAAATAATGTTTCACTTAAGTGGCCAGCCTTTTTGTCTTGTTTGAATGTTCCCTACATCCACAGTCCTGTACAGGGGACAGTGGATAAGGGTAAATAACGGTGTTCCCACATCTAACCACTCCGGGCATGGTATGTGTCTAGTGGAATATAATTTTACATATAATGGGGATGCATTATTTATACCCATTTTATATTAGTATGGCAGCTGCTACATTGAATTCCTTTTTCTAAATGGTTTCCATTCTTTAGATTGCAACAGGACTTTCTTGGTTTGCATGGAGAGGCTGCACCCAACCATTTTTAAACATGGCTGCCTGTAAATACAGAGAAGATCCTGCACCTGGCAACATAAAAAAGGAAAGTCCCATGTCCTGTAGAAGAAATGACACTGGGTAAAAACATTTTTGTTGTACAGCACACTTTGCAAATGTCAATATTAGCATAGGTTGTATTATATTTGGCTACTAAACCACAGGTATGTCAATCCACATCATACTGATACCTATAAAATTGTCTTTCTACAGATGCCAAGGGGGAACTTGCACTGAGACTGCCACCCGCAATGCTTCCAACTACTGTTTACAAAGTTGGCTGAAAAGTGTTCCAGCCATAAAAGTGCAATAGTCTGTAAGTGCAATTTTGGATATTTAAAAGGGACATGTTATTCATTTAAGGAATTTATATGTTATTCCTGGGCTCCAGAATAGTCCAGTAAATATATCTGGACGTGCACTGGGAATCACTAAATTTAGAGGGTTCAGAACAGTTTTGTTGTCATCACGAAAAAAAGAGTTTGGGTCAACAATCCTGCGTTGAGCAGTTGGAGTACCTATTCCTCACTGTGTACATGTCAGCTAAGCTTGATTCCTCCCCCCAGCATTATTTGTCACAATGATGTTCCATCATTTTCTAAACGTACTATCAGACCATACAAAATATCCAGAATAAAAACAGGTATAAAATTGAAATTTAACACACCTGGCTGAGTGTGACTGCCACTCCAGATGTGGTGATGCGTTACACCTGGCTCCTCCAAGCCGTAATCCAGAAGCTGCGTATGAATTGACAGTCTCGCACGGAAATCGGCTCTCACCGTTCACTTACAAAGGAGCCGGCTCATGTTACACCACAACTTGGGTTTTCTATTATCTGGCTTACTCTTTGCTTTTCAACATAATCTTTACTTTTATTTCTTAGGTTGGAACAAAAATGGTGGAATACCTCCAGTAGGCTGAGGTGTTGTGGCCGTACCCCTACATCCTGACACGGGGAGGTGACCACCGGTGCTCCTCTCAGGCATTTGTCATTCTGCCGAGACAGGCTTCGGAGCCGAGCACATTGCTTGGGGCAGTTGATGTGTGCTTCAAAAAATATTTTACTTTCCATGACTAAAAAAACAACACCAATTTTTATACAATTTAAAAACAAAACAAACACTATGCAGCACCAAAAATAGCTACCTGACTTTGTGTGTGGGTGATGAAGAAACACATTGAAGTTACTGACAAGACATTTAATGTCGGACTGGATGTAGCCATCAAGCTCTTAAAGAACTCCAGCACAGAAAAGATAACCGAATCAGAATCCGCTTTATTGGCCAGGTATACTATACATACAAGGAATTTGTCTCCGGTTTACCGTGCGCTCTGTGTACATACACAGCAGCTGACAGTTAGTGCAAATGGTGTGGAGATAAATAGGCTTCATGTGACAGGTAGGTTATGTACGTGAGGTAGTTGGTATACACAGTATATATCTGTTATGTACAGCGTGGGTTAGATTTAAAAGTATTAATATTTAGATAACCCGTGAGAGAAATGTACAGGTACAGTGGATGTTAATGTGACTGGTGGTAACTGTTCAGAGTGACGGCCTGTGGGTAGAAACTGTTCTTGTGTCTGGTCGTTTTGGCATTCAGCGCTCTGTAGCGCCTCCTAGAGGGGAGAAGGTGGAACAGGTTGTGTGGAGGGTGTGAAGGCTCTGCATGGATGCTTCCTGACTCTGGACGTGAATGAATGGAGGGCAGGTTGACTGCAAGAGTTGTGAAACAATTCTTATACGGCCCTGTTCCCCATAAGCGCCAGCCGAGATCACCATCATCATGGTCGTTTTTATAGCATAAAGTTTGCTAAGTAATGAGCCGGCACCTGGGCTCTTCACCTGTGATAGTGTGTAGGGCACACCCAGCCATGCCATGACGTTACTTTATTAAAAGTCTCAGGATTAACAAAATAGCTTTTTCATGTCAATTTACCACTTACCTAAAAATCTACAAGCAAGAGTGCCTGCCCTTTCTCCATGATCCCAGGTTGTATTTTTATAGTGAAATAGCTTAAGATCATTCTGTTACCACATATTATTAAAAATATAACATTAGGTAAAGTATTGAAATGAACCTACCATAAAATCCTGCCCACCCTGTTGTGCGGACCTCTGACCGCAAGCATGGATCCAGAAAATTCCACAGTGGAGAAGCTGGTAAAATAATGAACCACCAGCTGGGTCAAAGCAACCCATCCCGCTGTTTAACTGTGAATGACCCCTTTCGACCCAGCATAATCAACCAGTGTGTTTACAGAAACAACCCAGCACTTTTAAGTGTAGATGTGTGTTTGTGTCAATGTGGCTTTAAACTTGAGTGTAGAAAATTGGTTCACCAGTACTGACTGTACAGCAGAACTTACATTGTGCATTACAGGATAATAAGAAAACTATTTGTGTGTGAAGGCCACTCAGTATCAGCATCTCCAAGAGCTAAACTCCTGGAGTGAAATATAATTTGATACAAGTTATAGAAAGATGCAAATACAGCTAGCAGACTGAACATGTAGATGTGTTTAGCCTTGTGCTGTCAGCGAAAAACGTTGATAAGATTAGACACAAAACCTGAACACAAGCAAATAGCTTCATGCCCACAGCCGTCAACAACTTGTGTGGACAGATTCAGGAACCCAGATGAACCTTGACCTCTGCTATCTGTCTAACACACAGGCCCTTGACCTCGGCTGTTGAGACTTGTTGACTGTGCACACCCTCTCAAATCCCTCATGCTTCATTTTAATTTTCTTTACTGTATATCATGGCTGTATAGTGTAGGCATATGGGGACGGGGCAGCACACTGGCCAAGCTGATGAACAATGTAATGTAAATGCCAGGTCATAGTAATATACTGCTGCATTTGATGCAATGGAATAAAAACAAATCTCCTGTTTTGGACAATTACTGTATTGTATAAAAATATCTACTGCTTTAAAGTTAAAGTACACAACCACTTAATATAGAGAAAACAAATGAAAAGTTTCTTTATAAAATAGTCTAAACAAGAACCCTGCAATATTAATTTAAAAAAAAAAAACCCACTTAATTTTGGCAGTGCTTGTATCTGTTTTGTGCATGTGTGTTTATAAAGGTGTGTGTCCATGCACGTGAGCTCTAAACTCCCAAGGTAATGACCTTGGGGCCAGTTTGAGTGAAAGGAAACAACCAAACAAGTCTAACCTGCACAAGGTCAAACCAGCGTCAGTTTCATTAAAGACCTTTAGATAGTTTAGCCATTAAAGGGAAAATCCACTATTAAACATTGATTTTGGGTAGTAACATCCGTATCTACAAACTGTTTGTTGGCAGGAGATCAGAGCATCGTTATGGATGGTGTGATCAGGTGGGGTTGGTCTCTCGATTTTGAGGTTGCATTTAAATGTGAACTTGGATTTGAACGTCTGGCATATAGCTGTGAATCAGAAAATGTCCCTGTAATATAATAAGTCACAGCGTGCCGAGTTTTTTCCCTTAAATCACTTTCTTGGGATTTTTCCCAAGATGACATCATCTTCACAGCCTGTCTCTTAACAGAGAGGCTTGTTCAAATTTACAAATTGGAACGTAAACAAAAGATTGATTCATTTCAATTCTTCCGCAAAGGTCTTCTCAATGACGCTCTGTCAATTCTTGGAACTTTTCTATCAGTTTCATGAACTCAGGCCAGTCGGGAAAAGTCCTTTGAGCCTGGAATAGAAAAGTAAGATAAGGCGTGCCTTGACGCAGCCAGAACCAACAGGAATTGAATTCGCTCAGGCTTGACTGAAATGATTCAGTGGTCATATGAGGTGAGACAGATGGGTCATACTGTGCATTTTGTAATAATGGTGAACACAGAGTACAGCTTTACAAGTGCAATACTGTGCAGAGGACGTGTGCCCTTGTTTTTATGCCCCTGGGTCATCTCAAGTAGTCATTCCTTAAATGTGTCTGCACATGCAGCTCAATGATTGGGAGATTTCATCTCCAAGCAAAGGAAAAACAAGTGCCTGTAAGTTATTTTAACCTCTGAAAGACAAGTTTGCATGAACGGACAGGTAGATACGAGAAACAAGAAAGCCAGGATTTGAGGTAAACTGGGGCAGAGGTGATGCACCGAAGTAAGAGATGGAGATTCACTCAAATCAAGGAAAGTTAGAGCAACTTCTCATTGCTACACAGTATAATACTAGCTTTAATTTTGTGATGTTTCAGATTTCTATACAGGCCTCCTAGTGTTGTGGAAAATTATTCAAGTGGAGCCAAGGGCGCAAAACGATTTGCAGCGAATGCCTCACATGACGATACCCATGCACATGTTGCTATGGGAATGGCGGGGTGGAAGTGTGATGAGTGGCCCTGTGTGTCCTCAGGCTCCAGTTTAAGAAATGCTCCCTCACATAGGCTACCACACACAAAGCTGTAAACTTCCCCCTTATCCACCCTGAGCCCCATTATCAGTGTTACTGGAGTTTTTCCAGTAACGTGGACACAAGTGAGAATCCCTATCTGAGAAGAGGACGTTCACGGTTGTGATCAGAAGATTTCCCGGACTTATAGATTTGTCTGAGCCAGACTACCCAGTTTGTGCTCTAGGCTATTCTGATGAACCCAGGAGAAACGCTCTATCTGCCTAAAGAAAGGCTAAGACATTCCAATATGCTTTGGAAAATAAGTGATGAAGACTCACTGTATGTTAATGAATAAGACATCTCCCTAAAGGCCACGGTTTGACTCTGAAGTGGCACGAATCAGGCTACATAAACTAACCAGAACCACACTTGCCAAGAGAGCTTTACCACAGACCACCTTAACAAATGAAGCGTGGCAAAAACAACATCAGTGACAGGATTTAGGCTATTTTCCCATATAATAGATAAGTTTCCAAATTTCCTGCACAAATCACATTGTTTATTTGGGAAATTATCATCGCTTTAATGCTGCATTAAAATGTTGCAAAAACCAATCAAATCAGTGGCAATGCAGGTAAGACACGTTACAAATCCTATAAAGTCTGCTTTTTTGTTTGCATGTCTGCCCACAAACCACCTTTTTACGTCCATTACCAAAGATGTGGGGGTTCCTACGACATCGGGAAAGAGGCGGGTCCACGGATTGCAGCAAGTGTTTCGTGGTTCCCGGGGAGGGGAGGCAAGGCAGATATCCCTCTGTGCAAAGTTTGAGGAGCCTCTTTTGGGTCTTTGGAGTGGAGAGTGTGCGCGGCTCCCGACTTTTACGCAACGAGCGTCTGCGGCTGTAAGCGGGGCAGAGAGATAACTGGAAGGTGCGTTCGCCGACAGCAGCCAGAATGAATAATGGATCCAACCGAACTACTGACCCGAGCTGCACGGACAAACCTCCTCTCGCTATCGACATCATCCTCAGTGAGTACACTGGCTTTGACACCACAGATCAGCCTGTTAAAGGGCTTCCCAAAAATCTTCCAAGTTTTGTCCCAAGGCCCCCCACTTGATGAGATTATAGAGGGATTGTGCACCAGATCTGAGATCTTTATAAAACTTTGCGTAGGATTTGCGTCAGAAGTCGGGTACGGATGAAACATAGGACGTGCGTACGCACAGAAATATTCGGATTTATAAAACCGTGCGAACGCGCATCCTATGCAGTCCCTATGCATCCCTTAATAAATCACAATCAATTCTAAATGTAGCGCAGCTTTTGCGGCTTCATGTCACGCCCATAGTTGCCCATAAATAGTCCGTGAAACGCCCACAAGTTAATATTCATCGATTGCGAAATCATGGTAAAGACAGAGAGGAAATCAGAAAAACGTACCTTCACTCAATGTAAAGTAGAAGTTGTCGTTGGCGAGGTGGAAAAGAGGAGAACAATGTAGTTTGGAGGGCACAGTGTGGGCATTACTAATGCCAAAAAGGCACTTGAGTGGCAAAAGGTTGCAGACGCCGTAAATGCTGTGTGTGTGTGTGTGTGTGTGTGTGTGTGTGTGTGTGTGTGTGGAGCACCGGAGCTGACCGCTCTTGATGAGAGGTCTGAAGATGCGTTCACTCCCAATCCTTCCATTTGCCACATCTTCTAAGAGCGCAAGATCAGCCATTGTGCGTGATTACGCGTTGTGCTGGGGCATTTTATTTCCATCCATTTAATTGCATCTGACAAGCTACAGATGGTGACACCGTCGGCAGATGGAAGAAACACGTGAAAGTGTGTGAATCTGTAGACCGTTGTGTAAAAGAAACAGCAATACTGCTTCTCATAATGAAGACTTCACAAAGCAAGTCTTACAATCAACAGCCCACACGAACACCCGTTTGACCGATCTGCAGTGTAAATTAAATCAGAAATGCAAATTAACACATATTTGCAAAAAGAAAAGTGAAATATGTTCTGCAATAATATTGGCATGTTATGCAATTCATCCTCATAAATAATATGGTAAACAGACCGAAATAATGTACAAAACTGATAGTCTCGTCGATGTGTCCGTCTGGCGGAGCAGATATAGGTGCAATTAGACAGACAGACAGACAGACAGATGTATTAATTGTCCACTGGGGAAAGTTGTTTTCATAGTAAAACTGTCTTCATCAGCTACGGAATCATGGTATTCATGCATATGCCTTTAGTTTGTTTTATTTTTGATAAAATGGCGTATGTCTCAACCATTAAGAAAGCTGCAAGAAATTACATTTGCACTGAACTATTTCCCATTTCCACGTAGATTATAATCACCATCTGTAGCTTGTCAGATGCAATTAAATGGATGGAAATAAAATGCCCCAGCACAACGCGTAATCACGCACAATGGCTGATCTTGCGCTCTTAGAAGATGTGGCAAATGGAAGGATTGGGAGTGAACGCATCTTCAGACCTCTCATCAAGAGCGGTCAGCTCCGGTGCCCCCCCCCACACACACACACACACAGCATTTACGGCGTCTATAACCTTTTGCCACTCAAGTGCCTTTTTTTTCCTCCTCTTTTCCACCTCGCCAACGATAACTTCTACTTCACATTGAGTGAAGTTACGTTTTTTTGATTTCCTCTCTGTCTTTGCGATGATTTCGCAATCGATCGGCGTTTTGCAGACCTTTTATGGGCAACTATGGGCGTGACATGAAGCCGCAAAAGCTGCACCTCATTTAGAATTGATTGTGATAGTAGGAAAAGATTCCTTCACATTTCCAGATGCAGACAAATTACATTAGCCTACTCTTTTATCCTCTCGCTCCAGCCTTCCAGTAAAGTAAAAATAAAGATTTTGCTGGGGACCATTTGATCCTGGAGGACTCTGCTGGATCCTTCTGGAGGACTCTGCTGGATCCTCAGCTTTGAGAGCACTGACATATGTAGAGAACATTGGGCAAGATTAGTAGCCTAGCCATATAAACAGCCAAATTAACGTTACTTGTTCAGACAGCTCCGTTCTCAGTTGCTGATTACGACTTTTTTTCAACAAATTATCAAGCTAATCCGTTAATCCACTTTACTTGGGTGGTGGTGTTATTATAAATTCTGACTCATGTTGGATTATCCATTTCACCTCTCATAACTCCTCAGAGGTTTTGCAGCCTGACATCTGACACAACGCAGAGAGAAAATCCCCTTAAATGGAGCTAAGCAATATTTCTATGACTTAAGTCCTAAAGTAGTAGCCCAAAGAACTGCATAAATCAAAATATACGTGTTTGTATGAAAGTACAGTAAGATACAGTAATTCATGCTGTGATTAACAAATAAAGTTGTATTGTATGTTTTTATTTTTGCACTTTTCACACAAGAGTTTGTTTCTCTGCTTCACCATTTCACATGTGCATTTGTTATTGCTATTTTTTTAAATGTGTTCTTTAAAAACAAAAAAAATATTTTCTACTTCATGATTAAGACTAAATGAAGGTTAAAAATCTTCACTTTTTGTACTGCTACATCACTGATTATGTGTAATCCACAAAGCACATTAAGTTGGGTTTTTTTTCAATGAAAAACGTTTTAAGACAGTTTTCCTCCATTTTCATATCCTCGTGATAGATTGCTGAATACATACTTTAGTATATTCATATGATAAAACCTTGATCAATAAATTGACCCAGGCCAATACATATGGAGATATTAGCTTATTATAGATATTTTATTAACATGTGTGTTGGCCAATAATAAGAACTTGCAGTACCAAAATGTTTTAGGTAATTTAGGAAGTGTCACTTTTGGTTTGTCCACTAGGGAGCTCTTGACACATTTTTTACCTGCAATGTCCCAATCACAATTCTTTTAAAAACAAAAAAAAATGTAAGGGATCCTTTTTAAACTGCTTGTGTATAGAAACTGATATTGGCTCATTTATTATCAGCTTTTATAAACTCCCAAAATAGATAGCCTCAAAAATCCAGTATTAGTTTGGGCTATTCTTGTGACTTTGAAAGTATCAAAAATGCCATCTGGATCAGTTTTGTCCCCACTTAACTGCATAAAGCTGAATGTGTTCTGCACGTGTTGCTGCGGAGGATGTCAGATGGCTACGAGTACAACTAACAGACCACAGGACGCAAATAGCTCAAGAAAACATTAGAATTTGGAAACAGTTCAAAAAGTCTGTGTCAGTTATTTCATTTCAGTCATTTTCAACCGCTTGTTCCCGTTAGGGGTTGCGGTGTGTCAGTTATCAATTGATTAAACAAAGAAACTGAACAAAACACAAATGGGCACAGTGATAGAAATCATCAAAGTAGGTGTGTGTTGTGTGTTCTTGTAACGATTACCAGGAAAGACCTGATACCCGAGAAGAAATGACGCAGATTGCCAGACCACGCAATGATGAGCAAACTTGCTGAGACAGTTTACTTTGACTCTTTTATATTTCCAACTGCAGCTTTGTCAGAACCTCTCGTCCTTTGTCTAAAACATGTTTGAGCAATGCATTGGTAACCGTGTGTCTGCTGATGCCTTCCTCAAAAGTTTTACTGGAAATGACACCCTGCCAGCTAGTTTCATCTATTGCGCATAATCCCACCTACATACATTAATGATACATGGCTGCTTTCAGAATCACAAACGGCTAACGCAGTGTATTGTCGTAAAACGTCTTTTGCTTTCACTTCTGTTTTTTGGGGCTGAAAAAGAAATAGTTTTTTTGATGACGCAAAGCTCTGCCATATCACATGACATGATGACCACTCTGTGCTTCAACAAATGCTAAAGTTAAGGAGCTATCCATCCATCCTCTAGCTGGTTTTATTTTGTCGACATGCACGTCTATGGCAACAGTCTGCATTTGATTTCCTGTGTTGCTGTTTTCACTTAAATTGCGTCAAAATCAACTTTTTTTAAAAATTAAAAAGCAAAAAAGAGTCAACAGAACCTACATTAAGGTCTGGGTAGGTCATTACTATAATGTAGGGCTATTCAACTTCAATAGAAAATGGGCCAGATAGGAAAATCACTGGGAGTTTGTGGGCCACACAGTACTTTGTCAATTAATGGATACAAATAACTTTCAGTATAATTTCTCACTTTAACGTAACATTGTAATCAGTTCTAGACAGCAGCCAGTCCATACCAGAAAGTAGGAAAGCTATGGTCACAAGGCTTGACAGGAATACAGAAGGTTATTTATAAAAATAAATAAAGTGACATGTTTTTCTGGCAAATCCATATCCACAAATGTAGAAAACAAGATGAATGTATTAAAACAGTTATCCATCAGACCAACACTTAGTGGGACTGTTTATAATATTCTCAACAACACTTCCTGGCATGTATAAGGACTGTCATAGTGTAGGCAGCGAAAAACAGGAGGCGGTCCAAAATGCAGACTGAAGTGACCGGTTGATGAAAGAAAGGGTATTTTAATGACTTACTGGTAAGAAAACAGGCATGCTGCATGGATGGCTCCAGCACAGCAACCGGGACACAGCAATGACAACAAACCCACAAAGAACAAAGGAAATTAACCGACCTAAATATGCTCAGATGGGGGAGACAACGAGACACAGGGTATTGGTGGACAGGAGGCAAAACTGACAGACACATGAGGGAGGGAGATTATTGCAAAATATAACGGGAAACGAGAGAACAAAAAATCTAAAACCAAGACAAGGTGCTTTTAAAACCGGTCCAACATATCCATTAATGCTAAATGCAAGATGAACATAGTAAAACAGTAACCAGACTAACAATAAATGGGCCAAAAACAATTCCAAGCAGACACAAGGTGCTTACAGCAGGTCCATAGCCATATTTGTTAAAGGTAACAGTAAAACAGTATATTATTTATAAATGGTCCTGCTTGAATCATCATAAAACAATCTCTAGTCTTTAAATGTTCACTAAGATAGAAGTTCATGCCCTAATCAGGTGATTTACATCAGACTTCTGTCATTTTGAGCCTGTTTAAGTCAGTAAGAGAAATTACACTGCCTTGGTTTTTCTATTTCAACATAGTTGGGTAGTAGGGGCAATCCTCCTGCAACTTCTCATTGGTCATGCAACAACATGCCCTTGATTTATTGGCATTCATATGAGAAAAGCTAGACTTATAAGTAAAAGTAGATCCAAACATTGTCAGTATTAGCAAATCCACTTTCCTTATTGTGGGGTACTGGTATTGCCTAACATGGTTAGACCAAAACCTGTCCACTGCACCCTCAGACTGCAAGGGAAAAGGGCAAAGGAGGACCACACAGCAACCGATTCCATCTGAAAGATGCTCTCATCACAAGACATTAGACATCTTTTGCTTTTAGACATAAGTCTGCCTCAGGTTTGATGGAAAACATGAGAAAACTGCAATAGTGCAATGGGAATGCTGAAGCTTTGGAATCTTAGTAAAGTTCACAGTCAGTTTTGTCATGAAGTCTGTCATGACGGGTTTTAAGTGTAGCCCAGGTGCTGTGCTCGTGAATGCACGGGGGTTGTGCAGCAATTTTGTTGCCAATAGGTCTGTTGTTAAAATCGCTAGCTTTGTCTTGAAGGTCACCACAGAGGTTTGCACACAACACCGACTGATGAATGATATAATGTAAAAGTGCATAATTGGGGCTATGGCTGACAGCCTCGCTGCCAGCTCTTGCCCTCCACCAGTCATAGCTGGAGCGCCGTAGGTAATCCACAGGCACATTTTTTGTGAATCCAGTTGACGCTTGTGAACAACCGTTTGAAAAATCACCTTACCTGTAGTGTGTCCCTCCAACGGAAAAAGCCCCAAAAGTTCTTCCCGAAAGCAGACTCCATCATAACCTCTGCTTTTCAAGCATTTTCTTGAGACATCCTTTGCAAGTAGTTCCACTCTGCGAAGGGTGGATGTGTCCAAGAGAGGCACTTTTTTAATGGATTAAGTGATGCTAGGCTAACTTTTTCGTCAACAACCACTTCATCAGTGACATCAAGCATGCACTCTTTAACGGTAAAAGGCCTCTTGTATCTGGTTAGTGTCCAGGCTACACGCAGGGATGCTGTCACTGCTCTAACTTGTTTCATGTGAAAACGACCAAGGGCCACTTGACTCTGTTGAGAAGATGCTAGCTGTCCTTGTGCTTTCCTTCTCTGTTCCTCCAAGCCCCCAGGAAAACTGGCGGAAAACGAGCCAGAATACAATGCGCCTCTCCACATTGTATTCTTTCATAATAGAAATAGATTTGTTGCACAATAAACACACTTGTTCCGGCTGGAAAAGTAATTATATACTTGTCTATCAATTTGCTCTGGAATTGGTGATTTTCACAATCAACTTTGCGTCTCTTTGGTCATTAGTTTAAATGATTGAAATCATTTTGTCAAACATTTTTTGAGGATGGTATGAAGCTCCTTTTTCACTTTAAATTAGTCTTCCGCAAGTTTCCCTGAAGCATGCTGTTTTCCAGTTTAGCCACATTTTCCTATGATACTTGCTTGCAAGTCTAGTTTTGTCTTGTGACCCTAAATATATATATATATATATAGTGAAATATCTCAACAACCATGTATTGCCATGAAACATTTTACAGAAATTCATGATCCCAAAAGCAAGAATCCCATTAAATTTACCTCTAGCACCACCAGCAAGTTAACATGTCAATATATGGTACACATTATATTGCTAAATATTACTGACACTGTGGGCATGTTAGCGTTTAGCTCAAAGCACAGCTGTTGTCCATGTGACCAAAACTCATAGAATCAGGAAACTGTGTGACGTCGGGGGGGGGCTGTGTAACACATTTGCGTGTTAACTGTTCGGTAGCAGACCGTGGGTCAGCTAATAAATGTAGCAAAATGGCACTTTTTAAACAAAGTTTAAAAGCCTCACAGAGCCGCTACCATGCCTGTAGACTCTTCATCTTGTTTGACTTGTTAGACATGTTGCACTCTTTGCTTCAAGGCTACTTTTCTTTTCAGCCTGCCTGAATAGACATTTCAAGGTCTACATAAAGGCTACCAAAATACAATTTACCTTCATAACAGCACAATCAAAGATCATATTTCTGGAGCACATATTCCAGAGATGCAGCTCAAATTTGAAGACCGCTAATTTGTTGTAATTTCCCTTCTTTCCCTCCAGATCTGGACATCTTTGGCATCATCCTGTACTCTGTGCTCACCTTCATGGCAGCAGTGTCCATGCTTGTCTTCATAGAGGAGTGTATCTACATCTATAGGAAAGTGCCCGCCAATAAGAAGAGTCTAATCATCTGGGTGAATGGGGCTGCACCGGTAAGAGTAACACTGCGGGTAGTATGCAGAAAGGCGCCACCTATTCCAGGGCAAAGTGCACAGATGTTGGCCAAATATACTATATATCTGTTTCCCTCTTTCTCCTTTCTCAGGTGATTTGCACCATGTCGTGTCTCGGGATGTGGATCCCCAGAGCCACCATGTTTACTGACATGACCTGTGCCTGGTGGGTCTCTCTTTCTCTGCTTCTTTTTTACTCACCTGGCATCTCTCACTGTGCTGTGTTTTTTTTTTTTTGTTTCTTTTTTTAACCTATAGAGCCCCATTGTAAAAAATCACAGAGGGGAAACTTTAACGTCATAGCCTACCGAGAGTTTTATAGAAAACTGTGATACCGTTGTGTAATGTGTGTGGAAGCTATGGCTTTACATTTCTCTACTGATTCTCTAAACTCTCCTCCGTGTGCTAATTTCCCCTCTTCATACTTCTCTCATTCTTCCTGCATCCCTCATTCCTTATTTCTAATTGCCCGTCTCTCCTCTTATCTCTCTGTAGCTACTTTGCCATTGTGGTGTTCAAGTTCCTGATCCTGATGCTGGAGGAGGTGGGTGGCGACGAGGCTTTCCTGAGGCGAGCAGGGAGACATAAACTAAAGATCAGCACAGGGCCGTGCTGCTGCTGCTGCCTTTGCCTGCCATACGTTGCCATCACACGGTAAACAATCAATAAAAATCAATACAACTTTTCTGTTTTTTCTTTGGGAGCTGAAATGAACACTACTCATTTCTAACAACGCCCTGGGTGTGAACAGCTTCTGAGGAACACTCAGCAGAAGCATATATTTAGTTTGATAACAGCAGCAAATGTCAGCATGTGGATTTAGAAATCTGCTCCCATTATCCTTGGCAGGAGAGAATATTTTTTATCCGATTATTAGGCTTCTAGAGCTTTGGGAGCCCAATAGTTAACATGTTATATCTCATTTGTTCAATCTGTACAAAAACTAAAGTGTACAAAAGATAAGTTGTTGTTTTTAAGGTTCCCGGCTCCCCACATAATCCCCTGTAAAATGGCGAATTGTCATTTTTACGCTTTGTTTTTTGTACGAGTTTAACAAGCAAGATATAACCTGTTAACAAGTTAGCTTTAGGGGTGCTGGTAGGCGAATTGTGTTACCTTCAGACACAGGGAGCTGTTTCCCCCAGCTTCTAGTCTTTATGCTAAGCTGACCTAACCAGCAGGTTGCTCCAGCTACATATTTTCTACACAGAAACAATGGTATCGACCTTCTCACACTGAACTCGAAAGCGTAAAAACTGTTCCTTTAACTGTCTCTATTTTAAAGCTACAATGAACAGACATCGCTCCCGTAGGGCTTTTTTGCGCGTGTCCTTGTTTCTCTGAATCTCTACAAAAGGAGGTGGCGAGCGCAAAGTTAGCAAACCATAGAGCCATGGTTTATGGGAAATACACCAGGCTGAAATAAACCGGAGTTATCCTTTAATATTGAGTAAGGCCTGCATTACAGAGGTTTGAAGATTGCGTAACCGCAGAGATCCTCTGTACATACAGCATTACATTGCATGCTTTTCTTCTTTGAATGCGGGTTGAACACACTCCTGGCCGTTCACTTCTTTCAGGGCGGGGAAGTGGGTATCATAGCACACTGTAAACAGCAATCCCATCATGCCCCTTTCTGGTTGAGTACATACTGGCTGCATTTCCATTATGTGTCACAGTTGATTGATGGATCCATGCAGTTTAAATTAAGTCTGCACTCATGCACTGTTTTTCTTTCCATACACTACTTGTTGTGTGCATCCATCTGAAGCAGGTACAGTCTGTTTAGACTGTGCACATTTCTCACCAGAGTTATCTGCGTGCTGGTCTCAGGCAACGACAAACAGATGTGCTCATTTCTAACGCAATGCACCGCTTAACATGCGTTCACAAGCATTCACCTTCCAGCTGCACACAACGATGATGATGATGATGATAGCCAAGCCAAGACATGCCCAGTCTTTTTTTTTCCTGTATGCAGTGCTCAGTTTCTCATCAACAACTTAGTTTCAGGATCACCTGTGCTGTCTTGGGAAACACTTCAAAAAGCTATAATGCACCTCATAGGGACTATTGTTGTTGCACATACAGCAGCCTTCAAATATGGAAATGCCCAAAGTCAATAAATAAGCGCCCAAGGCTCTCTGAGTTGTACAAAACATCCTGCGGTAATAATCTTGGATAGAATCAGGGCAATGGGAAATTCCACAATGGACTTTTAATTGTTTTTAAAATGCATTTAGAGACTAAAACCCATTTCTGTCATCAGTGGCTACTCTACAAAAGTTTCCTCTGTTCCAACTCCAGGCGCTCTCTCTTCCTGCTCAAACTTGGCTCCTTCCAGTTTGCTCTCCTGAAGATTGTCTTCACCATCTTTTCTATTGTCCTCTATACCAACGGGAACTTTGACGTGGCAGATGTGAGTTGGAAATTCTGGATGGCATCTCCCCATGCTATTTTATCCCTAATTTCCATTTTTACTATATGTTTTGCTCGCTTTTGCTGTTAAATGATGAGTCATAAAAATATATTAGCGTGTCACTACAGCCCAGATTCCCAGTGTTTACCCTACTATTGTTTGCTTGTAATTTTGATTATCTAGAAATGAAAACTTACTCTGTTGCACTCATTACCACTTGCTCTGTATGAGCAATATTTTTTAATATTTTGTGTAAAAAAAAAAAGAAAAAATACTAATCACATTAACTCATAATGACCCGATTATTTCTTAATAGTGAGCAACAGAAATTAATGATACATCCTAGATTCATTCATGCAGTAAATCATGATGCATTAGTTGCGCATTACTTAAGCATGTTTTTTGTACACTTATTATAAATTGTTGCCCATTTTGCCAAAGAAATTATAACTCCAACAAAAGAAATGAGAATAAAGATACTTCGTGTAAAGAGAACAATAGAGGAAGAAAGTAAAACATCAATTTGCCAATTAACAAATACAAAATAATATTGTGACATGTTTTTCCTGTCTATTTTTTGTCAGCAGTGTCTCATGAGTCCCTGTTGTTCTGTTCACGCTGTCTCAGAATTATTCTTTCTTGTTGCCTTTGCTAACTTCCTGACTCTGCTGTGTGTGTGGTCATGTTTCAGATGAACATTACCGGAGCTTCTATATGGATCAACCCATTTGTGGGCATCTTGACAATCATAGCCCTGTGGCCTGTGGCGATCATGTTCATGCACCTGAGGATTGCCCTGCGGACACTCAGGATCATCCCCAAGTATGCCATGTACCAGGTAAGGCACAAGAGAAGCTTTAAACACACATGTGCTGGACACTTATGCACATATGCACACAAACAGCTGTTTACACACCTAATGATGGACAGTAACAAGCACAGCTCAACTATATATGGCTGGCAATAAGTAAACACACATTTCTAATAACATGTCAGGTTATAGAGCTATTTATTATTATTTATTTTTACAGGATTTTCCAGCATTCTGTTTGCCAGGTTAAACAGTGTACATGTGCGTGTGTTTGTAGCTGGTGCTGATCCTGAGCCAGCTGCAAACCGCTATCATCAACATCTTGGCCTACAAGGGGACCATCGCCTGCACTCCGCCCTTCTCTGCTGCAGCCAGAGGATACAGTTAGTCAACATCCATTCATACAACCGATCCGTTCATTCATGTGTTTATCTATAACAAGCAACAATGAGTCAATCCATCCCTGTATTCTTTCTGGCACAACAGCCGGAATGACTCCTTGAGGTCTCCTTTGCTTTGTCACTCCCTCTAATTTTCGCCCCTCTATGTCTCCACAGTGATGAGTCAGCAGCTTTTGATCCTAGAAATGTTCATCATCACGCTGGTAACACGTCTGCTGTATCGTCGCCAGTATGATCCTTTACCTGAAGAACACGATGACAACGAAGACACCAAGATGGTTGCAGTTCCCAAGTCTGCATGAGAACTTGGGGTGTGTGTGTGTGTGTGTGTGTGTGTGTGTGTGTGCAAATATGTCATTTTAACATCCTGCATGTATTTGATTAAGAGATTATATAAATAAATATTAAGCTGAATTATTTGTACATTTATCTTGTGGTTGTTCATTACAAGTCACAGATTTGCAAACTCTCCAAAACTGTTTGACAGGGCACACCAACCACACACCTTATCCAGGGGATCCAGCAGTAATAACGGACTTTGTTTTTTTACCAAAAAAAAGAGACCATGCATATATATATATATATATATATGTGTTCAGTATATACAAGCAAGAGGCTTATTTGGTCATTATTATTACAGGTCGATGATTCCCTTATAATTTCCAAGGAAGTGTCCTGGAACAAACTGATAAAATTTTGATAAAAAGTACAGGGAAAATAGAGAAAAGGTTTGGTGAAACTTGAGTTTAGTGTTTCCAGAGGAATTTCCTTCAAGGAACTGCTCAATTTGAACCCATGTAAACACTGTTTTATCATTAATTTATTATTAGAAATGTTATTTTACTATGTATGTTGCACTGTATGTCTATTTTTTATAAATTGCATCTTCAGCCTACCTGCTGTACAAAGGCTCTCCAGGTATGAGATACCAACTGAAGTAGCAAATTACTTTCCATTTCATTACATATCAGTTCAATTCCAGGAAATTACAAGAAATGATGGGACCAAAAATATAAAGTGTCACCACTTCTTGTTTTTCACTGTCTTTTTTTTTTTAGGCATTGTTGCATACATGATGATTAACTGGATTTTTTTGTCATGCATTTGCATTTGTGTTAAAACCATTGGACCATTACTGTCATAATTACCATACAATGTAGGCATTTTAAACATCCTCAGATGGAATTGGTAACACTGTATGACTGGCAATGATGGCATTTGTTACAGTATGTTCAATTTTCCCGTTCTGTTGCCCTGTCACTCTGTATTTTTCAATCTTGTGCCGCCAGGTAGCAGTAAAAACCAAAATAGGGTAGACGCCGAACAGCTTCTGTGTGGGATTGGAGCCTCATTATCATCACCTGCCTGTTGTTACTACTGTATCAGGCAGTCGACATAACAATATTCTACATACAGTCCGACAATGTAAACATTAAGCTCCAAAATGTAATGCGTTACAAAATATTATAGTCCAATGAGAGTATGTAGCGCATACACTAAACATCACATCTTTTTACATGTAGGCCTATTGACCGTGTATGAAAGTAATACTTTGCGGCCGCAGAAAAAAAAGGTACCGTTAACGATGTTGATTGACACGCCTCCGTCCAATTGGGTTGTTACAGTTTCTCACTTCCTAGTTCAAAGCCAATCACCGCAGTGCATCAACAAGCCTGCGCCAAGTGCGGTTGAGTCGAGAATTTCGAATGTACGTGTTGTCGCCATGGCTGTCCCGAAACGTCAAAGCAGTCCAAAGAGGCCGGAAGTCTGGAGATTCCACCTTCACAATAAAATATTCGGCGGCCGTACAGAAATTCTAAGCTGACACAAGTCACTGTTTTGAGAGCAATCCTTTTACCCTTCCAAGTTAATATGGTCATCATTCCATGTTGCTTAGGCTAGTCTTGTAATATAGGCCTGGTGACGAATGGCTTTAACAATGATGAATCATTTACTAACGCTTGATAGTTATAAGTCACTTAACAGAACTATTTATGCAGGTTGTTAAAAAATCTCTCTGGCTGTTGAGTCACTAACAGTCAAGTCACTGTCTTTGATAAAAGGTTTCTTACTTTTAATAAGCCACCAAGTCTGCAGTAGTAAATGTGAGTAAGTAGGCTAATTTAGAAATTGTCATGAGTTAAACTTTAAAACGAGTAAGGCAGAATTTACGAATATGAATTCATTAATAAAGGGTCAAAGGTTTCTCACTTTAATAAGCCATTGGCAAAATGAGTTAGCTGTAAGTATTAACTCTAATAAGTCATAAACGAAGGATTTGTATGATAACCCATAAAGTCTGCAGTTGTAAATCTAAATAAATTGTTAATAAATTAATTCTTGTCCAGATGCTCTGCCCTGCAGCCCTTTTCCAGAAGGTCAGAGGTCAAATGATCAATTTGAGCGGTCTTTTCATGATGAACTAAATACGTATACAGTATATATATTGTATCACAGACCTCTTTTTGTATGGAATGCAGCTTTATGTTTAGCAAAATGTTATATACATAAAGTCTGGGAAGTTTCCCATAGTATCATAGCGTTTCTAAACAAATTGAAATCATATATAAAATCCTTGAAAGGAATGAAAACAGGAAGGGACAAAAACGTTATTTACTATTGACTTTATTATTGTAGTAAAGCCTTAAACTTTTATGTATTCTACCTTTTTTCACCGGAATGTTTATACTTTTTTTTTTTTTTTACTTTTGGCATGTTGTTTACCATGGCAACCCAGACGTTTTTCTTGTTATGTTTTCTTATGGTATATCTTATTATAATTGATCGATAATTATTAAATGATTTATTCTCCTTAATAAAGAAAGTTTAAACCACATATAAATATTGCCCTATTGCCTTAAAAAATGTTTTTTTCACTGTTTCTAGTTAGTTACCCCAATGCCTTACCAAGTAGCTACAGTTGACAGCCTGTTGTTTTGCTTTGAAAAACGTAACCGGAAGTCGGCGTTTTATTCCGACAAGCATGATACTGTGGAGCTGCTCTGAATGACCAGCAATGTAGATCCAGGAAGCGCACTTGAGAGCATATTGTTTGTGTCCTATCATTTAACCATATGGACATTAATTTATCTTTTCGTGTCGTGTCCAGCGGAGGCCCGCGGGCTGGGACAAATGTGGACGCCGACGAGAGACGAGGACTGGCCGTGTGGCTGTCAACATCCGCTGAGATGAAGCGGTCGTGCTCTTACTGAGTCTCATTCTCACGTTCAGAGCCAGGCATCGTCATTAAACTTTCAAAATGAGGATCTTCACGTCTCTGCTGAAAAACGCTAACCCCAAAATCGAGTATTACTCCAGATTTTCGCCGTCCCCGCTCTCCATTAAGCAGTTTTTGGATTTTGGTAAGTAGCAATGCATCTTAAAGGAGTGACTTGCTGATTAGGATGACAACCAGGGGCCTTCTAATTGCCATGGATTTTGTCATATTACTCACCATTTCTGTGGATTTTTAGTGTCACAGGCAAGCTCTGCGTTGTTGGTATTAATAGTAACCTAGACAAGCGGACATGGAACATTATACTTTGTTATGATCAAATGTGGCATCTGAATTTGCAGTTCTACTTTCAGTAACGCGCACATACAGCACGGCGCATGCCATGATGGCTCTGCGGGACAGCTTTCTGTTGCAGCTTTGTTTACGACGTGTAACGTTACATGTGACAGACCGCTTAATGCACGCAGGTATCGTCCGTCACTCAGACTGGCACAACTGCACGTTTGCAGTGGATGGTGGACAGCTCCTGTTGCCCAGTTCTTTAATTACTCAACAAGAATTACTCATCGTCTGAATCACTGTAGTCTAGTATGAGACAAATGAAAGTGTCAGGGTCCGTAACTGTTCTAGACTCTGACGGGCGGCTTGAAACGCAAGATGACAGTGCTCTGCACTCAAGGCTTTTCCTAATCCATCTCTGATTAAACTCAGTCATCTCTGTTGCGTAATTTGGATTGGCTGTGTAGTACAGAAAGCGTGCGGCACTTGTTTGCTTCTGTTTTATACAGTCTACGGTTTGCGGTGTTCTTTCAAAGGGGGGGGGGCCTGATCCAAGGATAGTCAGCAGCTGCAGAGTGTGTGTGTTATTCCAGGCCTGAGTCAGTATTTGGTCATTTCACTACTCCATTTCATAATGAATGAGTACCCTTTTATGTTGCTGAATCAGGGGAAGCCTAGATGGGACGTTTCCTTTCATTCTGCTGCAGACCTTTCTTTGCATTGTCTAAGTTGCTAAGACTTTAACACTGTTCCCTTTTTAAGAGCTGGAAGAACCTGATAGCACTTTCCCCAACAGATTTTCACTGTGTTTAGTGGTTTTCTCTGCTGAGGGTTAATAGGGTTCATATGTTTCTAAGTGAGTCGTTGCATGCACACATGGGCTATTTGCACATTGAATAAATTACATTTCGGCTTCCACAGAGTCATTTTCGAGAAAGACATTTAACATGACACCGCAGTAATTCGGTTTTTCCTGTTTCGAACTAAAATATAAATCCCCCAAACCTTTCCATGACTCCCCCTCTCTGGTGCTGGGTAACAAGATTTATGAATTCCTTGTATGGTTCAAGCTAATAATGGCAGACCGTAAATACAGGTCCAGCCGGTTAGTAAAGTTTAACGTATCAGATTAAAGGTTGAAAACTGAAACCGAATACAGCTTCCAACCAGTTACTTAAATTCTAGCTGTGGCTGATATGTTTCTCTTCTCAACCATGTATGAAATCATTTTTTATTTGACAAATCTTTGTCACTGGGTGAAAACAAACATTTCCAGAAATGTTTTACGGTTGATAACCCTTCAGTTTTGGCATTATTCCATCAGTTTCGGAAGGGTTTGTCATGCCCAAGCGGTCTTGTGGTTTTCTTTCTTGCTGAAAGAGTTACCTTGTGTCATCTAGGTTTTCACATGGCAACAAGAATTCAGTGGTCTTAAATCCTGAATATATTTCTTGGATGAAAAACATTCCCACGAGTGAAAATCATACCAGAAGCTCCAGGTATCCCAGTCACTTTTAATGCTTCGACAAATATCTCATAATTTTTCTTTCAGGCAGGGACAATGCTTGTGAGAAAACATCCTACATGTTCCTGCGTAAGGAGCTGCCGGTGCGGCTGGCCAACACCATGAGGGAAGTCAATTTGCTACCTGATAACCTGCTCAGCCAGCCCTCCATCAGACTGGTGCAGAAATGGTGAGACACTTCCTTGAGAAATGCACTTTATATGGTTGCCGGGCGATAAGGTTTATAGTAGTAGTATTGTTAAGAAGTGCGTGTAAAAGTTGCCTTTTGACCTCTGTTTGCTTTATTAGGTACATGCAGAGCTTTGTGGAGCTGCTGGATTATGAGAACAGAAAGCCAGAGGACCGTCACGCACTGAATGAGTGAGTGAATATTGGCTTAATTAGTGATTCATAAATGCAAGTACAATATATGTTCAGTAAGTACAGCTTTGTCAGTCACCCAGCTGCTGTAGACTGGCTGTATGTCCCTCTTCAACTACAGCTAATCCCCTTAGTACTCATAGATCTCTGCTGACTGTACAGGTAACAGTATGTATTTATACTAGAACTATGCCCGTGTGACAAACAGCCACACATGACTGACAGACACACACAGGAATTTAGATAAGGCAGTCTGTTTAGACAACACAAGAATTGTTCAGTTCACTGGAAATGAAATAACAGTGATTATTAAGCTCGGTACTCATCGTGATTGACCATTTTTCAGACCTTCAAAATAGCAACTAAAAAAAGTGTTTACTTGATGTTAAATTTGGCCCGTTTGTTTTTGAGTGACAATAATATGTGTACATGAGTCACAAAGTGTGTTAATAAGTGGATTTATTTTCTTCCTCATTCCATTTTTTTAATTTTAATTTTTAGTTTCCTGGAGCTCTTGATTGAGATCCGTAACCGTCACAACGATGTGGTTCCCACCATGGCCCAGGGAGTCGTAGAGTACAAGGAAAAGTTTGGCTTTGACCCCTTTACCAGCAGCAACATCCAGTATTTCCTCGACCGCTTCTACACCAACCGCATCTCTTTCCGTATGCTCATCAACCAGCACAGTGAGTCTCCAAAACCTGTTTTGGAACACAAGCATGCTGTCTCTGCAGCTAACTTCCCCCCATGTCTTACAGCTCTCCTGTTTGGTGATGACACCAACCCTGCCCATCCAAAACACATAGGCAGTATTGATCCCACCTGCAGTGTGGCTGAAGTCGTCAGTGGTGAGTTAAAGAAGGTCATGCAAATCATTCGTCATTACAGTTTATAGCCATATGACTGGATACAGAGCACTGTACTGTATTGTCGATCTGCATGAATGTTTTGTTATCTATGGGTTGGATGTTTTAGTTTTTTTGCCGTGTTGCAAATATTTGCGTAATACTTACAGGAAATGGAGTTGAAACACACCAGCAACTCTCTCAGCAGTGACATAAACAAAACCCGAGTTCATCTGTGCTAAACGGCATGTTTACGTAATGATAGTTCTTTAAAGAATTCCAGCAGCGTGGATCCAAAGCTACAGTCTCGGTGACCCAGTGAGCCACAGAAGCTACGTTAGTGACCTGAAACAGGAATCCAAATATAAACAATGAATGCCCATATGCTGCTTTTTCTGCCGTGACTCATGTTGTTTTGCCTCTTTTGTCAGATGCCTATGACACGGCCAAGATGCTGTGTGAGAAGTACTACTTAACTGCTCCTGAGCTGAAGATTGAAGAGTTCAACAGTAAGATATATATATATATATATATATATCTATATTTGCTTTTGCACAATAATCCCTCTATCCATGCATTTCTGCCTGAAATCTGTCACACAGCTGTTGTGAAACGTGAAAAATGATTGTGGGTGCAGCTTTGGAGCCCAAATTTAGTTCTGTAATGACTATAATGTTCACCATCTCAATAACATCAAAGGAACCCACTTTCATTCTTGTCTTCCAGCGAAGGCCCCTAAAAAGCCCATCCAGGCAGTGTATGTGCCCTCTCATCTGTTCCACATGCTGTTTGAGCTCTTCAAGGTGAGCAGTGCAGCATCAGGGCCGGTAACCGAACTAGTTTGGCGCTCTTTAAATGTAATTAAAGTGACTATAATTGTATAAGGACTTGTGGTGAGCTGAGTTAATGAACTCTGTGGGTGTTTGTAGAACTCAATGAGAGCCACAGTGGAGCTTCATGAGAACAGTACAGAGGGATTACCACCAGTAAAGGCAAAAGTCACTTTGGGTAAAGAGGATCTCTCCATAAAGGTAAACAGACAAAAGTACACACACATACCAAGTCCTTAGATAGAAATTTGCGTTTTTTTAACTTTTTGTGTGTCTGGCTCTTTGGCTCCATCTCTCCCACGATCCGTCCTCAGATCAGTGACCGTGGAGGAGGAGTTCCTCTGAGGAAGATAGACCGCCTGTTTAACTACATGTACTCCACTGCCCCTACACCAAGCCTGGAGCCAGGAGCTGTCCCATTGGTACACACACACACACACACACACACACACGTGCGCAAACATAACATTAAATCAGTATTGATCCTGGTGACCATTTCAAATCTTTTTTCTAGTCTATGCATTTGCTATATATGGCATGACATCTGCAAAATGTAATTTTGCCACCCTCCCTCCCCCCATCCAGGCAGGTTTTGGCTACGGTTTGCCGATTTCTAGGCTCTATGCCCGATACTTCCAGGGGGATCTGAAACTCTACTCCATGGAGGGCGTTGGCACCGATGCAGTCATCTATCTGAAGGTAAAGTGAGCTAGTCAGATGTGGAGCATGTAATGGTTTTCCTGTCTCCCAAAGACATAATACTCTGCTAGGTCAGAGTTTAAAAGAACAAGTTTGACCGTTTGGGAAATACACTTATTCCCCTTTTTTTTTTTTGCTGGCAGCTAGCAAACCTGCTTTCAAAATATGACATTATATGCATAAATATAATATCATGAAAGTTCATGTGGAGAAATATCAGGTAATGAAAAAGGCACACAAATTACCAACCAGCAGCTCTAAAGCTTACTACTGACTAACATGTTCTACATCTTTTCCTTAATCCGGCAGTGTCTGCTAGTTGTTTCCCCTTGCTTCCAGTCTTTGTGCTAAGCTAAACTAATCGTCCGTGGCTCGAGTGTTATGTTTAGCATCAGCGAAGTTTTGGCAAAAAAACACAAAGTCGATAAATGACTTGTGTGTTTTGTTCCTCCATTTAAAGGCCCTGTCCAGTGAGTCCTTCGAGCGCCTGCCTGTCTTCAACAAGTCAGCGTGGCGGCACTACAAGACCAGCCCAGAAGCAGATGACTGGAGCAACCCCAGCAAAGAGCCGCGTGATGCCAGCAAGTCCAAATACAAAGCCAACAGATAACTCTGCCTGACGCGCTAGCCCAGCCCTCTGCTGGGAGCTGGAATGCCCGCACTCTGCCCTACAGCATGTACAATGAAATGTTGCCCTTGGGTAAACACTTGGTTTAGGAAAAGACTTGCTTTTACATTCCAGTGGTCAAAGCTTTGGGAAAAGTTGGATGACATTGACTTAAATCTGTACCCAGTGGCAATGACATTCATCAGCGTAGCTTTCACTGTTGTGGCATCACCACTGGCTCTTCCAAGATGGAGTTTAAAATAAACCAAATTCTAGTTCCCCCCTGTCATTTAGTCAGGAGACTCTTCTGAATCTTTACTAATGTGGACTTCATTTTCTCCTCTACTGTATCTGGCCACTACTTCAAGCTAAATTCACTACATTACTATTATCCCTCCCTCTGTCTCATGTTTGGCCTGGCTCGTCTTTGCTGACTAGGCCACTGCTCCCTGTGGCTGAATAAGCCGTGCACTGCAGATTGAGTGTCTTTCTCACCATCAGTGAAGGCCTGTATTCAGTTTCTCCCTCTCAAACACAAGCAGAGTCGGGGTTTGAGTTTCAATGCAAATGGGAAGAGGTGGAGGTTTCATTCTTTTGGGAGACACGTTTGACAGAACGCACAATTAGGCCAGTGTGCCACTGGCATAGTGAAAACTTGTTTTGGTTGCAATCTATTTAAGCCTAGGAAAGTGAAAGAGAGGATTGCCTTCAGATGAGAGAAAATGATAACTCCTTTGTAGAAAATTATAGGAGGCAATGCAACAAGAGTGCACCTTATATTTAAAAAATCTAGAAGTCAGGATTGTTATTTTATGTCAAAGAGAGAAAGCCTTACTTCTGGGAACTTATAGCATATTTGATGTTTTGAAATCTCTGCCTTGAAGGCTCTACTGGAACTCAAAGTTCATTTAGAATAGGAGAATGTCAGAAATTAAGTTTTTGCAGAGTATGTTGTTTATATTCTACTACTAAACTCATAGAAGTTAACTAAACACCCTCCTACAGTCAGTTGACCGGCAATACGGACCCTCGTCAGACATTTCTGCTTGCATTTAACAACTACTAATAGACCAAAGGAGCATCTGTAGGACGCTTGATATGAAATACCACCATGCCAGCTTTATCTGTCATGTAGCTTCCACCACACCAGCATATGATGTATGAAGCCCCACAGAGAGGAATGGACCAGTTGCATCTAACGAGGACTATAAAAGTCAGAATACATCGTCACGTCCCCTTTCTACCCTTCATGCTGCCATGGTGGATACACGACATGCGCTCAGCTTGGACTTGTTACCCTAACAATGCTTCATCCACTCAGCCTTGTATCTAACTTGTAGTGTTGCTAATCTTAACAGTCCTCTGAATGAGTTTGAACAAAGCTTGTGTGCTTTCAAAATGTGCTTTTGTATTAATATCATGAGTGAAACTTACAGGATTAGAATGCAGAAGGGACTGATACTTGACAGGTTTTAATTTATTTTTTATCTAGGAACAAAGAGTCAAAGAAGTACTTTTTCAGGCTTGTCTCTTTATACTTTTCATCTTTGACATTGGAACAGGACTATATTTGATGATCTTTTAATGATGTTTCCGTGATTCTTTTTCAAAGTGTGTGGACAATCCACTGAATTTTCTTTGTTTAAAGCACTTTGGCAATGCCGACAGGAGAAAATGTGGTCAAAGGAGCCACTAATCTCTGGGTACTTAAGTGTTGCGTCAAACCATATGATTTTTGTCACATAAGGAACTTTTTTTGTGCACTTTACTAACCCTACGCATATGTTTTTCCTTGAAATTACTTTCATACAACGATTTCAGACCACTATCAACACATCCTTTTATAAGTGGAAGGTTAGTGATGGTCAGATGAGAGCCCAGGTCACCACAGACACTCTGAAAACCTTCCTTATAGCAATGTCATTTTTGGAATGACGTTAATGACCAAACTTTAATCAAACATGAAACAAACCTGGTACTATTTGTTAGGAGCAGATGATGAGGAGTTGCAATAATCTGATGTGACTTCCTTTTCTCGTCTCCTTTAGCTCCATCTGATGTGAAAAGTAAGGAGTGTAGATGAAGAATTCAGAAAGGAAAGCTTCCTCATCCTTTTCAGCCTCACTGTAAGATTTCATCACTGCCAATGTCTTCGTAACCTGCCAGTCCCGCTGATTGATGCTCGGTGACAAATCTGCTGTGAAGGAAGTGCTGTGTTGTAGGCTAGAGACAACCGTCCTCCTCAGGTCACCACCCTTAATGTGCGGTCTCCCTGCAAATCAGTTGTAGTCACATTTAACAGCCAGTGAACAAAATTCACAGCTTTGTCAAGGTTTCAATTCCAGTTATGGGATTTAGAGGCCCAAGGGTCTTCAGTAGCTCTTAACCTTTACTGTTAAAGACTGTCTCTGTACCTATGGTATTTTAGAAATGATTGCCTACATAACTATTGATAATGTGTTTGCTGTATACGCAGCCAGTGTGGCGTGATCGCTGTGTTTTCCATCCTACTGTACCTTCAACTTAAACAAATGTGTTTATATGCATGATTTCCATACTATGAAGGTGGTCACGCAAAGATATGCAATTAATGCAACATCAGCATATACCAAAAAGGTGATAGAGCAGTCTAATAATGTGTTTCAGCATGAGATCAACTCACACGTTCAAACCTGACAATAAATAAAATTGCTGTTGTATGCGATCTGATCTGTCTATGATTTTACGCATCTTGTAATTTGATAAGGTGAAATGCACTTTAATTCACATTCAGTTATAGATTTTTGATTTATTTACATATCAAGCCGTTTGATCATTAAAATTTAAAAAATAAAAAAAGACACATTCCCAAAGTTTGTATATACAGTGCAGATTAACATGTAGTGCGTACAGGACATTAAGGTCTCTACATTGCATTAGGGTATTTATTGTATTGTTCGGGTGGAAGGGAGGTCTGCATGGCATGAGTGAGCAGACCTGAGCAAAAAAAAGTTATTACATACATTTACAATAATAGCAAAGAAAACATTAGGGTGATGTTCCGGCTTTAGAGGACCTGACAGTTCACCTGGAGGGCTTCAGTTATCGTATATGTTTCAAGTATCATCAGAATCCTAGAGAAAGGCTTGATCTCCAAGTTTGCCTGGTTTGATTAACAGCTGACATCGTGTTCCAAAGAGAAAGAATGTCTGCTAAACATTTATAGATAAAACATGAAAAACTGTCAAAAAGCAAACAAAACATGGCTTTTAATGCTGAAAATCCACAGATGTTTCTACTAATTGAATACCGTGAGACGTGATATCTGTGCGGCCAACTGAATGACTGTGGTGATGAAGGGTGTGTGTGTTTGTTTGGCATGTGACTGGAAATCAGAGTGATTACATTTACTCTCTACGGTAGGTGTGGTCTCAAAGACTCAGTTTACATTCAAGAAGCTAATACATGAAGGCTGTTTTCTCTGTCTCATCCCAATCAAGTTTTTAGGACTATCTAACAGGCATTTTACAGATTAAGCGCAGTCCAAGACTCAGATCTTAAGGGGTTCGTTTTAGCATAGACCTTGTTTTCCATTTGCATTTCAAAACTATTTTTCTCACATGAACTTTAAAACGAGGATTTTATTGTTTGATTTCAAACACAGCTGTGCAACCGAGGTGATGAAAACCTTTGTTTTTCGTATTCAGTTGCCTTTCACTGCAGCTTTTTTTTGCACCAATCATCATCAAGTTTAGGAACATACAGGCTGCTATCCCACAGGCTAATTTTAATTTCATAGGATTTTCTTTGGGATTAGTTTTCATCTGTTTTTGTGGTTAAGTGGTCATACCTGTACTGTGGGAACACTACATTTTATATTCCTTGCCAGTCATTTATGCTAAAATGGTGCAAACTAGCAGTGACTACGTGTTTCACCTCTGCTAATCTAGGGCGTGTCTTTTCTTTAATTCCTAACTCTCAGTTCAACGAGCACAAAATTACACAGTGATGAATGAATCCAGTTCCTGTCGATTCACTTGACCTGTTGAACTGAATGTCAAACACAGTGTTCTGTAACTTTGTGCCTATTCACATCATGGTCACAATAGTTACAAGAAATCTTGGCATCTTAATCTAGCAAAAGTGCTAAACTAAACAGAGTAGGACAAAAGAACAATGTGATATTATGAGCAGGCTGTTGGACAGTCTCTATAAGCACTGGACAATTCAAAGCAAATCCTCTCGAAAGGTGGGACAAAGCACTTTGGACCTTCTTAGGTGACACTGTGTATTTAAATCCTCAACCTCTTCCTTTGTCTTTCTTCTGTCTGCTTGGCTGCCCAGACAACAGAGACAGTGATGGCTTCTTTGATCTGCAGCACAGAACTTCCTTTCCCATGGTCACCGTCTGCCTTGCATATTAGCAACTTCCTTGAGGAGAACTGTTTCAGTATCCAGCCAGTGTCTGTAGGAGTACATGTGTTTGTGTGTATGTGGACAGTTCTCAGGCAGTGTATTGTGAGTGAAGTGTGTGTGTGTGTGTGTGTGTGTGTGTGTTAAACAGTCCATCTACTTCTCATCTTCATCACCTTCACTCATGCTGCTTATAAAGGCAGATGCGCCTTTGGGGGAGGCTGGGGGCGAGGGCCGTGCATTGTGCCAGCGGGCGGGGGGAGATGGGGGGGAGGGAGAGCGCAGGGGGGACAGAGCGTAGGACAGCATTCGTCCACTGCGCTCCTGAAACACCTGTTTCTGTACAAGGACAGAGTGGAGAGAAAGAGTGAACATGCACAAAGGTCCATGCATCAGAAATAAATTCATTGCCAAAGACACTCTTTTTATTTAAAATTCAGACAATGACTGACATTAATTCTACAATCTACAGATGATTTCCCTTATCAAAGTCTTACTTACCCAAGTCCCATCAGGTCCAAAAAGTTCTAAGAAGTTGCCGATAAACTCTCTGGATTTCTCTTCCCACTTCTGAATGAGGTCGTGACTCTTCTCCTCCACACGGTACACAAAATGTTTGCTCTTCTCCTCAACCGTGCGAACCTTCTCCTTCATTCGGTCCACTTGGTTCTGCAGCCGGTACTTCTTCTCCTGAGGGGATTAAATGTTCATGTTTAAGTGGTCCAAAATGAAGACTTCACTGAGGAACCTCAATCAGAAATTAGTATTTGTACCATGACTCATTTTAAGGAAGCAATTCCAGTTAAAAGACTCAATATACTGTATTTCATGGTTAATCATACCCAATTAAATGGGAAGTAATGGTCCAAAACAAATATTCCCCACAGGGGAGTTGTGAGACATGTCTTACACATGACCTTGTTTCTGTCCACACATTATCCTTATTAGCACTCAGTCACTCAGTCAGTCAGTCAGTCATTTTCTACTGCTTGTTCCCGTTAGGGGTCGCCGGTGACTGGAGCCTATCCCAGTGACTTTGGGCCTTAGGCGGGGTCTTATTAGCACCCATCTTTTTTAAATCAGGGTAGATAAACAAATGTTTGCCTGTGCTAGTGTAAATTTAAATGTTATTTAAAATATCCTCTATTTTTGATACAGTAACTGCAGCTGTCAGGATTATACCATTACGGTGACATGTAGAATTGATCATGCTCTTACGTTGATGTAGCTGACGTTAAGCTCCTTGGCCGTGTAGCCACGTTGGAGGTTGCGTCGGGCGTAGACGTCATAGTCTCGGACAATTCTGGTAATTAAGTCAGATGTTGAGATTCCCTCTGTCCGTTGTGTAGGCACAAACATCCCTGGTACACACACATAAAAACACACACAATTTGAAAACTGCCCAAGGTATATTTTAAGAGGAAATACACAAAGTTATTTTATATTCCTAGCGTCACGCACTGACCTGCCTCCTTGATGTGTTTATAAACGTCCTCACTTCCTGCTGAGGAGTATGGGATATCATCATGAGCCACAAAATCGATCTGAGGAACAATCAAAGGACACCTTATGTATGGCAGAAAACACTGCACTAGCAGACCTGAGGTAAAAAAAAAAATCATATGAACATACATGACAAGGGTTTGGTCATTAACACACATGCATTTCACACACAAGGGTCGAAAAGCCCTAGATAAGTAGTCACCAAGTGTTTTATTCATTCTCATTAATGATAAGAATCAAATGAGGCACATTACCTGCAGCATCTGACTGCTTGTGACTAGGTCTTAGTGACTTAGGAGTCCTCTGGACTGACTCTAACTTCTCTCAGACTTAGTACCTACAGTATTTTAAACGTTAAAATACTTTGTGAATTACTCTGGGAGGTCCCAAAGGTAGGACTGACACACCTCGTTTTTTAGGAGTTTCTCCTAACTCAGTTAGGTTCTACTTTTGGCCCTAGGATGTTTTGTGATTACAGCCCCTGGATGCTTCATGCACAGTTTAACACCCAGATACTATAAACAACCACACACACGCGCGCACACACCCACACCCACACACACACACTCACACACACACACACACACACACACACACACACACACCTTGTGTTTCTCTAGGAACTCTGGTGTGAGAGTCCAGGGTGCGTCTCTCAAAATCTCGTCGACATAGCGGCAGTGTCTCAGCGCTTCATAACGTTCAGTCTCCGTCATGACTGTGAAACCCTTGTACTTATGGGTCAGCTCATCACTGCACACTGTTCCAAGCACATGGGTGGGAAGCCCCACAAAACATTCACAAAAAGCAAAAGCATATAAATCACTATCACTTTCAGACAAATCTGTATGGGTTTATGTGTGTATGTGTGTGCATCTGTGTGTGTGTTGTCTCAGTGTGTCTGTCCTACCTCCTACAATCAGGTAGGTGTTGGGAAAGAGGTTCTTGGCCTGCATGAGAGCACGAGCATGTCCAGAGTGGAACAGGTCAAAGATGCCATCTGCGTAGACTCTGACTGGCCGGTCCACTGAAAACACACAACAATACATTTATCAAAACTAACTCAGTGGTATTGTAGAGAGTAATGCCTGTGGCTGAAAAGCAGCATAATTGTACTGAGATTACATTTTACATATGCCTGGCCCGAAATAACAAAATCTCATTTTTAGGTTGTCTTACGAAAAATAAATGTATTAATAACATTCTTATTTATCTTACCACACTACTATTCAAAGAGTACTCCTCCAATTTAGCACTGCACTCCTATACCAGTGTCGGATTCTTGATGGACAGTTTTAAAAAAAAGTACCTAAATCGATGCAGCATAACCAGATATATTGTCTTCTTTATGCCACACATTCTTCTGCCTTGTCAACACATGGCGCCTACATTACCCACAATGCAACTCAACTGCAGAAAGTTTGGTTGGAGAGTCGCGTGTGTTATGCTAGTAAAAGCAGCTAATGTAGCTTGGAGCATTGCTGTATAAAGAGAAGTCATTAGCCTCAAGCCTAATTTTCACACACAAACACATTTTCAGCCCCTCCCGACGCTGACTCAAGTGATCAAGTGAGACTTGCACAGCTCCCTCTGGAGCCACAAAAAGGCTCTATACTACTTTTTTCACATATGCAGTAGTTCTCCCCAAGACCTGTAGACTCTGAAGTGTAAAATCTGAAGTGTAAAATCAGTGGAGTTTCCCTTTTATCATGAGCAAGACTGGATTAACCTGCTAGACGGCCCCATTGCAAACATGAGCTGCTATTAACACCCACTTCCTCCTACTCTCTTTGTAAAGTGTACAGTTTGTCTGTGATAGAATACTACCTGGCCCCGGGTGTGCTGTGTGGCCATTTTATTTACCACACAGATAGCCTGGAGCCAGGGAAGTTATTATTTTGACAGATATTATGATTGCGATGTGATTCACGATTAGTGGGAATGATTATTTTTGCATCACAATTTTCATTTTCACTGAAAAAACAATCAAAATCATGATGATGTGAAATTTGAGTGGGTCAGTAACGTTTTACCGAAAAAAACATGTTTTATTACATCTGGAGAAGAAGATTTGTAGGCCAGGGCATCTCTGCAGCACTACTTCATTATAATGCTGATTTGTAACACATTTTACCTAGTTATCATAAAGCAGCTTCTGCTATTTAGCTATTGCACTTGGCCACAGTGCAATTTTCGATAATATTTCATATTTCGATTAATTGTGCAGCCCTATAAAGAATGTACTGGGAAAAGCAGTGGTAAGCTCAGGAGTGGCAGCAGTAACGTTAGTAGAATTGGAATAGTTGTAGCACCTGATAGATAAAGTGATTGTGCCTAGATCATGTTGCAGTAGCAGTGGTAGCCGCCCACAGTAGTAGCAGTGATCATGCTAACCGGTGTTAGCATCGGTAGTAAGAGTACCAGTATGTAATGATAGTGTTACTGTAGGAGTAGCAACAGTAATAGTGGTGGTAGAAGTAGCTCCAAAGGTACTAGTGGAAGCAGCGTAGTTGTAGTACCGTACAATGGCATAAAGAGTAACGGGAGTAGCAGTAGCGTTAGCATCAGTAGTAAAGTGAATAAGTAGTAGTTGGGGAGATGTTGATACTGTAGGAGTAGTAACAGTAGTGTAGCAATAGTAGTAGTAGCCTTTTAGAGGTTTTAGAAGTAAGAGTATCAGCAGTATTAGTAGTTGTGATAATAGTGATGATACTGTTGGGAGTAGCAATAGTAACATTACAAGTAGCTTCAGTGGTAGAAATAGAAGCAGCTGTACAGTATAGCAGTAGTAGCACTAGCATTAGCATCAGTAGTAAAGCATATCAGTAGTTGTACTTTGTTATGGTGATCGTAATACAGTAGGAGTTGCAACAGCAGCAACGGTAGCAACAATAGCGGTAATTAGAGGAAATAGAAGTAGCTTCAGAGGTAGGCGAAGCAGTAGCAGCTGTACTAGCAGTTGCCTAGTTGTAGTAAATTATAATTGTAGAAAAAGTAGCAGAAGCAGTAATAATAGTAGTAGAAGAAGATAATGTAGTTATAGAAACTGAGAAACATGACAGCTCGGAGAAAGAGAAGCTGGAGGAAATGGATCAGAGAAGGAAACCTATCAGCAGGAGGCCTACTGTACCTGGGGTGCCTCTGCGGGCCTGAGCAATGGTGAGTTTCTCATGAGGGGCGCGACAATCACAACTGGTCTCCCTGGCAAAGATGGCAGGCTCTGTCAGAGTCTGGGACAGAGAGAAGGCGAAAGAGACTGATTCAAAATGTAGATAAAATACAGCGCAAATACCTTATTTTGGAGGATGGATGAACGAAGGAGACTCACGTTAGATTTTACCACATCTAAAACACCTGCACACCTAGAAGCACAGCCACCCATCCCTATAATGGTACACAATATGTCTCCCCTTTCCATGCCCATTCCTGTTACAGTAACCTCCATTAAGTTATTGACCACAGCTGATGCTCCATATTGGGACAATGGATTGAGAGACAGACAGAGCTGTAGGCTACTCAGTTTTATTGATCACTCAGTGTGTGTGTGAGTGTGTGTGTGTGTGTGTGTGTGTGTGTGTGAGTGAGTGAGAGAGCAGATATTTACTTATCTGTGTAGCCTATGTGTGTATTAAAATGTGGCAGAAAACAAGACAGAACTGAGGAATTAAATAAAATTCAAAAGGGAAAACCAAGGAAGAAGAGGTCAAAATGCAGGACAAGGAGATAACATTGATCATTTCCAGATACATACATGTAAATTATGCAGATAAAGAAAACATTAAAGACAGTGGGACATGGAAACAAAGGCAGATGGTGCAAGAAAGGACGGTACAGGATGATACTTGTTAGAACGTGTCGAAGCTACATCAAGGTTAAAGTGTTGCAATGTGAGCCTGCCTGAAAATGTGTCTTTGTATGCCATCTGTTGACTGTAGGGAATATTCACTGAATCTCATTCACACCAACAAAAGAGAATCAGAGTCAGCACACAGCAGAAAGCTGTAGGAGTGTGAGAGGAGGAGGAGGAAAAAATGGAAACAGATTCAGTCTCTGTAGACAAAACAGGCAACTGACGTCATCAACTCTAGGAACAGCAACAGAACCATAGTCTGGCATGACAACATGTTCCATGGACACATATATAGCGACAGACCAATGAACATGAAAGGAGAGAAGTTCTCGGTCAAATATCAAATCAGCGGTTTTGATTAGCGGTGCAGGTTTGGAGAGTGAGACTTAACAGGTGAATTGTTTTAAGAAAATTAAGCTTAAGCCCATATGGCTTCTGAAGGGAAGAGATTTTACTAAATCTGCATTTCAAACATTTTCTACTTTACATCACCTCCAAGTGTCTACTGCTCTACTTCTGTGTATGTATAGAGAGCGACCTAAAACTGGAGTCAGATTCCTTGTAAGTGTACACATACCTGGCCAATAAACCTGATTCTGATTCCTGAAGTGACATCTAGCTATGCAGATCGTTTTGGTTTTATTTCGACAGGTTTTGAGATATTTGAGATTTATGCTTCAACCAGTGGAGGTGAATGAAACTTTGTTTGTGGTGCTCTCAGTATTGAAAAATGACATTTAAAAGAATTCAACAGCAACATTTTGTTTTTTCCAGAAATAGTGTTCCCATTAATCTGGCTATTACACAGACCTCACTGTCAGCAGTTTTCAGCGGACTATTTCTTCAGGAGGTCATTTCAATTATGCCTACAAATTATTCTGAGATGTAAAGTGGTTTTTCAGAAATTCTTGCCATAATACTTAATTATCATAAACCTTTTCGATAGGGAAACAAACCTGACACAGAGGACAGTTCTTGTGTCTTCCATCTCCGCATGGCAGGCAACGGCATTAGCTGTGAACAGGTGACTTCCTCAGAGTCATTAAGTATTAACAGGCCAGGATTAATTTTTCATACATACTTAAAAGAGAGCTCTAATAAGCAAACATAAACAGGAGTTGCTATACTGCAGTTCGTTTAACCCTCATTTTCAGTTTGGGACCCTGGAGAACGCGGGGCGTCTTTAGCAGCTCAAACAAACGTACTTTACATTGTTTCATCAGCTTGGATAACATACAGTACATTTCTCTGACTGTGAATGGCTTTTTGGCAAACAAAAGGAATAGGGCTATACGTTTGTTCATGCATAGTCCATATAATATATAAAACATGAAATTGTCCTTATTTGGTGTAATAACAATGTTTTATGGTCATTTCTGTATATTGTCATCGTCAGCATTTACACATACAACAGTGGGGTGTGTGTGACCCCAAACAATGAGGAAGGAAAGCCAGTGTCAACAAAACACAAGGGTTTTAAAAAGTCCAACAAATTTAGCACTGCTTGGTCAACACTATATTGCTGACCATGCAGCCAAAGTGTGTTACATTTTTACAAAATAAAGCTTTATCCACGAGTAGCTACATCTTTTAGATCTTCATTTTGAATTATACAACTTAGAAGAGCTGCGAGGTTGCACTTCGACTTATCTGCACCAAAAACACTCAAAGCATTCCCAAGTATAAAAATGCTTATGTCACAACCGTGCCCTGTGGTCAGCTCTTCGTTATATGGATAGCTGAAAAATCTGAGATGTGGGAAGCGATTTCGAGTTCTGGAAACAGGCCATTTAGTGTGGAGAAGTGGATTTTATCTGTCATGCATGCAACTGTCAAAAGTAACAGCTTATATGAAAGCCTGCAGCACACTGGGAGTTGAAATTTCTACATCCAAGTAAATTGGACGTGGAAATTGCCTTTGAGCATTTTGTCAGGTCATGTTAAACGTAACATCAACTGCCCTGTCCGTTTCCATTAGAGAATCCAATGCTTGCCACCAGAGCCACAACTAAAAAAGCAGAGGAGAGGCGGTTGTGCTGCGGGAGCATCCTCATCACCCACGATTCCTTGGGCACGGTGAGAACAGCGGGGTGGCTTATAAACACTTAGCACAGAGCAGATGGGAAAGCTTAAACTAAGTGACCGAGGGCCCACGGGCCTATCAGGGCGAGCGGTCAGTAAAGCCCTCTCTGGCACAAGCAAAGAACATCTGGCATAAGAAGGATTAAAGCCGGGGGAAAAAGAGAAACACAGGGACACAGGGCACGAGAATGCATCGGCATTAAAGACGAGACTGCCTCAGACGGATAGAGAGAGGTTGGAGTGAAGACAGAGGAGAGGAAAAGGCAAAGATGGGGCCGAGGAGGCAGACATGAACACCAGTGGTGAGGAATTACACCAAAGATGAACAGAGAAGGAGAGTATCCAAACACAGGAGGCTCTCTGTCCTTACTGCCGCAGTGACCCTTCAGCAGGACATTCATGTTATGTTGTGAACCCCCTCCTTCATTCAAACGCACTCTGTCCCCTCAGCATTCTGAGCATATCCCACAGCCACACGCTATCGGGGATCTGTTTCGTAACAGGGGAGAGAAAGCCGGACCCTTTGTCTTCCTCTCTCAGCCTGTCGCACACACACACGCACACACAACACCGCAAGACATGAACACACAAGAAAACACACACACACACACTCAAGCGCCCTACCGTCCGGGGATGGGGGCAGGTGTGTTCAAGCTCCTCCATGATTCACAAAGACTCATGGGATGCGGCTGTGGTCCCTCTGTTATGTGACTCAGCATCAGTGAGACGCTGCCTCTCTCCTCACCACTCAGTCTCCTTCTCCTTCCTCTGTTCCCCCGCCCACTCCCTGCTCTGCCTCTCTGTCTGTCCTCCCCTCATCCTCTCTGATCCCCTGCTGCAGAGAGGAGGCGGCGGTGAAGAGGTCCAACTCCGCAGCTATTTCTTGGGACCACAAAAGGGAAGAACTCTCTGTCTGCCCTCAATTTGACGTTGTTGCAAACATATTCAGTTTGACCTGTTTCACCTGTGTATACATATTTTGCTACTCTCTATTGACAGCGTGACACCGATGCAGCTTATAGATGCTTTGTATTTGTGTCACAAATCTCCAGCCACATCTGGCATCAATGATACAGATGTTCAGTAACAAAAACAAGGGAGGGGGAGACCTACAGTAGAATGCCTTGGTGCCTTTTTGCTGTTATGTTATAATTATGTGGAAGTGACAAAGACAACACAGTTGATTTTGAGTCATTCATCAGTCATTTCTGTGCAACCGTAGGGAAATTATCACTCACCAGAACACAAGAGCCACATGAGGAAAAATAACAGTATTTATCTGTCTAGGATTATCCTTCCTGTCAGACTTTTGTGAGCTGTGAGTGAGTGGTTGTTCCAATACACGATCTTCGTCCGCGGAGCTGATGAGCTCTCGCCATGGCGACGGAAAAGAGGAGAGAGCTCCAACAAAGGACCAATCAGAGAAAAGCTACAGCAGTCCAGCAGTATGAGCGGTGAGGATTGGTGGAGTGGTCCATAGCACCATCAGTGGGGTGTTACAGAGTATCACTAGTTATAGGCCTACAATTCATTTAAATTGGAAGTGAATTGAGAGTGTTTGAATGCAGCCTGCAAACATCTGATTCTGACTGGAAGACACAAGAGTCAACACCTTGCAAAAAAATGTCAGTTTTTTTTTAGGTAAAGTTAAAATGCCTTTACCTAAAATGTCAGTGGTAACCATTTTAGTTACACGATCAGAGTGTTGCACTGTATTGTATCTGTAGTTGTATTTGGGATGTTTAGTGCCTCCTGTTGTATTGAAGATATCGCTGTCGTGTTAGTCACACCCATTTGTGAGTGGTCTGATCTGCTTATCAGACTACTTAACACATGTACCGTACGAAAGTGTATCTGCTATTTCGCACAGAAATTCCAATTGGGTTTTAACTATGCTTCAAACTACTTATCTCTTTTTCTTTCCCCGCCGTGGGCTACTTGGCAAACTTTCCGTTGCCGGGTCATTAAAACACGCAGCGACTGGACTGGAATAACTATGCAGAACTGAGTGAAACCAAAACTAGAGTTTAATGCTTTGAGCAGGGATGCGCGCTTACCTTCAGTGGTCCTCTTCTGCAACAAAGAGGCGCAACAGCTGCGCAACAGGAATGCGCTCCGACGCGTCGCTGTTTTACCATGGCGTCCAAAACCAGACAATTATGTAAAGTAAGAATATTATATTATTGTTTACCACTCGCTTTTTCGGTCTGGTTTGCTGTTTAGTCTAAGGCAGGAGTTTGTCTCTGCTCCAGCACGGCGGGCAAGTGCAGCAGGGAGACGGCACACCGTCTGTCCAGTCTGTCCAGGGGACAGATCAGCTGCTCACCGCAGATGGGCTGCGACAACTGTGGCCCCCCCCTCCATTTAGCAGACCTTACAGTGGACCAAACGGCTGTCAGGCTACAGCTAACACTCATCAAGCCTCTTCCGATTGCACAGTGGAGGCTCACTGGAACAGGCTAACATATGAGTTATCACAGTCATTTAGCCTATGGTATGAAAGCCTAAATAGGCTGTGGGGATGAAGGACAAAACATGCTTTGTGTTTTCTTTGTTGGACGCACTGTAGTGTCTCTGTGGCCCCAATCTGGGACAGGAACCCATTGTGCCCTCCTGGTCGCCATGGAAACGAGCTTCATCGGGATACACAGGCATTGGCTCTTAAAAAAAGAGGGAGATTATTGGTACAATCCTATAATTTGAGAATCCTAATTGGAGGACCGGGTTGTACTGTTATTTCCAGGAAACGCAGACACCATGAACTTACTATTTGGAACCTCAGACCTTGAATATTAAGCTATATTGGTGAACAAATCCCTGCCTTACCAAAATGTTTAATTGTCCTACACAAAACTTGCATAATGCCTACAGAACTCCTTCACAACTGAAACATATTGCCTCGGCACTTTTTGGTAAAAATTAAAGTTTCAATAGGCCTATATTGTATTTGGTATATTCCCTACTGTATGTAGGCTAACTTAAGGAGTGAGAAGAAAAAGATTGTATAGTTCTGTCATCTTATCTGCATGTCAGATATACAATTGTGTTTAGGGAAAGAAATGCTGAAACCACCTCTCAGCCAGTCGTTAAAATGTCTAATAAGTTAGCTATCTATGGAAAAAAATAACATTTGCAAAAAAGGGAAAACCTTTTTATGTCTGAAAAAGATACAAAAGCAGAATGAATACAGAAATAAATAAAAACATGTAATCAATTGGCTATTGAAAGTTGTGATCTAATTATTGACATTAGCATTTTAAATTAGAGTAGTGCATCATATTATTTTTTAGCATGTATTTTGCAAGTAAAATCTTAGTCTGCAGAGTAACTTACCACTTATGTCAGTTAAATATACTGAATTTAAAAGTAATTTATTGTGAACATGTCACACATTTTGTAGAAACTGTACTTTTTGTGGTCTAGAGCCCGTGGTGCAAACCAGTCGGTTACATTGAACAACACTGCCACCGTGCGGACACAGTGGAAACAGCGCTTAATGTTATTGGCTGACCGCGCTGTGATGTCACTTCCTGCATATGACTTTCCCCGGGAAGACGATTTGGCGCGGACTGTCCTGTTGTTGTGTTGTCCTGCCGCCGCCGCTTTGAGCAGTTGTCAGTGAGCAAACGTTGAAGGAAAAAGGTAATGGCTCCGATATCAAACCCAGACAAAGACATGGACGCTTCGGGCGGCGGTGAGTATTTGTTTCGCTAGCTGACTTTAGAGGACTTGCGCATGGAAAGCGAAGAAGTTAGCTAACATGTTAGCTAGCTTCCACCAACGTTATCATACTACGACAAGGGACACGCTTAGCCCAAAACGTTATGTGTACTTAAATGCGCTAACTAGCAAGGCTAACAATACATTTTGACTTATGAGTGTAGTGTTGTTATAGAGGAGGATAACCGACAAGGTGACGTTAGCTAACTACAGTGCTGTCTGTTGTTTTCTGACTTGACCTTGTCTCCGCTGCAACTGTGTTGGCGCTGTGTGAGGTATAGTTATGAGCTAGAATAATCCCCGTATCCAGTACAGAAATAACTTAACCATAACAAAATGCCACAAAGTAGTAAGAAGTATTCAAATAGCAAAAGACAATACAAATCACTGCAGATATGACTTTAGTGGAGTGTTTGTTTGGGTTAAAAATGTGCAATGCAAATCCCGTTCACACCTGCTGCTGCGTCGTCATGTCGATGTGTCCCGCTCCTCAGACGACGGAGGTGATGATGCCTGTGGTTTGGCCAAGTCTCGCTCGAGACGGGAGAAGAGGGAGAAGGTGGGGAGGAAGTCTGCACTGGAGCAGCTCAAGAAAGCCAAGATGGGGGAGAAGATCAAATATGAGGTGAGAAACTGCATAAAAGTGGAGGTCCCACAATCATTTTGTAATTGTTTGTCTTTAATTCAACTATGTGCCACAGCATCATTAAGTAAGGCAACACACTTTTGTATAATAATCACCAGATGAATTGATGATAGAAATAAGCCCTACTGGGCCTTATCATGTTTTAACTTTTATGTAATATTTATACAGACTTATATAAATCTATATAATATATAAGATTGCAGAAACAATGTAATGTAATAAAAGCAGTAAAGTATACTTTCTTTTATTCGGTTTTTGTTTCTCGCTGCCGCTGTTATCCAAAAGTGAATAGTGCATTTGCGTCGGATATATATTCAGCAATGCTCGTTTCATAGGTTATGGTCAACCGGCATTAATGTTTTCCAGGTGGAGGAGTTAACAAGTGTGTATGAGGAGGTGGACGAGCAGCAGTACTCGAAGATGGTACGAGACCGACAAGAGGATGACTGGATTATTGATGATGGTGAGTCTCAGTCTCCTGTATCCACTGCGGGAACATGTGTGATGTGGAGGTCTACTAAGAAAGTTTCTCTTCCCTTCTCTCAGATGGAACAGGATATGTGGAGGATGGAAGAGAAATCTTTGACGATGATTTGGATGATGATGTAGTTGAAAACAAGAAAGGTAAACATTCATGTGTATACTGAGTGATAGACAACGTAAATAGTTTTCTTTGTGTGTGACAATGTTTTGTTTGTGTTTGCAGGAAAAGCAGGCGCTAAAGGAGCAGACTCAAAGAAAAATGTGAAGAAATCTGCCGTAGCCAAGCCCAACACCATTAAGAACCTCTTCATGAACAGTAATGTCAGAAGGCCTGCTGAGGTATGTTGCTGGCACCATCGGCTTGCTTGGGTGTTCGCTTTTATTACAAATGTTCCTCAGTGTGCCCTCTGCAGATCTTAACTTGAATGAATTCTTTTTTTCTTGCTCTTGCATTGACCATAAGCATAATTCTGTCTCTTGCAGAAAGACGTGGACCTGTCAAAAGATGAACTATTAGGAGATATCTTACAGGACCTCCACTCTGAGGTTGGTACCATATCATCTAGACAGTGAAGAACTTAGACATAACTAAACACAATTCAGTGTCACCTAATGGATTTGTCTTTCTCTGTTGAGACACTGTGATCGCAGCACTGAGATGGGTGTTTCCCACAATTAAACAAATGGTTGACATTTACGTTCAGGCTTTCAGCTGATGTGTAATGATGAGTGAGCGTGTCATGTTGTGCAAAAGGAGGAAGTGCTGATAAAATAATGAAACCTGTGACCTTTTTAATTATTTTACAGTCACAGTCTGTACATGTTTTTGGCTAATTTCTTACTCTGTGGTGGTGACACTTTCTTTTTTTTTTTTCTTCATTGCCAACTTCTCCACGTCTTTTATTTTCCATACCTAATCTGACATGTTGCGATTTGTGCTTTTTTAAAAATATGTCTTCCCAGAAACCGACTCTTCTGACTCCTCCGCCAGTGGTCACTCTGAAGAAAAAGAAGTCTCATGGATCATCCATGAATCCCTTTTCCATCAAACCTCAGATGCCAAAGGTATCCTTTAACCTATCATGTCTTGAAAAATATTTTCAAACATGATTGGAAGTATCAATTCAGTAATTGTAAAGTATTGTATGTCACTTCTGTAATACCAGGAGTCACCGTCAGCTACGGGTTTAAAGGCCAAAGTTATGAGGCCGCCGCCTTCTGAGCCGACCCCCAGGTCATCAGCCTGCCTCCCTCCCTCCACACCTGCCCTTCCTGTGCAGAAGCAGAGGGCAAAAGTGGAGGAGCTGGCTGAAGAGGATGGTAAGAATGAATGATACAACTGTGCTAGCTTTTTACTCTTTCTGTCCCTTCTAGCAGCAAGAATATAGCCTGGCATTGCCAGACTTATTCGCAATTGGATAGACCTACAACCAATCAGAGCAATGAAACATCTGACATAACGCTGAGCAACACATGCAAGTTGGTGCGGTGCTTCATTTGTTTTCAAGCAGGAATAAGATGGCGACCTGGTCAAAAACTTTCTCAAATTACAGCTATACAGTACTCACCTCAGGCGTGTTTCTGAAAACGTCTGAGGTGGGAAATACATTAACAGAATATTGATTCATATTTGGTCAGCACTGCCTAGTTTGACATTTTGATCCGAAGGTTTGTGAGCCTGGTGCGTTGTACTGGACGGACCTGCCGACTGGACGCAGGCCCAGAGCTACAACCAGTCAGCAGTGAAACGTGTGACTTTTTAAATCTGGACCGTTGACGATGCCTGCAGATTTGTCTTGTTCCCAGGCTAACAAGAATAGACTTACCTTTTATGACAATGTGTTTATCAGGGAATGACGCTCTGGCATTTGATGGGGTGGACTTTGATGAGCCGATGGAGGTCGGGCTCGAGGAGGAGAAGCCTGCGATTAAAGATGATGCTGAGCCTGAAGCAGTAGCAGCAGCAGCAGGAACATTTAAAGTGGAGCCCAAAGCAGAGCCTCGGGACCCTGTCCTAGTGTAAGTCTTTTATCTGCTTTTTTGCTTCTACTTAATTTGGAAGTATAGATACTTCCTCGGCTCAATCTTAAAATGCTGTGCATACAGTATATACACTGAGTAAAAGACTTCAAAAAGGTTTCTACAACAGCGTAGCACAAACTCAGTTTTAGCGCCTTCCCTCCTCTGTCCTTTCCCAGGTCCAACAGGATCGGAAGCTCTTGGGGACAAGAGGAAGAAGGTGGAGCCAGCGAGGTTCAAGCAGAGATACAGGTTGACTCCAGCAAACTCCCCATGGTGGAGGGGGCAGACGGGGAACAGGTGTTCCGCTTCTATTGGTTGGATGCCTTTGAAGACCCCTACAGCCAGCCAGGTAAGGCATATTCACACCTGGAGTGAAATAAAGTCGATAGTGTCATGTAATTCTATAATCCAAAGATCCTGTTCAGTATGGCACATATTGACATTTTAACTTAACTGTGGCCTAGGTGTGGTGTACTTGTTTGGAAAAGTGTGGATCGAGTCTGCAAAGTCTCATGTCAGCTGCTGTGTTACGGTCAAGAACATTGAGAGGACCATGTACTTGCTGCCTCGAGAATATGTAAGCTTCCTGCTCTGTCACATGCTATTACCATATAAGATAGAGTATGTCCCCACCCAGCCAGCTGTTTAGCTATAGGACAACTCAAACCATTTCTTCAAGTAGTCTTACATGTCACCTCTGTGTGTGTGTGTGTGTGTGTGTGTGTGTGTGTGTGTGTGTGTGAAATCACTTTAGACATGATGTTTCTTGAGGAATTCTTTCAGTTGTTTGTTTGTGTTTCCATGAATAGAAAGTCAACACCAAGACTGAGGAGGTGTCAAACACTCCTGTAGGAATGATGGACGTCTACCAGGAGTTTAACGATCTCTCAGAGAAGTTCAAGATCATGAAGTTCAAGTCCAAGGTCTGCGTTAACCTCGGTTACGGACTCTGGCAAGTTTGACGTGTTTGTAACTGGTGCTCATTTTCTGTGTTTCTCTCGGCAGAAAGTGGAGAGGAACTACGCTTTTGAAATTCCTGATGTTCCCAGTCAGTGCGAGTATCTGGAAGTCAGATATTCTGTGAGTAGAAGTGCACACATACAAGTGTCCCAGGCCTATAGCTGGTTTATTTTCTTTTTATGATAACCTATTTGCCTATGTGGTAAATATTGTTTTTGCAGGCTGAATTCCCTGCGCTGCCTTCGAACCTTAAGGGGGCGACCTTTTCCCACATTTTTGGAACCAACACTTCCAGTCTGGAGCACTTCCTCCTCAGCAGGAAGATTAAAGGGCCTTGCTGGCTGGACATCAAGACACCACGTAAGGGGGGGGGTGTCCTTTTGTCCAGAATTTTGAAGAATAACTCTTTTATGTTAGTATAAGTGATTTAACACCCTGCATTTAGTTTAACTTGATTTGTATTTGGAGGATTCGTATATTTAGTAGCACAATTGTTTTAATGTTGGAAAATTCAAACGTACCCTCTGTGTCTGTGTCAGAGCTGGTGAGCCAGCCAGTCAGCTGGTGTAAGGTGGAGGCTCTGGCCCTGAGGAGTGACCTGGTCACTGTGGTCAAAGACCTGTCACCTCCACCCATCACTGTCATGTCCATCAGCCTCAAGACTATACAGAATCCCAAGACACACCACAACGAGGTCAGAACACTGCCAGCTGTACACACAATCAAATATACTGATTCCCTTTTTTGCAAGCAATGCATTGGACTTATTTTGTGTTATTATTTAGCCGTGTTATTTAATGGTGGGCTCAGACAGACTGAAATACTTAGTGAGCCATGACCTGATGTTATAATTGTTCCTCTGCAGATTGTGTCCCTGGCTGCGCTGGTCCACTGTCAGTTCCATATGGATAAAGCTCCCCCTCAACCCCCATATCAGACCCATTTTTGTGGTAAGTTATTTATGCTCATATTATTGAATGATTTCATTGTAATGCATGAATGCAATGGAGTGGAAATTTGTGGGAAAATGTTCTTTTCACACATACTATATGTTGCAGACCTGGGTCTGCAGTGGCTCAGGTGGTAGAGCGGCACCTTGCCTGGCAGCCTCTGCCATCAGTGAATATGACAAGTGTTGTAAAAGCACTTGTGGTTGGTAGACCAGAAAACTGCTGTGTATATATACAAGTCCATCCATTTACATACTATATATATAATTATTTTTGCCTTCGTAGTGGTCAGTAAACCGGCCGACTGTATCTTTCCCTACGACTTCAAAGATGCTGTGAGGAAGAAGGTGAGTGGCTATGGAGCTCAACTTGTTGGTACTAGTCTTTTGTACACAAACAGGAAAAACTTTGTCTTGATATTTTCTGAAAGATCAGCGGTTTACAGAGTTTTTACAGAAGTATTGGTTACAGGAAATTGCCAGCAACAGAACTATGTAAGGTTAAACTTTCTTCACGTGGCAAAAGCAGTTTCTGGGTTACTTTACTGAATAGTAGTTAAGTATCGTTTGTACAAAAATTTGATTTTATATTTTAGAGTATACTTTAATATATTTTAGTGGCACAGCACTTTTATTCAATGTCACCAAAACTGATTGAAATTGATGATGTGACTCTCTTCCTCTGTTAGAATGGGAAAGTGGAGATAGCTGCTACAGAGCGGACTCTGCTGGGCTTCTTCCTGGCCAAGATGCACAAGATTGACCCTGATGTGCTCGTGGTGAGTAGAACATGCTGCGAGTAATTCTATGCAATTTCCTTAATGGATTGCAGATGAGTCATTAGCATCCTCATATGAAAAATAATGGATGGACAGGAAGGCCAGATGAGGGTGCAGTGTTCCATCAGGGTCAAAAGGAGTATGTGTATCCTTATTCTTTTCCTTTAGGGCCACAACATCTTTGGTTTTGAGCTGGAAGTGATTCTGCAGAGGATCAATGTGTGCAAGGTTCCCCACTGGTCTAAGATTGGTCGCCTCAGGAGATCTAATATGCCCAAACTAGGGGTAAGAATAATACATATCTGTAGCAACATAAGCGTTTGTTTCTATACAATATTGTACATTAATAAATGTTGTTGTACTTGGCAGGGTCGTAGTTCCTTTGCAGAGAAGAGCGCGACATGTGGCCGTCTGGTGTGTGATGTGGAGATCTCAGCCAAGGAGTTGATTCGCTGTAAAAGTTACCATCTGACTGAACTGGCTGCACAGGTGCTGAAGACAGAGAGAGTCACAGTCCCTCAGGAAAATATCAAGAATCTGTACAGGTTTGTATGTCCTTTTGAAAGGGTCAGTTCACCCAGATCAGAGATGTGTGCTTTTGCATATATGCACAAACACAAAATTATTACTCAACACATATCTCTCAGTAACTCCTTTGATCTACTGTAATTGTATTATTGTTTTTGTTTTTTTTTGATCAAATCCTTTTTTTTTACCTCAATGTGGACCCCAAAGAAATGTCTGTGTATCCTATAATATTTGTGTGTTTGTGTATCAGTGACTCTCCTCACCTGCTCTACCTGCTGGAGCTGACATGGACAGATGCCAAGCTGATCCTCCAGATCATGTGTGAGCTCAACGTGCTGCCATTGGCCCTGCAGATCACCAACATTGCTGGCAATGTCATGGTAACACAACAAAACATTTTCCTTTCACCTTCATTAAACAGCTGCAAAACACAAATTCATCAAATGTTACAACACCGTTTATTGTCTAACCTTATTTCTCAGCTCAAACAGAAAACACAAATAGCAAATAAAATTGCAGTCACTTCACAATTTGCTGAATGTCATGATATTAACATCCAAATAACTGACCCACTTATAATGCATCTGCCTGAACTGATTCAGGATCAGCTCAGGATAAAATCTGCCTTTCAGAACCCAAAATGTCTGCACTACCAACAGTATTTCAAAAAAAAGAAGCATTTTAAACACACATGACAAAAGAAACAGGGATGGCCGATCTTTTAAATTGCAGGCAGCAGCTCTTCTCGCTTATTGTACAGTTGAAATACTGAAAATTGAAGTCAGAACCAAAACAGTTTGCAGAAAAAAGCAAGACTTAGTTCTCTTAGTCTGGGGTAAGATGACATTTTAGACTTGACTTAGAATGGGATTTAAAGATACCATCGCCCCCGAGGCGTGCTTCAGGTTGGCTGAAGTCAACCTCTGTTTTACGACCCTTTTCCTTTTTGTAATGTTATTTGCCTCCTGCTTCAATCAGCTGATTTCTTCCTGCTTCTCTGCAGTCTCGTACTCTGATGGGTGGTCGCTCTGAGAGAAATGAGTTCCTGTTGCTTCATGCATTCCACGACAAAAACTACATCGTCCCAGACAAACCCTCCTTCAAAAAGGCCCAGCTGGAAATGGTAAAGCCCACACACATTCACACACGGCTTCTGTATTGTAATGTACAATCATGTGACAAATTGTATTTTTCTCTTTGTTCCTGTGTCCCAGGTCGAGGGAGAAGATGATGTGGATGCAGGAAAAGGCAAGCGGAAGAAGAAGGCAGCCTATGCTGGAGGCCTGGTGCTGGATCCTAAAATTGGTACGTCTGTGTTTTCAGTTTAAAGTCTTCTTTTGTGTCTCACGTGTACTTCTGTGTGCATATTTCTGTAACCTCCCTCCCTCCCTCTCTCTCTAGGTTTCTACGACAAGTTTGTGCTGCTGCTTGACTTCAACAGCCTATATCCCTCAATCATCCAGGAGTTCAACATCTGCTTCACCACTGTGCAGAGGGAGGCTCACAACACACAGAAGAGGATTGAGGTGTGTGTACACTGTTTACTGTAGAAGCTGGTGTTTTTGTGTAACCAAATGATTCATTAACAAATGAATCATCTAAATGTAAAAGTTTCTATGAAGGCCAGACATGATTTATAGACTGATCCCAATTCCCAGCTACAGAGGCACAAAAAGCCTCAACTTCCTGCTTGTTTTTTATTTTTTATTTTCCAGATAAGTTTAACTTCCTACTCACTTCTAACTCTTGTTTCCATGGTAACAGGAGGATGAGTCAGAGGAGATTCCCGAGATTCCAGATTCAGACTTGGAGATGGGAATCCTACCCAAAGAAATCAGGAAGCTGGTCGAGCGGCGTAAACAGGTCAAACAGCTGATGAAACAGCAAGACATCAACCCAGACCTCTACCTACAGGTACACGTCAACGTTCACACATTCCCACACATGCGTGCTGAAACATACCAGTGCAGCTCATACTGTATAGTGTGTCCAAGGTTGGTATGGATACTCGCCTCCCTTTTTGTTTGCATTGAAAGCTTTTTATTTTGCTGTTTAAAAAGTTTGTAGCTAGCTCCTGTGATTCTGTTTGAATTCATGTTGCTTCAAAATAATACAATTGGTGACAGTTTTTTTTTTTTTTTTTTACAGTGGTTAAAAAGTATCATCTGTATGCTTAAGTTCCAAACAGTCACTGCTGAAGTCCTTAAAATTCCAAAGAACCACAGCATGTAGCGTATTTATTTAACCATATATTAGTGAAAGAAGACTGTTTGGATCACACTGAGTGTCCAGATGAACAGCAGTTGGACATCTTTCAGTTCATTATGTTATCTTCTGTTCTCAGCGAAGACAGATGCAAAAAGCTGTTCAGTAGGTACATTGGTGCTGTTTAACAAAACGGTCAGCCATTTTCATTTCGATGAAAAGAGCAACGCCTGCATACAGACTCCAAACCACAGATTAATTTAAATAGACTGTTCCTATCCCAGTTGGATCTCAGATCAAAATGGATAAAAGTGGTTTCCACAACCATATATATATATATAAATATATATATATATGTACACACACACACACCAATAGGCTCTATGATGACAGGTGTGGTTAACCATCCAGCCTTGTACCTACCTGAGATGTGCCCTTCTATTGTCAGCCATTTTTATTTACCATTGAGATAACCTGTAACCTATCAAATCTTTATAACCTAGCAGTTTTCTGGGGAATATGAAATCCTTCTGTCTGTGTGGCCTAATTAGAGTCTGTCTGTCCTTCAGTATGACATTCGTCAGAAGGCTCTGAAGCTGACTGCTAACAGTATGTACGGCTGCCTGGGATTCAGCTACAGCCGCTTCTACGCCAAGCCTCTTGCTGCCCTGGTCACACACAAGGGTAGAGAGGTGAGTACATAATCTGTACCCATAAAGTTTTAGCTGTCGCACCTCTGACAGCTAATACAGATCCAAATAAACTGAACGAAGCTTATGGTTAAACTAAAGTGGTGCATTTATTAAGGTACACACAGAGCAAGCAGGCAGGGCATTCAGAGACACGAAACACACTGAATGATTAAACAATGAGGATGTCCTACAGTCCTTTTCAGATTTTAGATTCTGATCTTCAGAGTTACCCGAGTGCCAACAGGAGAGTACAATTGAAATAAATTCCATCCATTTTCATCCACAAGAGGGCACTGCTACATCAAATTCGACATCGCGCAACACTCCTTCCACTGTTCCATTTTCTATCGTTCTATTTCTTTTTTTGCTTTTCTCCTGTCTCACATTTGTCATCCTTAACTCTCCACAAAATTATCTCTTTCTCCCTCACCCTGTGCCCTTCCCTGTTCTAAATATGATTATTCCTTCAAGTTCATTTTGTCAGAATAAGAGACCTGTTGTAGCGTCTGCGATATCAATAGCTCTATGTAAGTATTTTCCAGTAACAAAACGCCACAGGCGCACACATGAAGCTCACACTCCTTCCATGTAAAGTCTGATTGTGTAATGGCGTTTCTCCACACACACAAATGGAACAACATGGGCGTGCACACTCAATAAATTGGCGCAAAGAGGCATGTGTACTGCGTGACATAAACGGCTAAATCTAGTATTGTAACTGAACACCACACACACACTTTCTCCCACCATGCCAGTGGTAGTACTCATGTTCATTTAATGAGCTCTAACAGTACACATCCTCAGCAGAGGCGTTGGGCTTTGCCTCAGGGGAGTACTTCATTAAGATCCCGTTACATACTCATTGTGCTCCCTAATAGAGGGCAGGGCAGTAACTCTGTGTGTGTGTGTGTGTGTGTGTGTGTGTGTGTGTGTTATTTTGTCAGTCCGTTTGTGCCTCCAGTCGCGCTCGTTGTTCGGCTGACAGAGCTACATTGTAAAAGGTGCACATTTGATTCACTGGGACAGGTGGGCGTTCTCTCCGCTTCAGACTTAGTACGTGTATCTTTGTCAACAGCCAGGGGTGAATGGGGTTAATTACATTTTACCTCTTTCTGGCTTTATTTTATCCAGGAAGCGTCACTACTGGCCACTACCAGTCGGCTACATTTCCTTTGTCTGAAATAGTGATATTGCTGTGATTTGCAAGTTGTGTGCAGGAGTGTTTAAACTGAATATTTATGAAGGTAAATTCAAGTCTGATAGTTTAGGAGCCTTGAATAAATCACCCTACAATAATATTTAGTGATTGTCTACTTATCCCTGCCTCAATCAAAAACGTTGCCGTTTACATTACACCATTTTGACCTTCCCTCAAAAGCTGACCTGCTTAAGTAATCTTTTTAAAACTTCAACAAAAATAGCACAACATTTTTTTTTAACATTTCGCCAAACAGCTCTTGTCGCATAATTGAAGTGTTTTGTAGCCAAATGGTAGCAGTTTGAGTTCAAACTATTCAAAATATTTAGCTCAGTATCCCTCGTGTTTTCCTCACTGACAGCAGAATGTTGTCATTGAGGAAAATAAAGGCGATAAATAAACAAACATTTTCTATTTGGATCCACAGTTGTTTAACAATTGGATTGTACTGTGCGAATATGCTGACATTTTGTTTGTATGTCACATTGGCATGCTCGTCAATCAAAAAAAGAAGTGTGTGTGTGTGTGTATCTATAATATTTTGCAATGATTTTCATATTACAGAAATTGAACATAGAAGAAAATAGTTAAAACATAAAATGGAGAAGTTAAAAAAATAAGCCTCAAAGCTGATGTGATTGGATTTGGACTGTAAATGTATGATGAAAATATATAGTTGAAGGTTTTGTGAGAAACTGTCAATCTCAATACTAATACCCTCAGGTCCTCTCAGCGAAAAGCTGTTTCTCCAGAGGGCTGAGGCCGATCTTAGAGAACAAATCAAAGACCAGTGTCAGAGTTAGAGAGGAAACCTTGAAGGGATGTATCTTATCTATCATATCTGACACAGATTCAGGCAATCACATTGACTGGTTTGAAACCTAAAGTCTGCTAAAACTAAAGGCAAATAAGGGGCCTTTTTTATAATGGGTATAAATTGAGCATTTAGAGCGCTAACATGCTGCTGCATTGTGTATAATCTAAACCATCGTTTCCTCTCTTCTTCTGGGCAGGAATAACAACGATTGTGTTGTCATATATTCTAATAGATACATTTGAGTGTATTTGCATTTAAATGTTTTCAGAAAACTACTGATGGTTTACTTTGCCTCCAGCGTTTTCTCAGCTATCTGAAGTTAACCAGTGTGCTAAAGGGACAGCCAACAAATTGGATTGTGTTTTATTAGACTTTATTGCATTAGTGCATCGCATACAGTGGGGAGTGATACGACCGACCGGAGAGAAGTGCATGAAAAAGGTCATCAGTCAGATCTGAACCCCGGCATGCTGAGTACATAGCATGGCCCTCAACTTGCTGAGCTAGCAGAGATCCCCCTTTGCACAATCAAGTGTTTTGTTTACTTTGTATCCATGATCCTAGACACACATCTATTTATACTGCAGCTTGTGTGTTTGGGGAGAGCACGGCATCAACACAACCAGGGAGTCCCACTGTAAATAGGATACATAATGTGGTTGAGGATAATTTACTACTCTCTGAAATATATATTTATTTGTTAGGTATTCCGTTCAAAATCTTTAGATGAAACCCTCAAGTTAATCAGTCAGTGTCTCCAAATGTTCATGATCCTTTTGGCCAAATTCAGTTACACTCTACTGTTTAAATATGCATTTAGGAATGTTTTTATATTACAGAGAGTCATTTTAGTTAATGTGAAACTTCTGTTATTACTTATGTTCTACTATCCAACCCCTGCTAATTCTTTTGTATACTGGATTGACTATACCAAAGTAAAGCCAGCTTCTATAAAACCGCAGGCTGTGTTCCCAGTATAAATGGGTCATCATGCTCGGATGCTCTGGTTCGGGCAACAGTTTAAAACAAAATGAAGCAGTTTTATTGAATTTGTGTGGCGCCCTAAAGTTAAATAACTGTAAGCCAAGTAGTTCTTTTTCACTGCAGCGAGCCAGAAAGGCCAGCTGGCATTTATAGCAGGGTTTCTAGTGTATTTGGGGGTATTGCCGTTTGTCCCCCCCCAAAAAACACATTTTAATTGTCACATTTGCACTCTACTTTCATATCATGATTTAGGAGGCTTTTTATTTTTGTAATTGTAACACGTACGCCGAGCACTACTCTTTCCGCAGTGTAAATCCACCCTCCCACCCCTCAGCGCCTTCATCTGTTTGGACGAGTGTGCGATTGAATGTGCATGTGTTCTGTGTATTTATTGATTGGCTTAGCTCTCATCTTTCTCTCACTCTCGTTTTAAATTGAGGCCTAACCCCTACCCCCCCCCCCCCCACCGTGGCAGGATGGGTCAGGCCGGGGGCCACAGTGGTTTCTCAGCCCAGGGAGGGTTGAGATGAGGGTGGCTTAGAGGGGGATGACAGACCCTTGGCGGTGGCTCTTCTGATCAGACTTGCCAAGTTAAGAGGGGAAAGCCCCACTTAGCTCCCCTCCTGACTCTTGTGTGTGCTGCTTGAGTATGTCTTGCATCTATCTGTGTCTGCATGTATGTGTTGATGTACATGTGTCTACATGTGCGTGCGCACAAGTGCTACTGGCCGAACTCTGGCCTTTGTCGGAGGACCATTTGTTGTGGCCCTACTCTGTCCTGGTATGTGTGGGTATTAAGGGGGGGATGATGGGTATTAAGAGGAAGGTGAAGGTTTAGGATTACACAGCCACAGATTGATGTCCCCTTCAACCCCTCAGCGTTATTTCGGGTTCTTTTGTATGTTCGCCAGAGAACAGTTGGGTGCAGAGAAACAGATATATGGGCCACAGACAACTTACACGCATGTGGTTATAATAGGCTGATAAATGCATTTGTCATGCCAGGAAGACTTATTTTTTTATTCTCCACCGACCGTTGGCTGGTGGATCCCTGACTTCAACCGACGAATAGAGACAATTACACTTAGAGAAAGGAGGATTTTCTGCAGACACTCTTGTCGATCAGAGATCAGTTGCAGGAAAAACTGTATAGCATTTGGCTGGTCGTTGGTGTTAATTTCCTATGCTGGTGTTAATGTTGCTAGTCATAGCAAATAGAGAAGTGTCTGTTAACAGTCAAGGGCAGCACAAAAGCTGCTTTGTCAAGAGTGTAGTTGATCTTTCTCATTGGTGTCTTTAAATGTAAGTAAGGACACAGACGTGTCTTAGTTTTGCCACTTTTATGACACGCTTTTGTTTAGAACTCTTGTCTCTGAACACATACTGTATGTGTGTGTTAGTGTGTATACGTCCTCCTAATCGAGTGATGTTAACAGTGGCCGGTGGAAGCCCGCTGATTGTTGCAGAACGCAGATTGGTTTGACCTTTGACCCTTTTACTAGCAAATCTGACAACCCTTAGCAGGTGTGTGTGTCTCGGGATGGAGGATGACTCCTGAAAGCCATTCTGCTGTAATTGAGTCTCTGTCCTTGTGTTTAAAAACAGCCTGACAGGAGCTCGTAGTTGACATTATTGGGTGGCATGCAGAGTGAAGGATAGAAGCGAGCTTGGGTAACAGAGCTGAGTGTGTGGAGAGGTCAAAGTTTGGTTCAGGTTAAACCTCTATGCGTACTTGTGTGTGAGGGTGCATGTGCTTGTAATGAAGTCTAAGTAAATATTGTTGCCCCTGGTGTCCCTCATTCAGGTTCTGTATCATTCCTCTTGTCTCAAGAATCACAAATCATTTCCCAGAATTAGACACAGGCATACCTAAACCACCCTGTCTGTGTCTGTCATGGCTGTGCTGTGATGATGTGCGAGGTAAATATTGTGGCCCCCATTTCTTTCAATCAGGATCTCAACTGCTGCTGCTGTCTCAGAATCACAGGGGTCATTTTTACATTTCCCCGAATTAGATGTAAGAATACATAAGCCTGTCTACGCTGGTGTGTGTGTGTGTGTGTGTGTGTGTGTGTGTGTGTGTGTCAGCCCAAGCATGTAAAGCATGCTCATGTCTGTGGAAATGAGGGCTGCATGTTTCCATGGTCCTGTAGTCCTCTTAAAGAGCTGGCTTTACTCCTGATAGGAGTGGACTTAACAAATAGTCACATGGGAGCAGTGCTGCTATTTTGGCTACATTAGCTTGTCTGTGAGGGCTGACAGTGGACAGGACAAGGTTTCAGAATCTAAACTGCGACTTTAGTATCCCCTACTAATGAGGCCATGTGAGACCGGGCTAATAGCAGGGATTACAATTTATTAGGGATTGATCTGACATATGGTGTCTTTATCAGGGCCACCGATAGAGTTGTAAATGAGCGGATAATTAATACATGGTTTTAGCTGACTTGGCAAGTAGGTGACATATATGTTCAGTTCTATTCAAACCTTAACATTTCTTGATTTATGACCTAATGAATTTGATCCTCTAATCTACTTTACTGCATTGCAGGGATGTTAGGAGTCAGCAAAATGACTTCACGTAACTGTATATATTGGTCTCTGAATAATTTTGCAGTTGGTTTCCTGGTGTTATAGTCAATTGTCAGAAAATTGATCAATGACTGTTTCAATAATTTAGAAATGTTTTGTGTTATGATTTATCAAGTAAAAGTAATAATTGAATTAATATCTTTTTTTAATCACTTGATTAATTGATAAGAAAAACAGTCTAGACACTGGTAGTTTATGGTATCGGTTGTGAACACAACTGACATATAATCACCTTTTTAAAGTGGTCATATGCTTTTTGCCTTTATTGTCTTATATATTTGTTGTGCATGTAATTGGTTTGCAAAGTGAAAAAGCCCAAAGTCCCAACCCAAAAGGGAGTTACCCTCTCCCACAGAAAACACTGCTCCTGTACGGCCTGAAAACAGCTGGATTGTAGTCCGGCCTTTACTTCCGTAACGTATCTGCGTCACCATGTAACACGTGTCATAATGCAGGAATTGAGCAGTTTTCAAAAGTAAACCTGAATTTGAAATTGAAATTACCCTCCAGGCAGGATTTAAAACGTTACGTATGAAAGATAAACTAGTTGCAGATTTGCTCCAGTCTCGGTTGTGAAGCTGGTTCGGGTTGATGGATCATGTACAGCTGAACCGAAACTATAATTACGGCCAGAAGCGGCTTTGTTTTGGATCACAGTACCTTGGTCATCAGTACCAGGTCAGGACACGCCCTGCTCTGCTTCTGATTGGCTAGTAGTCCTTACCTAGGTACTGCAGAAAATGCAACTCCCAACAAATAGAATAGAAATGAGATGCCTCCCACTGTACCTAAAACGGAGCGTTCAAGACACAGAGTGAAAAGAGGTGCTGCAGCAATGTGCAGTATGAGGAAAAAATATGCAGTTTTTTGAAAATTAAACCATGTTAACTTATTGTGGTACAACCCCAAAATAAAATGATGAACCTGAAAATGAGTATAATATGACTACTTGATATGGTTAACTTATTTGCAAAGAGTTGCTTATTTACACATCCAACAGTTACGGAGCAGCATTGTCATTAATTTGGAATCATGTGTTTGGCAAACTGATGAATGTAAGACCAACATTCACCCTTCTTTTAACTCTGTTTTTGATCTCTACCAACTCCTGAGGGAAACATCTGGCTCTTCAGCTCCTAAGTGCTTCACTATGTTCACCGGCTAGTCGCTAACTAATATTGAAAAATATTGATTATAGACGCTTTAAAGTAAAAAAATATATTCATAAATATTAGACCTGACTTAATGTATGAGATTGATGCTGATGTATAATGACAAAGGTCATTTCATCTTCCTGAACCATCAGTTGCCTGCTATCCCAAATACTACATTTTAATGAGCTCTTTTGACTATCTACACGTACATTACTTATTCGCCTGACAACATTTTAAAAATTCATTGGTGACTACTTTGATGGTGCCCGAGGTGAAGTGACGCATCTGGATGTCCTTTCCAGCTATTGAAGTATCATATTTTTAATTAACCAGACAGCAGGAGGATTGTTGTCATTGTCGACTTATTTTCGAAGAACACCGGCATTTGTGATCTCAGCCGGCTGTATTAAATCAGGCGCAGCTTTATAACAGATTGACCCTCCCAGCAGCAGACATGAGAACACAGCTATGGCATCTGCCAGGACAGGGGTGTGTGTGTGTGTGTGTGTGTGTGTGTGTGTGTGTGTGTGTGTGTGTGTGTGTGTGTGTGTGTGTGTGTGTGTGTGTGTGTGTGTGTGTGTGTGTGTGTGTGTGTGTGTGTGTGTGTGTGTGTGTGTGCGCTTTGTACTCATGCATTCTTGCATACGTGCGTGTGTGCTTTGTACTCATGCATTCTTGCATACAAGTGAAATCATTTTAGTGAAAGAAGGTTTTTCATTCTCTGTGTGTATGGGGGTGTGCAAATGAGAGCTCACACTAGCAGAAGAGAAACTACAAATCATTTATGCATCTTTCTGTGTGAGATTGTGTTAGTGAAAGAGGGGGTCTTTGTGTGTGTGTATTTGGACACATACTCATGCCCCTTGTGTACGTGTTGTGCGTACAATGACCCCCCCCAGCTCCGACAGTGGTGAGATCCTCCACAGGTGCTATTTCAGTCGGCTGACTGTCATCCCAAAATGCTTTTCAGCTGAGTGCTTTTCAAAACAATCGTCACTGGTGCCCCAGGCTCTTTTTACAAGGGCCCTCTGCCGCACTGAGGTTTAACATGCTGCTTCTGATCTGCTGATCAGTGGAGGGGTGTATGGTACGTGTGTTCTGAATGGGAGATTGAGGGTGGGACTTGGACGCTCTTTAGATGAGCAAGCATCTTGCTCATTTGTCTACTTATCATTCTGTCTGAAAGGAAGCAATAAAGATAATATAAGCTATAAACAATTTGTCACTCACCCAATGCAGGCCAGTTAAGACCCATATTCCTTCTTAAAATGACAGCCTGGCAAAAGACAAAACATATTATGATGAGAGGAGGTGGGGTAAGTGGATTGAAATAAAGAATACATGAGTGACATGACAACAAGACACATAAATCCCTGATAGATCAGAACAACAAATAGCTGAGCAAAAGGTGGATATCACAACAAGGCTGAACCGCTCCTCAATTAGCATGGCAGGGTGCAATAATGAACAGCTAATGGGTACAACTCATGTGCAGACAGACACACAGGTGCACATGCAAAGACATGAGACATTGTTAAAAGCACTAAATTAAATAAAAAGGGATTACAAATGATGAAGAGTCAGGTCAGAGACAGGGGTGGAGATTTTACAGTGAGCTATTAGGACTGGGTGTTAAAGTGAGGTGGTATTGTGTTAAATGTAAAACTATGAAGCCTCCAATCCATTTCACTTTTTCCAACTTAATATTTGTTCTAAAAAACTTGATTTGGGTTTATTCACCTGCACTAGTCAGTTGGACAAGACTTGTTTGTCATCCTGGACCTGTGCTCCTGTAGTTGTCTCCCTCATTCACTTCATGGCAGCTTTGAGTGTTACAGATGACGGTAGCACCACTTAACCCAACTACATCTTTTAGCAACATTGGCAGGGTCAGGTGCCCTGAAGTCGGTGTCCTCAAGTCTCAAGGCAGATTGTTGGGTACATTATGTCTTAAAAATGGGGAGTACAAAGGGAAAATGTCACCTGTAAGCTGTGCAAGTCACTGTTGAAATACTGCAGGGACATAAGAACTCTCCGAAGCACTCACATGTGCTACTGTCCAAAACTGGTGGGTTTGAAAAAGCTGCAGCTACTGACTGCAGTGCCTTGAAGCTGCCAGCTGCTGCAAGTTGCAGTTTTATCAAAAAAGGTTTTAATGTCTTTTAAGTTTAGTGGGATTGCAATACTGACAAGTGTTACTGTATTTAGAAGGCACAATGTACATTTTGAGTATAAGGATGCTTTGTGTGTCTCTGGCGAAACAAAATCTGCTGCGTCTTAACATTTGGTTGTTCATTTTGGCTGGTGTGAAACAAACTCTGATGCAGATCAAACAACCGGTCCTCTTCCAAGCAGAGTCTTATGTAGTTCTTTGTGGTGCGAAAGCAAAACTCAGATTTTATAATTGTGGGTATGTGATTTTAGCATGAAATCAAAAGCTAAACTATCAAATCCATCTTCTGGCCGTGTACTGCCAAGGAAGTGATCTTTTAAGCTAAATTTGTTTTCCCACGTGGGTCCATGTAGAAATCATGTTGCAGGCTGTCAGGCCGTGTGAGGTCATGCTTACAGCTCTTGGTTTTGTAATAAGTCGGTGTGACCAAGCACTAAACCAGAACTAAAAAGCAAGCAATGTGTAATTCTGTCCTGACCAAATGAACAGAACTACATGTGTGAAAGCTCCCTAATCATACATTTTTCTAATGCAATTACTTTGAACAAATTAGTTAACAAATTAAACATAAGTATATGTTATGCCTAAGTTAAAGGGATAGTTTGGGTTTTTTGAAGTGTGGTTGTATGAGGTACATATCGATAGTCAGTGTATTATTAGATGGGGGTCAGTGCTCAGACAGTTTGGAGAAGCAGACAGCAGCTCTGTATGTTTTGAATGGAGATCAACTGTAACATGAATTTGAAAGGCCAGAAATAGGTCACCCTAATAACAATATCTGTTGACGTGTACTATATAAAAGTAGATTTCTCAATGCTTTACCATGCTGTCAGACAGCCCTTTACTTTGGCACGACATTTTCTCAAGCATATTCCTAAGCATACGCGCTGGTCGTAAATCAGCTGTGCTCCCAGTAAGAAAGTTCTGTTGCTGGATGAGACTACAATCCAACTTTTCTAAATATTTCAAAGATGGTACGATTTTTCTGTTCCACCACGGCCACATAGACAATTGCTGAAGAGCTCTGCTGTACCCAGCCATCAGGTAAGCTAGCACTGAAAACACAGGTAAAGTTGTGTACTACAACATTAGGAGTTGTAGGCTACACATACCACAGTGAACTAGTGATATTGTGATTTCGGCTTAGTTTGTTGATACAAAGAGGTAACACAAGTAAAGTACTCTGTAGTAAACCGTCATTAGGCCCTTCTGGTCTGGGATGTTTTTTCAAATTTATCTTCGGAAAATGTAAGAGGTTCTGCAAGACACCGGCGGTCAATAAGGCAGGTAACTCTGGATGGTTGGGGATTCAGACTGTGTGAGGCGCTGGCATCCTCGGATTCAGAAAGATACTCAAGTTGTGTTGAAACCAAGTCCCACTCATTAAAATCAATTTTTCAATTCAATTTTATTTATATAGCCCACTATCACAAATCACAATTTGCCTCAAAGGGCTTTACAATCCATACAACATACAGCACCCATGGCAGCAGTAGCTCTCCTGGTCCGTGGGCTCACAGTTTATAGATCTGCACCAGCAGGTAGCTTGGTCTCTCTCTCGGTCTCCAGCTCGGCCTTCTGTCTGTCTCTCTCTTTCAGCCCGTTCAGTCTCCATCTGCAGCAGTTCTGCAAAAAAACAAAACTATCCCTTTAATGGTTGGCTTGTTTTACATGAGCTTAGTAGTGTGTGGTTGGGGAACGAGTGCTCAGAGCAAACCTATTCCTGTTTTCTTTCCCTGCCTTGACTCCTGTTAGTCACACTGGTTTTGTTGTTGTGCATGTGTTCATTGTCTAAAGAAATGTAAGTGACGGTAGTTAATGGAAATATATACCATCATAATGCCATCTCATTTGACCTCTGACCTCGTTTACCTTTTACAACCCAAATAATGCAAACTGACACCTGAGCCCTCACCTGTATTGTGGCCTGAAAAGGAAGGATGAGGTGGGACAGGGATTACGAGTGTAGGGCGGAAAAAAACGTCTTTTCTAGCCAGAAATCTTCTGTCCTGATCCTTCACTCTGCAGGAGCGCTCGTCCGTGAGCTGCTCAATTACTGTCCAGTCTAATTACACTGTATTAACACCAAGGAGCCGAGAGGTGAAAGAGGCGGGGAAAATAAGAAAATTGAGTGATGTTTTACAGTGAGAAAAAGAAAGAAATAGTAATTAGGAAGATTTTAACAGATTTTATACATTTAGTAGAAAATAAGGCAGGTAAGAGATTGTTTTTGACTCGTGGTAGATATCAAACTAAAATTGGACTTAGGGAAGATTGTTTGACCATTTTGAATGTCTTTTTTCGTCATCTTTGATATGAAAACATCAGATTTCCACACAGTCAGAAAATAAGAGCGTGCATCCTGCTCATTGAAGAGTTTTAAAATTCCAAGCGGACCCAGAGCGTCGCTCCTGCCAGGCTGCTGACAGCGCTGTCAGCCAAAGAGTCAGTCAGTGGACGGCATTAGAGGAGGTTGTACCACCGTCTGGTTCCAAAGTCGTTTAGTGACTTCACTGAGAGTCATCACCAAAGCAGAGAGCAGCCAGCCTGGAGTCGCGCTGCCCTGCTGCACGCTGTCCGGCGTCATGCTGCCCTCAGTTTCTATCACAGTTAGTTTGTGGTTTGTGGTCATTTTAGGGGGCAGACCTAGAATGCCACCTGCCAAATTGTAAGAGTGACTGTTACACGCCACTTCCGAATTCTACCCGAATGGGCCAGTGCTAATGTGCTAATGTCAAGCCCTGGTTGTATTACTGAAGGAAATGATTCAATATGGGGGTAATGTTAAGTAATATGAGTCCCCTGTCAAGCTTTTCCAGTTGTTTGCCCCAGTATGAGTGGCATGCACGGTGGTGACTAGTGTAGTCATCAGAGGAAAGACATAGACACACATGCTCTTTTTACCTCCTGGGGCTATATGTTTGCATTGGTCCATATAGTATCTGTGTTGGTATGTGTTTAAAGATGAGCGCTCTCTCGCTCACACACACACAGTCAGTTGCACACTTTGCATCATGGTCAAACGACTTGTCTTTCACACGGTTCATTCCTCAAAGTAGTCTGTCCTGCTGGAAGTGACAGCATATGGAAAACCTGTCTAAATGAGTCCACACATCAATTACATCAACACATTCTCACCTCGGGGTGAGGCCCCCTCGCCTCACTTTGCTTTCGCTCTGTCTCTGACTTTCCCACATCTCTCTATTCATCACTTGTCTGCCCTTTCCTTCTGTCTAATCTCTGATCATTCCAGACTCCGCTTCTGTCTATTTCCTCTTCCAGGGCTTCTCTTTGGCTGTTTTATCCATGTTGAAAAGTGTAACCGAGCAGCCCATATCTTATATTAAAGGCTAAATATGAATGTAGATATGTCGATATGATATACACCATGACACGATAGAGGTTTGTCAACATTAAGAGATTTTGCCCCACCGTTTATACTGAGGTAGCTCTCTTTTTAATATCTGTATTAGCAGGTGGTCAGACTAAAAAAAAAAAGGCCTGTGTTAAAACAACACAATGGGCTGTGTTGGTGGAGGCCTGTTTAAGGTATGAGACAATGACATACAAAACCAAACCAGGAAATCTGGTTTGAGATCTTTGAATTTGAAGGCTTACCAGACACTGCTCAGCGGTTTATTATATTGTGAACAGGATTTTACAAATCTGGAAAATTCTCACAACAGCAATCACTTTTGTCTTTTATTGTGGTGATCATGAACTAAACAGTAAAAAATAAATGAATAAATAAAGGAATGCAGATTTTATATTAGAAGATTATATTCCCCCACCCATATTTTAATGCAGATAAAATGACTTAGAACAACCTTGTTATACTGTATGCAGAAGAGACTTTTAGTTGTTAGAGAAAAACCTTTGGCCAGGATCTCTGCTGGCCTTCTGCTCAGCCACTGCCAGACAAAAGTGCTGCACTGCTTGGCGTTTTGTTTCTAATGATTCAGTTATGCTCAGCCATTTTGGCCACAATTTCACCATAACAACACACGTTGTCATGTGGGTTTCATGAGAAATTTAAACCAAATATTAGACTGTTGAGCGCAGATACAGCTGACGTTCCTTGCTCAAGAATTCCTCAGTGGCATTTGTTTTAGGGACAGAAGAACATCCTTTATCTGCAACCCTTGTGTTAGTGTCCTGCTTTACTTAAGACTCCAGCCATTCTTAGTTTGTTCATGGTCAAAGATGTTTTCAAATATATGGAATTTTTTAAAAGGGAGCCAGTAAAGTTGACCTGGTGTGTGTCTAAATTGGACTCAGTCCATAAGTTTCATTTTATTTCTCAACAATGATCATTTGTTCAGGTTTTTGTATGTTAAATAACCTTCTCTACACTCACTAAATGCAAGCGTTTTCATTCGTGACCTGAAGGCTTTTATGCCACAAAAATGGCATATGTTTGAGGTGTTGAAAATGTAGCAAATCAAAAAAAGATTTATCTACCTGTACATTCAATCTGAGTCCGTCCTAAGACTTATTTCATCTTCCTCTTTCCCGCCCTTTCTGTGTCTCTCCAAAACTAGCAGAAGACAGGCTAGTCATTTTGTCTGTGTGCAAGCTTAGCAGCACAATTTAGTGTGAATGTGCTTAGGCCAAGATTTGCGTGTGTGTGTGTGTGTGTGGTGAGACTTTGACCTTGACTGCAGTCCCTAATGGAGGAGGCTGTTCTGTGAATGACTCAAACTCCCCCCGCCATACAGTGGTATGTAGCAGCCCATAAAGCATGCTTAAGTCTCACTCTGGTTTCAGAGAGTGGGGCCCCCCTCCTCACACTCTGAAATAGCCACGTCCTTGTCCCCACACGGAGCACAGTGTGATTCGGTGTGTGTATATATGCGGCCATGGTTGATTGAGGAGCAGATTGCTGGTGACAGGTCACACTGCGTTCAGTCCTTCCGACCCCCCAGATTAGCCACCCAGAGCCCCCACCCTGCCCTCCCTTCTTCTGGCCCCCCACCTGTTAGGATCCCTCTGCAGCTCAGGTCTCTCCCTCTCACCAAACACACACACACACACACACACAGACACAGAGTGGACAACCTGCGCTAACAGAATTCTCTTATTTGTCCGTCACTCACTCTGTGGGTGATAAAGGCCATTACGAGTCATTAAGGTGTGCATGTGTGTTTGAGTGTGTGTGTTGCCTGGCTGGGATGTGTGTGGGTTGAAAAGACGCCTGTCTCAGCACGCTCTCATAATTGCCCTCTTAGCCAATTATCCCCCATTTAAAAGCAAGTCACCTGCTCTGCTCCCATGTCCACACAAATGCACGCACACACACACGCCACACACCCAGAATACATAACAGAAACTTGTGTTTAATGATTGTTTGTTCCTGAGTGAAATGTTTGTTTTCTGTGCTGAATGCTGTAAGTGTTGTAATACTTTCTGTTGCTTACGTCACTCCCCATTCATACTGTTGTGTCTGCTTTCTCCTTCAGATTCTGATGCACACCAAAGACATGGTTCAGAAGGTGGGTTATTAACAAGCTTTGGGTTGTCCTGATCAGTTAATATAATACAAATCTAACCATGGAAAATTAAAATACATTTGAAATAAAGCTGGAGGATTTTACTTTAACTCTGTAACACTGTATCAGGATAAATGACCTCAATAATGGTAAATGTATCGACAATCATTTCTTTCAGTACATTAGTGCATGATAATGCTTTATCACTTCTGATATTGCATGTCCTGATTATGAAAAATAATCAAAATAGTCTTATAAATTAGAGAAGGGACATTAAAAAAGCTATTATACAAGGGAACTGAGCAAATATCTGTGCGAAATAAGTCCATTAGTGCAACTCTAGCAGCCATAATGTGAGAACTATATATAGGTATTAATAATAAGTACAGTATACATGTATATGTACATAATAATATTAAAGTTTAGTTATACATCATAATCTTTTTGTATTATATATATTTAATAGCTCATAATAAACAATAGCAATATAATAGCAACATAGTATTATTACATAGTGATACAAGAAATGTGATGTAATGTAAAATAAATTGGTGTTATATATGTCACTACTTCTTATACTACTACTCCCATTGCAATGATATTAATCCTGGCATTATATATACTTCCAGGTTGAACTCTGGGTTAATTGATCTATTGAACTTCTGATTAGGTGTCTTTGGTTGTTATTGATGTTTTAAGTTTAAATGAATTGGATTTGGTTAATGTCTATATTAGAAATTGATAGGAGTTACATTTAGTGTTGTAAGAGTAAGTAATTCCATTAATTCAGTACATCTGGTTTATTGTCCACCCTTAATGTAAAGCTAATAAATTGTCTTCTCTTCCATAAGTTTTTATTTTCTTTGTGTCATTTTCCTCATGTGTGACTCAGATGAATCTGGAAGTCATCTATGGTGATACTGACTCCATTATGATCAACACCAACAGCAGGTCTCTGGAGGAAGTCTTCAAACTTGGCAATAAGGTATGTAGTAGAGAAGTCGGATATTCTTTTTCGTCACTTGTTTCGATATTTGATATTTTCACAAAATGCACGTGTGTTTATTATTCCCAGGTGAAGGCAGAAGTTAACAAGCTCTACAAACTGCTGGAGATCGACATTGACGGTGTGTTTAAGTCACTTTTACTGCTGAAGAAGAAGAAATACGCTGCCTTGGTTGTGGAGCACCATGGCGAAGGACGATACAGCGTCAAGCAGGAGCTCAAAGGCTTGGACATCGTCCGCAGAGATTGGTGTGACCTGGCCAAGGAATGTGGAAAGTGCGTTAGATAAACCAAATGGAGTTGTGACAGAAAGTTACATGTGGATCTCATAATGTATTCACTCATCTCTCCTTTGCTCGCCTCTGTTCTTGCAGCTATGTGATCGGTCAAATCTTGTCTGACCAGAATCGGGATGTCATTGTGGAGAACATCCAGAAACACCTGGTGGAGGTGGGAGAGAAGGTAGCAGATGGAGCCATACCACTCAACCAGTATGAGATTCACAAGGTGAGGACATGGCTGTATGCGTGTACACTTCCACTCCTGAATAGAAAAGCAACCAGGTGTCATCACATGATCAAAAACCTGGATGCGCGTACGTAATAGAATACTATAGCACAAGAAACTTAAGTGGGGGAACATGTAGAGACAAACCAGCACACTCTATGTGAGGGTTCTAGCAAATGTTTGTTTTTATCTGGTTTATTCTATTGTATTTGCTATTACCCATCTGTTCATTGTCGCCCTCTTTCCTGTCGCTGTCATGCTCTTGCCTCCAGGCTCTGACTAAAGATCCTCAGGACTATCCAGATAAGAAGAGCCTCCCTCACGTCCATGTGGCTCTATGGATCAACTCCCAGGGAGGTCATCGGGTCAAAGCCGGGGATACAGTCTCATACATCATCTGCAAGGTGTGTGTATATGAGGAAAGACGTTGTACCACTAGTCATTTTAGGGTTTTTATAATTACATTTCAATATCTGATCACAATTACAGTCCCGGCATACACTGAACATAGATAGATATATACCAGTGTAAGAATATCCAAAGATGGGGCACCCTGGCAGTTCACCTGGTAGAGCATGTACAATGTAATGTACCAAGGCTGAGTCCTAACCGCAGCGGCACGGGTTCAAATCCAGCCCGGGCAGCAGCCCAGGATTTTTTGAGTGTATGGATCTATAGTATAGAGACAACAATCTACCACTCACACGACTGTATGTCTTTGCTTTCTCCCCTAGGACGGCTCCACGCTGGCAGCCAGTCAGAGAGCCTATGCTCTAGAGCAGCTCCAGAAGCAGGAGGGCCTCCGTCTGGACAATCATTACTACCTTGCCCAGCAGATCCACCCTGTGGTGTCCCGCATCTGTGACCCCATCGAGGGCATCGACAGCGTGCTCATAGCCACGTGGCTGGGTAAGCTAATGATGCTTTTGGTAGACTGTAGAGAACATAAGTTTATTGAGAGTTGGTGGCCCAACATGATTCTGGTGTTAAATTATGACTCAAGGAATTTCAGGTTGCCTCAAAAATGACAAATTACTGAAATCAGGAAAAAGAAGAAGAAAAAAGTCAAGTGTTCAATGAAAAAATGTAATTAAAATTAAGTGAGCGAAATATTTTAATTGGTGTTGTTGACATTAACTTGCATAACACTTGGGATTAAAGGACTAATCACAATTCTCATTTGCAGTTTAAAGACGTACTATTTTATAAATAAACACTGGTCATGAGGTATTTGTGGATCACAGCTTACTTTGAGTGATAGGACTAATCCCTCTTTATGTATGTGTTAGCATTAGTCATAATTCCTGTTTTGTAGTCTGTCGACAGCTGAGGCAGCCAAACATAGAAAAGTTGTCATTCGTAATATCACAACAGCCTAATAAAAGTGCAAAATAGATGTTTCATTGTTGTCTAATTGTCATAAAATTAAGTGGCTTGGATGGAAAGTATTTTGCCTGCTTGGCTCTGTTTGTTTAAACATTTGTTCTAATTATTGTAGATTAGTGTAAAAAAGAAAGGGGAAAAAAAGAAATGCGGCAGGAGAAAACAATCTGTGGTGTAATTATCTTTTGTCCATGCAAGGTCTGGACCCGAGTCAGTTCCGGGCTCAGCAGCAGTACCAGAGGGAGGAGGAGGCTGACGGCATGCTGGGAGCGCCGGTCCAGCTAACTGACGAGGAGCGCTACAAAGACTGTGAGAGGTTCACCTTCACCTGCCCTCAATGTGGCACTGACAACATCTACGACAGCGTCTTCGAAGGAGCTGTGAGTAGATGGACACAGTGTTAGCTATCACAAAGGCTCCTTATTAATCGTCTTCTGTGTTTTTCCATGATTCCTATGGCCAGAGAGAAAGTGTAACCTTTCAAAATTGTGTTCTTTGAACATAATTCACAGAGTGAACACGTCCATATATGAAACCCATTGAAGTATAACAGAACCATGTGTGTGTCTGCTGTCCTTGTCCCTTTTGGAGTATATCCACCCATTTACAGATAAGTTTGTCTGGAATATCGATCAGTTTGCTAATGACGGCGTTTCAATCACGCAATTATTGTTGTCTCTCCAACATAAAATGTTTTGAATCAGGTATTCACATGAAGCATGCAGCTGCAAGATTAAACAAACATTCTGTCATGGATTACTCATGGAAAAGTAGCTTTGGCCAAAATGTGTCGATGCACTATTAATTCTACACGTATAGCTTATCCATCATCATTCTTCAAAAGATTTGGCTTGTCATTATTCATGTCTCTAAAAACCAAGCATAGTCCTAGGGCGTATTTGCACTTGGAATGAGGTATACATTTTATTCACTGCAAACACGTTTTCTGCAATAGGAATGAAAACTTTGTGCAATCTGACACCAGAGTTTACATCATCCCAAAGGAAATGTTGCCAAAACGGCTCCAGATGATCTTCTTTCTAAGAATCTTCTTTTGCATCTAAGGTTTCATTACTTGCAGCTAGCTAAAACAATGCAGTGTAATCCAATACAGAGACGTGTTTCTCTTATTAAGCCTGCCCTCATTGATATAAATGGGGTGGACAAAATAATTGAAACACCTCTCAGTGTAATGCAATACAATTCAACAGTACCAAAAACTACATCTTCCAAAAAGACACCTCTGTAAAGCAAACTATAACCTTCAGTTATTCCAAGACTGCTTTATTAGACTGCGTTAATTTTAGGTCGGTGTACCTAATAAACTGGCAACTGAGTGTATATTAAACCTATGTAACTTAAGCTGCAGCAGAAGAATAGGTTGTGCAGTCGGAGATGTTCTTGTGTGCAGCACACAAAACCACACAGACACTAAGAAAGACTGAAATGAAAAAGAGAAGATTGCTTTTATCACTAATGGTGTGTTTCACTGGTGTAATGGATTAATCGGTACACAGATAAAGAGTCTCAGATTGGAAGAATGGTGTTTCCGAAGGCATTTCAGTCAAACGTCCTGTGAAGGATTCATGCTTTAGTCATCCTCCATATTGTGTCTGTCTGTATTTTTAGACAGCTGCCTGGCTCCAATACGGACTCTGTTTTCATTGGCATAGTTTGGACTGCACAACTTGAAAAGGCTTCCCTTAACCCCTGCTGCTCTATGGACACACACACATACACGCTGACCTCCTACCATTTGTCAGGCCAAGGTCGTGTGTGTGTGTGTGTGTGTGTGTGTGTGTGTGTGTGTGTGTGTGTGTGTTATCAGCTTCTAATGAGGAGCAGGGCACACAGCCTTTTCTTGTCTGAAAGACACTAATAAAACTGACAACCCTCTGTCCTCTGTTGGCAGAGAGAACTTGCATTAAATTATAAAGGAGTATTATACACACACTCCATAAAAGGTTGATGTCATTACACACTTCAGTGGATACACTGGTATGTTTGACGGAGAGGCATACACACTCTTAATGGAATCTTACTATTAAAGCTGTATTAGATTAATTTTGCAAACACGCAAAAAGTAAAAGAACTATCCTTCTTCCCTACTTTGATGTATTTAACAGCAGAATATGGTCTTGACATATTGGTTCTTTCAGAATAATTTGAAACTCTAGACTAAACTAACCAGAGTTCGTCTGATTACTGGTGTTAATTTTCCACCATGCGTCAGAGGCCGGTATGCACACACACACACAGAGAAACTGATAAGACAGGAAGTTAATTAGGGTGGTGAACATGGTCTAACAGCTCAGTGAGAGGGGAGGACAGATGGGCCTTGACTCCACCACTGACACAGTGCCAGAGATGGTAGGAGGAGGCGGTGATGGATGATGGAGGACAGGCAGAGGAGGAAAGTTGTTTGATAGGGTTTGTGGGAGAGGGGGGTGAAAAGATTAACTGGAGGGGGGGGGAGCTGGATACAGCTGCATGGATTTCCCTGAGTTTGGTTTTAATAGAGTGTTGGGGATCCCACATTGGGCAGTTAAATCAATACACTGTGAAAACTGCGCAGTGTCAGACCAAGACATGGGTGAAAACAGTCAGGATTGACACTTGACATCGTAAATGTTTTTGAAATTGTTTTACAGTTTTGGAGAAGGCTGTTTTAAAGTGCCGACATGAGGTGGTACAGATGACAGTCGGTTGGAGGAGTGATGAGTGTTAAAAGATAATGTCCCTGGATTGCATTATTTGAACTTTTCTCATAAGTCTCATAACACAAGACCAAAAACCGTGTTACTAAGTGTTTCATATTTTTCGTACATATAATTTAATTGCTCGGCCGTAAAATAACTGACAAGTAATTTTTATAGATACAGCTTGTTTGGGAGGGAGAATTCTGTTATCAAAATGAAGTTTGGAATGAAACGAGTGAGATTAAAGAGTAGGAGGGGAGGGACTATCATGGAGAGAGAAGAAGGGAGGCTGCTTTCATCCAGAGCAGACGGGAAAGGAAAAAAACACGAAGAGGAGGATTGAACGAGAAGGAGAGGGTTAATGTGTGTAGCTGCATTTTAGGGGAGTCAAATGAGTTGACATACTTGAACTGGCAGAAAATCAGTTTTTTCCAAAGAGGAATGATGTAGGCAAACAAAAACCTGTGTGGCGGGGGGTTACATGCATACTTGTGTGTCATTGACTTCCCCGCAGAAACCTTTTTTGCTGCTGTCAATGTGACAGTTAAATGGAGTTCATGTTTAAAGGAGTGAGTGTTTAAAGAAGTTATATTTAATGTAATTGTTATGTACTGTGGCTACTTTTATCATTGCATTAACTTATAAGCCTTGCTGTCAAGTGGACAATTCAGGGGTATTGAGGTCACGTTGACCTGTTTTCAACTACAGTAATGTTAACATCCATGCTAGTGACATGTTCTTTGTTGAAGTTGAAAGGTAATGGCCAAGTTGCTATATTATGTAACTGCTTTTTTTTTTTTTTTTTTTTTATGCAAGGGTTAAAAATGCACCTGTGAAGAAGCCCTGTGCACACATATTTATGCACAGGATATTGCATTCATGAAATCTGGATGGAGTGAGATTGTAGTTATTGCAGTCAGTGTAGTAAATGCTCCCACCTAACCGCCATAATATGGACTCAAAACAACAGACTTCCTCATGTGAAAGTCTTTAAATATATTTAAATTAGATTTACATGGCAAAATATGGGACTAATCGCCATTGTTGTTTGCTTTCTTAACTTCCCCAATAGAGCTGGGTACAGTGGTCATCACTATCAATGCTAATACAATAGATTGGAGAAGTGGAAGGAGCTATTTTATAGGAGTTATACTAGAAGAGAAGTGGTTCGTACGACGTGTTGTCCAGCCACGTCAGAAATCGAAAGTGTTTATAGTTGTTGAACGGCCACACTCGAAAGCGGGTTGAAGAGCTGGCCGTCACAGAGTGGGGGAGACGCGATATTGTTTAAAAGTGGGGAGTTCTCTCCTGGAAGTCATTCATAGTGTTGCACTCGTTTGTACACGTGAAAAGTGACCAGAAATAGTTGTCAGGAATGAAAAAAAGAGAGCTTTAGAGAGAAATTCCAACCCTGCCTCCATTCTCACCTCCGCACAGCTGACCGATCACGGCGTGATGTGGGTGTGAATATCAGTTCTGACAGAGGATACTGGCCTTTTTAAAGATTATGCTGTTGAGGGAAGTGATAATATAATCTGTATCTTAAATTAATTCAGCTTCAGATTTTGGGGCGATTGCGACAAATGTGGCGATGTGTTTTGCTCCCATGTGCCATGCCAAACTGATGGGGGGGACAGGATTTCTTAGAAATGTAGTTTCAACAATTAAAATTGGTAATAATTACCCAAAACGTTTGTTGAATTTTTCAGGAGACTCCTGTGTTTCTAGTAACATTGACAATATCTTTAAAAGAAAACATTTAAATGGGAATTCAGAGCGAGAAAAAATACTTCTGAAACTATCCTACAGTCTACAACTCTACGATTACTAAAAGACTTATTACTTACCTTAACATTAAACAAGACCGGGAACCTAACCAAGTATTTAATGCCAGCTTTTAGTGCTTTTCAATTCTTGATGCTACACACACATTCTTAGATTCTCACAAGTTTCCTTGAAGGGAAGTCAATTATCTTTTATATTAAGCTGCACATGAATGCAGTATTGTGCAGCCTTTCCTATCAATCAGCACTTTTAACCCTGTTAAGAAGTGCCGACATTTGAAACCATCTACAGTATTTGTGTGAATGGATTGTATACAAACATTACTTTCACCTGTTTTGTATTCATGTATTTTGAACGAGACTGAAGCGTTTTTGCTTGCTAGCTACAGCTAATGATATTGTGTATGTATGAATTCATCTTTTGTCATGACACATATTCTCTGTTTCAGGGATTAAAGCTGGAGCCCAGCTTGATGCGATGCTGTCACATCCCCTGCGGGAGCCGCCCCATCGACTACGCTGTCAACATCAGCAACAAACTGCTACTTGACATCCGTCGCCATATCAAAAAATACTACTCTGTGAGTATTTCTGTGTTTGTCTGCCAGTTCACAAGCCTGAGTTAGGTTTTGATAAATACTACTTAGTCTTCTAATAAAACGCTGCTTTACTCACACTCAAAAACAGAATCACACAAACATTCATGTATTTACTTCTTCACCACCTGCAGGGCCACAAATGGACTTCATTTTGTTTTCATTCAGTGTCTAATGCTGCAACTTGTTAGACCAGCACAGCTGGTCTTCTGACTAGTTTCTCCCTCTTCTCCTATTTTTCCCCTCTTTTTTAAACCTTTTTCTCCAAACGTGCAATTTAGTTGAACTTGCAGTTAGTTCACAAATACAAATTTCTCCAGAACATGTGCTTTAGTTGATCAAAAATATACACTAAATGTAAATCTCTGGTCCACGAACACTAGGTTTATGCTTTACGCTCTGTTAAGCATTGTGGTTGTTGGCATGCCACTATATCTATCAACCATTTCTAAAGAAAGCTGACAAAATACAAGCTCAAGTGGTCAGAGAAACTGAGCTGTATGTAATGAAATATGGTGAAAATTGACCTTCACAAAGTGTCTATAATAGTGTTGGACTGTATTTAACAAATGGTGGGATGCAACAGATGCAGTAATGGTAAGAGAAGCCATCAAAAAGATGTTGGATGAGAAATGAAGGAAACCTCAGCAGGGCACTTCGTTGACATTTTCAACCAAAGAGCACATTATGCTTGCAAAATGAAAAGAGCACCATAGAGATTTGAGGGAGCATGATCCATGAAAATGCTTAAATGGCCATTCTTACTTTTGAATACCAAGTTTAACATGCACTCTTTGTCACTTTTGTTTTAGATGATAAGGTGAAATTGAAATGACACATCTGGGAGAACTGGGTTATTGGAGAAACTAGAAATACAACAAATCAAACGTATTTGACTTTAAAGATTGAGCAGATTTGTCTCAATAATACAGGGCAACTCTGGGCTTGAAATAATACTTACGATGTTGGATTATAAGCTTTGCAGGGTACATTGTTTTTGCAGTTGCACATGTACAGGCTGTCTCAGTATGCAAGGTGTGAAAATATGGATCATTGGCTCTCTGCATTGTTGGCTATTCACAGTTTCAGATCTACAGATAAAAGAACATAAGGCCATAAATATGGTCAGACATGCATGTGCACAGCCACATGATCACACACATGTTGAATAAACATAAATACAGAAATGTCATGAAATGATTAAATGCTGCTACTTATTATTTGTTTTTATTGTTGACCAATTGATAATTTTAACTAAATTAAGTAAAGAAAAAACTTGACAAATGCCCATCAGAAGATAGAAAGGAAATATTTGAAACTTGGTGATTTTGTCTGTCAATAATATATTTAGATGCAATATTTGAGATATTGTAAACTGCAAATGTTTGGTAATTTTACTTGAAAAATCATTTACATTACATAACACATTTCAGTCATGCTCCATCATAAGACTCTGACCTGTTGATAATTCCTGAACTGCAGCTTGTGCTGGTTTATGCAAGGCAGGTATGTTGTAGCAGGGCTCAAGCACGTTGACCATATGTTTAAATGCTCTGTTCTCTACGACTGAGGACGATCGCATATCTGCAGCGATAAACACTCCAGTTATTGCTTTTGCTTGTTCTGAATCTGCAGTGATAGGCTGTCTGAGCTGTAGGGCGAAACTCGCCTTCCTGTCTGGTTTTGCGTCGTTCTGCTAATCAACACATTCGGGTGATGTTGTCGTAAATGACAGTGAAGTTGGAAGTGAAGCGTTTCCACAGTCAGACCCGACTTGAGTTAAACAATGTCAGCATACAGTTTGACAATAATCGTTGCTTTTTGTTCGCCATAACGAACCAGGAAACTGACACTACATGGACTTGACTAACCTAGCTAAGCAGGCTAAGCTGAATAGCATGCCTCAGCTGATAGACAGCAACTGGTGTACCGCCAGAACCTTCCAAAACACCCCTACCCATCATGCATCTGCCACCCAACAGTCCTCTGTGAACTGCTACTGCCTGGCCAGACATTGCTGTGCACCTTGTGATGCCACGCAGGATTTCCACTCAGAGGCAGAGCTGTAGGAGTTCTACTGTACATTGACTGCATATATACATGTGTGCTTTGAGGCAGGTTTGATTGGCAGTTGTAGCTATTTGTATCTTCTCCATCACATATTTGGCTTTCAATACTCTTCATGTTACGCATTCTGCATATTAGGGTATTAATTCAATATAACTGTTGGTTTTCTTTCACTTGAATCAAATTTGGGTTGCTGTGAAGTTTTGTAGAGACATGCATTGGTTCCAGAGAAATATTCATAATGACTTTGATGATTCCCTCACTCTGAACTAAGGTGGTGAGCATGGTATGCAGTGATGTTGATAGGTTTTCAATGTAGTGAGTCCCGGGACCCACAGGTGGTCATTTGAGTGGGTCCCCAATAAAATGTCTGTTTTATGACAAATGGAAGTGTTAAACCTGTGTTTGATGTTACATGGTTATAATTATAGTTGTCATTGTAACTTGAAAAGGTATTCGAAAATTAATCAAATAAAATCCCAAATCTGTAAATACACTGCACACACACAGCAGCTGACAGAAAGAGGTCATATTATACAGAGAAATATTAGCTATTTCTGGGTGAGTAAATATTTAAAAGGGAAGCTAAAGGGCAACGAGAATGCTGAGCTGTCAAGCTTCATAAGTATGGTTAATAACACCATCAAGCAGATCATGTTTAATTTGGAACGTAGTTTAAAAACACGTACACCAAGGGCAACTATTTACTGCATTCTGCCTTTTGAAACTGAGTACAATTAGCTGATAATTATCCTGATCTGCCATCGCCAGTAATCAATACAAACACACATTACGGCAGTCAATGTCAGACAAGCTTACCAGACTTGGTGACAAAAAAATATAGGCTACATACGGTATTAGCAGTTTGAATTAAACTGAAGCTCCCTGCATGGTCCAGGGGAAATATTAGGCCAAACTCCCTTTAAGAAACATGACATATTAACAATTTCTTACGTGTCCACAAAAACATATAACTCTAGAAACACAAGGTAAAAGGCGTCATATTTCGACAGTCTTCTCAATTCGGCATCAATATAATCCATAAAGACAAACTGTACAGACTTTACATTTTGGATTTTGTTGCCTCAACTTGCTAACAGCCTCTGTGGTTTAGCTGCGCAATTTTAGGGGGAGATGACCGTGGGAATGAAAGGCGAACGTTTCAAAAATGAATATTCTCACTAAAATACGTGCTGGTTGGTGGATCAGATACACTGCAAATTAAACACCGGCTCAAAACACTTTTAATTCACCGTCTATCGTGTGTGTGTGTGTGTGTGTGAGTGAGAGAGACAGACGGTATTTGAGGAGTTTTTTCGGTCATTACCAAAGTAACTACCCGGTTTGCTGCTTCCCGTGTGGTGTTGGAGAAATACACTATATGCGCAGATGGTAAGAAACAAGTTTTTTGGCAGCGATGTTTCTTTTGTTTATGTCTATCATTTCAAAACAGATTTGTTGTTCACAATTAAGCATTAGCAGGGAAAAAATATGGTGAGTCCCCTGGACGCGTCAACAGTGACTTTTCTGCGTCCTTTCCCATTATAATGCGTCGGATGCCGGACGCCTACCTAGCAACATCACTGGTATGCATTATCAGCTAAACGTCTACATGCTAGCATTGTCATTGTGAGCACCTCTAATGTGAAAGACTGTAGGAAACCCTACATATTATCTCTGCATACATTTACTATATTGTTATATACTCTTATATTATCTAATATTACATAGTGTACCAGCTGAAGGCTTTGTTTTAATAATATGTTGCTTTTAAAAGTTGCTCATGCAATGTTACTCTGATTTATGTTGGTACATTGTTTGCAAACTGATACCCACTGACTGAGATTACTCTGATGGATTCTTATTAGACAGAGTAGAAACAGGATGTGAAGCAAAACAGTTTACAGGGCAAGTTGTCACTGTACTCGGTGCCTGACAAGCAGCCTGAGAGTGAAAATAAACCGGATGCCTGTGTTGTATTTGTGGAGGGTTCTCTCTCTCTCCTGGTAGCTTCTAACACCTTCGTCTTGAGAGACTAGAATGCACTGTCTGTAAAAGTGTGTGTGTGTGTGGGGGGGTAACTCTCCCACAGTGCTGAACAGAAATCAATTAGTTTGGTGAATGTGTGGGGAGCGAGTCCCCCTCAACCCCTTTGTCACGATGTGTGAAACAGCTGCTACCACTGAATACTTACACCTCACACAGCAACACACACACACACTCTCTCTCACACACACACACACCACTGGAGGCTGAACAGCGGTGGACACAGCACACACAGCGGGGCAATGAAGAGGGGTAATATTGTGTAATTAAGGATTCCTTTCAGGCCGAGGGAGAGTTCAAATAGAGCTGTTTGTCTGGCCAGATAGAGTGAAAGCTCTGCACCTCTGTCTGTGTGTGTGTGTGTGTGTGTGTGTACACCAATATACGTGTGTGTGTTGGCGTTCTAAGCTAGGACCACAGAGACATTAATCATTAGCGAAATTACCTCCTGTCCCCCACCCCCCACCCTCATCCCTACCATTATCAATAAACCAGCCCCCTGAGAATGGGCAAACACTTGTTCTCTCCTCACTCACTCTCTCGCTCTCACACTTACACACACTCATAAACACACACAGTCATCCCTTCCTCCTCTCATCCCTCTGTCTTCGGCAAAATGAGAGATTCGCTTGTTTCCTGAACCACCAAATTCTTCTTCTTTTTTAACCCCTCCTATCTAACCACCGTTGCCATGGCATTTAACAAATTATTGCAATTACCCTCGTCATGCGGGTCGCCCCTGGAAACGGGCTGAGGGGCAAGAGAAGAAAGGGAGGGGGGGGGGTGAATGAAGACCAGAGAAGGTGATAATCCTGTTTTGAACAAAAGGTCAAATTGTTGAATAGAGAAGCTTTGATTAAGCGGAGGAGGTACAAAGTGGAACCGTTTGAGCTCTCTCTGTGTGTGTGTGTGTGTGTGTGTGTGTGTGTGTGTGTGTGTGTGTGTGTGTGTGTGTGTGTGTGTGTGTGTGTGTGTGTGTGTGTGTGTGTGTGT
>CM022493.1:16713012-16723979 GCA_011952105.1 Coreoperca whiteheadi
TGTGTGTGTGTGTGTGTGTGTGTGTGTGTGTGTGTGTGTGTGTGTGTGTGTGTGTGTGTGTGTGTGTGTGTGTGTGTGTGTGTGTGTGTGTGTGTGTGTGTGTGTGTGAGTGAGAGTGTGTGTGCGTGTGTGAGTGTGAGAGCGAGAGACGTTTTTGAAGTAGACCGATTTTAGGTCTTTTCACTTTAGAGCTGGAAGTGTTGACTGCTTAAGCACAAAAAACAGTTAAAGCTCTTTCTGGTACTTCTGTGTGTGTGTGGCGGGTGGCAGGTGGATTCCTCTGGTACAGGAGTCATCTCAGGGGCTTCTAACATTAACAATAGAGCTGAAACCATAAGTCGGTTGATAGATGTATAGATTACCAGAACATTAACCTGCAACTCTTTTAATAATTGATTTAATTAGATTTTTCAAGCAAAACTGACAAAGTTCACTAATTGTTGCTTCTCAAATGTGAATATTTTCATTTTTTAAAGTCTTCTATGACCGTAAAGACAAGATCTTTGGTCTTTGGACTGTTGGTCAGACAAAAAGAGACATACTGATGTCAACCTTACACTATTTTCTGACAATTCATAGACCAATTGATTTAGAAAATAGTCATCATATAACAATGCCTGTCCCTTAACTATAGATTAAAGACAAAGACAGAAAAGATGTCCTAGGGCTGCAACTTATGATCACTGTTGGTTATCAAGCAATCAATTGAATACAATGTTAGAAGTAGTGAAAAATGCCCTTTGGTGAAGGTGATTTCCTTCAGGTTGCTCGTTTTGTTTGACCAACACTTCCGAGTCAATGTTTTGCTCTACAAATGATTAGTAAATTATCACAGTTGTTGTCAATTAACTTTGACTGATTGACCAACTAATTGTTTCAGTACGATGCAGCCGTTCTAGTAAGGAGTTAAAGGTTCAAAGAGAGCAGCACCCAAACTGTAAGAATGAGAGGATTTGGAAGAGATGAGAGGGTTAAAATAACGGAACAGACAAAGAGGAAGCAGAGAGAGGGTATATTTCGTGGTGGGCCCTGTCGTGGCCTGGTCTTGCCTCTGTTTGGTTAAATTATGTGGAACTCATTTGACGTCTGCATTCAGTGTGTCAGGTATCCACTGCTATAATTATGCAATTATGGGCCTTTATTCTCTCACGTCCGACTGTACACCCCCACACCCCACCCTCGCTCCTACCTCAATTAGTTTTTTTTTCCCCTGCCTCGTTCCTCGTGAGCTCCTTGTTTTTAGTCCTTTCAGATGTGGCTCGCACGGGTCCGCTGCGCTTAATCTCAATTTATTTTTATTTTTGTGAGTGTGTGTGTGTGGTGGGGGGTGGGGGGGCAGAGTACAAGGGCATTGTGGGTAGCTTTTTCCTCTTGTCAGCCTTCTCAGTTGTGTATGTGTCTTTGTGTGTCTTATTAATTCATTTGAATGCATGTGAATGGGAAACGATTAATATGTTTGTGCCCACATTGAATTCAGTGTGTGTGTGTGTGTGTGTGTTCGTTCATTCGTCGTGTGAGTCCCATGGGAACAGCAGTGTGTGCCAAGCCTTGTGTCATAAGAAATACACACAAAAAAGACTGGGATCAAGCAGCCGCCCATTGAAAAACACAGTCTCATACTCCTTATCTCCCACCTCCACCAACCATTGTCCTGCATGTGTCTTTATCAGAGACGTTGGAGCAGTCTCATTTCCCATGATGCTCAGGTCTTTGTACGAGAGCGGCAGAGGTGTTTAGATAATTAGTCCTGGAGCTGGGGTTTGTGGGTAAAGCTGTGAACTCTGGGAGTTTCTAATTGATTTGGGACATATGTGTGTGTGTTTGTGTGAATGTGTGTGTTTGGTTTTCATTTAGAGGAGATTGGCTGGCTGTTGTGTGCGTGCAGCTGTGTCTGTAGGCTGCATGAAGCACTCGTCTCCCTGTCTAGTCTTACATTTCCTGTTTTGTTGCATAATAAAGAAAGAAAGAAAACATTTACAGATTAAAATGCAGTATGTTATTTAATTATGTATATGACAGGTGTACCTACTGTACGCAATGGCTCAGTGTTGCAGGGTGCTTTCACGCAAGATTGCAGGAAAAGTTATAATAGAGACAGAAAAGTTTGGATTGCAGGTTATGTTGTTGATTGGAAAAATGTGCATAACACTGACCTGAATAATCATATCCATATACAAACAGGTCTGGAATCTAAATGAGGAGGGTGTCAACATCTGAGCAGGTCAGAAATATTTAGACTAGGACAAAGGTGGTAAAAGGAATAAAAGAATTAACAAGGCAATGATGATGTCCTCTTTCAGCTGTGTTCATGGGGTCAGGAAGTGTTTCCTTTACCATGAGAAAGGCCAAGGATGGTTTGTGATTGTAAATTGTGTTCCATCTCAGGAGCCTTTGCGAGTACCAGGAATTGCTACATGCGAGTCCTGAAGGGAAACCTGTCATATTCTACAAAAGAAAAGTTGTAGTCCAGACATCAGTCCAGTTAAGACATAGTGACAGAACTGCTGTTCACTCTCCCCATGTGAATTGACAAAGTTTGAGCAGTTTTAAAAAGAACAATGTGGGTAAGTTTCAGTGTTAAGGTTATACAAATCCATCTGCATAGACTCAATTGATGTAGTTGCTGTTTTAGGTGCTTTTACTTAATATTGACTTGAAGAGGGTAAAAATGTATGCAATAAATAGCGTTTTTTTGATAATATACTTTAATTTGGATACATTTATAGAAGGTATAGCGTTTCTGTTAATGAAAAGTTTGGACAGAGATTCCTTTTTTTTAATTCAAACATTCTAACTTTATAGTTTTATTTTTATCTTTTTCATTTGCAATGATTGTTCACTGCAAGTAGACTTCAGCAACTTCAGTAAATCCATTTTTGTGATTGTCTGTGTTTATCTTTTAAGAGTCACTTTCAAGAGTCAAGTTCAATGGAAACAGATGCAGGTAACCTGCCCTTCTAACCAGCCTCAGGTTGTCCTGGTTGGTTGTTATGAAAGGTTTGTGCACAGTGGAAAGGGTTAATATATCGTGGAGTCTGCTGTACAGAAACAAATAATCTTTACCTTTTTCTTTTGAAGATGCTGCTGCTGCTCAAAACTGATCAGGAGATGAGACAAAGCCAAACATGAAAATCAATCAGAAACTCTGTGTGCCTGTATGAGTGAGGGGGATGTGGATAGAAAGACAGGTGCAGTGGTTTTAAGGGGTTTATTTAGAGTGAATGGAAGGAAGTATAGATAGATAGATGGAGGAAAGAAGCAAAGGCATTGATGGTGGTGGGTCTTATGCACTGTCATTAGTTGGGCATTAACCCCCTCCCCTTTAAACCCCCCTTAGTAATGACAGGGCATAAGAAGCAGAGGGGGTGGAGGGGTCTGGAAGAATATGGGGAGATTGAGGGGGTTAGACCACAGCACCTGCCCAGGGTCACTGCCTCACCTCAGGGGGTCCTAACTACTGCCGTTTTGGCTGTCCACTGCTCTGCCTGTCTGACAAGTACTCACAGAGCAGGACCCCGACACACAGCAGCTGACGATACATTCAAATGTAAAGGGGAAGAGAGACAGCAGGGTGGGATGTGAAGTCAGATGTAAACCTCTGTTCTTTTCTTGCCTGTCTCGTGCAGTTGTTTTTATTTTACAGATCCTCTTTTTCTTCCTCCGACTACTTTTCTTGTCAGTTCTGTTGTGCAGAATTAGAGCTGCTAAATGGAAGCAACAATTTTCAGCAAGATGTCCTCATTACCAGAAACAGTTTTTTAAGTGTTTTGAGGCAACAAAAGTTTGTGGGTTTTTTGTTTTTTTGTTTTTTTTTTTGGTCAATTTTTAAGAACATCTTTTATTAACAAAGTAAATGGCGACACAAACACACTTTTATAAATAAGTAATCACGTAGGCTGGTAAAGGCTGCGATGAATGTTTTTTTTTCCATCTGTCTGATGGAAACGCACCTTATTCATGTGTGCGTTTTTTGGGAAATTTACTTCAGGGATTCCATGAAAATGCTAGAATTAAAGTAATTTCAAAGGAGTAATGCGGTAATGGAAATTCACAGGCGTTTTATAAATGCCCTGATCTGGAATTAACAAAAGGGTCACTATAGCAGAGTGTATTTAAAAATGTGTTTTTTGACTTTATTGCTTGATATTGTGGTTTTCAGTATTTAGTTTCTAATTCAGAGCAGCCAAATACCAGACCGGTCACAGATTAACAACTGAAGAATGACCTAAAATTTAGAAATACAACTTAAGATTAGTTATCGGTTCATTATTTTTTGTATTAGCAATTTAGTCTGTAAAATGTCGGATCATTGTGAAAAATGTCCATCACATTTTCCCATAGCCCAAGGTAACGCCTTTAAATGTTCTGTTTTGTTGGACCAACAACCCAAAAAGCCCAAATATTCGGTATAATGATATAAAAGCAGCAAATCATCACATTTGAGAAGCTGCCACCAGCTAATTAATCAGTTATCAAAACAGCTGTCAATTAATTTCTCTGGCGATCGACTGATTGATGAATCGACCAATTGTTGCAGCTCCACTAAAGTTTGAAAGTTTGACGGTTGTCGGAAGTAATATGTCTGGTGTGTCTCTCACAGGGCTGGTTGGTGTGTGAGGACCAGGCCTGCCAGAACAGGACCAGACGCTTGCCCATCGCCTTCTCCCGCCACGGACCCATCTGCCCTGCCTGTACCAAGGCAACTCTCACACCCGAGGTAACACAACCACCAGAGTTCACACTTAAACACACAAGACTATGCGTTCGACTATTTTGTTTAAGAGACACACACCAGAATGGGGGTAACAAACACACACAAAGACACACTCTGGCCCACGGTTAAGATAACTGCTCACACCACAGCACATTGTTGAATTATGTATGTTTTGACCAGGTGATGGTGCTATGGAGCTGAAGTCTCTCTTCTCACATTCGCTGTACATCTTTACTCATTATATCACATATCACCATAAACACACACACACACACACACACACACAATGATAAAAGTAGTTTCCTTTGTCGCCCAGCGTCTATGTGTTTGTGTGACAGTGTGTCCGTGCACTCACATGCCTGCCTTCATGTGTTTGTAAGGCACTAAGAGCTGTTGGTAGTTAAACCATTAAATGCATCTGTCTGTCTTGCTCTGGTAGCCGCCTTATGAACGCTTTGTTAGCTTGACCACTGGATTTAAAAGAAACACTCTCCCTTTCAATTTGAGTGTGACGGTTCAATCTATTTTTTTGTCCTCTCTTTCTCTGTCTTAACAGTCCTGTCTCAACCCTGGCCTTAACTCTGTCTTGTCAATTTGGTGTCTTGCGTGCTCTGCTCCTACCTGTCCCCCACTGGCTGCTTTGCTGTGTCTGACTCTGTGGCGACAGGTTGTAAACCAGAAGGCCAATTTCTGCTGTCACTGTAGCCACTTAGGCGGCCATTGCTGTGCCTGAGGGCCGTGGCACTTTACCCTGGGGGTTGAATAATGCATTTAACTCTCTGTGCTCACTCATGCGCCCTTTCTCTACCCTAAAACCTGTAGCCTCTCTTCATTTTACCTGCTCCTCAACCACACTGTTTGATCTCACATCATATTCCTTTCATGTACGTCTAAGGAAGACTGATGATGATGATAATCAATCATTAACAAACTTAATAAGTAAAGTTTACATGGTGCTTTACATAAAGGTATTGTATAAAATAGACCAAATAAAATTAGGCAAATTATTTCAAACAGAAAATGCTTGAAATAAATATATGAAAATAGAATAATGAAACACTGGCAAAATCAAAAATATGTGTGAGAGAACCAACATTGAGGAGTACAGTGGTCAGGCTCAGCACTGTCTACACAGTATAAAGAATGAAACCTTCATGTGGCTCTACAATATGAAGTTAAGCACATGAGAAAGGTAATAAAGCTTTTTTTTTTGTGTAGTTTCATTTTTTCCAAACGCCTTCCTGCTTTATCAAATGGATGCTTGTTAGTCGTTTTCTTTGCTGCCGAGACAGACATCAGAGTTGTACCAAATTAAGAACAGTCACCCACTATCAGAAGGGTTGATATGTACACTGCAGCACCCTTTAAGAGAGGAGCAGGCTAAATTGATAGAAGGCGCTTCAGTGAAACTACATTCAGGATCATATTTACTTTGTCTGCTTGGCTAACACATATGGCGCCTCTCACGTGCCAATCTAATTGAGTCATTAAAATGTTATTAATCATTAATCATTATCCTTTTAAAAACCTTTGACTACATTGGACTGACCTGATGGAAATAGATTCCCTGTGTTTTAGCAGCACGGTGATGGCAGTCATGGGTCCTCCATCTGGTTGAAGGATCTCTGGCCTCGACTATATGCTGGCTCGGTCTTGTTAGCATCATGCTACAACCTCCTGACTGCTACAGGGAATGAACAAACAGGTGGCACACAATGTACACACCATTGCCTGTTGCAGTTAAAAAGCAAGGCATAGAAATTTGTTTGCAAAAATAGAAAGCATGGTGTTTATCCAATGAAGGTGTCATGAAGTCAGCTCGTACTGTGAAATCAATCATGTCAGCAGCCTGGGCAAGAATTCAGAAGGCTCTTCTTCTGTGGTGTCCTGATTTTCCTACTCCCTACCATTCTCCACCAGCGATGCACCCATACAGGGATGGCTTAAACTACTAATATAGCCGTTCATGTCTTAAGGGAACAGACTTGACTCACCAAGACGTTTGTGTGAACAGCTGAAAACCACAATTCCAGCGCTGTTTTGTTGTGTACGAACGGTTTTCTTCTTATTCCCTATATTGTGTACCAGTTGCAGATTGTCTGAATGCTAATAATAATAATAATAATTTGCTTAAATATTCAAGTCAAGTTAAGCAAATTTTATTCAAATTGCCCAAAGTCACAAATGTACCTTGCAATCGATACCCTCAAGTCAGATGAGGAAAAAACTAACATTTAACAGGAAAAATGTATTCTTTTTCCCTCACAAAAGCAGCAGGCATGTGAGATACAAAGAAACAAAAAGTACAATTGAAATACCTCTGAATATTTAATTATGTGTTACCAATTTTAGTTTGGATTCTGTATCAAGTGTAACATCGTAATAGGATTATTGAATTTATTAGCACATAAATATGTTGTGAAATGTATCTATTCATAAAATGAATCAACAACGGAACTACTCGTTAATATTTATACTGGCACACTGTGGGCTTTGAATACCTTGTTAACAGAAAGAGCTGCTACTTAGCAATACAGCAAAGCATTTGCCCTGCCAAAGGGCCCTTAAGCAAGACATTTAAACCCTATTAAATGTTGCTGACTCTTACATCTGACCTCTCTCAGAGAAGAATTGGTGTAACATGATTCATATCAGGCTAACACTGACTTTTCAGTATTAGGTAACACTGTTATCTAAATCAAGCCACTGCATGGAGTTTAATAGCCCAGCAGTTTACATATTCAATTGCTGCCAATTATGCAAAGTAGTCCAGAGGCCATTCATGGCTGTTTGAGCTGGTGGTAGGTAGACTGTGCTCAAACAACTAGGGAAGAAGATGAGGCATCCACCAGTCCCTGCTGAGAGGTCTTTTTTTTTTTAGTAAAGTTTTTTGTTTGTTGGAAGCCCCATTAGATTTCTGTGCATCTAGCCAGACTCTCTGGCTATATTCCCTTTATGCTTTTTATCTGCCAGTATCATCATAGATTATCAAGCTAATATCAGCACCAGCCAGAAAGACAATCAGGGTTTCTTCTTTGTGTATGCTGTACACTAAAAACACTTTTTTTGTGCCAGAGCGTTTGTAAAGGAGCATCTTGTTTGTGACTCTGCGCTCCCTTTTCTCTCTTGCATCATGGTACATTTACCATCGCTGTGGGTGCTGCCTCTCCTCCCTCCATCCACCCGTTTCTCTCAATCTGCCTATTCCTTTTACTCCCTCCCTCCCTCCCTCCCTCTCTGGACACAGATTCAGAGCGTGATCTGATCTCCATGTAATGGGAGAGTAATAGGCACTCTGCCTTGATTGGTTGGTAATTTGGGGGAGTTATGCACAGGTGCAATTTGTAATATTTTCAGTAAATTAAATTTCTTTCTCTTCCTCTCTCCCTCGCTCTTCTTCTCTCCGTCTCTCCTCTCCCTCCCACCAGAGCGCTTAACTCAAATGGGCTATTTTTTCTCACAGTGTCTCGAATCTCTGTCCTGACTTTCCTTTTCTTTCCCCCTTTTATTCAATGCTTTCTTCCTTGCTCCTTTCTTTTCATTTTCTTTCCCTGGCCTCCCTCCTTAGCTCTTACACTCACTCTCTCTTCTGCTGGCTTACTCTTTCTCTCCTCCTCTTACCCTCCCTTTCTGTCTCTCTCTTTTTCTCCCCTCGTTTTATTGATGTACGCTCAGGCGCCCATTAGAGCTCCCTTTTTCCCTCTAGTGGAAATTGCAGCATGTTAATTTTCACACAAATTACGGCAATAGCAGGTATCTCTATTTGATACATTATAGCGGGAGCAATCAGAGATAATTGAGTGCCTTTCAGAGGGAGACGGCTGCATTCACTGCCGGCTCAAAGCTGCCCCATTATCGCCTAATCGCTCTTTAAACACTGAATTTTGCCGAACAAAAATTCTTGTCATAATTTTGCTTAAGTGTATTTGGAAATCACAGTCCTTTGAGCGAGGATAATTGAAATCAAATCCCTTTCACTGGAGCTGACATTTCTACATTTCCCTCCAATTGAAATTAATTTCAAAAATTGAGCATGAATATCTTCAAATAGCAGGCAATTATGCCTTTCAATGGGGAGAAATTACCGGTGCTGAATCGTTGGAGGCTTGCAGGCGAGAGCACCAGTTAAATGCCTTTGTTTCCCGCCGTGTTTGCCTAGTAAAGATTTACATATATTGACTCATTATGGTGTCTTGTGAAGCTGATCGGCGTGACTACCACAACCGGCAATAACGCTCATCGCATCTAAAAAGCTCAAGAGTTTTAAAGCCTTGTGGCCTCACAGCTGAGGGAAAATGTATGTTTGTTTCTTTCCGTCTCCCTCCCTTTCTCACTCCCTCTCTCTTTCTGCAGCTGCAGTTGTGTGAGGGCTTGGATATTGTAGCTTCAGTGTTTACAACGCGTGTTTGCAGCTAAGCTGGTGAAGAGCATGGAGAACAAGTGTGTGACGCTGAGGCCTTGTTTGTGTCGCCGTTGCTGCGATATTTTCTCCTAGGCCGTATCCATGTCAAGGCATTGAATGGTCGCAGTTTTTCTGCAACTTGCACTCTTTCCATCCACTATAAACTCTTGTGTGTTTTTATTTTTGCACTGTCTTTCCTCCCATACACAGGGAGACACTTTGTCTGACTGACTATCTTTTCATTAACTGCTTCACTGGTGTACTTGAGCGACAGTATAGTGCGCAAAAGTTCTTTGGAGGTCGGATGTGTGTGTCTTTGTGTGTGTGCATGTGTGTCCTCTAAAAGATAGAGACAGGTGTTTTTAAGACTCTGAGGAAGTCTTGAGTGCTTGTTTTATTGTGTGAACCATTTTAGACTGTTGCTCTGTGATTTGGTTCAATTTGTACGATTTAGCCTCTTTTTCTTATTTCTTCCTTTTTTCTTTATTCTATACATCCTGTCTCCATTCTCTTTCTTCTCTCGCACGCACACACACATTTCCATCTTCCTTGTGGCTTAACTGTGTTGGTGCGTGTGTGTACATGCAGCGGGATGTGTATATGTGTGTCGGGGGGGGGGGTTCAGTCGGGGAAGAGAGAGGCAAAGGAGCAAGGGGTACGAGGTGGGGGCTGGGGGGGGTCCTACGCTCCCGGGAGAGAGGCAATTTCACAGCTGGTTTGCTCCTTAGGCAGTCAGGCTGAAAATGCTGCAGATTTGTGGAGCAAATTGAAATGGTGTCAGTGCAGGAACAAAGCACCGAGCTGAATGACGAGGTAGGCTTGTGTGTGTGTGTTGCTTTGTGTGTGAGAGAGAGTGAGGTGGGGTTGAGGGGCTCTAAATTCAATAACAACCCTGTAACATTTTAGCCACGCCTTTCTGACACCTGTCAGTCAATCAGTATGCAGCGAGTGGCCCGCCCACAATCAGCTTTATATTGTTTGAATATGAGTGTTTTGTGTGTGTGTGCCTGTGTGTGTGCCTGTGTGTGTGTTTGTTTTATTTTCAAGAAGAAGTGTTGTGTGTTGTGCCGAACGAGCTTGTTCAACCTTGGCAACCGTAACCGAGGCTCCATTATGGGATGTGCATGGTTTGGTTGTTGACTAGGCAGTGCATCAACGGTCAACAGCTGTGTCTGCCATGTGGGCAGCCATAGAAAGCCATTAAACACACACTCATATTCATATAGTTTGCATTTAGTTGCATTAGATACTCTTGCCACTTGATTATGCCACAGCAGTAAAAACTGAAATTACAACCACGTTGCCGATTGGCAGGTATAATGGGCACGCACACACACTCTCTTCACACACACACACACACACAGATACTGACACACAGGAATTGTCAGGGGATTCTTCCTGGTGGTAATAATAAAGCACTCGGCGCACACCTGATGGCAGTGTGGGGTCGGGGCTCGGCGTGCCCTCTCCAGCGTAGCAGGGAAATGACGAGCCAATAACTGCAATTAAACATGCAGTATAATGGCTAATCAAATTGACAGCCTCGGCTGTTCGCATGCCTCTCTCACAATGGCTTATCACAACAAACTATTATGAGGGAGGGTATTTCAGTCCTGATCCCCTCTTTTCTTTCTCTCTCTCTTCCTCACTGTCTCTGATTCTCTCTATCTCTCCCTTCTTTCAGTATCTTTACCCTTTTCTCTTTCACAGTTTTTCTTCTTCTCTCTTTCCCTCCCAGCTCTGTCTTGTGCATCCTCTCCATCGTCTCCCCGCCCCCCCCCCCCCCCCCCCCCCACCCCCCCCCCCCCCCCACCGCGCGCCCCACCCGATTTCCAGTAGAGAAAGACAACC
>CM022493.1:16724173-16736221 GCA_011952105.1 Coreoperca whiteheadi
CCCCATGGGTAGTAAAGGAAGGGCCCCCTCCTTCCGCCCCCCCCCCCCCCCCCCCCCCCCCCCCCCCCCCCCTCTGTCTCTCTCCCTCTGGCAAGCTGTCGTGTGGCTCCAGTTAATTGCAGTAGAGATTAACAAAGCAAGCAAATTTGTTTTCTTGCTTTACTGTGTCACACAGAGGAAGAGAGATGTTTTCAGGGAGGTATAGTTGAATGAGCAGGGTGCACATTTGTAGAGTCACATTCAGTCTACCTGTTTCTCAAACTGGTAAACAAGGTTTATTAATCTGTTTTGGATGGGTTCTCTTTTTTTGCCCTTTCATGATCTCCCCTCTTATTAGACTAAAATAATCGGGTTTAATAACTTATTTATACAACAGAAGATCAAATGGATTAGCAGCATTGTTGGTGAGTTAACTGTATGCAACAAATGGTGACATACTGTAAGTGTTTCTATTAAGTGGAGTTTGAAAAGCGAGAAGAGAGTAATATCCCAAAGCCCAAAGATTTCAGTGGTGTATCAAATAGGACAAAAGGGCAGCAATTGTTCACACTTGAGGAGCTGGAACCAGCAAAAGTTTTTTTTTTTTTTTTTTTTTTTCTCAAAATAATTGCTGATAATGGTTTTTTTTTTTGTCGATCAACCATCTCACTAATCGTTTTAGCTCTACATGCATTATTCCAATATGGGTACCTCCCATTGCTAGCCTAGTAGATAAATGGAATTTGAGCTTAAATGAGCTGTTGTCCTTGCCTGTGTTACATGTTTTAAGTTAACTAGTGAAAATGGGTACAAACAAACAGTTTATAACAAATTGGAATAGTTTTAATACTAGGGATGTTCCGATGACGTTTTTTTTGGCCCTGATCTGAGTCATGTATTATTGGGTATCTGATACTTATATTGGGGGTGCACGGCGGCAGAGCGGCTAGAGCCCCTGCCTCCCAACAAGGAGATCATGGGTTCGAATCTGTGACCAAACCAACATCCCACAATCTCTCTGGGAGGAGTTTGCGTGCGTGCCGGGTTTTCCAGCTTCCTCCCACCGTCCAAAGACATGCATGTGTCTAAATTGCCCCAAGTGAATGAATTTGAATGTAACCCAGTCAAGGACAATAGCTCATGAATGGTGGTCTGTCTATGTTTCACTGGGATAGGCTCCAGTCACCCGGTAGAAAATGAGATTAGATACTTATATTTACCAAAAAATATAGTATTTTTCTGACACATTAAAATGCTGACCTTAATAACTGGACTGGGTATTGATTGACATTAAATACCGTTTTTCTGTTAATGCTATTGTAAGTGTTTCCAATAACCGTTACATTCATTCAGTCACGGAGAGCTGGCAACGCACATTTTTTGTTACCTTACATAAAAATTATTCCAATGGGTTTCATTGGAAGCTCGCTATCCGCCACAGCGCCGCAAAGTTTTTGCCATAACATTAATCGGCTTGTGCTTCAGGTATTGTTCACCTTGTGTTTTTGTCGAAGTAACAATGTTTTAATCCGTGTTGGTCTGTGTGTGTTTTCTCTACAGTACTCTGAGAAGGCTCTGTACAACCAGCTCTGCTTCTACAGGTTCATCTTTGACTGGGACTATGCAGCTGCCAAAGTACTACAGGCTGATGAGAGAGGTGAGACTATGCACACACATAGGCACACGTTGCTTGTTACTGTACTGTTAGGGCTTGTACCAAACTTTCCAAAGTCTTTTTCTATTTGTTAAAGGATTAATTTCTACAGTTTTGAGGTCTGCTTTTCTCAATTATCATATTTTATTATTTTCTCTCTTTTTTTTTGCTATTTTTATTGTTCTGCAGTACCACCTTAGGAACTGAAATCAAGGCACTAGATCTTCTACTGAAGTTAGAATTTTGATGTCCTAACAATGCTTCCTCACAAATACACACAACATAGCATTAGCAATCAATTGCTAAACGTAAACCTTTTACCCAGGCTACACTTACAATATTCCCCAATGATGTGACACACACACACACAAGTAGCGGAGTATGGGCATTGGATATGGGGAGGGGGGTTAAGGACATTCAGCTCCTCGAGTCGACAGCCCTAATTTAGGAGACGGATTCAATCACACACACATACAGAATGCAAAACGCTCCAATCACTGGAAGAAAGAAGGAAAGAGCCCTCGATCGCTCTCCCTCTACCCCTACCCTCACTGTCCATCTCGACTGCTTTCTCTCCTTTGCTCTCTCTCTCCTTTGCTCTCTCTCTCGCTCTCGCTCTCTTGGACAGGCACTCGTTTGGCTGTGTTGATTGAAAACAGGTTTTAGATTTGGGGAAATGATAGGGGGAGTAATGGGCGCGCTGACGAAAGGATAGCCCTTCTCCTATAATGGGACATGGAGCGTATATTTCCCCCCTTGGACTCAAATAGACGCTACTCCAGCGCTCTGGGCGCGCTCAGTAGGCGTCAGCCACAAGGCCTCTTTACCCATAGTTCTCCCTGATTGATGTCACTTGATTAGAAAGGGCCGCTGGGCCGAGTGATTTATTTATTTGATTAACTATTTATGTATGTATGTTATTTATGTATGTATGCCTGAATGCTGCGAGTGTGTGTGCCAGCCCAGACTTGAGTGAGGCAGCGAAAAAGTGAGACAGCAGAGGTAAATATAACGTGTAATCAACAGATGACCACTCAGAAGATGGAGGAAGCTGAAATAGAGGGATTGGACCTGTGTGTGTGTGTGTGTGGGGTGGGGGGGTACTAACATGATTATAGCCTCCATTTTTGCTTTCTTTTATTTCTGTCTTTGCCCAGATGCAAGAAATCATCACCAATCAATTCTTGACTCTCCTCCTTCCTTTATGTTCCTGTGCTTTGCAGTGTTTTTGATCTGCGCCGGGCTTTCTCTCTGAGTTGTATTTCGTACCTCACAATACAGTACATTCTTTACTTAGTGGTAAAGCATTGGAAATGTGTGCTCATGTTTACTGCACATATGGAGAGACACAGCGTACATTGCTCAGTATACAGCACATGCTGCTGGGTGTGGAGCATCTTGTTTTGTGACTGCTACAAGCATTTTGTGGTCCACTGACACCAGATCAGTGTCTTTCACCAGGAAGCAGACATTTCTCAGGTGATGTCTGTCCACTTACTATTTCAAACAGTGTAGACCAGTGGTTCCCAACACTGAGAGCTTGAGACCCCCTTAAAAAGTAATGTCTATTTTGGACATGTTGTTCCAGGTTGCATATGTCTGAGCTGTGAAGCCTTAGGAGTGATTTTGGCTTCCCAAAATTGATTTGTTAGCAATATATTTATTTAGAAGGTTTAAGTGTACCCAGCCTTCATCAGGAGGTCAAACAATTTATTATTTCATACAAAAAGCAAAGATTAGAGAAAAGTATATAGAAGTAAAAATATAAATCATTTTGTGACGTTTTTAACATCGTTGGGGGTTCCACACCCTCAGGTTGGTATCTACACCCATTGATACTTACCAAAACCTTTTTAGATTTCTTTCACACACCCAGTAGCGGCACTCATTTTGAACCCGATTTATTATTAGTGCATATCTCATTCGGTGTTTAAGTTAAACATCTGAATGTTTAAGCTATAGTAGAAAACAGACCTTGTAGCTGCAGCTGTAGAGGGATTTGTACTGAGTGTCAACTGGTGGTTTGGTGTGAGTTTCCTCTTGAGATGGTAAGAAATGTCGTATTAGGAGACACACGGGACAGATGGTTCTGGAGGGACTGGATCACCCACCACCTGTGGGTTTTAACCAACACACTATGTCCAGACACGTTTATTTGTTGCTGGCTCTGTCAGTCAAGAAGCAGCTACTTTTCTCTGTTCTCTGAGCTGCCACTCCATCAAATCATCACCCTTCTAGTTTGATGGTTTGGTTTCCTAAACATATGACCTCCACTTTCTCTACATCGTCCCCAAAATGTGTTTGAAAGAATATGTGAGTGCCTCCTGGCTGAAACACCCAGTACTGTTCTGCAACCAGTACAAAACAGTGTCTCCACCAAATGATTAATATCCAACACACTCATGCCACTGCTTTCCTCAAATGGAGGAGGACGCATGTATACACACACTCATGCTGCTATAAAATATAGGTTTACAGTGTTATCCTTCTGTCCTGGGGCCATAATACCCCATATTATGGCATTAGACACCCAGGGGCCACACTGCTCAGATTACAGGGAGGAGACTTCCAATCCTATACACCCTACTCGACTCTGTTGTCGCTGTGGGAGTGTGTGCATTTATACCTATAGAGATTTATGAGCACTGTTTGTGTATGTACACCAGCTCACCTTAATAATATTGTTGTATTGTCTTTCTGGTGGTGAAAGTGCTACGTAGGGAATGTAAATAACCAGCTCTTCTTGTAGCAGATGAAGCTAGACATTATGCTGACAACCTCAAGTTTCGAATGCAACTTTGCTTTGCTTTTTTCCACTATTTAAGATCATAAACAGTTCTGGTCACCAGTGGTCTTTGATACAGGAATCAAAAAATACCATCGTCTAAACTGAACTGTATTTATTTCAACTGGGCTGCACAGGTTTGAAAATGTCCTGAGAGTCTCGGACAGGGTGAGGATGAGAGACGCCTAACACATTTCTGGTTTTGGTCTTTTTATGGAACTTATTGACAATAACAATGTAGAATATCACCAGCCTGATCCCTTTGCATTGCCTTTGTTTACTAAACTCAGAAATATGATCTTCAAGATAAAAATGTCATAATATACTCCAGTACCTGTACAGCCATGTTGTTCAGATATCTGGGTATTTATCCAGCCATTCAGAAACGTCTGAATGTATGTTTACAAGTGTACTGAACATACACAATGAAGCACATTAAAGTGAAATAGCTTTACATAAAAGAGCTCTGAGCCCAGAATGTAATTTGATCAGCGTGAATGTGTATGTGTACACTGCAGTGCTGCAGCGCGTTTGTGTGTGCGCACACATTTGCAAGCCAGCGCCTGTCTTATCTACATGTACATTGCATTTTTGTGCCTGATTGCTGCGACTGAGTAAAACATGGAGGTAATTTCATCCGCTGCAGGAGATCTCTAATACATTATACACACACACACACACACACACACACACACAGAGAGAGGCGCGCACGCTTTGAAAAAAACATGCTGTCCGTTCCTTAGCTGGGAACATCCCGTATCAATGACTCAAATCATTTCATGTCACTTTTCTTCTCTCCATCTCCCCTGCTCTCCCTTTTTATCCCCTCCCTCCCTCGCTCCCTCCCTCCCTCTGTCTATCTGTTGCCTTTCTCTTTCCTCCCTCACCCCTCCCCTCCAGGTCTCAATCTTGAGTGTGGGCAGTATGATTGCGTGTGTGAGCAATAATGTAATTTTGCCGCATTGATAAAATAAAAATTGTCCTTGAGCTGCGCTTTTCTAATGATCCATTTACCGACAGCTTCCCTGCCACCTCTCAGCACTCTGCATTTGGTCCTCTTCTACCCTCCCACTCCTCTTCCTCTCGCTCTATCTTCTTTCTCTCCTCCTCTTTTCCTCCTCTCTCTCTCCATTTTCTCCTCTCCCCCTCCCTCCCTCCGTCTTCAACGCTCCCCTCCCTTTCTCCGGTGATACAAAGCGGGGTGGCAAAATCCGCGGGTGCGATTGTCAAATCAATTATTCATTCTGTGCAATTACACTCACACAAAGAAGTTTCCCTGTGCTCCGAGTGGTGATTAAATTAACTGCTATTCCAGCTGCCCGTCGCCACCAGCCTAATAGAATATTCATGGAGGCGGCCGACGGAATGGCCGATCTCCATTAACTTCATCATGCTCACTTAATTACAGGCTTGTTATTGTATTTACACCTAGTTAGAGCGTGCAGAGCCCCGATCTACTCGTGCCCAGCTCCGCCAGAGTATGCGCGAGTGTGTGACAACACCTAGTTAGAGCAAAGATAACCCCTCATACACTCACTGTGCGTGTGTGAGTTGAAGTCCATGTGAATGTGTGTGTGAGGAAGAGAGAGATGCTGTCTAATGCAATGTCAATTAGGCAAGGTTTTTGGGTTCTATAGCTACATTTGAGTTTACAGTACGCTTGCTGTCCATAGGTCATTTTCCATCTTTCATTCCAGTCGTCGTCTCTTTCTTTCTTGTTATTTCCACTCCTCGCTCCTTTTTATTTCACGTCTCGGCCTTCAGAGCAACGGCGTCTCCCCTCTCTTGTCTCCTTCTGCCTCACACTTGCTTTTTAAGGGAGGCTATTTATTTGAACTACACTCCCCACTGTGCTGCGACTTGCAGTAAGGTCTCTCCCTCTTTCTTTTCCTCTCTGTGACTCTTAAATCATTCTTTTATCTGTTCGCCACACAGTGATTGAGGTGCAAAAGGGAAAGGAGTGAGGAAGGGAAAAGAGGAGAAGGCGGGGGGGGGGGGGGGGGGGGAATTATTTTCTCCTACCTTTCAGAAATGATGACATGATTGCTTTCGCTTGATCATGCATCATCACCCTCCTTCTATTCCCCCGATAAATAGACTAGTTTGTCTCTCGCTGCCTCTCCGCTCCCCTTTTCTCCCTCCAGCCCTGTCCTTGCTAACATGAGGATTATCTGGTAATAGTTGCTGCTGGCGTTTAAGTCACCCACACCATCTTCTGTGTGTGTGTGCGTGTTGCGTGTGCATGCATGTGTGATTACTGTTCGTCACATGGATGTTTTTTAGTCGCCATGACTGTGAGTTAGTGTGCTTTATAAGTGTTTAACTACCATCAATCGTCTGCGTGTATGTCTTTTAGTGTGTGTGTGTGTGTGTGTGTGTGTGTGTGTGTGTGTGAGTGTGTGTGTGTGTGTGTGTGTGTGTGTGTGTGTGTGTGACTGTCACTGTTGATCTGTGTGTATCTAACCTTTGTTCCCATGGGTAGTCAGTGGGCTGGTATTTATCCAGCAGCCACTAATGCAGCGGGCAGGAAGGACAAGACAGGAGATAGGGCTGTGGAGATGGCGAGGACGTGACAACCAGCCATATGGACTGTGTGTGTGTGTGTGTGTGTGTGTGTGTTTTTATATGCAGTATGTGATCTAGATAAATAACCTGCGAGTCAGTATTTCAAACCAGTTTTTAATTTGTTTGCGTGTAGTAAAACACTTATTAAGAGCTATGATGACTGTTCTATGACTCTTCTATTATTCATGTTCAGGATTTGGAGTATTGCCGAAACAATTAATTGATTAATCAACAATCAGTTAAGTCATTTATCATGCAAAAATACCAAACATTCACCAATTCCAGCCTCTCAAAAGATGAGGATTTGCTGCTTGTTCCATCGGTGTCATTGTAAACTGAATATATTTGGCTTTTGTGCAGAGTGTCGGACAAAACAAACAATTTGAAGACGTCACCTTGGACTTCAGGAAGTAGAGATTGTAGCTAGAACTAACAGTTATTTTCATTGTTGATGAATCTGGTGATTATTTTCTTGATTAATCGTTTGGTCTATAAAGTGTCAGTAAAGAGTGAGATACACCTCTCGCAAGTTGACGTCTTCAAATTGCTGGTGTTGTGCGACCAACAGTCAAACCAAAAGCCAAAAATCTTCACTTCACTTTCATAGAAGACAAAAAACAACAAACTCACATTTGAGAAGCAACGTGTGTTAATACTTGTCATTTTCGCTTGAAACAATGACTCAACTGATTAATCGATTATCAAAATAGTTGCCAATTAGTGTTCTATCGAACGATTATTGTTTCAGTTCTAGTTGCAGCCCTAATTGGGAGTACTAGAGTACTCATTGCTAGTTTTTTGTGGTAACTAGTAATTTCATCCATTTTATTATTATTTTTTTTAAATCTGGTAGTCATATTTTTCTAAATGTTTGAATTGATTTCTTTCGCAGTTTTTAATTTTTACAAAGTTGTTGCAGACATCTTATAGACTCCAACTGTGAAAGAACCAAAAAATTCTGCACACTGTCAATCACTTTTACTCACTTTTAGTTACAATATTTGGGCCTCAGACCTTCATCGGGTGACATTCATATAGGCAAACAGCACTGTACCCATGTATGTAAACATAGCCGGGGTAAAATATTTAGAAACTTGATCTATCCTTTGACATTTAAAAATATATTGTATGATTTGTACCTGTTATGTTTATCCTTTGGCATTGTATTTGTTTGCTTTGTTTACACATATATGGTACCGGTGCTTTTTGCCTTTATGATTTCGACCTGATGAAGATGTGCGGGCCAAAATTAATATAAAATAAATATATATACATATAAAATGAACAGATAGAAAAACTAGATTAATGCTGTAAAATCAGATCAGCCGCAGACAAAACAAAACTTTCCCTCATTTCCATTTTCCTGCTTCCTCGCCAGTGACCGCACTATTATTCCTGATGCAGCTTGCTGCACTCGTTGGTGTGTTATTACTTGGTTTCATGATACCTTATCTACACTTGATGCTCAGTATAATGTTGTAAAGATTTGGTTTTGGTGGCCACCCTGCCCAGGATAGCAGCTCTCAGTCTTCTCTCTGGCCTTATTACGGCCCACCTGAAGGGATAAAAGGGACAAGATATTGACTTCATGCTCTCGTTGGTCTTTTATATCGATCTTATGAACCTGTGTGTGTGTGTGTGCACACGCTGCCATCGACCCCTCAGTCCAATTCTGCGATGCCCCTCCTGGCCCTCAAAGTGATAGCATTACTGGCAGATAGCATTGGATCTGTTAGCTCTCCAGTTAAGGGTGAAACGCTCCTCAGTGTTTATTAGTGACGAGACAAAGCCAGTGAGCTCAGGCAATGATAACTTTCTTTTCTTTCCTTTGCCTCCAGGTCATACAAAGCGTTGGATGAAAGACAGAGAAGTGTATCTGAGGCTGAAGGAAGTGCCAGACAAAGCCTTGGCCACCAGTGGCTACTCGGAGATTAACCTGGCCAAACTCTTCCAGGCCTTCTCCTCCCTCAAGTAAAACGACACACACACACACATCTGTAAAGACGACACCGCCAAGATGCTCCGACATCTGACTCAAAGCTGGAGATTACACTACAGCTGTTTTCTCTGTTATTGGTTTCCGAATACAGCATGATTGGTGATGTTCTGCTTTGACCTCCTCTAAACCCAGTATCATCTTCACTGAACGTAATGGACTTGTTATGACTTAAAACCCATCACACCCTTTACCTTCTCCAGTTGCTTTACATAGACACTGTGTGTGTGTGCACACACACACTCATGACTTGACCCCATCACTCTGACTCTGTATGGAAAAGGGGAGTAGCAATCATACCTAAATGACTATTGTGTGTGTGTAAAAATGCCATATCCTCAGAGCAGCCAGTGTACTCCAAAGGCGGCTAATTAGCCAATGATAGTGACCCCAGCCACTAAGACCACTGGATGCCTGCAGCGATCGGACACTTGTTCTGATTACCACCATTCATCCCGAGTGTGTGCGCCCCTGTGTGTGTGTGTGTGTGTGTGTGTGTGTTGTGTGTGTGTGTGTGTGTTGTGTGTGTGTGTGTGTGTGTGTGTGTGTTGTGTGTGTGTGTGTGTGTCGGATCAGAGGATGAAAGAAGGGAGTAAGGAGGATGCAGGAAATGACGGGGTGAGGGATGCCACACGTTCTGCTCCTTACTCTTTTGTCTCCATATCAAACAGCTGATCTTCTCTTCCACTGCCTCTGTTTAACTGATGTCATTTCAGCCATTTCACTCTGTTTCTTCTACCCTCCGTCCTCTGTGCAGATTGTGTTTTAATGCCTGTAATTTTCTATGTATCCATCTTGTATTGCTCAGGTGGGTTTATGTAATGATTTTTTTTTTTTTTTGTAATGACCAGAATATTTTGTATTGGATATTTTGATAATGATGAGAACATATTTGATACTGAAACCTCAATAAAAAGCTAAATGATAAGATGTTAATCTTGTGTTATTTGCAACGTTGGCGGTGACTGAAATGGGTGGATGGATATCCTGTAGCGTTTTCATGTTTCCACTGCCCTCTGTAGCACAACAAACATGCCATGAGAGGGACGTTTACTGACAAACAAAATTTGACAATCTCCCCATTTCGTAGTGTTGGGGCATCTGGTTAGGAAAATCAAGCATCCCTTCACTATTTGAAACCATATTTTAAGGACAAGTCTGGTGGTGATCTATATTTTCCTTCATCTCAAATGAAAAGATCAAAACCAACAATGACTTGATCCTATTAACAAGTGGTGCCGGTGTAGCCAACACTTGATACAGTATGTTATTCCTCTTTGCCATAGAGCTCAATTTTTGTCCAAAAACTGTTATAAACACACTAATGAGTCCCACGTTGGCACAGGGTGACATGTTCCTTCATTACCATGAACCTGAGTTGATGCTTCATACGCTGTCCTGCCCTAAATACTCATCAGTACACCAAATGTGTATTATTCCGCAGTTGTAAATAGTCCCCAGCCAATGCACTGGTTGCTCCTGTCTGAGGAAAATTTGCTAAAAACTACTGTGCCCATCTGTTTTAGTAAATGACTTTGTTTAAAATATATAATTTCAGTGACGTAACATTTTCAGAAAGTGCGAATGGTCTTGGGGCTGAGTGCCACGGACAGTTGAAGAAGTGGTAAAGTATTGCAAGAAACATTGTTGGTTTTGGTCTTTTTATGTTTGTTTGTTTGTTTGTTTGTTTTTGTTTTTTTAGAATAGAATATCGCCAGCTTTATCCACTAAATATACAGATGGGATTTTGCAAGTTTTACTTGATTTCAGGTGAATAAACAGCTCCTGTTGATTGAGATTTGTCATTTCTAAATAGGCATGAATGATATAGATAAAATCCTCAATTTTAGTATATTTAATTTTATATGGCAGTAGTGTGATATGGTGCGTTTTGTGGTTAAATTAATTCAGAACTGTATGAATAAAATAACTCAGACAGGAATGTTTGGCTAATCCAGTGACTTGGATACCTGTCAAATCAAGGTGGTTCTTTACATTGAAGCCAAAATGGCATGAAATGTTGCCATAAAGCAGCCTCATTGCCTAATACAAATAGATATTAAAGGGACTGATATCTGAGTGGCAACATGTGCTATGGTGGATACATTTATATTGTCTCAAGGTGTATATATTGTCATAATAGTTACAATTTCTAAGTACTGTATGGATTTCCTCTGCTGTAGTTAAAGTTCAGTCTGTAACTTACTGCATGAAGTGTTTCACCATTTTCATCCAAGAATTCGCCTTTGTGTTAATACAGTTTTACGCCATCCTGCCGCGTGCATTTCCATAAACACTGCACGCCTCACAAATCACTTCAAACCACTGTGACTTGTGAAGGCAACCTTAAGTGGGCTGAACACTTAAACCATGATTCACTATGCAATGGATAGAAACTGCTGTGTGTGTGAGAGAAAGTGTCGTGGTGCATTTGCAGCCTATTGCTCATAACTTAACATATTTATTAAATCATATCAGCTCCACTACTTGGTGTCCCACAGTTGCTTATCCTGCTTTTGCTCTGTTTTCTCCTGGATTTAATCAGCCACAGCTCACAGTGGATGTGTACAGGCCTGCTATTCCCACTACCAGGCTGCAGGTTTTTAAGTGAGGGCCCCGTTTTGTCCTCCCAGTTTGGAGTAAACCCAGTCAAATTGAGTCCCCTGCATTAATTCGACCCTGCTAAGCTAATAAGGTCGAACAAGTCTCTTTGTATTGTCGTGTTAAGCTTTATTGCTTGTCGTTTTGACCAGCGATGGACAAGGTAGGCTTTGATGAGGGAATTAGTCCCCTATTCTGTCCCTGTTATTCATAGCGCGGTGGAACATACAAGCACCAGAGAGGGTGTCAAAAGGAGAGCTGGTCCTATTGCAAAGTGTCTCCCTTGTTGGAGCTGAAAGGGCGGTTATGAGACGATAAACCGCTTAATACACTGAGCTAATTGGATGAGAGCAAGAGAGACGGGGAATTAAGGGGCGATCCGAGAGGGGAGCGGAGTGCCATGGCCCTGCTATTCAGATCTTTCATCGGGGCCGGTTCTCCGCCTGGGGTGCTGTCTCTTATACACAT